>CM071850.1:42672688-43313993 GCA_036507275.1 Sicyos edulis
GGAAAACATCACGAACCATTCGTGGACCCTGAAAATGAATAAAAAGGAAAAGGAACTGAATCCAAAAAGATCTCCACCGGTAATTGAATTTGAAAAAACTGCCGGCTTCACTCCCTCTTAACATTAATAGAAACTAACATCAAGAACAACGCTCATGTAAATAATGGCTAATTTCCTACAAACAACCAATCTTAAATTGGTAAATGTATCAATGATCATCTCATAGTCTTTGTTGCAGTGAAAGAAGTTAGGGTAGAAAATTCAAAACATACCTCACCCAAGTACTTCTGAACAAATTCAGAACCAACAACTCTGATAAAGGCAGCAGTTGTATGATTAGCAACAGCCTTGGCAAGCATGGTTTTACCGGTTCCAGGGGGACCATAAAGCAGAACACCACGAGGAGGATCAATACCAATTTGTTTGTACAGTTCATGGTGAGTAAGAGGTAACTCAACTGCTTCACGAATCTCTTGCTTCTGGATATCACACCCACCAATGTCCTAAATATCACACAAAAGAATCAAGTAAGCAATTTCTCTGATTTCCTTGGTTTTCAAAAAAGATTCCTTTAAGGGAAACATGCTGAGGAAGTATTAGTATCGAGTCGGAAGAAATGAAGTCTAATCAGCTAAATCAAAGTCAGCAACCTCAAACTCGTGTTAAAAAACTGAAGAGTAAATAAGCTGAATCTTTGAAATAAAGTTAAGGCTATGGAACAGTGTTTTATGCATAAAATGCGTTCAACAAAGAAATTTAAAAACTACAACCAAGAAGCCTCAAAACACACGAAAACAAGAAAATGTTCAACTAGTAGTTCAATCTAAATTTCAACCCTCTAAATTTCAACCCAAGGGAAACACACTAAAAAAGAATCCTTCTAAACCTATAGAAACCATAAAGGGAAACATTAATCTTACTGGAAAATGCAAATTCTTAATTGAAACAAACAAATCAAGAAGTATTATCAAATTTCAATGAAGTTACTATCAAATGATCATCCATTACTTTTGAGGAAAAATCTAACCCTCTTTCAAGTCGAAACTTCGAACAAGACGATATCACAATTTCAATAGATTCCACAGAAACCCTAATTCTATACAACAAACGGAGATATACAATAACAACAAAAGCAACATCATGGTGCAAATTCAAACAATTTACAAAAACAAAATTCCGTAAAACTCACATTATAGGTCACATCAGGCTTCTCCGACTGGCTAAGCAGGGAAATACTAGAATCAGCCTCAGGAGGCAAAACGTCGACCAACGCATTAGAGTGACGGTGCAAAGCGACGGAAGCCGAGGGTTTAAGAAGCTCGCGATTAATGGTGCTGAGAATCCTGACATAGTAATTGGAACCAGTGGTGGATCCAACAATGCCATTATTCTGATCCACCATTTCCATGAATTGGCCGATTACCAACGGCACCGACTGTATCCTCTTAACCTCTTCCTGAGCACGTAGAAGCTCGCGCTTCAAATTCTTCTGTTCATCTTTCACGTACTCCTCTTGAATGTCGATGAACTCCAACTGCCGTTGCAGCGATTTAAGCCGGCTGTAAAGGTCATCCTCGTCGGAGGACTGCTCCGCCAGGCCTTGGAGATCAGATCTCGTCGACGGGAACGATGCCGGTGGCTCCGGCGAGGGTTTGGGGTCGAGAACCATAGCTGAGGCCGCCATTTTTGTTTTCCGATTCTTTGTTCTTCCCAGTAAAAAGCAAAAGGCTGGGCGATGGGGAATTAGAGTAAGGAACACGAAATTCTCCGATTTATAATATTGTGACTGAAAACGATGTCGTTTTATTACTCTGCTTTTTTGGGTCGATCGAATTTGGAAGGCCCAGATTGAGTCCGTGATGTCAGCCCGATAAGGCCCATTTATGTATGTCGTTATTTAACAAATTTAGAGGAGAGCGGCCCATAAATAAATCCGTTCATCTGTTAATATTAATTATTTTGATTAAAAAACATTTTCTTTTTTCTTTATAAGTTTGATGAGAGTAACCACAAGTATTTGATGATATATTTATAAATAAATAAAAATTGAAAATTTCTAAATTTAATTGTTACGTACTAAAATTTATGAACTAATTGTTACAAAATGAAAAGTATAAAATACTAAAATTATTATAAATTAAAGGGGATTTTGCATGTATATTACAAATCGGATAAAAAAAATTACATGTATAGCACAAGAATGGAAATAATTGTATACATACCAAAATCTGATAATCAGACATTTAAAAATACCAAAAGGCCCATAAGATCTGCTCTACCCTGCTTTTACCCATCCGCTCGTAATGGGCTTTTCAACATTGGGCTTTGCCTTTTTATCAAACATTTATCACATTTTTATGTTCTTACTACTGATAGACTTCTATCACTAGAGACTGATAGATTTTATCGGTCCAATCATTAGGAGACTGATAGAATCTATCATTAGAGGCTGATAGGAATTTTTGAAAAGTCTTTTTTAATTTATCTTTTTGTTTGGGTAATGTCGTTGACACATCTTTTTTTAGACATATAGATCAAGTAACTAAAATCTTTGAATGAAAAGTTAATTCAATCAATAATAAAATTGATAAACTTTTATCAATAATATATTTGATAGACTTCTATCAATAGTAAATTGATAGACTTCCATCATTAGAGAATAATAGTTTCTATTAATAATGGCTGGAAGAATCCACTACCGATGAATAAACATTTTGAAAAGTAAGTAAAATCTTCAAATGAGAAGTTGATTCAATCAATAGTAAAACTGATAGACTTCTATCAATAGTAAATTGATAGACTATCATCACTAAAGAATGATAGATTCTATCAATAGGGACTAATAGAATCAATCACTAATCAACAGTAAAGTGATAGACACTATCACTAGGGGCTGATGTCAATGATAGAACATAAACCTACATTGCAATAAGTTTTTAAAGTGACTTCTATCAATTTAACTAATAAAACATAAACATAGACTACTTGTTTCTAAACCTTTTCTCATTCTTCTTCTTCTTCTTTTTCTTCTTCCTTTTCGAAACAGAGCATTACAAACATAGAATTCTTTTTCAAAACAGAACATTACAAACATAGATTTAATGAGACTTAAATTCTATCAATCAACTACCAACTTTGAATTGGATTGGAACGATTAAATAGAAGACTTAAATTGAAACATTAAATTTGAAAATTATGGAGCCGAATCTGAATTACAAACTTTAATTAATAGAAAAGAATTGAAATCAAAAGGTAGAAATCAAATAGGTATTTATGTCATGGAAATAATTGGGAATATGGTAGGAATCAGATTCTTAGAGTTATGTACATATAATTTTCATACCTTTTATTTTTCATATGCCAATGAGATTCATTTTATATTTTTCCTTTAAGAAAAGATTATTTTCATGATTTTGATACAATTACTTTGCTCTATACTACAATAATTTCTCTTTTTTTATTCGTGAAAGTTAAGTTCGTTTAGGTATATTTCAATTAGTTTTATGAGACATACTATTTTATCCTACTATATTTTAGATGACAATAAAAATTTTAAGAAATTAATTTTTAAGTAAGTAATCTCAGTAGATTGAATTTATAATTTTTTTTATTTCTTAAGAACCTTTTGACCACTAAGATACACAATACAACAATTCTATATGATTCCAATTTAGTTATCTTTATGTTAAGGTTAATGTTTTATAATCCAAAGTGTATGAATTATTTTAGGTAAAAAATATCATTCCATATTTCATAGTGTTATCTATTTGGTGTAATGGTAAAATTTTAACTTCTTGTAGTGAAGTTTAGAACAATCATTGTTTTGTAATGTTTTGTTTGAATTCAAACACAATTGAAATGAGGGATTTGAAGACATCTTTATTATTGATACATACTTATGTTGGTTGAAGTTATTACTTCATAATTGTTAGTGCATAATATTATATTTTCCAATTTGTCTTTATTATTTTTTTAAAAAAACATGAATCTTTAAGGTTTACTGTACTGTTTATCAATTTAGTTCCTAATCATGGAAAATCTTAAATTTAGTGAATAACAAACCGACAATAGGATAGTGAAGGGCAGAAATTTTGAGAGGAAAATGCCATAACAATTTCTGCTAATTAACTACGTATAATGTCATATAAATTTATCGCATTAGCCAAATTCAATATTCATAATAATTCAAAAGTTAATTGAAAAATAACAAAACACGTAAGGGATTAAATTGAAACTTTTAATGAAACAAAAAACTAAGTTAAAAAAGGACTAAAACATGGCAAGGAATGAAACCATATCATTATTTCTTAATTAGCATAAACAAATAGCAACTGATATCATTTTACAAAAAAACACACATAACCACACAAAATAAACACATTCTTTTTCTTTTCTCTTTTTCTTTTTATGATCTTGCTTCTACTCTAATGGGATCTCCATAACTTACATAAACACTAAAACTTGGAATAATGTCACATACATTTTTCTTACACACAAGACATAGTCGTATAGGACATGTTTCATATTCCTCTCTCCCATTATTTAATTCCCCATAAGTTTATTATATGGCGAAGATTATTAACAAACTAAGGCAAAAAGAGGAATTATGATCGATAAATGTGATACTTAAATTACGCCTTTGTGTATGTCCTTGTATGAAAATCCTGCAAATATTGTAAGATTTATTTAGATAAAAAGAAATGTATATAGTCATGTTGATCTATTATGATAGTAGCATACATAATGCAATTGACCAAGATAATAACTTTTAATTAAGAGATAAAATAAAAATAAAAAATAAAAAGCTCGAAATCTAGTGTACTGGGTTTTGAGAATATTGAATGTATGTGCAACTTGTCTTTCATTTTCAAATATAAACAAGTAAAAAAATATATATATATATATATATTTAAATTTCTATAAACTCCTTTACTTTTTTTTAGTACATATCAGGGAGTGGGACATTACCAATTCTCGAGATCGAATCTATAACACTGGTGTTAAACTGATTTACAACCAAATAATAAAATTATTGCGCCACTCCTTTACTTATTTTTTTAAACACATGTCGCACACAATTTCTCCATAAACAAGCTAATTGGAGGCTTCCAACATATATAATAGTTTTTTTAAATTTTTTTTAAAAGAACTAGCTATATAACCACTCCAAGAAAACAATAATTTGAGCTAACACGTTCTTGAATCGCCATAGAAGCAATATGCGGGAGAAATTCTCCCCCCTCACGAAAGAATCTAAATCCTAAATAACAGAAAAGTCAAAACAAAAATAAATATACCTCGAATCGAGTAAAACTAACTTAGCAAGCATATTAGCGACACGATTACAACCACAAATTCCTAAACAAAGGAATCATAACCCTTTGTTCCAACGTAATAGTTTATAAAGGCATGCCTATTATATTTTTGAGAAAACTTCATTATTTACCTTACATGGTTAAATTCGTTACTTCATTATTTACCTTACATGGTTAAATTCATTTCTTGAGGTGAAGTAAATGTGTATTTAACCATTTCAGTGATTAGATTTAAAAAAATTATACAAATTTTAGTGATTTCATGCGCATTTGTTGTACTAAAAACAAATTTTCAGGAACCACCACTAATGTAGGCTTTTTAATAGGAAGTTTTAGCATAATTAAGATGGCATCTAAAACTATACCATCTATCTTTACTGTAGATAAGTCTAATTAATGCAAATTAATATTTGCTTATGTTTGGGTTCTTTAGAAAAAATAGTTCATTTAATAAAAACAAATAGTCCTTAATTTTATTTTATTTTTGGTATCAATTATTTAATATCGTGGGTTGCAGGGTGATCAATAAGGTATTGAACAATCAAAAGAGTAGGATTCCATTTATTACAGTCACTTTATTAAGAAATCAATTTTTTATTGCGTTTACTTTTTCTTTCCACAAAAATAATTGAAGTATAAAAAAAAGATTAATTATTCAAAATAAGAATAAAAATAATTTATTCAACCCTAAAGTTTTAAACACACTAATCATTTCATGCATGAATACGGGAGAAGTTGGGAGAAAAAATATGGTGTAAAATTTATCTATGGTGTTAATAACTACTCCTCAAAAATCCTCGTTTGTTTTTTGTAGTAAACAACCATTATTAACCACTCTTCAACCTTTTTTCAATTTCTTTATCAAATCTCACATTAAATTTTACCAAATTTTACATTAAATTTACCATACAACCACTATTAACCTCAATCTTCAAACAAAGTAGTTGATTACTCTACTATTATTACCATCAATCCCCAAACGAGTAGTTAACCACTTCTAACTACTATTAACCACTTCATTATCTTCTACTTCATTCTTTTCTACACAAAAAAACACACCCTAGGGTAGAAAAAATTTCTTCCAACCATGCATTTCAACCTCTTCTTCAAACAATTTTCACTATTAAAAAAACTAGAATAGATGACACTTATGAAAAACAAATTCAAGAGGAAGAGGCAATTAAAGTGTCATAAAATAAAACACGCGTTTTATGACACTTTATTAGAATCATCTTATAAATATTAATTTAAATAAAATCACCATTAACAAAAAAGTGTCATAGATTAAAAAGACGCGTTTTATGGCACTTTTTTTAAGAATCATACATTATAAAACTAATTTTAAGTCATATTTTAATTTAGAAAATAAGTATTATTTTGTTCTTTATCAGAAGATTCCTTCCCTCGGGATTCCTTACCTAGAAAAAAGGGTTTAGATGACACCTATGATAAATAAAATTTATGAGGAGGAGCAATTAAAGTGTCATAAACAAAAACACGCGTTTTATGACTATTTATTAGAATCATCTAGTAATCGATAATTAAAATAAAATTACCATCACAAAAAAGTGTCATAAATAAAAAATGCGCGGTTTATGACACTTTTTTAGAATCATAAATTATATATATGTATATAACTATTTTAAACATTTTTATAAGGGAAATTAGCTATGAATCATCAAATTCTTGTTTTAGAAGCATACAACCTTTGGGTGATTGTTTTAAAATTGAGGGAATATTTTGAAAACATATCAAAATTGGAGCCCTAGAATCCCCCATTATCCACCTCATTGCAGAAAATCCTTTCACTCCAAGTGTGCATGCCATTTTCTTCTTCGTTCTTTTGTCGAAAGATCCCTTCCGTCGAGATTTTATTTTTCCATTTGGTAGTCGCTCAAAAAACTTCTACAAATCACACATGTATTCACGATTTTATTTTCAATTTGGGTTGTAACAAACCACCTAAATAAGTTGTAACGCTCGTATTTTCTCATTTCGACCTTTCGAGTTCAATTATTTGTTCCTTTAGATTTACTTGAATAATTGTTTGGTTAGTTTTGACCGTAGCGGTATTTTGGTGATTTTACCCTTAGGGACCATTTTGTAAATGATAATTGACTTTGGGTTAATTTTTTAATTTCAAGAATTTTAGGGCATTTGTGGAAATTGGTTGTTGGAATTGTGAAAAGAAATTAAATGATTAAAAGGGTTTAATTTTTGTTTTGTTAAATAAAGAAAAATAAATTATAAATGGGTTTTTGTTTAGAGAGTTTGAATGGAAAACAACCCATTTAAATTAAATGAAAAAGAAACTCATTTAAGGGATTTTAATAAAAAAAAAAAAAAAAAAAAAAAAAAAAAACCTAATTGCCCATCTTCTTCCTTTCTTCATCTTCAAACCCTACACTTACTCCCTCACTACACAAGCAGAAAAGCTCATTGCCGTTGTCTGATCCACGCACGCATAATGTAACGTCCCAGAGTTTTGTAAATAAGTTATTTATTGAAAAAAATAATAATAAAAAGATCTTATTTTACTTAAATAGAAAAAAAAAAGTTTTAATTACCAAATAGTGAGGAAGGGAGTGGCTGGATTTTCTTATTGGAAAAAAAAGAAGAGAAAAAGCCCATTTAAATTCTTTTAGAAAAAAAGGGAAAAAAGAGTAAAAAAAAAAAAGAAAAACAAAACTCACTTTCTCTTCTTCTTCCTCTAAAAAAACCCTAGCCCCACCTTTACTCTTTACCAGCCACCGCCGCCAGCCAACCCTCACTGTCAAGCCACCAAGACCCGTCGCTACAAAACCTCCCACCGGCGCCGCCTGCATCGCGCGTGCGAGCACCCCTGTCGCCCAGACCCACCGCGCAAGGCTGGCGCTCGCATCCTCCCCACGCGACCAACCGCCAACTGCCGACCCGTCGTGTGCCTCATCCTCGTCGTCATTTGTCCAGCCACCGAGTCGTAGCAACAAATTGAGCCGCAGCAGCTCAGATGAGACGCAGCTGCCCTTGCCCATCTCGCACGCCCTTCACCAGTCGTCCCACGCACGTCGCTCACGCCCTAGCCACTCGGAACCCGCACAGCCGCAGCCGCCGTTCGCGCCTGTCCCTACCGCACGCATCCTCGCTGAGCCCTGCACCTGCGACGCCATCTGTCCTCGCCAACAACAGCCGCAGATCTGTTCTAATGTCGTGGTCATCTTGCTCGAGTTTTTGGGTAAATCTCCTATTCTATTTTTGTGGTCCATCACTAGTTATTTTGGGGTGCTGATTGTGACTATTGTTGGGCTGCTTTGCTAGACATTTGTTCTTAGGAGATCTCAAGGTGTGTTGAAGTTTCCATGGTTTCGTGTTTCGTCAAGTGTTTGGACAGCCATGTTTGTGATTTTGGGTAAGATTTCAAAATTGTTATTGATGGGTTGAAGTTCAATAGTAATTTTAAATGGGTATTAATGGCTGATTTTTATGGATATAAATTGTTAGGTTGGACTGTTAAGCTTAGTTTCTGTTGGTATTCGTGGATGGTTCTATGAACATCTTTCGCTTGGGTTGTATGGACCCTGCACAAGGCGAAACTTATTATGCTTCTTTATGTATTGTTGCTAGAAATTGATGTGTTTGATGTTGGAATTGTTGATTCTAGAATGTTGTCTACCACTTATTGAGAAGTTGAGAAGTTCTTTGTTCTCTGCATATGTTGCTTAATTTTGCTTCAAAAATGTTATGGATGCTAGTGATTATTGTGTGTTTTATTTCTCTTAAAATACTAGCATTCCAGGTGGATGATTAATGGTTGAGAAGTTCACTAATCTCGACATCTATTGGGTTTTTCAGTGTTGCTTGTTTTGAAGTGTGTTAGAACTGTTTTCATGACTTTTCTCATCAACCAATGTCTTTTATGTCATTCTCTAAACATTTTTCTTGATTTTTGTTTGATGTAGAAAATTCAAAACTTGGAGTCGATTAGGGAATCAACCACATTAAGCAGTATGTGTTAACTAGCTTTCTTTCTCTTTATTTTTGTTATCCTTAGCATGCATTTCCATGGAAGTTGTAATCTCGTGTATTTTTTTGTAAGGTAATCTTGTTAACTTTGATCATTGCTTTCAATTATTGTGATTTATTGCTAAATTTAAGTACTTAACATAAACTTAGCATTGCCCAATCTTGTCTCAAAGCTTAGAGAGTTCGATAGTTGATTTCTATTTAAGACCCAAGGTTGTTATCTCTTGCTTCAACTTTGTTCAAACTAGCTTTTCTCGCTTGTTTGATTCTATACATTAGCCTTTACTTGCTAATATTTCTTATAATTTCAAATATTTGAAAAAAAATTCAAATATTTTTTGGAGATTATTTTCACTAATGTTGGGAATCTTTATGCTCTTCGTCAGAAGCTCTGTTAACTCTTCCATGTTGGGTTTGTAACCTTTATTAATACAACCACTTAAAATTTCAAATATTTTTTGCAGATTGTATTCACTAATGTTTGGATCCTTTATGCTTTTAGTCAGAAGCTGCTAACTTTTCCATGATAGGTTTGTAACTTGTATCTTATAAGTTTATTAATTTTGAAAAGTATATAATATGTCATTGAACTTCTAAATTAGTATCTTATTGTTCTACAATACCTTGTGTTGTATGCTTATTTACATACATGGTCTAATTTTTGTTTAAGTGATAAGTTTTTGTATGTCTTTTTAGTATTGTCAAGTTTCAATTGAAGCTACTCGTTATGGACCCAACGTGTTTGTAAGTCTTATATATATATATATGGTAGTATCATTTCTCAATTAGAAGAGTGGTTCTAAACATTTTTTTGTCGTTTTAAATGGTACTAATTTGTTATTTTAATTGTGTTGAATGTTTTGAACCTCCAGCCAAACTTATGCTAGAGTTGATTTGTCTTTTCGCGTTTTAGGAATCGTTTTGGTGCCAACTCATGGCAATCTTCTAAGGTTGAACTTGAGTAAGTTTGCTCTCTTACATGACTATTTGTTATAGCTTTTTCTTCAGAAGAATCATTTACTTATGTGCTTGAATATACATATCAAATGACTATTTGTTGTTCTTTGCTCACTACTACAAAATAGACCTACAATGACTATTTATTGTTATGTTAGTTTGTAATACCATAATTGCTTTCTATATTTACTAATTATGTAAGGATAGTATGTGAACTCAGTAGGATTTATATTCAATGACTATCATCCACATATATGTGGTATTTGATATTTGAATGCTCGTTTAATCTCGTAGATATTGTCGATGTGGTTGGAGATACTTTGAAGATAGATATGTTGCAACAACTTTTGGATTCAAATTTGCAACATGGAGGTGAATCAATCCAATAAAGAAGTCACATCTTGTCTTGGTGTAACCATGAATATTTTTCAATTTATATTTATTGATGTCATGAACAATATTTTTTTTTTTCATTTAACTATATTTACGATACATGTATAAAGTACTACCTTGATTGATACTTATATACAAATGAATATTATGAAAATAGTTCTTATATTGGATCAAATTTAGAGACCATTTAATTTTAATAGTTGTATGTGTGCTACTATTGAAATAAATAGGAAAAATAGTTTGACAATAAATATTTGTATTGGAGATATATGATTAAATAAAGAGCATATTTACATATTTAATGATTACAAAAAAATGTCAATTTAAATTTTTTAATGATTAAGTTTAGGTGTCATAGATAAATTATTAATGATCAATTTTATATATCATCTATTGTTCTTTATGTGACAACAAATTAATGTCATAAAAGAAAAATCGATGATTGTAAAAAAATATCATCTAAAAAGTTTCAATGATACTTATTAAGAAGTGTCATTTATAAAGAATAGATGATGTGCGATACAATGATGGTAGAAAAGTATCAACTAAAAAGTTTTAATGACACTTCTAAAAAAGTATCATCTAAAGAGAATAGATGATGTGCGATACAATGATTGTAAAAAAGTATCATCTAAGCCGTTTGTGACACTTTTTTAGAATCATCATACCCCATTTTTGTAGTAGTGTTTTTACAACAACTTTTTTTTTCCATCTTCCAAAAGCCGTTATTCTACAAACAATCTTATTCATATACGATTTTCTTTTGATCATTTATTCAAGTACATTACATTCAAATCATTCAATTCTTCCACTTCCATTCAATTTCTCTAAAACCAAACATGCCCTTAGAGACAAAAATCATATCCATCAATTGAATCACTTCACTAACTACAAAACTGAGAGTTTAAAAATCCGTTACCTATGAATATTCCATTGATTCATTAGTAGTAGTATCCATTATATGTGAACTAAATTTATAATTTAAGGAAGAAATAAAATAAAATAAAATAAAAGACATGATCTTGGAAAGGTAGGTACCTGTTAAATGGGTACATTTATCATTGAGAAATTTGCGTAGGGTCCAAGTGTCGAAATCATTGGCGAACCAGAAATCCCTTTTGACGTCGTGGATGCAGTCCAGCACAGCCATGGTGTGGTTCCAACACCCTCCTTTGCAGTATGCCGACATGTCGTTTTGCGACACCACTACCGTTACATTCAACGACAATTGCTGTTCCTCCGTGCAGACCGTTGATTTCTACACACCCCCACAAAGTTTCCATTTCAAAATCAATCCATAATAACTGGTTCGTGGTTAGACATTAAATTAATGTATAACGAGTAATTTTTATTTTCATTGTTAGGTAAAAATTTAATTCAACATAAAAAAAATTAGTTATTAAGGGTGCGTTTGGAGCATCGGTTTGGTTATTATAACCAACGCCCCCGTTTACGAACACACCCTAAATCATACATCTTATCCTTGAAGTTTTCTCTTTTTCATATCATTAAAGTTATGTTTTTATTGATAACCTCTAATAAAATAGTGAACATTTATATTTATGTACTCTAAACTCAAAGAGATTAAATAAATTTATAAACTTGTAATTTTATGTCTAATAATAAGAATAATTATTGCATTGTACACCGACAATGGCCATTGTTCAAATTTTCCAACTCCTAATTATTATAATCTCAAAATAATTATTAAAAAAATTATTGACTTATAAAATATATTTTTAAAAATGCAAATTACTAAACACAAATAAACTAAATAATGGCAATATTGATCCCAATGAATTTTTTTAGAAGTAATCAAACTAAAATTACTTTAATTATCTTTAAAGTTTTGAGTATAAAATAAAAGCGTCCACAAATAGTGCCAAAATTAAAACAAACCCCACAAATTAATTAGCAAAAGCTTTACATTGAACATGCATTCGGCGGCGCTCCTCCACGCCTGAATTGGGCTCATATTATTATTTCGCCTCGGCTCCGTCATATCTAATTTCACCACAACAAATAATAATGATTAAAGTATATTAAAATTTCAATCTACTGATAAAACAATTAAATTAATTATTAAGTCAATTTAATTTTTTTTTTTAAATAATTATAAAAGTAAATTAAAAAGAACTCTAATACTAATAGTAAGTATTATTGAAATGTGAAGAATAAGAAGGTTCAATTAAAAATTAAATTGAAACTAACCCAACCTTAGAGATTAAGAATGTAATTTTTCCAAAAGAAATAAAATAAAACAAAAGATTTATTCAAAAAAAGAAAAAGAAAAAACAAGATTAGAAAGAAAAATTACTTTCAGCATTTGCGGTCGATAAAATCGCCAGGAAAATGAAGAGCCAAACAAATGAATTGAAACGAAGATTCTTGAAGAAAATGAAATCCATTTTTTTTTGGCGGTTGAAGGAACAAGTAAAAGGTATTAATACAGCAATTATTAGAACTCTGCTTATAATATTTTAGTATAAAGTTGGGAATTCACGTTTGAGAATATGCTGTAACGAGGACGATGAATTAACAAGATGATTTTATTTAATTTCTTCGATCAAACTTAGGAGGGTTTTTTCGATTTGGACGATAAAACTTTGATCTTTTTGGAGCATTGTGTCGGACATTAAGAGGTGTTGCTACTTGCTACACTTGATGTATTAATTGATTAATTAATTAATTGATAAATAATGAAACCAACAAAAAATTTAATTTATTATTTTAATTAGAATATAAAATGTCAAATAAAATATTGGTAAAAATATCTTATTTTCTACCTGAAAATTTAAATGATATTGTAAATATCTTCATTTGATGGTTGAAATCTCTTATCTTCTAATATAGTCCTAAAATCTATGAGATTTAATAAAAATATGAAAATCTAAATAATATTGTAAATATCTTCTACGTTATTTGAATTTTGTGGAAAATTCAATTTATTATTTTAATTAGAATATAAAATGTCAAATAAAAGCTATGAGATTTAGTAAAAATATCTTATTTTCTACATGAAAATTTAAATGATATTGTAAATATCTTCATTTGATTGTTGAAATCTCTTATGTTCTAACTTAGTCATAAAATCTATGAGATTTGATAAAAATATCTTGTCTTTTATGGATGAAAATCTAAATTATATTGTAAATATCTTTTACGTATTTGAATTTTTTTTATATATATATTTTAATAAATGACATTTTTGTAATTTAGGGAATGACTTAAGGGATAAAATCGTCTAAAAATGATTTTTCATACAAGTACTATGATATTTTGGGAGCAATATTTGGATATTTATTTATAAAAATCCAAACCAGTTTTACCTAATTTTATGGTTATGTAATTATGGGTTTAGAGAAAAACTATGGGTAAAGGAAAAAACTTAATGTGTGTTTATAAAGATGGGTAAAGACGTACTAAAAAAAATAAAATAAAGATGGGTAAAGATAGTTTAATAAAAATTAATGGCATGAAAATGATAATACATTATTTGTTATTGTTATTTTCTAGATATACCATGTCCTTAAATAATCATTACAATTATTTATATATTTGAAATTTGTAATATAGAATATATATATATATATATTAACAAAATATTAATTTCATTATTCATTAAACTTACCTAATACATAGATTAAAAATATATATACATATTCATATATGAATTCAACTTAAAATACAATTATCGTAAGTTAAGTAAGTTCATTTGGTTGTAATTCATCTTGATTTAAAAAAATGATGTGAATTTTCAAATTTAGTTATTTTTATAACATTATGGAGCGGCTCAATTGGTCAAAGAAGATTTTGGGTACATAAAATTATGGAAATTATAATAAAAATTATGCAAATATCATATTTTTATTTTTAAAAAAGGCTGCTACATTTTTTTTATTTACTTCTAGTAGTTACCAAGTACTGATTTATTTTTATTTTATCTCGTCACCTAACATGAATTTCTACATTCTTCTCGTTTCTCCTTTTTGTTTTTAATTATTAAAATCTTTCTACTTTAAAGTTTATAATTAAAGTTCAAATTATTTTTTTTTAAATGTCATCAAAGTTCAAACCTTTTTTTTCCTTTTTTGAACTCGTTCCTAATTAAGAATGAAGTATCAAATCCCAAGCTTTTTAATTATTAAAACATAGATGATAGACGATGCCAATAGAACTCACCTTCTTTTAGCTTATGAGATGTTTGGATGAGTTGTTAGCTTCATAAATTATTTTTTAAAATTATTTCGAATAAGTAAAAACTGGAAATTATAATAAAAAAACTCATTTGGATGTGTGATTTTTGTTTGTAAAGAAGTTAAAAATTTATCTGTTTGGATGTAAATTTAAAATGAGTAGTTAAAAAAAATATATAAATAAATTGTTTAAAATGAGTTATTATGAAAAATTAAAAATGAATAGGTAGAAATAAAAAAAATTATTTATAATAATAAAAATGAAGTATTATTTTGAGTCATTACAAAAATTCATTTGCATCAAATTTACTTCAATAATTAGTAAATACCCATTTTTAATTCTCCATAAATATAACAATCACACACCCTCCAAAGTTCAAAGTACAAGTTATAATAACTGCTCGAGTTAAGTTATAATGACTAACTGAATGGTCACTAGTACAATGATTTATATTATTTGGTTATGAACTAATTCAACACCAGTGGTACAGATTTTATCCCGACGATCAGTATTTGTCCATAATGACTAGGTTATTTTAAAAGAAAAAAAAAAAGACAAAAGTAAGAAGAAAAAAGGAGGCCGACAACCTTTAAAAAATTTTACATTTTTCTCTCCTCTCACACCATTCAAAGATCTCATTTCTTTTAAGGAAAATTTACAATTTTTTTTATATTCGTAGGTTGAGATCAATATTCAATTGGGTTCCTATGATTTAAAATTGATGACATTTGAATAGAACTCATTTTTAATCATGATATTTTTTAAAGTTTACATATATTTATTTTTTTAGAATTTAAATTACTATAAAAATGAATATAATAACTTTATCGATATATTAAAACTTAAATCAATCTAATTATTATTTTAGTCGAATTATATAATTAACAATTTTGATATCTTATGAGCTAAAAATGAATTTATTGAAATGTTATCAAAAGTAAAAGTGTTCATTTTTTAAATATAAAAGATCACATTACTCATCATTAGTCCTACATTCATTATCATATAAAAGATTTCAACTATAGAATATAACAATTAATTATACATTTGACTTTTGTAAATTAAATCGATAACTAAAAGAAATAGATAATTCAAAGTGATAAAAATTATGGCATAATTTTACAATATATATTCTTTTTATCATATATAACACTCTAAAGACTTGGAAAATATTTTAAAAAGGGTTTGAAAATAAAAATTATAAAAATAATAATTAAATAAAATAAATATACAATACATACTTATGCCAGGGGATTTTGCATGTATAATAAAAAAAGATAAAATATTTTCATCCATAAAACAAAATCAAAATTAATTCATTTATAGTCGGAAATCCAAATTGAGCTATATTACCGATAGAATTCAATCAATGATAACCGAATGGGTCGGTGGAGCAATAGTTTCAGTGTTTGGTTGTAAACCAGTTCAACACCAACGCATAAGTTTAAGGCCGAAAATCGGTATTTTCCCACCTCCCCCAACATGTAGTGTTATGATTAGAAAGTATAATGTGTTGCTCATAGCCATTATGTTATAAGTAAATAAAATTATTTTTTAAAATTCAATACTCAATTTAGATTAATTAGATTAACTCTAATTATTATTAGTTCATAAAAAAAAGACAGGAAATGCAGGGATTATGGCTTTGAAGATGGACATGAGCAAGGCTTATGACCGTATTGAGTGGAGCTTCCTTCGAGAAATTATGCCGAGATTGGGATTTAGTGAGAGTTGGGTGAAGATGGTGATGGATTGCGTCTCCTCTGTTAGTTTCTCGGTTTTATTAAATGGCCAGGTTGGGGAAAGTTTTCATCCTCAGAGAGGAATTCGTCAAGGGGATCCATTGTCTCCTTACCTTTTCTTGCTTTGTTCGGAGAGTTTCTCAAGTCTTTTGGATGAGGCTCGTTGTAAGGGACAAATATCAGGTTGTAAGATCGCTCGTCGTAGCCCAGCTATCTCCCACTTATTTTTTGCTGATGATAGTCTCCTTTTCTGTCATGCTTCTGCTAATGAGGTGGCTGTTATCCAGAGTATAGTTCGTCGTTATGAAGGTGGATCAGGCCAGCGTGTTAATTTTGAAAAATCAGCTGCTCTCTTTAGTCCTAATGTCCCATTTACTACCCGCAATTATCTTGCGAGTTGTCTTAGAATAAGAGTAGTTAAGGACTTAGGTTTGTACTTGGGACTGCCATCTCACTTTTCCATGAACAAATCTAAGGATCTTAATTATTTAAAAGAACGGGTTCAAAAGGCTACAAGTGGTTGGAAAGGGAGTTTTTTCTCTGCTGCGGGAAAGGAGATTCTAATTAAAGCAGTTGTTCAAGCTATACCAACTTATGTCATGTCTTGTATTCAATTGCCGAAAGGGTTATGTGGTCAATTGTCTCAATTTATGGCTCATTTGTGGTGGGGCTCTTCGACTAAGAAATCTAAAATTCATTGGGCAAGATGGGATAAGCTGTGTGTTCCTAAGCATAAGGGTGGCTTGGGTTTTAGATGTATAGAGTTTTTCAATCAAGCTTTGGTGGCTAAGCAAGCTTGGCGAGTTTTACAACATCCACACTCTTTAGTTGGAAGAATTTTTGGAGGTAAGTATTTTCCGGACGGATCCTTTTTGGATGCGGCTGTTGGCTCTAATCCATCCTATGTTTGGTTGGGGGCGCGAACTCCTAATTTTTAATTTCTCATGGACTTTGCGTGCTTCCTCTTTTTCCCTCATCACTGTGCCTTTGTGTTGCTCTGTTGATGGCAATTGGGATCATGAGAAATTGAATGAATTAATTTGGCCAGTGTGTGTTTCAGAGGACGTGGATAGATGGATTTGGCATTTTTCCTCAAATGGAATGTTCTCTGTTGGGAGCGCCTACAATTTAATATCTCACTGCCAAGATGAGGAAACATCCTGGGATAATCATGTATTAGAGAATTGGTGGGGGCAAAGTCCGGGGTTCAAATCTCCCTGGAAAAATAAAGATCTTTATATGGCGCCTATTCCACAATTGTCTCCCTACCAGATCCAACCTAGTTCTAAAGAATATTATCAGCTCTTGTGATTGTGATCTATTAGTAGATGGGCTTCTTCTTCTAAATTGTCCTTGGAATGCTCTGTATGTTATCCTCCTTGGATTGAAAATCTTCTTGTTGCTGATGGTTTGATTGGCTTTCAGCGTCGTTAATAAAATTAATTTCTGTTTGTCTCAAAAAAAAAAAAAAAATATTAGTTCAGGTTACACAGATTATTTTGTATGTCCTTAAAATGTAGGTTGGTTGGTGACACAAACAAGTGATGACGTGGACTTCACCAAGTGGTAGGCAATTGAAAAATAGAGATAACGGAGTGGGAATCAAACGCCGTGAGACAGTACTAGTTGAAAACAGGTGGACGAGACAACATGGCTCCATTGGTCGTAAATGGCTTGATGACGTCCGTCACATTTAACGGAGTTGGTGAGCACAACAATTTAGAACATCACGCGGTGGTCCCCATCCTGCCTCCACTAATTTAATTTTGTTTTGTATGTTCAAATATTTTTTTATATCTAATATATCGAAATACTCTTTTAATTGAAAAAGAGTATAAATTTGAAACGCCCAATTCCTATACGACACCACTTAAGTTAGGTTCTAATTAAAATAATGTATTGAAATATTAAGTGCACTTTCAATATTTAAATTTCAATTTGATTAACTCTTTTGGTCACGTTTGGCACCAACTTTGTACGGATGGAGTTACTTATACTTTAAGCCATCTTTTATCCTCTATTAAAAAAAAACTAATAGAAATATTATTATTATTAAAAAAGTAAAGTCTAAAGTTTGATTATTAACCAGATTTAAATAACTATTTCTCAAAATTTAGGACTTGATTGTCTGATTTTAATCAAGTGTGTTTTAAAAAGTAGTACTATCTCTATGTAATTTTTTATATATTTGGCTTTCGTTCTTGTAAATTTTAGTTATGTATTTTTAATCATTATTTTATTATTTTTGTAAAATGAAGTTACAATTATTTGTCTATGGTACGTACATATTTATAAAACTTGTACAATTTGGGAGAAGCAAAGTTCTATTACTCTAGGTTCTGTTTAATAATTATCATACCATCTATTTTATTTTACATAAATATCTACATTTTACTTGTATTTGTGGAAAACAAATCAAAATTTAGAAGAAAAAAATAGCTTTCAAAATTTTATTTTTATTTTTTAAATTAGGTTAGAATTCACGTACTTTCTTAATGAAAATTCGATATATTGAAGTAAATATGGAGCAGTAGGAAATATAACTAAAAATAAACTAATTTTTTTAAAACAAAAAACAAAATAGCTAACCTTAGAAATCATTTGTGATTTTTTTAAAAAAATTAAGTCGAAGACATTTTATTTGTTTGATTAACTATTAATTCAATCTATGATTTTCTTACTTTCATATCTTTATTTTTTCTGTATTTTTTTATTTTTAAAATTGCTTAAATTTTAAATAGTTCTTCCATCGAAGATGAATTCAACTTAAATTTCAAAAAAACAATATATCAACAAATATTTCTAAAGTTTGAAAAAGAAAATCTATAATAAAGTCAATTGTATGGTATAACGAAAGTGTGAAAAAAGTAATTTTCAACACTCATACTAAAATAATAACTAGCATGCTTAACACAAACTCTTCTTAAACATGAACTAAAAATAATTTGCAAGTCATTCATACTATTATAACCACACAAATTATATAAAATGGAACAATAATTTCATAATTTTATTGTTTGGTGAAATTTTTGTTAACATCATAATTACGGGTTGAATAGTAATACTTTCTTTGTATTGTTTGTGATTTTCTTCTTCAATTTATACTAAAATAAATAAATAAAAATAACCACACGGATTATTGTAACTCTTAGGGTGTGTTTGGAGCACCGGTTTGGTTATAATAGACGGAAGGTTATGATAAACGGTGAGTTATTATAAATGGTATTTGATGAACAAGTTATTATAACAAGGATTATGATAAACGGTGTTTGAGGAGCTGGTTATGTAACAAAAAGTATTATAGGTAAGGTTTAGATAAACGGACACGTAGGTTTAGATAAACGGGCACGCAGGTTTAGGTAAACTGTGGGGCAAACATCGGTTATGTTATTATAGCCAACCTGGCCGTTTACATAATTGGGGGCCCAAATACACCCTTACCCATTATAATAATTGCATTATTATATCTCAAATGATATGCTTACACATTATATACATTTTGTACTGGTTTGCTATAATTACACTGCTCACTGTTACTAAAAAGATAATTTTTTTAAAAAGGGCCGTGTATTGGTTGTAGTCATCAATTACGTCTTTTTACATATTTAATTTTTAAAATAACCAGACAAAAGTTTAGACCAAGGACCAAATTATAGTTTTTATTTCTTTGTGATATAATCTATGTGATGCCTCATTATTTTAATCTATTAAATAATTCATTTTCACACTTCTTTACTCTTAGCTCAATAAGATTTAGGAAAAAAAAAAACTTACCAGATTTGAAAAAACAACTATAAATATGATTAACTTAATATATATATATATATAGATATATATATAGATATATATATATATAACAACTATAATCATTGGTATTAAGGAAAAATGTCACACACTTTTTTATAGTATTAGATTAATAATACATATCAGTGTACTAATGAGTATTTATAATACATTATTAAAACATATTAATGACTATGAATCCGAATATTTTAAAATTTGACTACATTTATAATTATTGTGAGAATAGTTCGTCCAATACGATTCTTGTTATGTATAAATCGAGAATTATATTCTTGTTGATTAATGTTCTAATCCATTCAAAATAGATCTTGAAATCGGGTATATAGTTGATTTGGTTGATTGGTTGTAAATCAATTTGATTTTATAGTTCATAAAAAAATTAAATTATGAAAATCAGCATTTGACTGTCATATTATTTTGAAATAGTTGTACTTTTTTATAAGATTTGTTATTCCTCTCTCTAAACTCGTTCTTTAAAATAATATTCTTGTTAATTAAAGTTGTAACCAATTTAAAATAGATTATATAAGACCATAGAGTAAATACATGTCAATTATATTGCACCAAAAGAAAAATACATGTCAATTATAGCTAAATTATATTTGATTTTGGCGACATCTTATAATTTTGTACGGTCCTTACAAACCACTTGGAGGTAATTGATTCCATTCTCATTTTTCCCATTAAATAGGGGATTTCATTTCAGCCCACGAAAAAAAAGTCACATGTTTTAGTTTTACGAAATAAAAGTCATCCAATCCCCATTTTGGACTTTTCCGAGTTTATTGGATTTTAATCCGTCAAATACATAACACCTCCATCATGCGGCCGGTCAAAGCATACACATTGAAAAATAGTATTTGTTTTTGTTGAGTATAAATTTAAATTTGTAACATTTTATTATTAAGTAATATATTGGAATAAGAATAGTAACATAGCAGTATCAATTAATGCAAAATCATTGTGCTATTTTTGGAGACATATGTTTTTTTATAATTGAAAAAATTCTAATTATAATTAAACTCAACAAAATTATCAAATTCTTCATCATGTATGTATACATATAATAAAAAAGTTTTGATTCTCAAACAAAATATATATATATATATATTATAATAAAAAGTTAGAAGCTTAACCTTGCAAAGTCTTATTTTTATTTTTTAATGCTTGCGTCAGTTTATGTCTGGCGTGTCTTTTCTCATAATAAACTCTCATTTTAACATGGTTGTCAATAAATTTGGTAAGAAATAATTAATTTATAGGTATCAATATAGATTAATTTACAAATCTTTAAGTTCCTCAAAATTTTATCCACTACTAGATCAATTCATAATCATTAGATGGTTGTTAATTCATTGAATGTTCTTTTTGAGTCCTATTTATTTTAGTATAATGATTTGATTTTGAAAATCTATGAGACTAATCAAATTTAAAAAATAATTACAAACTCAATTACTTAATATATATATAGTCAATATTGGTATTAATGAGTATTAATTTACTATATGTTATCTTATAATATGAATATTGAGTATTAATGAGTATTTATAGTTCAATATTAAAATACATTAATAGTTAAGGATATAAATAATTTAGAACGTGTATACATCTGTAATTAGTTTGCGAGAATAATCAATTAAATACAATTTCATTTTAATCTTCACATAGTATAAACACATAAGCAAATTATCAATTTATGACATAAAAGAATAAATTTCTATTGCCATCTTGTATAATTTGATTGAATAAACAGAATATACAAGTTTCAAACTTCTCACCTCTAAAACGTAGTGGATTAAAAAAAAACTCCATCAATTAGGTATATTAAAAGATTTCACTACGGTTAATCAACAAGATCTTAAATGAGATTAAAACTCTATTTAATTTTAGCTAGCAAGACTATATTTTCACAAAATGCTGTAAAAAAAATTGTACAAAATTGATAAACTATAATATAAAACTGTTAAGATCATACAAAATTTAAAAGTCTACAAATCAAGTTGAACAAGCAAAGCAAGCTTGTAATAAAGTATGATTGGAATTAAAGTCAAAAGTCATAAATATAATTTAGCAAATCTCAATATATTTTAGAGAAATTCAACAAAAAAATTATGATCCAAACTTCATTTGGTAAAATGAGATCAGTGACCCCGTTTCATAATGCTTTTGTTTTTTAAATTTAAGCTTACAACAACTATATTATTATATATTTTTTGTTATTTAAACGTCTACATCTAACTTATATTTTGGAAGCAAAACTAAAATTTGGAAATAGCAACAAACAGTGGGTACAACTACTGAACTTGTGACGGTGGAGTTGAAATGAATTAACACCAAATAACACAATCAACTGCGCCCCTGCCACTGACTCTTTAATTGTAGGAAATATGGAATAGATTATAAGAATTTCGGGTAAAATAAATTTTAATTTTAAAAATCAAATAGTTATATATATATATATATATATATATATATATATATATATATATATATATGCACGGGCGTGTTAAATGAATTATATATATATATAGTATAATCTCTTCGTCAATAAAAATGTTATACGAAATATGTCACATGTAATTTAATATATTATATATATTCAATGGTAGATAATTTTAGAATCGAAAAAGTTGGTGGCACGTTGGTTTCATTATGTATTAATGTTGAAAATCGATATAAATTACTATTATATAGTTTTTGTGGTATCCCTCCCACAATTTATACTAAAAAAATAATTTAAAATAGAAATTGAAAGTATTTAAAATTCAAATATAAAATAAATATTTAAACCAATTAAAAGTTTTTTATTTATTTTATTTTTAGTATAAGATGTGAACGAAGTCCTTTTCGTTTGATTTTTTAAAAAAGAACTTCTGCATCTCCAAAAATATCGTTTTCGTATTTGATCAAATTGCAGAATTTTCTATAAAGGTTAGGTGAGCTTGAACAAAATTGTGTATTAGTCAAAATAGTAATATATTTTTCTTTGCGTCACTGGAAAATTGTAATTATGATTTCATTATAGCGTTTCCTACGGCAATAAATGGGAATAGTATATTAATATTAGATAAATTCGCAAGAATACTTTACACTTTTATGTTGAAAAAGAATATATATTTTTTTCCTTCATTCAACTGCATTTTAAAATAAATATTTTATCTTAAAAAAAAGAGAGAGAAAGGGGGTGTTTGTTTGACATATTTAGGTAGGAGTTAATTGTAGGATTTATTAACTCCTTCTTAAAAACTTACATCCAAACGAGTTTTTATTAACTCCTCCTCATTTTTACTTTTAAAAATAATTTTCATTTTTAACCAATCATTTTTAATAATTCATTTATAACTACTCAGTCATTTATAACCCCTTATTTTTAATCATTTCTTTCAAATCAATCAAAAAACTCATTTTCAACAATTAATTTTTAATTATTTTTTAAATGTACATCCAAACAAGGTTTTGACTCTAACTCTTCTATACAAAAACTACACCAAAACGAGTTTTTGACACAACTCTCAATTTTCAACTCCTCAACATAACCCCTCAATATAACTCTTTAACTCAAAAACTACCTAAATATGTTAAACAAACAGCCCCAAAGAGATTATGTTTGTTTTTTTTTAATTATATTTGTCTTAAAAATTACTTTTTTGAATTTGTTATTATTATATTGTATTTTTTTTAATATAGATTGAGGGAAGAGAACCATAAATCCTATAAAAAAATTATTGTAGAGTTCGAACGAACATATTATTAAATTGAATTGTCACAAAATAATCAAACCATTCGGTGTTAACTTAAACATTATTGAATAAAATGACTAAGATTAATTTTTAAAATAAATAAAATAGAAAACCTAAGCTTCAAATTTAATGATTAAAAAGATATTTTTTTCGAATTTTTAAAAACTTTAAACAAAAAATATTGTTTATAAATAACATCACTGCACATATAATATTGATCCAATGCGAACGTTACCAAATATCTGCCCGTACATCTGTAAATGAGAACAATTTGAGTTAGAAGATTGTAGAGAATAACACGTGGCGTGATCTATAAAGTGTTGAATTATAAACTTATGAGTCCGACCACAAAATAAGATGTCAATTATTTGATGCATTATTCGCACCAACCCGCTCACCAACCCCGCCACCTCCTAAATTAAAAATTCAACCAACAAACTAAGTTTTATAATTTGGCCTAATGAATAAAATGTTAAGATAATTAAGAAATTTATGCATTCAATTCATTATCACCTCTTACTGTATTTTATTTATTAATTTTCCGAGGAAGGGGACCATAAATCTCACAAAAAGAATATTATTATTTTCAATAAATGAGAGTCAAGTACCGATTTTAAAAATTGAACGAATGATGGTAATGTTAAATTAGATTACTAAAAAAACTCTACAAAGAAGGTACAACGATTTACTTAATAACATGACTGTGTTCTTTTTTGTAAACAATAACCATAATATACATATGCTAACAATATAGTTTTCTCTAACAAATGGCTCAAGACGTAATTGTTTCATTATTTGGTTATAAACCAGTTCAACCTAGCGTTACAGGTTTAATTCCAAAAATTGGTATTTGTCCTCTCCCCACTTAAAAAAAAACAATATAATATGTTTTTTAATATTTTTATTCTTCTCCATTTAGTTATGACTTTGTTGTAGATGGCAAAATTTCTAGTTCATATTTTAATTTGGCAATTTTTAAAAAATATTTCAATTTTTATGGGTTTCAACCAGTTTCACCCGATCGAAGTCATCAATTTGTGAATTGTCACAAGTGAGTGAAATGTTCGTTTATTTGAAACGGTTTGATTAAAAAGGTTTGAAGCTGTCCTTCGGGCCTAAGAGACTCGTTTTGTTTATTTATCTATATTTGCCTTTGTTTTTTATTGGCATATGAGTTTTTTTTTTAATAAATATAAAGTTAAGCCATATTTTTCTTTCATATATAATTTAACATTTACCTATTATTTTACCGAGTAATGTTTAATTGAAATTAAAAATAAAATTATGCTCATAATATAACTCAATGGATTGAGATCTTAATTAAATGTTAAGAAGGTAAAATTTGAAGTTTATATTTGATTTTCACACATTCCTAAGCTAAAAGATTACACTAAATCAAACATTAGTTCAACGAGATCTTAATGTATTAGTCAAATCTCCTTCACTGTAACCATTTATGCATATTATCGTTAATTTTTTGAAGTAAATTATTTAAATTTGTACTTGGTATTTAAATTTTAAACTTCTTAACATATTGTTTGACAGTGTATTTATATTTTTATAGTAGATATATGTTTATGGCATCATGTATAACTATCAGAGCTATTCTCAAAAAAAAAAAAAAAACTATCGGAGCTAAATTAAAAATTAAAAAATTAAAAAAAGAAAAAAAAATCCATTCTTGAATTAAAAAAAAAAAAAAGGCAACGGCTGAAAGAGAGGAAAATTTAGGGCTCGTCTGCTAACGTTCATATTTCATGTTTCTTGTTTATGTTTCTCATTTTTTGAGAAACAAACTTGTTTGGTAACTGTTTCCGTTTCTTATTTCCAAAATTTACAGAAACGTTTCTAATATTTGGCTCCAAAATGGAGTTTCTCCTATTCTATTTCTCTACTTTTTTGATGTGTCTCTCAAGTTTTGTTTTTATTCTTATAAGATCGTGTCCATTTTAATCGCAAATTACATCTGTGTGATGATATTTTGAAATACTCCCACATAAGAGGTTCGATCCTCCCTATTTTTTCCTTTTAGTTTTAACTTTTTGAAACCAATTAAAATTTTTAATTTATATATTAATATATTATTTTAATTCCTTAAACCATAATATTAATATTCTTATTTAATTTTAATTTTAATATATAATAACAATTCTAATTCTTTTATTCCTATTTTATTTTAACTTCAATATATAATAACTATTTTTCTTCTTTTTGTATAAATGATTTGTTATTTTAATTTTAATATATACTCATTTTTAAATTTAATTTTTATAAATAATAATATTTATATTTCAATATTATTAATTTAAATATATACTAATTTTATAGATGATTTTTCATGAGTAATAAAAAATGGAAAAAAAAATCTATAAATATTAAAATTTTAGAAAACAAAATCTATAGAAAAATATCAATTCAATCACATTAAATTGATTGCTACAAAATTGATAGATTTCAATTAAGTGAAATTGACAGATTTCTTAAATATTATGCTACGATTTGTTATCCACAAAAAATTTCCAATTTTATATTGATAAACTATTTTAATTAGACTATAAAAAACTATTTTAATTAGTATAAATATACTATTTATACCTAACTGTTTTATTTTATTTGATAATTTTATTATAGATATATAGAATCATTTTTTTTAAGACCGTTAGTATGTGTATTTAAATCTTATTTTAATTAATTAATTTATAATTTGATTTAAAAAATCTGTAATATACATATTTATTATAAATATGTCGTTAATTTTACATTAAGATTCATTTTTTTTCTTCTAAAAAATTATTTATGGTATAAAATGAAAAATTTTGATAATGATTTATATATATAATTTTTAAAGTATGCTACATTTTTTAAAGATTAAATAATAATAATAATAATAATAATAAACTAGAAACAAGAAATGATTATCAAACATAGTTGTTTCTATTTCTTATTTTTTTTTTTAAGAAACAAGAAACAGAAACAGTTATCAAACACATTTTTATTTCTTATTTTAAAAAGTCAAGAAACAAGAAACAATACTAAGAAACAAGAAACGGGAACGTTACCAAACGGGTCCTTAGGAACCTCCCAAATTAAGAGAGTGGAAAAAGAATTCGCAATTAAAATAATGGAAAGGAAAAAAATAAAAGTAAAAAAGAGAAATCATTAACGCCGTTAGATGTAACGGCTGAGAGGTACTCTTGCTCAAACTTTGCCACAAGTTTCACCTAACACGTGCCGTCAGACAGCCGTCTCTCCAACCACTCCAATTGAATTCTGCTTATAAATTCCCCAATCCTCTCTCGACCACTATCATCAACCATCAAACATAAAATTTCCATTTCAACAAATTTCAATTCAAATTTTTTCTCTGCAACTTCTTCAATCCTCTCCGCCATGGATCTTCTCCTCTTGGAGAAGACTCTAATCGGCCTCTTCGTCGCCGTCGTTCTCGCCATCGCCATTTCCAAGCTTCGCGGCAAGCGGTTCAAGCTTCCGCCGGGGCCGTTGCCGGTGCCGATCTTCGGAAACTGGCTCCAGGTTGGCGATGACTTGAATCACCGAAATCTGACGGATCTCGCTAAGAAATTCGGCGATATCTTAATGCTTCGGATGGGACAGAGGAACCTCGTGGTGATTTCCTCGCCGGAACTGGCGAAGGAAGTTCTCCACACGCAGGGAGTCGAGTTCGGATCTCGAACCAGAAACGTCGTTTTCGATATCTTCACCGGAAAAGGTCAGGATATGGTTTTCACCGTTTATGGCGAGCACTGGAGGAAGATGAGACGGATCATGACGGTTCCGTTTTTCACGAACAAAGTTGTGCAGCAGTATCGTTACGGATGGGAGGACGAGGCTGCAAGCGTGGTTGAGGACGTGAAGAAGAATCCGGAATCTGCAACGACTGGAATCGTTCTTCGGCGGCGATTGCAGCTTTTGATGTACAATAATATGTACAGGATTATGTTCGATCGAAGATTCGAGAGTGAGAATGATCCTTTGTTTCAGAAACTTAGGGCTCTGAATGGAGAGAGGAGCCGATTGGCGCAGAGCTTCGAATATAACTATGGCGATTTCATCCCGATCTTGAGACCGTTCTTGAGAGGATATCTGAAAATCTGCAAGGAAGTTAAGGAAACGAGGCTGAAATTGTTCAAGGATTATTTCGTCGATGAGAGGAAGTAAGTTCGTAACCGATTTCAAATTTATTTGTCTGTTTGTCTTTGTTGTTGAAGATTTCACTCATAATCGTGATCAATTTCAATCAGGAAAATATCGAGCACCAAGAGCACGACGAACGAGGGATTGAAATGTGCGATTGATCATATATTGGATGCACAACAGAAAGGAGAAATCAACGAAGACAATATGCTTTACATTGTTGAAAATATCAATGTTGCAGGTACATTCATACAAATTCTTACTGTAAACTGCTTGCATTCAATTCTAGGAAACTGTAGAATTAATCAACATCTTCGGTCCATGTTTTCATTCATACGAATTCTTATCGAAAATTGCCAGCATTCAAATCTAAGCATCTCTGATGAACATAGTTATTGATTTCTTGAAAACTACTTGTATTCAAATCTTGGAAACTGGTTGTAAAATTGATCAATAGCGGTATTGATTTCAGTTTATGTTCACATTCATGTAATTACTTACTGGAAATTGCTAGCATTCAAATCTAAGTATATAATTGTAAAATTGATCAACATAGTTATTGATTCCTATTCATGTTTACATTGATGAACAGCAATTGAAACAACATTATGGTCAATTGAATGGGGAATTGCCGAGTTAGTGAACCACCCTAAGATCCAAACCAAACTGAGGAACGAAATTGACACAATTCTCGGACCGGGTGTACAAATCACCGAGCCTGACACACACAAGCTCCCATACCTACAAGCCGTGATCAAGGAAACTCTCCGTCTGCGCATGGCCATCCCATTGCTAGTGCCTCACATGAACCTCCACGATGCCAAGCTCGGTGGCTTCGACATTCCTGCCGAGAGCAAGATCTTGGTTAACGCCTGGTGGCTGGCTAACAACCCTGCAAACTGGAAGAACCCAGAGGAGTTTCGGCCTGAGAGATTCTTGGAGGAAGAGGCCAAGGTTGAAGCCAATGGCAATGATTTTCGATATCTGCCGTTCGGCGTCGGGAGAAGGAGCTGCCCAGGTATTATCTTGGCTTTGCCAATTCTTGGAATTACGATTGGGCGATTGGTACAGAACTTTGAGCTTCTGCCTCCTCCCGGACAATCGAAGTTGGATACCTCAGAGAAAGGTGGGCAGTTTAGCTTGCACATTTTGAAACATTCCACCATTGTCGCTAAGCCCAGGGCGTTCTAGATATGTTGCTTGGACAATTTCTTCTGTCATGATATGTTGTATTGCAATTCTTGTGTTGAAATGGTCTTTTGTCATATTTTTCATAAATAATGTATTTTTCACTAGAGAAGTTATAAAAGTCCATTTTCACCGTTGAAGGGTAGAGATATCTTTTTCTTTTTCCTACACTTATTTATTTTTGGTACTGCTAAAATTTAGTTAATTTCACAGCTTCAACGCATAAATGTGTGTTGACAGTAATCCCGTACAATAAAAGTTTTTTTTAAAGCAGGAATGAATCATTCATTTCTTTTTTTAAAAAAGATAGCTTCACAAAGAGATACATGATGATGACCATATAAACTACGGTAAGTCTAATAAAACGGAGAAGTCTGGTTTTTTTTAAAAAAAATCTAATTTTTCCATATTCGATGTGTATAAAAAATATGTACTGAATCATTCAAAAAGAAATTTAAGTCAGAGGTGAGATGATTAATTGCTTTAATAAAAATTAATGATTGAACGACTTTTTAAAAACTTTTAACTTGAAAATTCGAATGTATGGCCTGTTTGCTGAGCCCGGTTGGAACGGGAAGGGAAAGGAAGGGTTTCCTGTTAAGATATCCCGCCTAGGAAGTGATAATCTGGCACGTGTTTTTCAATTGCATCTTCTTTTTATTTATTTATTTATTTTATATATATTGCTCTCTCTGTTTTTCCAGTATAATTTTGTTTTACTTTTTTTCACTTTTCTCAATATTTCTTTTACTTTGTGGAGTTTCTTTTTATTTAATAGATTTTCATTTTTTTTTCAAACCCTTCTTTTATTTTTCAACTTTCTTTCGAGATTTATTTATGTGTGTTCTTTTAATAACATTTCACTTATTTTATTTAGTATTTTTTATTATAACATTTAAACTGTTTCTTTTTGTTTGCTTTTTTTTTTTCCTTTTTATTTCCTTTTTTTAGTATAATTTGTGAGAAAGAGAATTACAAATACCAATTACAAAGATGGAACCGGTGCAATGAAGTGAAAATAAATTAATATCAAACCAGATAACTAATCATGTCACTAACTCATTCATTAATAATTATTATTATTTTTAGATATATCACATTTTTTAAAATAAAATTTATAACTTTTTTTTGCATTTGAGTTGTATCAATCATGTATGATTGTAAAATTAGTTATATAAAATTATATATTAATAAATATTGATTTTATTATTTATCAAAGTTTTCTAAATTCATATGTTTCTATATATATATTTATATAAATCTAATATAGAACTACTCAAATAATTAAACTTGCAAATTTTTTTCTAATTACAATTTAACTTGATTAGAGTTTTTAAACTTAAATTTTATCCTGATCCATTTATTTTATTTTTGTAATAATTATCAAATTTAATTATTTAAATATTTTTTATTTAATTAATTTCGTTATTTTAGATTTTGAATTTTATTAAGATAATAAATAAACTAAAAACAAATTCTTATATAAATATTATATTAAATTTTTTTTTTTGAAAACATTCATTTCTTATCTCATCCCACCTAGGGGTGTACATAGTCCGGGTTAAGTAGGATTGAATGATGTTTTTGGACCAACCCAACTTTTCGGGTTAGACAATTCGCCAATCCATCCGACCCTATGCATAAACGCAACCCAACCCAACCCAACCCTAGATTTTCAGGTTGAGTTGGATTGAATTCTCAGGTTATGTTACTCTCCTTTTTTTTCTCTCAAAGATACAACTCATAAGCTCATAAATACGTTTTGATACTATACTACAGCCTATTACCTATCTAATTAGTGTAATTCTTTATTTTTAGAAGACTTACACAAGTATTCTAAAAAGTTATTTTATTATTATATCTTGCATGTACACACATAACTATCACATCAATTTTCTTCTCACTTCACTTCCCTTGCCTTCCTTTCCCCCTTCCCACCCTAGCCAAACAAGCCTATCCCCTTTCCCACCCTAGCCAAACAAGCCTAGTAATTCATTCCATGTGGCCAATATGGCAACAATCAATTTTTATTTATTTTCATGGTCCATATGTGGTCATTAATTTATATACAACGGACATGGATGTAAATATTCCTTCTTTCGATTAATCTTTTAACATCAAAGATGTAAAATCAATACTAAAACATCATTTTAGATTAATTGAAATATTTGAAGGTATCTATATTCCTATTCTTCATCTTCGCTTATCTTGATCGGTATTTAGGTGAGTGCTCAAGTTTAAACAGCAAATTCCATCTTCATTTCTGGCTTTTTTTTCTTAATTACCAATAGAAATTCTTGGAAGATGCATCACCAAACCTACGACAACAAGAACAGCTCAATTGAAACCAAACCATAAACAAGAAAATGTCCAAAGGGCTGCAAAGAAGAAGTTTCAACACATTTGAAAAATCCTCCATTAAGCATCCATTGAGATTTACATCGTTGTCTGCCTCCTAACTAAGCACAATATGAAACCCTAGTTTTGTTCATACGGCTACTCAAAGAGGCATATAATAAAAACCAATCAACAACACTCAAAGCTCTCGATCGACTTCGATTACCATCCTAACTAATCTGTTCATAATCCAGAAACATATAGAAAAATCAAGTGAATAATCATCGGATTTTCTTCCGAAAATTGAGCAAACCCTAGAAAAATGGATCGAGTAAAAAGGTAATTGAGAGAGTAGAGATGGAAGAAAGATGTAGGTCTAAACCAGGCCCCGAAATCAGAGAGAATCAGAGGGAGCAGACATGTCGACCTGTGAATTCGATTTCTGTGCACACTACCATGCTTCCTTCATTCTTTCATTCCAGAGCATCGGCTTATTGTGCACAGATTAAATCTCCTTTCTCAATCGTTTCTTCGATCGAACTAAAGAACATACGAACAGTACAAGCAGTAATTAATAGTGCATGGAATTCGAAAATTGAGAAAAAGACGATGAACTAAGCTATATAATGTAGAAAAGAAACCCTAGGATGAATTGAATCGAAGAACAAAACCATACAAATTTCAGAAAGTTGCAGGGTGCGTTGAAATGAAGTGACAACCACGGCAAACTGGATCTGCGGGAATGTACCTCCGGCACTGGTTTATATAGAGATATTTTAGGGTTAAGCGCTGAGAAAGGTGTTGGAGAGAAAGCCCATTCATCTTTAATGGGCCGTACTGGGCTTTTATCCGAATTATGGGCCGGTTTATTGTATAATATTTTTTGCCTGTTATTCGACCCAAAAAAGAAAATGGAAAAAAAGGTTGGGGCGTTTGTTTGACATATTTAAGTAGGATTTAGATTAATGAGTTATATTAAGAAGTTATATTGAATAGTTAAAATTTAAGAGTTGTGCCAAAAGTTCGTTTTGTCGTAGCTTTTGTATTGAGGAGTTAGAGTCAAACTGTTATTTAGATACATTTAAAATAAGTAATTATTTTGAATGGTTAAAAAAATATTTATAATTAACAATTAATGGTTAAAAATGAGCTATTTTGATTGATTTGAAATAAAGATTAAAAATGAAGGATTAAAAATGATTAAATAATTATAAATAAATAATTAAAAATGAAGAGTTAAAATTAAAAATAATAAAAACTCGTTTAAATATAAATTTTAAAAAAAAAATTATTAAATCCTAAAATTAAATCCTTCTAAATATGCAAAACAAACGGGCCGGGTTTTGTGTAATTTTTTTTCTGCCTTTTTATCATAACGTAATTCGATTCAATCCTCCCTCGCAGTTGCTCGCTTCGCGCCAAGAACTTCGCTTCGTTGTTCTTGCGAAGAGCCATTTTGGCCAAAAGTATGATCTATAATCTCTATCCGCAATTCGTGATTCTTGTCAGGTAAGCTTCTGCTAAACGATCGTCGTTTTCTTTAACTATGATTGATCTTCTTTTAAGCTTTTCAGACTTCAATTCACTGTGATTGATCGTCGTTTAAGTTTTTCACACTTGAATTCACTGTAATTGATCGTCGTTTAAGTTTTTGAGACTCGAATTCACTGTAATTGATTGCCGTTTAGTTTTGAGACTCGAATTCACTGTAATTGATCGTCGTTTTAGTTTCTGAGACTCGAATTCACTGTTGATCGTCATTTTAGTTTCTCAGATTTGAATTATTAGAGCAATCTATTGAGACGTAACTGACTTGAATATTCGTTGACAATGTGTTGTTTGTGCATTTGTTTCAAGTGAGCTCTCCTTATGCCTCTTCCACGGCTAGTTTGAAGTTTTTGTTCATTTTAAGCACATTTGAAACTGTTGTACAAAGCCTACCTTCTTAAATTTACTTGTGTTGCAGAAAATGCCAGATGCGGTAGAAATTGTGCCGTCTTCTGGTTAATTTTTCATGTGTTCAGTTGCACCTTGAATTCGCTTCAAAAGTACAGAAGAACAGAATGATAAATCAATTTTAAGGAAAAAAATCCTTTTGCACAGTTCGTCAGTACCTTGTGATCGGGTTACTCTCTCTCTCCGAAGCAGACTCGGTTTAGTTATTTCTGGTATTGTTTCGATTAATCGTGTTGTTCATGAAGTATCCTGTTGAATTTGATCTTTCGACAAAACTGTTTTGGTGCTTGTGCTAATACATCGTGATTAGAAAGTTGTATGAAATGTGAATAATTTTCCTCGACGAATCTAGGCTTTGTTCGTCAAATCCTTTTTGCTTTGTGCTTTCCAAACGCCAAATCGTTAATTCATCAGAAAAAGGAAAAGATAGTTTTCGAAAAATATTTTCATTTCTTCATGTTAAGGAGATATTTCATGGTGTTCCTGCTTGTTATATCATTGGTAATGTGCTATTTGTGGTGAATGTTGCCAGGTTTCTGGGAGTTCTGCTTGTTTTTCCTTTTACAAGAAGGCTTGGCTTCATTATAAAAAATGTTGCAGTGGATGGGAGGATCCAGGCGAAAAGTTACAACGGTACCTGTGATTTAAACTAGTCTTATTCAAGTGAATGCAATATATTTAGCGTTTTTTATTAGCAGTTTATCTTTCAAATCCTAAACGTTACCAGAAACATCAAGGTCAAAAAAATTTCATTTATATTACTTGACAGTTCGGATCCAAATATTTTTTCTTCTCTCTCATTTTTATCTAAGGTATAAATAAATAGATAAATAAAAGTTTATGACAATTGTTCTTTTTGGGGTTTCTTAAAGCAGACAAGCCCTCTAGGACTTAAGTGTGAGACTCTAAGAAAGCAAGTTTTCTTTTTATGAGATACACAATAGAAAATGTATACAAGCAAAGAGAACAAATTGAATGCACCCACTGAACTTTGAATTGAATAAGTCAGTCCAAAACCACATGGTTGAGAATCTCCCCATCTGAGAAACAAACAAAATACACTGATGACATGATGTGAGTAGAAGAGAGCTTCCTCTGTAAGACTTCTGAGGTGTTAAGGCTACTACCATTGAGTATAATGCATCAAAGAATATTAATTCTGTTAGGAAATAGAGAAACCCAAGTAACGAGATAATTATTTAACTGGAAAAAATGAGGGATCTAGTGACCATCTCTTAGAGTCTTCAATAGAATCAACTTTTACTGAAGAAAGACTGCCCAACAGAGACTGCTAATCAGCTATTTTCAGTTCTTTTAATAATTTTCTAATAGTAATGTCCAGGAAAGAACTAGAGCATCCTAATGAGAAGAAACGAGCCATGTTGGGTTGATGAAATTGCAAACAAACAAGGATAACTGAGCTTTAGAACAGAATTATTAAGCCATGGATCATGCCGGAATAATATACTTCTATTATAGTTGTCTCTATCTCTGGTTGTCTATAGTTACTTTCATAATGGTGCTAAATATTTGTTCTGATTCACAAGCATTTTCCTTTTGCATGATGACATTTGATAATCATATGGTGGAAATTATTCAGTCAAGGAAATCCACACAAAACAGGTAAAAAAACATAATTATTAATTTTGTTTGTTGTTATTCAATTTTTATTGTTTGGAAGTCTTCCTAACAAAATATTTCATGAAATTGTTGTTTTGGAAATAAAGATCGATACCGATAAATATTTATAGTTCCATGCTATCTGCATCATCAATTTACCTAATCTTTCATCATTTTTAGTTTTGACGTTTTCTTTTATCAAGGCAAAAGCAATATTTCGAGCAAAGAAAAAGACGACAGCAGATGTCCTCTGGCTTGGAGAATTGTCATGATGCGGCTGAAACAGGGAGGGAAAAGAAAGAGCATCGGTCATTGGATATTCTAAGTTTCTTAAATTTATCAACAATTCCACAAGGGAAGAAAGCAGCGTACACTGGTAACTTCCCAAAACTACTGAATTGAAGCAAAGAACTTATTGTTTGTGATTTTGTTTCCTGAACAGTTGAAAGTAGAAACTAAAGGAAAAGTTACTTTTCAATAAATCTCTTTGCCTGGTATGAGATTCCTGTCCCACAAATTCAGATACTCTGCTGAATATAGTGTATTCTGCATAATGGAATGCTTGAAGTTAAGTTAATGTTACGACGGGTGATCATGTATTTTAATAATGTATGTAAAAGGTTGTGCATCAACTATATAGAGCAGATTAATTTGTGATATTTAATCTTGAGTGAAATTATTTTGGAATTACGAGTGAGGTTTTGTTAGGAGGTGTGCGTTCTGAATTTTGGTTTTAGTGAGGTTTTGTTTGTGATAAAGGGCTTTACATATTCCTGTTAGAAATTTTCTTTGTAACTTTTAAATTTCTTAATGAAAAAGAGTAAAACATGACTTCTTAATTGTTAAAAAAGCTGTGATTTTTTATCTGCAAGCCACTGGTTCTTCTGTGTTCCTCTTTCTTTATTGTTTAGCCGATGATGAATTACGTGTGTATTATCTTTCATGTGTTATGCTACAGAAGCAAAAGCTTCAATGGTGCAGCCTCATTTCGTTAAAGACCCAGCTCCAACCCTCCTTAATAGCATAGAGACATTAGAGAAGTCTGCTGAGTTTCAAAATAAACGTGATTTTCCAACTTATTCTTTGATGTTGCGTATTCTTTCCCTAGCTGTTGTCTCTAAGACCGTTAAAGCATTATTTTGAAGAGCACAATGGTGAAACAGGATTTCCATCAGGCCACAAAGGGAAGACTTCATCTCCAATGAAGTGAGTGGCAACTATTTCAATCGTGTTATACATATGAAACTTCTCATTTCCATTCATATATTTTCTTTTTATGGAAGGACCATATACATCTAGATATTATATTTCAACCATCCATCAATCACCTGTAGACTTGATAATACTTTTACTATATATAAAACGTGTGTTTTTTTTGCAGGCATGTAAGTAATGATCTCAAGAATCATAATAACGCTAAGAACAAAGTAGACTCTCAACCAAATCAGGGGATGAAAGCTGGTGATCAAAGTAAGTTGGCAACTCTTTTAACTTTCCATCTTTATCCTTCTATATTGGTGTCTACTGAAGTTGAAACCAGAATTGTATATTATAAGAGTGATTTGGTAATGTGGCCTTTCTTTCTTCTTCTGTGATTGTCATTTGGCATCGGCTGCTCTCACTCCTTTCCTTCTGGTTACAAATTTTGTGCCTGAATTTTCTATTTGTCAGGTCTTTCCATATTTGATTTGCTTGGCGATGATGGAATGGTTGGAAAATCAGAAGGAAGTCTAATGAAAGAAGATCATGTTGCATTTTCAGTTGATGGTACAGACTGCTATCAGGAACTTTTTAATTTATGATTCATGATCTAGTCCTACATATGTATGAATAAATTTAAGAGGTACAGAACAAATTGATTCTGCATCAGACTCTAGACAGAAGGATTTCTTGATTGATCGTGTTTTTCATTTCAGAAGGTAGGTAGTGCCTTTCTGTGGACTATTTCTAATGATAAATCAATTTTTTCAGGTTTGGGTAGAGTAGGAATAGAAACACCAGCATGTTCCCCACAGCATGCTGGCAGGTAATTGAGTAATACTTTATTGTTCATTACGTTCCTTAACCTATAAAGTGTTAAATATGTTTCTTATTTTATGCATTTGAAATCAACTGTCTATAACTTACTTTAATGTCTAATTTAGTTCTTGAAGTCTTGTCGTAAGGAAGTTTGCCTACTAGGAAACAAAATGTACCCGAGAATCTTATTGTAATTTAAATTCCAAGTCTATAAATAACCTACCATTTTGACTCTGTCCCACAGTTTGTGGAGGCATAAATTTATTACTTACACCCGGTTACCCTCTTTATAATCTAAGAGAACTTTTGCATAGTGGTAATAATGAGCACTTCCTATGTTCATAATGTTAGCTACGTGTTAGGACATGAAAGCACAATAAAATCAGGACATATGAGATTGAAATTCTGTCTAACAAATTACTTCCACTTGCATGATTGCAGAAGCTTTTCTTGTGGCTTCTCATCTCATCTAGAAAGCATGCGGTCTTGGAACTCCTCAAAGAACATCAAGGTGTTAGATGACTTTGAACTTGAAAGGGTAAGAGCATTGCTAGATGCATCTTGCTGCGCGATTTTTCCTTGTGGTGGTATAGCATTTGTACCCGACAACTAATACACTGTCATATGTTTTTCTAGTGGTGGATTATATTATTCTTCAAAAGCTGCTTAATATCTATCTGGTGTATTTGTCTAAGTTGGCAACTTGAGTGGGCCTTATTATTTTCGTTAAATATTTCTCTTTTTTTGTAATGTATGGATGGGGGTATTCAAACCTCTCGACCAAGAGGGTTTATGTTTTATGTCAGTTAAGCTATAGTTATGTCTGGCGTACTTTTTAACTTCTTTACATTTTTAGCATGAAATTGACAATGATCATATTGATACATAAAATGCAGGATATAATAATGCCGGATATCAAAAGGCATCATGATGATGGTTCCTTAAATTATTCCTTAGGCATGATGGATACATGTGATAACCCAAAAAAGTCACCTGCCAAGACTAGCTTCCATTCTGTTGAAGATTGCAAAAGAAATGAACATTATGGTGGCAGAACTATCTTTGATGGCACGGATGGAGAAAGAGATATATTTGATGGTAAATTTTTGTTTTCTTATTCATCCTCATCAACGATTAATGTTATTGGTTTATTTGTTAAATTCAATTTTCAGGTATCTTTTAAAAGTTGGATCTTTTAAATTTCGCGCTTTCCCCTTTATGTTCCAATTGAAACGTTCATCAATGAAATTTGACTTTATTGTTCCTTAAAAATTTAATGAATAAATGTTAAAAATAGTATAGTTTTCTCTGCATTTGTCAACTAGATATCTACTATTGCATAGATTTAAGCTGCAATTCCTCCCCTTGTCTTTCTCAATGTTGATTATTATTTTTCTTTTAAGTTAATTTTATCTTAACATCGTGTATCTACGAGGTGGAGTAAACTTCTTAAACAGCGAATTTCTTGAGGAGATGGAATATGATTTCTTGGAGAAGAGTCATTTTAATGAAACTGGCAGTGTTTCACCTGATTCGAACTATGGGAAGTACGATTTCTCAGAAAATGCATTTGATAGCCCCTATCTACCAAAAAAGAGGTTTGTGCTGTTGACAGCTAAATTCTTTTGGGTTTTGGAAAGCTTAAGGGAACTTTCTACTGAAGTGAATATTTATGTTCAGAGGTGCAGGTGCTACAAGAACAATGGACAAATTCAATTTATTTGGTAATTCCCTCCAAATTTCAGAATCTATGTAGGTCTACATTGAGTTTTATCTTCTCTATTGATTTGCTCAAGGAAGCAATCAAGTGGGTAGCCTATAGTGTCTTTCTTCAATGTGAAAAGGTTTCATGTACCAAATAGAAAACCTACGAGAACGTGTGCGTTAGATTCAAGTAGTATGACCTAGTGGTCAATAAAGTCTTGAGGAACTAAGAGCGAGAGAGGATGAGTTTAGTCTATGGTGGCCACCTATTGAAAAATCAATTTTCCACAGGTTTATTTGACATTCAAATGTTGTAGAGTCAATGGTATATCCCGCGAGAATAGTACTTGATGGACGTTATATCTATAATTTTTATGCTTTTTGGATGGAATTTTTTTGCCGATCGGTTGACTAAAAGCTTGGTTTTCTTATAACTAGATTCGGTCAAGTCAAGTTCGAAGCACCATATTTCAGGATATGATTATGATTTAATGTCGGATGCAAAAAGGTATTCCCAATTTCAGAATGAATGTTAATGAGGTGGTAAAGCATATGTGTAATGTTCTGTGTGTTAGTAGGAACCCGAAAGCAACAAAAATTGCTGGCTTCGAAGATAAATCGCTCCAACCTGATTGGTTTCGCTCTATGGCAGACGAGGCAACAGACAACTTCAGCTTGTTGAGGTCTGTAAAACAACACCTTTTTGTCGTTTTGTATTATTTTTTCTCTCACTCTGACTGACGTTCTGGACTTTTTCAACTTTTGGCAGTGAGGAATCTTGTTCAACCAGTGCAGGTGAAGAATCTTATCCCTAATTCTTTCAAAAGTTGCAATATTGTTCTTGACCAGTTTCAAAATTATCCTTCAATTAGAAATCCATATTAGACAGAAAGTCAACATGGCAATGCAATAACCTGGAATGATGTGGTGGTAACCAAGACACTTACTTGAATTAAGTTTGAAAGATCGACCACTCACACACGTCAACTTTTCGTCCTAAAACTATTTTCTACTCCTAGGGTAGTTTAAAAATATCTATGGAAGGTAGTCATATGATATCGCTTTTTCGAAACAATATGAGTTTTTCTTAAACAAAGAACAAAATTAAGGGTTTTTTTTAAAAATAATATAGATATTATAACCTCTATGGAAGCAAGTTGACTTCTTTTTTCCTTGGGTGGTTATGTCAGTTAGGGGCGAGACATTCAATAGCAAACCATTTAACCCAAATCCAAGGCAGAGCATGAGAAGAGGCATGGATGATGATTCTGGCCATGGCAATAGTTACAGCATCTACTCCAGAGACCCACATTACAAAATCCGGGACGAAGCAAAACGAGGAGATCATGCACACGAGCAAGAAAAGCACGCGCGAAAATCAAATGCATCAAAGCTCAAGCCAGTCCATCACTCAAGCTCTCCTTTCATGGAAGAACTACCGACATTTAAAAGCTGGTTGTTTGAGAAAGACTTTAACTTGAGCTCTCCGTGTCGAAGTCCAGCGGCAGATCATCAATTCAGAAGCTCCATGCCCTGGACTGAATATCCATGCGCCGAGTCTGTTCTTCCTGAATCCTCGTTTACAAATAAACACTTTGAAACTGTTCCTTATCCTTGTAGCAGTTCCATCTCCCAAAGACCTTCCTTTCAACCATCAAATATACCATCTGGGATACTCGAGCGCGACCTTCGTTCGAATTCAAAACTGGTGGGCACTTATACAAGCATAACAAAAACAACTAGTTCTCATGGAGAAAGCCCAATTTCTCCTGCATTATCCGCTGAGGGAAGCGTCGGCACCGGCGAAAAAAGTGAGTCCAAAGCTCCACCATTAAGCAGTGAAAAGGTCAGTTTCCATGAAGACAAATGCGGTAGAACTATAACCAAGAACACTAACAGAGAATGGTTGGATGATTCGAACTGTGATAGCATGAGAAAGAAAACAGAAAATGAATCTCTGTCAGAGGAGAATTTGGAGGCCTCACAATATTCTGAGCATGTAAAAACCGATGACAAGTACGTAATTACCCTTCTTCATTCACCCATTTCCAATGGTAAAATACTCCACTTTAGAACCGTACTGAATAAGTTTAAATTGGGTCTAGATTTAACCACGATGATAAAGTTTCTGTTCCATGTTCTAAAGGAGAAAAGGGTATGTTCATTTTATTTATTTTTACCATGCATATGGTCTAATGGTAAATATAGGATTGATAAGGTTAATTTGTGGATTACAGAAGTAAAAGATGTTAAGCTGGAAGGAGGAAGAAGGACGGGGAGCAAAAGTTGCGGTGTGGGCTCGTCTTCGCCGGTGATGATGCTCGAGAGTTACGTTCTTCAGCTTCTCTACGTGCAAAAGGTACTTTTAAAGCAAGCATCTTCACAAGATTTTATGAAAAATGCATGAAACTCTTTTGTCTAATCTGGTCATTTTTTGATGCATGCATGAGACTGCGAACCATTTGAGATTAGCTCTCCTTTTTTCATTTACTTTTGTCATATGATGGAAATGTTAATATGGTTGTCGGGATAATGTCTGGTTTTACCTTAAAACTGGGTGTTGTATATTTTGTCGCATGGGCGAGTTGGTGGAAAAGGAGATGTGATTGGATCACCCAATAACTTCTCGTGGAAAAAAAACAGTAGAAGAAATAGAACTTTGTTTTTTTCTTGTTTCTTGTTTTCTTGTTTTCTTTTAATAAAACGTATACTGTTTTGAAAAAAAGAAAAAATAAAATAAAACTTTTACTTGGAGATGGCAGAAAATGGGGGGAGGGACACTAAGGAAAAAAAAATCCGAAATCAGGTCATTAGTTTATTATAATTAAAATAATGTAGGGTTCAAATTACTTTTTGAAATCGTAGCTTAACATAAATATTTAAAAGTTTAAGAATTGAAAATAAAAATATATTTTGGAACTCTAGACACTCTTATGATAATTAATTAGTTTTTTATTTCTGAAAACTGTACTTGTTTTATCATAATTTTTCTACAATACTTTCCATCTTTTGTTAGGAAAATATTTAATTTTTAGTTAAATTACATAATAATAATTTTTTTTATTTTTTTTTAAACTATTTTTAGCTTTCAACATTTGACTAGATTTTTCGGAACATAGCTAAAAAGGGCATAATAATGTAAGGAAATGTGTGTTTCTTTTCGTTTAAATTGGGAAGTGAGACTACAAACCTTATATTAAAGTGTACTACTTCTCTTATAACATATTAGAATTAAATACTAATTTTTAGAATTAAATGATCGTGGAATTAAACTAAATTACAGTCAATTAATCAAGTTAACATGCTGTCAATCATTTTGATATTTTGATGTAATATTTTCAAATGTTTTGGTAATATATAGGATTAAATTAAAGTTAACCTTCTTAAAATATATATGATTAAATTATGAATTTAGTTTATTATTTATAAAAAAAAAATCCGATTTAAGAATTAAATTTTAGTTTATATGATTATAAATAGTAGTTATTTCATTAGTAATGGATTGAAAATTCAATATTTTTTAGGAATTGACAACTCAAATTTTATGCAAATCTAAGAACACTTTTTTTATAATAACTTTTGAAAACTTGCTATTAATTGTGAACAAGACTATTTTCAAATTTTATCGACAAACTAAATTTTAACTTTTAAATTATATATAGGGTGTATATATACATATATATTTGGTAATTTCGTATAATTGTAAATGGTAAAAAAAACGGTGCAATATAATTATGGGAGACTCGTGGACTATTCTGAAACCAAAATCTAACGACTTACCAATGTCAAATGTTTTTCATGTACTAACGACGTCGTAAAAGAAAACAAACATCAAACAAACATCAAAAAAAGAAGAAAGAATGACAGTTCTTTGAGAGCTTTTCGGCTTTTTTTAGTTTCAACTTTCAAACATGAATACAGAAAAATAAGGCAGAAATATTATTTAAATAATAATAAAAAAAAGGTTTAATTAATTCTCTTGTGAAGATGAATCCCAAGCACATGGCTAGGACAATGATATCTTAGAGAGAGAAAAAGAAAAAAAAAACACACTCAAACTCAAAGAGAGAAATAGAGAAAGAGAGCCCTAAATTTGGGGGCCAAAAGGAAATGCAAGATCCAGCGTCTTCAACCCCAATCCACACTCCCAATTCCAATCAAATTCCTCCGTTCAATGCTGCTGCACCGCCGCCGGCACTAGCTCCGGCGCCGGCGAGGACTCACAAACCGCCGCCAGTGGCGAACGCCACGGTCTCCTCGTCGATGTTTGCCAGTAATGGTTCGTTTGTGCCTAGAGCTGGTTCTCATCATCGGAGGGCTCACTCGGAAGTTAGCTTCCGGTTGCCGGAGGATATGATGGATCTTTCCGGCTCGGATCCGTTCAATGGCGGCTCGTCGACGGCTAGCATGGAGGAGATCGGATCGGAGGACGATCTGTTTTCGACCTACATTGATGTGAAGAAGCTTGGAGGTAATGGAGGAGGGATTTTCGTGGATCATAATAATGCTAACGGTGGAAGTGAAGGCGGCGGCGGCGGTGGTAGTGAGGGGGAGAAGACTTCGAAGCCAAGGCATCGGCATAGCGTTTCGGTGGACGGAACGACGTCGTCGTTGTCGAGCTTGTTTGGGGAGATTATGGATGCCAAGAAAGCTATGCCTCCTGATAAGTTGGCTGAGCTTTGGAGCACTGACCCTAAACGCGCCAAAAGGTCTTTCTTCTTTCCATTTCTATTGTTCTTTCGGTCTCTGTTTTTTTTTTTTGGGGTTGAATGGTAATATTAAATTGTGATAAATAGATGATAAGTTTGAGATGTGATGGCTTTGTTACTGTGATAATTTTAGAGAGATACATGATAATTCATGAGAAAGGCTTGATTCTGATACCATATTAAATTATGATAAATAGATGCTGATATAGAAGGCATGACTTTGATACCATGATAAATTTAGAGAATGCATGACTATGATACACCATGGTAAATTTTGAGAAATTATGCTTTCATACCATGATACAATCTCAAAAGAACAAAATTTCAAAGATCTCTAACAAATTCTAATAAATATCCTAATAAATATGAGAGAATATCTAACAAATCCTGTGTGATTGACTTCTGAGTAACTGTTTTGATTTGGGTCATTTTTGTTCGATTTTTGCCCTGCATCTGTTTGGCCTGCTGAATTATCGCCATTTGCTGTGCTTTTGAGTTTGTATTTTCAAGGATTTTCTATAATGTTTCTTATTAAAATGATTCTAGTCTTCTGCTGTGGTGAGATAACTTGCCAACTATTCTTTGTTAAGATTATTTGATTGGCTAATTATCTTCACCACTGAAATTTTTAGCATTTTTTTTAACCTTAGCTAGACTATTAAATGAGATGTTTAGCTGGTTGTTCTTCATAATTTAATCTAATTCTACTTCATAATCATAGTTCTCATTTTCTTTTGTGTGCGGAAGTCTGCAGTTTTTTTTCTTTTTTAAAAGGTGGGCATCGTAAAATTTATCTAATTTTGTCATTTCCAGTTTTAAGGAAGGGATCTAATTCTGTTATTTTATGTTTGCATCTGAATGTTTTGTTTACATCGTCAGATCCAGATTTTTATACTAGTATTATTTTTTTGTAAGAAATAGTTTTATGAAATTTACCAAAAGAAAATGGGGAAGATCCCCGATCCAAATGAGTTACAAAAGACATATTCAGTTGAACAAAAGAGAAGTGAGGTTATACGAGGAAAAAAGGGGGTCGGTTTTGCACCAAGAAATAACATGGAAAAGAACACTATCAAATCAAAACTGTTTTTGTCTTTCAAATTACTTGCATTATTAGTTTTCAAAGTTTGATTATAGTGTGTAAGTAGGTCGAAAATCTCCCCTTTGTGGCTGAATTATATTCTCAAGCCCAGAGTCCTGGTGTGTTTATGAATCATGCTGCTACATGACATTAACAGAAATAATCAATTTGCTTATAATCATTCTCTGTGATCAGTAAAGCTTCATTTTGGATAGAGAGGAAAAAATGCCCAGATATAAAAGTAGTTTAGATCAAATCTATGCAACTCTCATTTGTTCATGGATTGTTGTAAATTACTTGGTATCTCTTGAGTTATAACTTGAGAAACAGTAAATGGTAAAGATGAAGTATTCATTGTACTAATTTTTTTTTTCTTCTTCTTTCCTCTTGTGCCATGAACATTCACACTATTAGAAGAGTTGTATGATTTGCTTCATTTCAATATGTCCCAACTAATATGCACAATGATTCCAGTTTGACTCAATAAGTTTTGAAATTTCTGAAAAACCTTCTCCTCACGTTGTTGCTGTTATGTTTAGGATATTGGCAAATCGACAATCTGCTGCTCGCTCGAAAGAGAGGAAGGCACGATATATACAAGAGTTGGAGCGCAAAGTGCAGTCCCTTCAAACAGAAGCAACTACTCTATCAGCCCAACTGACTCTGTTCCAGGTTTGTCTTGCATTTTCATAGAAATTTCACTCTCTAACTTGATGTTTTGGATGGGGTGCATTTCAATTGTAGCTAGGGAATTGGGATACATAGAGTTAGTACAATAATTGCTTGAAACTCATGTTCTTTGTTGGAAAGGGAAGATTGTTATTTTCTGACTGATTAATAGATTTATTGTTATTAAAATTAACATCATGACAACAAAAGCATAACTCAACTGGCATATGTATTAACAATGGTGGATCCTCATATTCATGTTAACTATCAATCAATTTAGAACTATGATCTGATTAAGATTTATCATCTTATACAGCGAGACACAACAGGTCTCAGTACTGAGAATACAGAACTTAAGTTTCGATTGCAAGCTATGGAGCAACAAGCCCAATTGCGTGATGGTGAGAATTTTACTTCATTACTATGTGCAACTGAAACTTTCAAGTATGTTTTGAACATATGTTGCTATCTCAGTCTTGTTTGAATGATGTTTAATTGTACGTAGCTTTGAACGACGCGTTAAAGAAGGAAGTTGAGAGGCTTAAAATCGCTACCGGGGAAATGATGAGCCATTCCGAGTCTTTTAACTTGGGAATGCATCACGCAACTTACGCCCCACCATCTTACATTCAACTTTCACAGCAAGCAGGAGTTGCAGGCCATCAAAATATGCAAATGCCACCATATAACCATTCCCCACCTAACATGTCTAGCCATCCTATGCATCCATCAGACTCTCATTCTCTCTCAGAGGTTCTGGAGAGCGACTCTCTTGGCCGATTACAGGGTCTCGACATTAATAACAAAGGATCGTTGGCTATGAAATCCGAGGGCCCTTCAATCTCTGCCAGTGAGAGCAGTACAACCTTTTGATGCAAAACTGGATATTGACACTTGACCCAACTGACTTGTTGATGATTCATGTGATTTAGCATATTGTTTATAGAACGACTGCCAATTATTTAGAGAAGTTTCTCCACTGCTTCAATATCATTCACTTGATTTGTATCGTTGACCAAAATTCTTTTTTCTTTTATATTCTTAGGGGGATTCTTCAATCGGGTTTGGCGCGTGTTGTTTTGGCATATGGAGCCTTGTTTTTGTGTTCATCGATGCTTGTGAAAGCTTGTTGGAATCAATTCATGTTTGATGACGATCATGTAACCCTTTTTTTTTTTTTTTGGTTTGTACTAAATGACATATTGTGGGTGTATTTATTTCACTAAATTGAGTATCATTGGCAGGTTTTGTGTCTGAATTTGTTTTGAGCAACTCTCTAATCTGAGCCTTGACGAAAACTTGGCTGTGCATGCATTGAGGCGTCTTTTGTATTTGCAACTAATGTTGAATTTTGACATATGAATGAGGGTTTAAATCAATCCATTGGTAGCCTAACGGCTAAAAGGGATTATGAAACCAAAACGTCGCAGCTTCTTTTTTATGAATTTTCTTAACATCCTAATATTATATGGTCCACCGGCTAGTTCTAACAAAATCTTAAATCCTAAAATAAATTATTATCTCTGATTTTTTTACCAAAAAAATATAAAATATGTGATACTGTGTTTTTTATGCTTCCCTTCCGATGATATTTGATCATTTAAACTCACTAGAAAACCTCAACGTGCGTTGCACGTGTTCATATTTTTATATTTTATCCTTCAAATTATTAAATTTTGTCTCCTTTTTTATAATTTTTTGAACGTCTATCTTTATTCATTTTTTTTCATAATTTTCAACATTATTTTCTCATTTTGCATTTCAATCTATTTATTTGAATCTAATTTTAATTTTTAATTTGGATAAAGCACATGTTTCTTGCTTAGCGTTTTTTTTACGAACAAAATTATATGGGAGCTAAAAAAGTAGTATAATTAAAATAATCTTATTTTATTTTTTAAAATAATAAATATATGAGAGGATGATAGAAATTTTAGATCACATAAGAATGAATATATGATTTAATCGCCTAAAGTACGTTCTTATATTATCAATGTTTCAATAGTTTATTTTAAACTTTAGACCACATAAAAAAAATTTAACATATATTTTTTAATTCAACAATATTTGACACTCGAACTTGTAACCAACTTGTTATTATATAATACATGATGTCACTTGAATACAAATTTTTCTAACATTTAAAAATAATTTTATAATTATACGAAAATTTTTATTTTGTAAATAAAGATTATTTTTATTTTTATTTTGTTAAGATATAATAAAAAAATCACGAAGTATTTAAATTTTTTCTTTACAAAAAACTTGAGAAAAGTAATTGTTTTATATTTTTTTTGTCCATTTAAATAATGCTTAGAATCCTATTATCATTATCAAACTCTTTTTTTACGGAACATTATCATACTCTTAAATACATTTTATTTAACAGTTTTTTTGGTTAAATAAATAATGACATTTATTCTCTTTTTTTTCTTTTTCTTTTTTACGAGAACAATTTTTTTAATACTTTACAAAAATAATGGTTGAGATTGAAAACACACAACCTACTCGAGAAAGGAAGAAAAAAGTGAAATATAATGTACGAAGAAATATGTAAATTGTTTGAATGTTTTAGTTTTTTTTTTCTTATAATAATGTTACTAATATATATTGCTTACAATTTTTTAAAACAATATTGTTTACATTTTTTTAATCTTTCTAAGTCTTTATTTTTTTTATGTATATAATTATCATTTAGTTATTATTGTTACTTGGAATGATAAATTTATTCTTATAAAGTTATCAATAAATCAAATTAAACATGGAAAAAATGTTAAACCAAAATAGAGTTTTGTGATTCACCGCCAAATTAAAAGGACATTAGATAAATATTAACAATTATATAGTTGAAATGAATAACTTGGTACTCTTTTCTTTTACAAGCTTAAAAAAAACAAAATAAACAAAATTCATTAAGATATAACATTCTATCTATAGTTTCAGATACTCTTTTCTTTTGTTAACCAATTATAATATATGGTTGTCACCTTCTTCCTCACTTCCATCTTCAAAACACTAACAATGATCAACAAATACAAAAATAAATAAAAAAAGCACATTACAAAATCTATTGAATAATTTGAGAATTACAAAATAAACATCATATTTCTTCTAAATTACAAAGAGAGAGAAGAAGAACCTAATGGTTAAAGTTTCCAAAAGCAAGAATCTTATATAGTCAACCACACATAAACAATAAAAACATGGAAGGAATGGTGGTGAATCACAAAACTCTACTTTGAAATTGTTGAAGATAGTAAAAAAGGAAAAAAAAAACTTTCAAATTACAAATGACCATGATCGAAACAAATCCTATGAATATCAAGAAATAAGGAATATAAGGATAAGGAATGGGCAAAAGCTCAAGTTGTTTTTAAAAAAATTGTTGGAAAAAGTTCAATATATATAGTTGTATGAAAAAAAAGTTACAAATCCTATCAATTTTCACCACTAAATATCATTAAAGATATTCTCATTAAATGATAAAAGTAAAGATTTAAAAAGTTATGGGAGATGCAAGTTACCAATCTTTTAAATTCATACAATTAATGAAAAAATTAAATTTAATTTTTAAGTTATGAAAAAGAATTAAATATTAAGTTATAGAAATGAGAGTTATAATTTTTTTTTTCAAATTCTAATATTAATCGTGTAATAGGTTTTAATTAATATTTAAAACATAAAACATTATAATTTTAAATGTATTAAAGGAACATTAAAAGATTTTTTTTCTTCTAAACTTATGGATGAAGTAGGTGTTTCTAGGGGGTGGATGTAATTTAAAATGTGGCTTAGGGATAAAATCATAAAAAATGATTAGATGTTAGATGTTAGATTAAAGATATTCTCATTATTAAATGATAAAAGTAAAGAGATAAAAAGTTATGGAAGATGGAAGTTACCAATCTTTTAAATTCTACATTTAGTACAATTAATGAAAAAAATTAAATTAAAATTTTAATTTATGAAAATGAATTAAATATTAAGTTAAAGAAATGAGAGTTATATATATATATATATATTTGAAATTATAGTATTAATGGTGTAATAGGTTTTAATTAATATTTAAAACATATTATATTATAACATAATGAGTGTTAAATGTATTAAAGGAACATTAAAGGAATTTTTTAAAAAAACTTACGGATGAAGTGAGTGTTTCTAGGAGTAGATGTAATTTAAAGTGTGGTTTAGGGGTAAAATCGTCCAAAAATGATTTACCCTCTAAACCCCATTTTAAGGACGTTAGATAGATAGATTAGATAGATTTACACGTGGTCTTACATTTTTCAAATTTTGAAAACAAAAGCATAATATCAAGATGAGCTAACATGTATACCTAACCTAGAGATGGTAGAATCAATACTTTAACTCTCAAATACTATTGTTTTTTCATAATCACGTATATCACAACTATTCTCGTGAAGTATACCTAATTTGTTTGAATGTCAAGAAAATCTAATAAAAAAATTATTTACTAGGTACATGGTCCTCATGAAATGAATTCATCATCTATTGTAAAAGACTTTCTTTGACGAATAGGACAATTTATGATGGTTTTTTAAATATTGTTATACTATTAAAAAAAAAATACAAATTACCTCAACATCAATTAGACGGATTTGAATAGAGTAGATTTATCAACCAAATAAACCTCCAGATTTAAATCATCGCATTGTTCGTTCAAATTTCAGAAGTTATGATTTGGATTTACAAACCACAAATCAATTAGACGGATAGAGTACATTTAAAACCACACCAAATATGTAATTCAACTTCGAATTATCATTTGTGTTGATTCTTCTAAATTACAATCAAAAGTCACACAGCAACTATTTAAACTTGTACAAATAGCCCTATATTTTGTTGTTAATCTACAAAACATAAGTTTAGATGAGGATTTGCAAAAATATCAATATCTGGTCAAGTTTCTCCACTTATCCTTCAAGTCAATCTGAGACAAACAAACAAACAACATTTTATATAAAACGCCATGGAAACTCAAAAAACAAAAGATATGAAAGGCCATTGTGAAATTGGTTACCTCGGTTCTCTCATCAAATATATCGCGATAGCTATTTAAGATGAGTTTCCAATTCCCTTTCCCAAACCTGAGTTAGCAACATAAATATGATTATTAACTAAAGAGACAATAACCTTAAGCTAATAGAACATCATATAACTAAATGACCTTTGTAAAACTTTACAATGCTAAACACCAACCATAATACAATTTCATGTTTTAACTAACTAATGTTTGTGCAGCCTAACTTTTGTACCATTGGTCAATCTGAGAACCGACCAATTCAAATAAAATGATAAAATTTTAACCCAACTATTAGATAATTTGGGAATGAGAAGAGTAGGTCTACCTATGTGAGACAAGATGAGTATCTCAAACACCAATCCAACCCCGAACTAAGAATGAAATATTATGTGCATAAGATTAAGTAAAAAGATAGATTTTTAGCATATTGGTAGGGAGCATGCACTAAAATAGATAGACATCTTAGGTTTGAGTTTAATATCATGCAATCTCTCTTTATAAAGACTTTGGGGGTTCTTAAAAATTATACAAATACAACCCGATAACCTAACTCAACCTAACCCAAAAATATATAGGTTGCTCTATTACATAGGGTTATCGAGGGGGGATTGACCAACCCAAAAATTTGAGTTGATAAAAAAATTCCTCTAACCCAACCTAACACGGACTATGTACACCCCTATCTATCTAGGGTAGAAGTGTGTTTGAGTAGGGGCAACAAGCAAAATCTCTTCAATTCATCCCTCTATAAACATAAGAAAATAGTAACAATCGAAAGCACATACCTCTGCACAGCCGTTCTTAAAGTATCTTCTTCAAGCAAACTCCACCTCTTACGCGCCCTTCTCCGAACCATTTTGGTTTCTGCATACTTCTTCAAAGGAGAAATTGCCTTTCTCTTGGGACTATGAAGGTGAAGTCGGCCAATATGTCTTTCTTCCGGTAAATTATCTATAGAATCATTCCACTGCGACAAAAAGAAAAAAAAACTTCTTGCAATTGAAAACAGTGAACTTAAAAGTACACATAAACATAAAACCATTCTTCACTGTTGTCCTACTATCATAACAAATAACTACCAAAGAAATCAGTCAAAGTTGCATTTTAGTACAACAAACATAAAAGGTGCAACAATAATAAAATTGTATATATTTGCAAGTATCTTTCCTCCTTTTCTCTTTCTTGAACTTCACTACGACATAAAATTGTCACTGTTGATAACATTATAATTCTTGATTAAAATGTATGGTTGACTACCAAATATTAACTCAAAAGAGGAGGCTCCAATATTTTGTACGGACCCGATGTTCCTCTAGCAATGATAATCTCGAAAACATAAAATATTCTGACATTGCACAATCGAGAATGAACCCTTAAACAGGCAATTTAGAAACTATCTGCACCTATAAACAAAAAGCAGAAAAGGCAGATTAACATGGTTTACATTACCTCATATGTACAAGCTGTCCTGTTGCGTTCCATTATGCCAGGTCGAGGAACAGTTGTATTCACAGGTTGAATAGGCACAGCATCTTTGTTAGTTGCTGAATTAGCAGCACCTGCATTGTTTTGGTCCTCCGCAGAATGCTCGCGAGTTTTATTCTTTTCAGCAAGATCTAGAGCTACAGATTCCGCAATGCGTAATGCATTTGGAAGTGGATCTTTCACTAATCCCTGCAACTCTAAAGAGCTGGTTTTAAGCGCTTCTCGCACCCGCTCAACTTCAGGAGTCCGTAGGCAAGTATATTTTTTTGATAAACTGTCATCCTCCAAGTCATCGAGATGGCTAATTTTAGCCCCTCCTCCTCGAACACGTTTATGAAATGCAAGGGATTTGCATCTTGGCAATACAGAAGTCTTCAAACTTTCTGGGCACACAAAACAGAATAACTAGATTGAAAATGCTGGCACCTAAAATTTCATAATTAAAGATTACAAAATCTAAATTTGATAAAAAACATAATCGAACGATAAAGATGTAAGCAAGCATTTATCGTCAAACTATAATAAAGTGAATATTGCATATTAGTACCGCGTCGGCTTGAACTAGGATCGTGCAAAACTAAAACCTCCTTCTCAATCTCAGCTGATTCTTGCCCTTCCACTGTTTCTGTAGCCAACTCTTGAGCTCTCTCAATGTTCATTGCAACAAATCCTGATTGCTTAGAACCATCGCCGACACCCGAATCCTGATTTGTATTTATAAAATCATTTCTTGTTGCTTCGGGTTGACCAACTGGCATGCTCCCCTGACACTCCGGTCTCGAATGATTTTCCATTTGGGAGGTCAATTCAACCCTGCCATCAACACCTTCACTCACATTTGCAATTTTGTCTATTGCCTGCTCCAATTGAACTGGTTGCATTTCATTCATCATTCTTTTTCCCATCAAAGAAGCAGACAATTCAATAAATGAAGGGCCAAGAACCCCCCAAGCTTCACCCAGATAAACTCCAACCAGTTTCAAAGCCTCATTTCTAGTATTCATATTCACCAACCTCTTCAAAGCATTCTTATCCCAAATTGCAGCCTCAACATCATCCTTCCATCTCCTCAACTCACTCGAAACCAAATCGCTCTTCCCCGATCTCTCCATCTCCGCCACTCTCCCTCTCCAAATCCTCTTCACCACATCGAAATACCTCCCGTTCTTCGCGCCCGCCGCCAGATACTTCACCGTGCACTCCCCGGCCACCGCGCAATACGCAGCTCTCATCGACTCCATCATCGCAACACCTTCATCCCTATCCAACTGCTCGATCATCTCGAAGATTCCGAGTAATCTCTCCGTCACAACAGCGTTTGATCTTTCGCTCTCAATCGCTCGCAACAGTGCCGTTTTCTTGAGGCGGAAATCGGAGTTGGGAAAAGGAATTACCGCGAGAACTCTCTTCAGCAAGTGGTCGTCCATGGAGCTTCGGAGCAAGAATTCGATAACCCAACGGCATAAGTCCTCGTCCATGATAGGGAAAAACCCTAACCCTAACCGATGAGAAGAATTGCAGAGAAAAGATAAGCTAAACCATGAAAACAATGGAATTTGAGATTTCAAGAAATTAGAGATTTTTCTTTAGGGTTTGAATTGACGAAGAAGAGATGAAGATACACAGAGTCGAAATGCTTCGTGAACGATTCCACTGTTGTCTTTGCTTGGCCTTTTTATTTGTAAATTGTAAATCTAGTCCCGTAAACTAATAATTTGATACTAGGTTTGGTTATTGTGATTTGGATAAATAGGGTATAATCTTAAAAAAAAAAAAAAATTTGAGAAACTCTTAAAAATTAAAATTAAGTCTTCATTTGATAAGACTTAAAATTACTTTATCTTAATTCTAAAAAAAAAAAAAAAAAAAAACTTTGTCGTAATTTCAAAAATTAAAATTATGTTAATGTATATGTAGTTTCTCTCCTAACTACAAAAATAATTATTTAGATCGAATGGGTTAATGGTGATTCAAAATAATTATTTAGATCGAATGAGTCAATGGTGTTCTAGCCCGAGAATCAATATTTGTCCCTCTTCCACAATATGTACTCAAATAATAATAATAATTACTTAGGCTCATATATTTTCAACGTGTGAGTTAAAACGTGAGTTGTTTTTCAATTCATAAATAACGACGCGAGGTTAGAAGATGGTGAGTCTTTAGTGGGAGATTGTAAGTTCAATAAATAGTCAATTAAAATGGATCTATTAACAACAATGATTAGCGCAATTACTAGGTCGGGTATACCAATTAATTAAAAATGAACCATGATCAATCGTTTGATGGTGGATTAGTTGTTGAACATACGGTAAAATCAAGGTTGTAGAAATTTTAGGAGAACAAATGGATAATTTGCACGGGAAGAAAACTAATGTTAAAGCTCACAAGGATGATATTGTATTTGCATGTGCTCTTTGTACATAGTCGATGTACTCTGATAGTCATGGTTATCGATCATCGTGAAAACTATCATTTATACAATTCTTCAAAACTTCAAAATATGAAGGAAATGGTGACACTTTATAGACGTAGTTTTGTGTTTCTAATTAATTTTGCATGAGATTTTGGAGTTAGGATTCGTCGTAGTTTTTAATGGCTTTAAGCTATTGCCATTAGAGGAGGAGTTGATGGTAAATGAAATTTTAATTATGTGATGAATGAGCACTTCATTCGAATGAGTATTTGTTATCTTATAAGGTTGAAGCTTTTTTACTTGTACTATCGTTAGTTCTTATTTCTATAGGTCACAAGATTGATAGAGTTAACTTTAAAAACTCTTATGCCATTAACAAGCGTAGGAGTTAACTTATTGCTCTTGACATCATACTTCGAGTTTTATTATTTTTACATGTAAAAAGGTCGTTCCAAAATGTGTCTAAGATCCTTGAATTATAATTTCTATTATCTTAATTGGGTTTGATTCGAGCTGTGGGTTAAGATCAAGGTACTTTCAAGTATTGTTTCCCTCTTTGTGGGACTGTTGTGAATTTTATATTATAATTAAATAAAGTTTATTGAATTTAAAAAGAGGAAAAAATATATTTTTAATAATTGGGTTTGAAGTAATTTGGTATTTATATTACGCTTGAAATTTTTAACCATGCTCAATGCTAACTCATGTATGTCGTTTGAGTTTAGGTTTAAGCTTATTTCCTTTTATAAATGTGTGTTTTTTAACCTGTGGATTAAAGCTGAACATCACTTAAATGTCAGAACTAAAATCGAACATTATTTTTTAAAGAAAGCAATTTAGGGATACATTGTCATCACATATATTTTGAAATTAATGTATGTGATCAAATTTGAACCACTTTTTTTTTTTTTTTTTTTCTATTTTTAGTTCGAGGTGGTAGAATTTCAAAATATAAATGATCTGAATTGTTCTATTTTAAAAATGTTACCAAATCTATGGACTAAATTGATATTTAACTCTCATATAAGAACATGATCAACTGTGTAATTAATTATATTGTTTGGTGTTAATCAGACCGTAAAATTTGTGCTAATCAATTTCAAAATTTTCACTTAAAAAATCATATTTTAACCGTATGTATTTTTGTTGAAACCTAAAAACTTGGAGGGTATCGTCCGCCGCAAAAAGAAGCCGACACGTCGTTTCAATTCACAGTCAGATTTCCACTGGCAGCATATTGCAAGCAAAGAGTTAGAAACTCAGCACAGAACTGGAAATTGCTGCAGTTACCAAAAAACAACCTAATTGCGCCGAGCAGATTCAAGCATTTCTCTTCCATAATCTTCTTCTTCTTCTTCTTCTTCAATCTTCCATTGCAGTTGTTCAGAGCTCTCCAGCAGATTCAAGGATGGCCACAGTTCGCACCACTCTCTCCTCAGACGATGTAGTGGTGAAGTCGCCCAATGACAGGCGCCTCTACAGGTTCATTCAGCTCCAAAATGGCTTATCTGCTTTGCTCGTTCACGATCCTGAGATTTATCCGGATGCAATCCCTGCGCATACCGGTTCGGTTGAGCCGAGCGAAGAGGAGGATGAAGATGAAGACGACGACGACGAAGAGGATGAAGACGAAGACGATGAAGAAGAAGATGAAGATGATGATGAACATGGAGAGGAGATTGGAGAGGAGGAGGAAGGTGAAGGGAAGGGGAGTAAAGCTTCTGCTCAGACTAAGAAGGTTAGTAATAGATTTACGTGTGATGATTTTTTATTTTATCATCAATTATAATAATTAATGTGGACGAGCTTTGATGATAATGATATCGAGGAGTTAGTTGATCGATTAGTTTTCTTTAGGCACGAATCGATTGAATTTAAGCAGCATTTTATTGAAATATTTATTTTTTTTATGGGAAACAATACTTTTCATTGATATATGAAAAAATACAAAAAGATATCGAGATGTTACCAAAGATTTGGCCAATGACTGAATAAAGTAGTAAGATCATAGTTACAAAAGTGGGGAGAACGAACCGAATGGGTCGGTGTTGCGATTGGTTATCTGGTTTGGCGTTAATCTATTTTCACTCCACAGTCACGGGTTCGATCCGTGGAATTGATATTTGTAATCCTCTTCCCCCAACTTATACTAAAAAAAAAGAAAGTGGGGAGAACGATGACACTGGTATAATCCCATATGAAGTGTGGAGTCTATAAGATCATAGTTACAAAAGTGGTATCAATCATTGAAAACTCGGCTGTTTCTTTCCATCACCAGTTTCAAAAGAAAGCAAAGACAAAATTCGTCCAAATAGTCTTCTTTGAATCTTTGCATTTTATTGAATTACTGAAATTCTATGAGTGGTATTGTTGATTTTTGTTTATCAACTGGAAGATGATCATATGTAACTTATTTGAGATGTTTGTGATCACAGGCTGCAGCTGCAATGTCCGTAGAAATAGGCAGCTTCTCTGATCCTTTTGAAGCGCAGGGACTTGCTCATTTTCTAGGTTCGTTTATTGTCTTTCATGGGCACTTCAGTGATACTAATTATGTGAAGTTGTAAATTACGCTTGTTGAATGCATTTATGGTTAATCCTTTCAAGCCAATCCTTGAACGCTTTTATCTGGTTATTGCATTACTTTGCTAGAAAATTTGAATGCTGGATTATTTCATAATGTGGTTTTTGCACACAAATGCACAATTTCCAAGCTAATCTGGGAATTTGATAATAACGTTCTTACATTACATGTTCTGCAGAACACATGCTTTTCATGGGAAGTACTGGTTTCCCAGATGAAAATGAGGTTTGTTTCTATGAATTGTTACACTAGAAGCATTTTTTTCTATCTCAAAGCATGTTCGAGTTAAAGGATAAAGAATTTAATGCACGGATAGGTTTGAATGTCAATGTACGGTTGGCAATTGATACTATATTATTTGCAAGACAGACGGCATACATGTTAAAGACATTTTTCATAGTTTAAAAATTTTCATGAGTTAGATTGAATGAAAAGAAAAACTATGATGTCTGAGTTTGATTTTTTTGCTTTTCTAGTATGATAGTTATTTATCCAAGCACGGAGGTTCCTCAAATGCATATACAGAAGCAGAGCATACCTGTTACCATTTTGAGGTGAAGCGAGAGTTTCTTAAAGGTGCTTTGGAAAGGTTAATATTGTATTTATCGGCATCTTCATGAAAGAAATACCATGTCCTAATATCCTGGTACTGTATTTTGTCTTCCCCTATCTTTCGCTCTCGGATTGGAATATCCTCAAATGCCTTTCACAAACCTAGAGGAACATAAGAGTAAGGAAAATATTCTAATAATGCGTTGAGAGCTGGGTTTCTATTAGTTAAAGACAGTTCTTCCGAAGCAAATTCGTCCATTCCCATTTGTCTGATTTCCTTTTTAGTGTCCTCTATGCCACTTGCGGTAAGAATGACCACCCAGTTATCCATTCTCTATTTTTAGATAATTTCTCCCCGATACATGTGTTTCTCATTTCAAAAAGAGATAAGAAATATATTGCAAACATCCTTTATAATTAAAGCCCTCAGAGTGTATCCAACCTGCATATATTCCTCTGCGAAATTGAAAAGTTTATATCGAAAACTTATCATTATTTTGTTATTTCTTCTCTGAAAACCATGGTTTTTTTCTACAATTGGTCTTTTCTTTTTCGAATTCAAATCATTACACCTTTCTCTAATTGAGAAGTGCAATAGTCTTGTTTCCTATAATTTTTTTTGAGAAGTGCAATGGCAACAAAGCTACTGAATCCAAAAATCTCTCTGTCCCCTGGCCCTAGATGTACTTTGTGTGTTCCTTTTTTTTGCTTATGACAAGGGAAAAAAGTTCTCATTCCTTTTCTTCAATATCGTTTTTTTAAAAAAATTTATTGTCATTTTTAATCTCTCCTAGACCCGGGGGAGACAACAAGGGATCTTACAATTAAGTTCACTTGTAGGTTTCAACCTCCAACGGAGCACTGGGTTTATCAGTATATTCTTAAATCTTAATATTAAGTATATAGAATATCAAGAAAATGGTGAATTGCGAAGAAAACTGTGTCTACGTTTCTTATCCAAAAAAAAGAAGGAAATCCGTGTCTATTTCAGTTGATTATCTGAGACTCAATATTTAGATGCGATCTTTCCTATTTCTAGCTGATTGGTCCATATCAAAATTGATCCATTTGCTTGCTTATCAGGTTTTCACAGTTTTTCATTTCACCTCTAGTAAAAACTGATGCCATGGAAAGAGAGGTACTTGCTGTTGATTCAGGTGGGTTTCTACTTGTTGACAATATTATGGGCTGTTTGGAAGCTGTTCTTAAAAATGGTTTTCTATTATGAGAAAAATTTCTGTGGATGCACGTTTGTCAATTATTTTTAAATTGTTTTATTTGGATCCCTCCAGTTTGTTTGTTTCTTTTAGAGAAGTTGTTTGTTACTTTTTTTATTGGTGGATACTATCTTTTAGAAAAAAAAAAAAACAAAGTATGGCAAAGCACAAACTTGCACACACTGATTTCAAGGGGATACTAGTTTTTAACTTTTGCAATCGTAACAAAAAAAAAAAATTTGAACTTGTATAAGCCACTCTATCATTATTCTTTAATCAGATTTAAAAAATAAATAGAGATTCTTCATTTCTTACTCATTATTCTTTAAGCAGTCTCTCAACCAAGCCCTTTATTTCTTACTCATTAGCATGCTTCTAACAAGTTCTTACTGCCTAACTGTATGCTTAACATATGAAAAATAGAATTCAACCAGGTTTTGCAAAATGATGCTTGCCGCCTTCAACAACTTCAATGTTGTACGTCTGCACCTGGTCACCCTTTTAACAGATTCTTCTGGGGTTAGCTTCCTTATCACATTGTTTTCTTTTTTCTGTTTGACCAGTTTGTCATTTGAGATTATTATTTTTACTACTCCTTTTCTTGCAAGGAAGGTAATAAGAAGAGCTTGGTTGATGCAATGGAAAAGGGTATCAATCTGCAAGAACAAATATTCAAACTGTTTAGAGATTATTACCATGGTGGATTAATGAAGCTGACTGTCATTGGTGGAGGTGAAGTTTTTCCCCTCCTAGTTTTCTTGAGATACTATGTGCTATATCATGAAACATTGAACCATGGAATTTTAATTTCATTGTTTTGTTTGGTGTCCCCTGCAAAATAAAATTGACATACTCAGTATGTCAGTTGTATGATTTTGATATGTATAAACCCTACCTTTCAGTTACATAAGTTCTTATTCTACAAAATCAATGATGTGTTCTTTGTCGTCCCCAAGGGGTGGCACATGTGGTCGAAGACTTAGACTTTGAAGGTATGTTTCCCTTAAGGTCTCAGGTTCAAGACTCACCTGTGACATTAATTTGTAGACACCTCCCATATCTCCATTCCTTTCCATGTCTTGGCCTAGGGGCGGGTGTAGTTACCCCGAGTATAGTGGAGTTCAGTTTATTATTTATGGGGTCGAGCTTTATGCTTTTTGTTATTTCAAGGCTTGTTGTCCTTGGCCATTTTGTTGCTTCAGGTACGCTTGAATTCAGTTGCTAAAATCACTGTGAGATACTGGAAAATTTTCATTTGATCTTTTGCAATAAAATCATCATCTCCTAACCTCCCCACCCCCACTACACCAAAAAAAAAAAACAGTTGCTAAAGTTAAAAACTTAAAATCCAACATACTTGGAATTTCTTCTATGGTGATACAATCAACCTTGCTGAGGTTTATTGCAGCAATCCAACTCTAATGTCATCTTTTGCTGTGCTCCTTATCTTAGATTTGGTAGCGATTATTTATTGGGAAGGTCAATTTTTTTGTTCAAATGCTAGAGGACGGAGGACAGCTTTGTTGGGAGAGTAAAGACTATTTGGACTAAAAAAGAGATTTTTCAACCTTGTATGCACCTTTTGTTACTTGGCTAGTTTTTTAACAAATTTATGTACTATTGCATTTCAGAGCCTCTGGATCTACTTGAGAGTTGGGTTCTCGAATTGTTTGGTGATGTTAAGAAAGGTGTTCAAGTGAAACCAGAGTTCAAAGTAAAAGATTCAATCTGGCAAGCCGGGAAGCTTTACAAGCTAGAGGCTGTTAAAGATGTCCATATCCTTGACTTAGCATGGACGTTGCCAAGCCTTAAACAAAATTATCTGAAGAAGCCCGAAGATTATATAGCCCATCTTCTTGGACATGGTGAGATTGTCGTGACTTCTTCAATGCCAAGTCCAAAACTTGCTATGCTATGCTGTATAATTAAAGAAAATTCTACATTTCCATTTTTTCCTTCTCAGTTGGGAAAAAAAGGCTCTTACATTTCCTCATATTGATGGTTTTGTTTTCCAAAATAACTTTTCAACTCCTGATAATTAAGCTCATCTGGCTCACCAGATATACATTTTCTAGTTTTGTATTTCAATCTGAACACCAGTGTTTAATTTCCAGAGGGCAAGGGTAGCTTGCATTTCTTTCTGAAAGCTAAAGGATGGGCAACATCTTTGTCTGCTGGCGTTGGGGATGAAGAAATGTTTCGGTCTTCTATAGCTTACGTATTTGGAATGTCAATATATCTGACTGACTCTGGTTTAGAAAAGGTAGTGCTGTAACTTTTACATTGAGGTGGATATTTCATTAATCTTGCGAGCAGATTGCTTGTGCTTGTATGTAGTATGATTTTTTTTTTATATCCATGAGTGTTTAAGTCAGCATACGTACCTTGACTAATTTCGTGGGACAATTCGCTCAACCCGACAACATTTGGTCGTCACGGAAATCCATAGGAAATTAATTCCTAAGTTGGTGGTCACCATGGAATGAATCCATAACCTTTTGGTTCTCCAAGGCCATCTTTCTTGACCACTAGGTGAACTCAAATTTAGAAAACGAACTTAAGTTTTGAGCTTGCTCTTCTCTCTAAGTTAGGAAAATAAAATCAACCATTTATGGGTAGATTTCTGGCCCCTTTCTTTTGTAGCCTTTTCTATGAAAATTGCTTGTTATAAAAAGAACAGAAATGTATGGATTTTTGCTATATAAAATTTGCTTCTCATTCTTTGCTAATCCTGGTTGAACATTCTTCAGATCTTTGAGATTATTGGCTATGTCTATCAATACCTCAAGTTGCTACGTCAAGTTTCTCCTCAAGAATGGATTTTTAGGGAACTCCAGGACATTGGTAACATGGAATTTAAGTTTGCTGAGGAGCAGCCTCAGGATGACTATGCTGCAGAACTTGCAGGTTATTCTCTTACCTGATTCCTTTTCTAATATCATTTCTACTTGTAAATTTGGCATCCTTTATTTTGTATGATCATGTAAATTATATTTTTGGTTATAATTTTGAGAATCTTATTCTATTCACACGTAGTCTTGATTCTTGAAACAATATCTATTATAGCTGTCTAATTAACTCACCCATAAGGAAAATAAAATGTAAAGCAGGAGAGAAAGGAGGGCGATCCTTACAAAATTATTGTTATTGACATGCATGTGAAATAATAGTGCAATATTTTAAAATGTTTTTGTTTGTTGTTTGATGGTGATTTAGCACAACACCTTTTACTTGAGATTATCAACATGATGGTCAATCACTGAGGAATGTTGGAGTTCTGTGAATTTTCTTCCATACTAAATTTTATCAGAGCTTTGGCGCCTGTCATTTATTAACTATTCCGTAAATTTCTTTTATGCAGAGAATTTATCTTTTTATCCAGCCGAACATGTCATTTTTGGGGACTATGTACACGAGATATGGGATGAGGATTTGGTTAAGTATATTATTGGTTTCTTTACACCAGAAAACATGAGGGTTGATATAGTATCAAAATCTTTCAGTAAGTTGGAAGGTACGTCAAGTTTGTTTTCTGCAAGGTATACCCACTTTGGCTTAAGAAACTAACTAAAAAGAAAAAACTATGACGTTGTAGGTTGTACACCTATCAAAGATATATATGTCTGTCCCACTTGCACATTCTTGTCTATTTGACACCTGCTTATATTGTGTTTCTGAATGAGAATAATTTTGGTTGGGATGAAAGGCTTTGTTGTAAAACTTTTTTTCTCTCTCTGTTTTAGTAAGAATGCTACAAGAATTTGTACTTTTTTTGTCACTCAAATAGAGCTTATGCATTGGGTTTGGGATGTTAGAAATGGTCATCCTTTAGGAGAATTATTGCAGTTTTGACCCGGACTAGAGTATAGTGAGTTTCCAGGATTCCGTTGTTTTTCAATTCTGAAGAGTTTGTCATATTCTTCTTTTATGATATTGAACTACGCAGAGATCCCTCTATAATCTCCCTAGTGCTTTGGTTGGTTTTTTATTCCTTGTTCTTCCCAAGGTTTATATCATTATATGTTCATCTTGTGAATTGCTTTATGGTCATTTTATCCTCAAGGACTGTCTGACAGCTGTATTCTTTCTTTTTTGAACCTTTTCATCTAACGATGGGTTATTGGCAATTGAAGGGGGTTAAGTTGTAAACAAACCATTCTATTAGCTAGAGTTGGTACGTGGAGTTAGGAAATGAATAAGCTGATGTCAATGAGATTATATATATAAATTTTTATCTGTATGAGATAATCAAGGCATTAGGAGCACTTTTGTCTGAACATGCTGTTTTTATTTTATTTTTCAAATGATAGGCGTTAAGGGCAGAGGCTAAGTCAGACTATACACTATTGCTTTTTTATCAATTTTAATTTTTAACAAAACCACACCACTTGCTCTTGATTAACTCAGTCACAATTTTTATGAAAGTGAAGTAATTTGGTGAACAAAAAATACATTGGGATGGGTAACAGTTTTGACCTCTTTCTGGACATTTTCTGCATATTAGTACTTAAGCTTTAAGTTGTATATTCAATGTCAAGTTGCTATAGCTAAATTTCTCTCTCTTCCAGACTTCAAAATTGAACCCTGGTTTGGGTCACGTTATACTGTGGATGATATTGCTCCCTCTTTTATGGATCTGTGGAGGGACCCTTCTGAAATTGATGCTTCACTTCATCTGCCTGCGAAGAATGAATTCATTCCTCTTGATTTTTCCATTCGTGCTCCTAAAGTTTGTGATGATCTTCCCCTCATATCTTCTCCAAGATGCATACTGGATGAACCATTGATGAAGTTCTGGTACAAGCTGGACGATACTTTTAAACTTCCTCGGGCAAATACTTATTTCCGTATTAATTTGAGTGGGGGGTACAGTAGTGTGAAAAATTGTCTCTTGACCGAGTTATTCGTTCACCTCCTTAAGGATAAGCTGAATGAAATTATATATCAGGTTAACTACTTAGCTTTCTAAATTATGTGCTGATTTTATATCTTTACATTTCTGGCTATGCAGAGGCATTGTTATCCATTTATGGGCCTCAGCTGTTTTTTTAAGTCTGGCTCGTCATTTCTATTGATAATTCAATCGCCATAGTGATAACTGTCAGATATCATCGCATTAGTATTGTGATTTGTTTGATATTTTGTGTGACATTTAATGTATGAGACAGCGGGCTTATGTTTGTCCTTTTCAGGCTAGCATTGCCAAGCTGGAAACTTCGGTAGCTATTTTTGGTGACAAGCTGGAGCTGAAGGTGTTTGGTTTCAATGATAAGCTTCCTATTCTTTTGTCTAAACTTTTGGCAACTGCCAAGTCATTTATGCCTTCTGAAGATCGTTTTAAGGTGGATGGCATAATTTACTCTTTGATTTTTGGAGATAGGTTTTAATGATTACTTCTTGATATTTGGTTTTATATTGAGAAACTGACGTAGACTTTATAAAGGTTATTAAAGAAAATATGGAGAGGAATTTGAGAAACACCAATATGAAGCCTCTAAGCCACTCGTCATACTTGAGATTACAAGTTCTCTGTGAGAGATTCTATGATGCAGAAGAGAAAACTAATGTTCTAAATGATCTTTCTTTTGCCGATTTGAAGGCCCATATCCCTGAGCTTCTATCCCAGGTATTTATTGCATGAACTACCAGACACTTACCTTTTTATACTGCTGCTATTCTCTCTCTCTCTCTCTCTCTCTCTTGGAGTACTGCTGCTATTCTTGACTTTCAATTTCACTAATAAATTTTAGGGTAACACACTTTTTGGTCCCCAAGTTTGGGGTGAAGTTTCTATTTGTCCACCCTATGTTTCAAAATCAAACACTTTTATCGTTGACATTTCAGTAATGCTTAATTTTAGTCCTAAGATATAATGGGCTAGGATAATGACTAGACTAGTTTTAAATTCCAATACACATTAATGGTGATAATTTTGGTGTTAACATGAATTTTGTTTTTCTATTTGGTTCCTATATTTCAAAATCAAACACTTTTACCCTTACATAGATAGAGACCAAATAGAAACTTCACCCCAAAACCTAGGACCAAAAAGGTACTTTTCCCTTATTTTTATGTTTAAACCGTTTATTGTCCTTAGTTTCATTACATTTAGTAAATTGTTTATTCATTATCAGTTATTTCTCTATAATCCTTAGTTTCATTACATTTTGTAAATTGTTTATTCATTATCATTTATTTCTCTATAATATTCTAAATGGAGACACTCAATATTTTCTGAGGATAGCATTTTTATATCTTCATTTTGAACAGCTTTACATTGAGGGACTCTGCCATGGAAATTTCTTAGAAGAGGAAGCAATAAGCCTGTCCACCATATTTAAAGACAACTTCTCTGTACGGCCACTTCCTCGTGAAATGAGGCATTGCGAGCTTGTAGTGTGTTTGCCACCTGGTGCTAATCTTGTTAGAGATGTCAGTGTGAAAAATAAATTAGAGAGAAATTCTGTGCTGGAGGTAATGAAAAATGAAAAATGTTTCCTTGTACAATAGTCTTAATCTTGTTTACCATTGCCGATTTTATTTAATTACATAGGTCAACATTGTTTATCAGTTATATTTTGCTTGATGTGCTTTTATCTTTTGTTTCTGGTGCAGCTGTACTTTCAAATTGAGCCGGAGGATGGAGTGGAGTCAACTAGATTAAAGGCTCTTATTGATTTATTTGATGAAATTATTGACGAACCACTTTTCAATCAGCTAAGGTGATTTTTAAGGGGGATTATTGCACATTTGAATTATATTTTGTTTTGAAATTCTGATCTGCCTCTTTGGGGCTTACTGTGGGTGTGGGATGTGATGTTATTTGTTGCATCCGCTTTGGAGCTCTCTGCTTTCTTTTTTGTAATGATTGTTCAGTATGTTTATCAAATGGCAATTGGATTTTCCTTCTGTTACTAAAGTCAGCTTTAGAGGGCTCTACCACTTCAAAATGTTACCTAGTGTCTCAGTTTCCTCATCTTATCCCTTCCTAATGGGCGGTCTTGTTGGTAGAGGCTTGGGATCTCAAAGGTATGTATCTTTGGAGGTCCCACTTTCAAAATCCATGAGTGAGCTTAATTGTAGAATCTTTGTCTTCTGGGTTTAGGCCGGGATGGGTGGGTGCCTTCTAATATGTAGTGGGAGCAAAATTCCGATTCTCGATTATAAAAAACAAATCCTTTCTTATTCCATCTATCCTGTACTGGGGGAAACTGGAAGGTGGAAAGCCCGTGAGAAGTGTTTTTCTGTTCTTTCAGGAAAGGTGTTTTTCTCTTAGTCTTGAGCTGCTTATCTGATCAGAACTGTTGGTCTGATTCCTTTTTCTGAGAAATTCAATAAAGAAACTGAACTCTGGTCATAGAGTGAGCTAGACTAACAAGTTCTTCCTGCCGTAGGATTTTTGGGGTTTTGCTGCTGTACAGCTTGGCAGCTCATAGTGTCCAAGACTAGTCTAGTAAATAAATCTTCTGGACCAAAAGTGCTTATGATATTTTTTATTTTATCCTATTATTTTTTTGAGTTCAACAATAGTTGGAGATTTGAACTCATGATTTTATAGTCATAGGCACACAATTATGCCGGTTGAGCTATTGTTGGCAGTGGAGAATGTTTTTTGCTCCACAATCTTATTTAATTTAATCTGATTATTATGAAGAGGGCATATATATCTTATCATTGCTAAAAAAAGAGGGCATTTTCTCTTGCTAGGAAAGGTTTATTCTATTACTTCAATACAAGCAAAGTGATAAAATCGTACCGAGTTATCTTAACGAAAAATGTTTACTAGAAATTTTTGTAATAGGGATTTGCACAGGAAATTTTATGTTCTGATGTAGGACAACTGTTTTACTTGTGATGAATGTACAGGACAAAGGAGCAACTTGGTTATGTTGTCCAATGCAGCCCACGGGTGACATACCGCATCTATGGTTTTTGTTTCTCCGTTCAATCATCCGAGTACAGTCCAATCTTTTTGCAAGAGAGATTTGAGAACTTCATAACTGGCTTGCAAGAATTACTGGTCAGTGTGCTAGCCCCTTTCTGATGCTGTCACTAATTGTGTTCCTTCACTGGCTCTTCATCAGTAGTATCAAATTTATCCTTTTTTTGGATAAGAAACAATTTCATGAAATTATATGGCGAAAGCCGATACAAGTGGGATCCCCAACTGTTGAATAGTGAGTCATAACTATAATCATAGAGTAGAGGAGATCGCTAATATCATGATACAACAATAATGGATAAATTATCCATAAATTTAGAAAGATTAGTACTATGCTCATTGAAAATTCTGTTGTTCCTTTCTCTCCATAAATTTCAGCAGAAAGCTATGATAAAGTTTTCCCAAAGCAGCTTCTTTTTAGCTTTAAATGGATGCCCAAGTAGTGTAGAGTATAGATGTGACTGGGTATCACCTGAGAGCAGTGTTTTAAAAAGCGCAAAGCAGACTAAGGTGCAATGGCCCTCTGGAGCCTGAGGCACAAAATGTGCCAAAAGGCGAGGGCTTTTTTACTTAAGACGTACTATATAAAAAAACACAAAGAGCTCATATATATGTATGTTTCATGGACATAAATGAAGTTTTAACCAAGAATAATATATAAAATATACATAATATTCAACTATCAACCTTCACGCGCTTTGAATGACCTAGTACAGAGATCTAAAACACAAAAACGCAAAGGAAATAAAAATCCCACGAGGCGCTTGTGCCGGGGCTTCACGTAAGGCGCCATAAGGCGATGCCTTATTACATGTGCCTCGCTTGGGACAAGCGAGGTGCTAGAGGTGGGACTTGAGCTCAGGCATGCCTTTTAAAACACTGCCTAGGAGCACAATCGGCCAAGAGAAGTTTCCACATATAATCCTAGAAGTATGTAGTATAGGAGCAGTTTATAAAAAGGAGTTATCTTAAAACACTTGCACATAGAACACCTATTTGGTGAGAGGTACATGGATGGCGGCCATCTTTGTAGCATGTCGTTGGTATTAATGGCCTTCTTAAGAAGCTCCCAAAGAAAGATTTGATCTTCTTGGGGTTCTTGTCTTTCCAGATAGTCTCGAAGATATTATCAATAGGTTTATCAGTGGTTTGACCTCATATCAGCATTACTTGAGATTCTGTCTCATCATTTTCATTTAGCTTATGTAGTAGCCTTCCCCTCATTTTCATGCAGATTACTTAGAGGTCGTGTCCCGTGTTCTCTGATATATTTGGTAACTAAATTATTTGTAATTATTCGTTAGTTCAGATTTTGTTTGATTGGAAGTAAACTTTTGTAGGCTTACGTCCCTTTTCTTTTAGTAAGTTCACGTTTTCTTTTATTTTATTCTCAATGAAAGACCGGTTTATTATTAAAAAAAAAGATACATTTGGTTTCACTTGTTTCAAAACTTATCAATCTCATGAGTGAGACCAAGAAAGGTGGGTTGGAGAGATCGTCGAGCGATGCTTGGTACCTCATAAGGTTCCACGTCTCTGTTCGAATTTTGGTTACAAAGTTATCCTATGATACTTTAATTTAATCTACGCCTCTCAAATTACAACGTTCATATTTCTGAAATTTGTTTGGTTTTGCAGCTTGATCTTGATGATGATTCTTTTGAGAATTATAAAACTGGTCTAATCGCTAAGCTTCTGGAGAAAGATCCATCACTCTCTTATGAGACCAATAGATTATGGAATCAGATTGTTGATAAGAGGTACTTTCATTTTCTTTCTTTAGTTCAATATTTTAGATAGGGGGTTTCGAACATACACCATTTTTTTTGTTATCAGATCATACATGATGTCAGTTCAATTCAGTTCTGGTTGGGACCTATGTTTATCAAAATTTTGAATTCAAGATATTTACGTCACCTAATTGGAATATCTGTCAACGTTAAATTAGAAACTCGAAATACTTTTTGGTCATTCTACGCCTTCATCCTGTTATATAATACCATTTTTGTTCAGGTACATGTTCGATTTCTCACAGAAGGAAGCAGAGGAATTGAAAACCATTCAAAAGAAAGACATTATAGATTGGTACGAAACATATTTGCAAGAATCGTCTCCCAAATGTCGAAGGCTCGCAATTCGAGTATGGGGTTGTGAGGCGAACCTGAACGAGGCTGAGACGACACCGAAATCAGCAGTAGCCATTAAAGACCTTGAAGGCTTTAAGACGTCATCTAAGTTTTATCCAAGCCTTTGTTGAGCAGGCCAAATGGATACTGTAGCTGCATAAGTAGCAGTTAAACCACAAATGTTGGTTTTATTTTTTCATTTTCAAAAGGGAATTATTTATGATAAATGAGAGGAAATAGTAAGAATTTGGACTTGTATACCATAGCTAGTGTTTCATTACATCATCTACAGGTGATAGAGATGGATCATTGTTTAGTTGAACTTATAAATATTGGTTTTTACTAGTTAAAAATAATTATTGAATTTTTCTATGACAATATATTTTCTTGTATGAATTAGTTTTGGCATTATTATTGAGCTGCATTGTTCAGTTTGATTCTTGATGTTCTTGATTTTCCAAGATAGTCTTGCCTTGCATTGACTAGCTATGTTATGTTTGATCAAATATGCACTCTTAAGATTTTTCTTAGTTGGGAAAAGAGGATTAGAAATACTGATTCCAGGGATCGAATCCGTCACCGTGAAGTAGAAATACTAATCACGCTATTGACCCATTTGATGATTTTTCTTTGATACCGCTATGTGACAAAAAAAAGCCTCCAAATAAAATTGCAACACAAAATCACGCTCGATTAGTTCTTCTGCCAATCTCTATATAAATTTCATATGAAATTAAATTTGTCCATTGGCTTAAAGTTTTTGTTTTTTTTTTTAGTACAGGGCAAGGGGTACCAACAAATCCTACATAGAGGACACAACTACTTTCAAATAATATGAAAGCCAAATACCGATTTCAAGGCTCGAACTCGTGACTATGGAATTGAAATGAATTAACATCTAACAAGATAACCAATTATGTCACTCACCCTAAGTATGTATTGGCTTAAAGTTTAAACTATAGATTGAATACAAATATGTATATTTATAGTCAGTCAACATAAAATTTAAGAAAATTTAATATGAGCATGGTTATGTTGGTATATCATATATCAACCCAAACTATCATATATCTAGGGACGGGAATAACATTTTAATATATCATATATCAATCCAAAACATCTAAGAAAATTTAACCTTTTAAAAAAAATCCAAACTCGTAACATTTTGGCTACTAAATTATACATTATACCATTAGGTGAAAAAAATTTAATTAAGGTCAATACGAACTAAAGAATTTAAAATTATTTTTTGTTTTTTGTTTTTTTGAAAATAACAATGTAAAATTGTTGTAAATTCAATTAACTCTAAAAGTATAAACACTAAACTAAAGTAGTCAAAATAATATCTAAATTCATCCAAACTAATCCATTAATCTTTCACTCTAAACTAAGTATTCTCTCATCCTCTCAAAATTCAAATTAATCAACAAATAAGGTAAACTTAATTAGAGAGAAATATTTACAAAAAAGAGAGAAGGTATTGCGGAAATTATCTATCTCATAACTAAATGTAAGTTTTCAAAAGGGAATTTGTAGTGTATACAACTTTTTGATCCTAGTTTATAATTATAGCAACTTTTTAAAAATAATTCATTTATAGAAAATTCTATTTACTTTTTTTATCGAAGATTTTGAAAGAATCTATCGTTGATGAAAATTTATAAATTTTATCAGTAATTGAGTCTATTAGCCTTTATTGATAGAATCTAATGGAAGTTTATCCATTAAATTTATTTATTAGTAATTGATTCTATCAACATCTATGGATAGAATCTATCAATTGGGAGTCTATCAATTTGCATTTTTTGATATGTATGCAAATATTTTATGCTATTCATGGAATATTTTAACCTTTTTGTAATATACATGCAAAAACCCTTTTTCAAAATTAAACGGAAATTAATTTTCTATCAACTGTCAAAAAAAAAAAACTCTGAAGAACCCGGTCTACTGGTAGACATTCCCATATCTGGACCGGGTTTGATTTCCGGTTGGTTCAAACCGTTTGGCGCAAATAGGAGAATAACGCTTTCAATTATGGACGGTCCAGCCCAACCGTACGGTCTCCCGTCGATAGAAAAGCGTCCTGAGCTTGCCCTTTTTTTTTTCTTTTTTTTTTTTTCAATTTGTACTTAATTTGGTTTATTTTTTCATATATAAAAAATATATGTACTTAAATAATAGTTTAAAGTCAAAAGATATTTTTACATTTTTAAATATTTAAACATCTTTCATCACGTGCTATTTTCCACGTAACTTCCTCTTCTTTTCCCTTAAATTTTTTTAAGCTTTTCCGCTATACACGCGCCACTTGGCTGGCGTATCAGAAATAAACAATTAATCAGTATTTTTTAGAAAGGAACAGTTAATTAATAGAAATTGAACTAAAACAAAACAATTTTTAGTAAGTTTGTAACCATTAGATTAAGGTTTGAATTGAAGATGTTGTTTGATTTTACCAAAAAAAAGAAAAAAAAAGAAAAGGAGACTGTATTAAAGAATGGCATCTATTTTTCTACCGGTTGGTTAGTATAATTATTTTTAATTTATTGAGATAAAAAAATTGTGACATATTTAGATTCGTTGAACCTTTTCCATGTAACAGATAAAGGTTATTCCAAAAACAAATAAAAAACAGATAAAAGTTATTTTTATATTAATTATTCTTTTTCAAGTCTCATTTTTTTTTAATATATATTGAGAGAGGGGAACAAACATCGATTCTCGGGTTCAAATCTACGACACTGCTGTTCAACTAATTTATAATCAAAGCATATTAGAGAATATGAGGTTCTACCTCAAAGCCAATTGGTTTTGAGGTGGAACCCCATATTCTCTAATATGGTATCAGAGTTCATGTGGGTTATTGGTCCTCCCAAATTCTGATCCGACCCAAAAATGTTTTGCATTCAAAAAAGCGGGTGTGGACCCCACCCAAGCGGGCAAAGAGTAAGTCAAAGCGGGTATTTTGGCCACAAATTCGGATCCAATTCAAGATGACATTTCCCAATATATAGCCGTCATCTTGAGGGGGAATGTTGGAGATACTCATTGTGGTGCAATTATCTCACATTAATAAGGTGAGGATTCTTCAACGCATTTATAAAGGTTATGAGTTACTCCCCTCATTATCAATTAATTTTGAGGTGGAACCCCATATTTTCTAATACAGTGTTCCACTAACCAATTTGATTTCAGTCTTATATTAATTATTCTTATGAATTATAATATAAGAATTATATATTAAAATGTATTGGGTGTTAAACTGTCATATTCAACTTCACCAATAATAATCAAAAGTCTCTCTACTCTGTCTCTTTTTTTTAATCAAAAGTCTCTCTTCTCTGTCTCTTTTTGTTAAATTACTATTGTATTTTCTATGAATGACTCTTCTTAAGTTAATCTTAAAAAATAAAAACTCTTCTTAAGTTTTTGTCTTTTAATATCTTAATGTATTTTCTTTTTTGGTTCATTTTTATGAACTTTTAAATATAGTTACTTGAATTTGTTATGTGATTATTTTAGTTAACAACATAAGTGAGATTTAAACTTTTAAAGTATTAATCAAAGTATATATATGAAGTTACTTACTTGAATTAGTTATGCAATTTAAAGTGTTCACTATATTTTTTTTAGAATTAACGTAATCAAACTCTTGAAAAATTGTGCATACAACATGTACTCATTTATTAAGCTAGAGAGAACAAAAATAGTAAAGTAATCTAACCTATATTTTACAAGGTAATTTAGGCGACCAATGGCTTAACACCAAATCACATAACTAATGGCGCCACCCAATCATTCCGTATTTAAAGATAGTTAAAAAAAAAAAAAAGATAACTACATTCTTCAAATATCCAAAATAGCAATGTCCAACATTTTTAGATAATCATAATAGTTTTATAAGAAAACTTTTGTAAACATTTTTCAATTTAAATAAATGTATTTACTTAGCAAGTTTGTGTTTATGAAAAAAAAAAGTTCTCACGACTTATCCATTTAATTTACCCATTAATTTAATAATAAAAGTTTAAAATTATATATTTTTTTTATTAATTTAAATAAATTTAGCCTATAAAAATAATTAAAAATGAGCAAGAGAAAAAATTATAAATATAAAAATTGTGGACAAAATATATAATAAGAATATCATTACATTTTAAATTGTACTATAAAAAAATAAATATATTATTTAATTTAAATATAACTGATTGCATACAATTCTTAAAGCTTGAATGCACGACTAACTTTTTACCATTGAATACATTATTATATTTTAATGGGAAATTGCAATCAATTAACTATTTTAACAAAATAATTAAAAACGTAGTTAAATTTGAAATATTTGTATTCATATTATATACGGTTTAATATTGTATTATTAATGCTCACTAATACAATATTATATACTATTAACACATTATTATGTATTATTAATATAAAATTATATATTATTTATACAGTATTATATATTAATATAGTATTATGTATTAATAATATTGTATTCTTATTAACACCTATGATTATGATTGTTTTTTTTGTAAAATAAATATATTTATAATTATTTTTTGAATTTGATTAATCTTCAAAGTTTCCAATTTTGAACTAAAAATTATAATATGGGAAATAAAAAAATATTTTCGAACAATATGATGGGAAGTGCAAAAATGTCATAATTTGAGGATGTTTAATGCATTGACATCTTAAAAAATTTTGTACTTTTTATATTTGAAGTATAAATCGAGAGAAATGAGACCAACAAATCCTATGATACAACTGCTTTTAAATAATATGAGAGTAAATATCAATTTTTGGACACAAACTCTTGATTGTGAAGTTGAATTCAATTAACTCTAAATAAAATAACTAGCTGCTCACTAATTTATTAGATAAATTTTTATTGTTCTTAAGATTTAAAAAAAAAAAAAACTTACTTGTAAAAGAATATTTAAATATTTCACGTTTGAGTATTCATAACATCTTAAAATGCGTAAACATATGTCTTTATCTTTAAAAAAAAAAAAAAAAACATATGTCTTTGTCGTAAAATAAATAAGATAATTGAGATATTTATTTTATATTAATTTCAAATTACCACGAAACAAATACACATCTATGAACGTCGATCCAAGGCGGCTATGGTGATAGACATGGACTCCGACAAAAAAGTCATATCCAGAAGCTTTTGTTTCAATGCTTATGCTTTATTATTTATTTTTATTTCATTTTTTTTGTTTAATTTCAATTCAACTGGTTTAAAAAAAAAAGGGCTCCTGTCACAAAAATAATAATGATCATGATAATAAATCAACTCACGCAAACCCAATTATACATTAAAATTCAAACAAATATGCCAAAAGCTAAAGTCAATTCTATCACATTATTCAGTTTTCAAAAAACAAAATCTATCACATTATCCACTCCTTTTCATTTCTTTTAAAATTAAACAAATTTCTTTATTAAAAAAAGAAAAGGCAAAATTGAGTGCATATGATAATACGATTTCTACTCAATACTTCAAATTCACCTACTCAGAAAAATTAACCATCACAAGGTGCCGGGACATTAAGTCCTCGTTTTGATAACATTCATGTTTTTCTGTTTTTTATTTTTGATTTCTTGTTCTTTGAAAAAAAAAAGGAGAATATTTGATAACAGTAAAAATAATAGAAACAAAATTTTATGTAGTCGAAACAAGATAGAAGAAAAGAGATAAAATATTGAGATTTATGAAAGTTGAAGAATAAGAAATAAGAAATTAGAGATTAAGGGTGCGTTTGTTTTTGGCAGAAAAGAGTGGAGGGATTTAGTATAGAATGGAAAGAAGTGGTCAATAGTAATCTGTAGTGGTTTGGGGATTGGAGTTAACAGTGGTTGATTTTTTTTTTTTTTTTAAATGTGGTTGGAGTAAATAACAACAATTATATGTTGTTTTTTTTAGTACCACCACTGAACTTAAAAGACATTTTTATGGTTGATCATATTTGTTTTTTAAAAAAATCAATTTTATATTTTGTTACTAAACATATATGAACAACATGAATGAAACAAACAATAATAAATTTTAAAAATTTAGGCTAAATTTACAATTGAATAGACTATTAAAATGTGAATTATTACAGAAATAATAAAGATATATTTACGTGAAACTTGTAAAAATACATTATTTTAGAAAATAAAAAATAGAAAGTACTAGGATATTATAGTCTTCTTGTTTAAAAAAAAAATAGCAATCATAGTCAAACTTACGATATAATTAATACTAATTATACGGTAGTGTTTATACATAATACTATATAAATATACAATATTGTACTAATAACATATAATATTATATTATTATAATATCCCAAATTATATTGTACAATGAATATTAACTATACCACATTTTTTATTATGGATGCAAATATTTTCAAATTTGCTTAGATATTTTGTGAAATTGGACTATGCAGCACAATTACCCTTTAGTCTACGTACTTCTAATTTTATTTTGATTCTTTTATTTTTAAATGTCAAATTTTAATTATTATAACGATAATAAAGCTAAAATTTAATATTTGTTGTTAATTTATTACTATATTTCATTTATAAATTTTTTCTTATTATTTTTTCAAAATTTTAGAAATAGGGTTACATCAAATGTTTTATTAAAAAAATGAGGTTTTTTTATGAATTAAAATTATTATTCATTGATAATTTTTTAATGAAATAATTTATTTTAGGATCGAATTTTCGAAAGTAGAATTAAATTAGATTACAATCACACACTATTGACTTTTTCGAGAGAGTTAAAATTATTTTTAGAAGGAAATATTTAAATATTGATGTTAGTGGAGATTAAAAGATAAATTTGACGAAATTTAAAGTGAGATTTAATAAAATTATAATTTTTTATATAAAAAAATAGAGATTTGATAGAGGGTTTGAAGAGTGGTTAAAAGGGATTGAAGAATAGTTAAAAAGAAGTTGAAGAGTGATTGTTTACTACAAAACACAAACGAGGGGTTGTTGAGGAGTGGTTAACCACTCCTCATGTCCAAAGAACAAATATAGCCTAATGGAGGTGGAAGAATAGGAAAAACAAACTTTTTTGGAAAGACAAATTTACCTTTCTATATATTAGTCAAATTTAAGTTAAGGAATTGATTGCAACACTTACCAAACTTTAAGATATATAATTGATTAAAAATTTAGAGAGGTGATTTGTATAATTTTTCTTTTAATATAAATTAGGATCCCACATAAAAAAAACCAACATTTCATATCAATATATGAGAATGGTAAATTACTTTCATAACTGATTAATTTTGAATTGAATGGCTATAATATCTAATATTATATACATATTGTAACGACCCGACCCGAATGGGGTTCTAAATAGGCCGTTACCTCAATGCATGCATACAAATCTACAGAAAATTTGCAAGATGGTGTTCGGATTTTAAGTAAAAACCAAAACATAAAACATCCATTTAATTTCTTGAAACTCATCCTGTTTCCAAGCACTGTTCCAAGACAAATACATTTACAAAACCTACTCTGATCAGAGATTTATTTAAATCATACACTCTTTACAACAATGCTAGAATCCGGAAATACATTCAGAAAACACCCTAGGGCTCCGTGCCCAACTACATGCATTCAAAGAACATTTAAATCATAAACATAAATCTCGAGTTGAACAACGGGTTTCCATGATCACGGCTCCTCCTCCAAACCCATCCTGCCTCGCGCCATGGTTACCCTGAAAGATAAGTAAGGGTGAGTAACGAATTACTCAAGTAAGAATCCCCAACCGGGTACAATACGATATAATCAATCATCTAGAACCAAAGCATGCAAGCAAACAGCTACCAACACAGATCATGGCTCAACGAGCTTACAAAGAAAGATCTGGAGTCATCGGAAGTCTCCTACTTCCGCCTAATGATTGGTTATCCTAACCAATCCTCGGGACATCTCTGAGGTCTTTCTCCTCGGCCAATTGATCGACTCAAAACCGATCCCAAGGATGTCCTCAAGGGCCTCTTACCCTTGCTAATAGATCTGGACTATCGGGAGAGTACCCGAAGTCTGGCTCTAAACTGGAAGGAATGGTGTACTCACGAACATTAGTCCGGGGGGAGCTCTCCGATCCGGCATCTAACGCGTGTGCGCGCACACCGCATGCTCTTCTGCAACCGGCGTAAATGCGGAGGCCTAAGGGCAAACTACGCGGGCCAGGTACGCATGCCTAAGACTCGGAAGCGGTGTCACGATCACGATGGCGCGAGGCCCTCGGCGCTCATCTGTGCAGCCTGGTCCACCGACCTGAAGCTAAGAACCGGCCAAGGCAGGCTTACACCGTGGCAGAGTTTCGCTCTAGCAGGCTACAAACTAGGCTATGCCGAAGTGGGTAGCTAATTCCACGACCGGCTGGTCGGGGGGGGTAGCAAGATACGTTATCTTTGCGCACACTTTATTCCCGACCGAGCTAAATCCACCTTAGTGACCGGGGAAGCAAGATACGTTATCGCGTCGCACACTACTCCCGATCGGTGGGGACAAAGTGCGTTATGTCCGCTCGGCCTGCGGATGATGACAAACCCTACAACTCTATCTAAGAGTCAGAGTAAAAAAAGCAAAGATTCCCGCTAGCAAGCAAAGACCGACATCGATCACACTACCTAGCATGATACTACGAGCTTAGCGGGAATCACAAGCATCTTTGGCGAGAACAAACCTAGCATGACACTAACATGTAATATCAAGCAAACATGCTAGCGAGAAATCAATCAAAGCTGCTCTATTATTATCATGCTCATAACGATCGGCAAAAACAAGCAAGGCAAAATCATGACAATATTGCGGGGCCCACACAACTCCGGTAAGAAATCCTTACCTGGTCGGAAGGCAACAACACACAATAAAATAACTGCGATCGAACCCGAGCAACCTATAACGAGCCAAGAAAAAACATCAATAGTCATAAAATAGCCCTAAATACACTAAAATAAATAGGGCTCAGCTCGGGAGCAACTCACGAGGCGCGCGGCGACACGCGAACGAGCCATTTGCGCAGGCGAGCGGTGATGGGCTCGGCGCTGGCGGCGAAGAAAGCGCTTGCGCGCGCACGCGCGGCGAGCGCGCAGGCGCGCGAGGCGCGGCGCGACGCGCGCGCTGAGAGGATGCGACTTCGGGCGGCTTCGGCCTGATGGACCGCACGGGCCGGGCGACACGAGGCGCGCGCATGAGGAGGCTTAGGCGACACCGTGTCGAGCGCGGCTGGTGGGTCGCGATCTTGCGCGCGATCAGGCGAGCGAGCTCGGCCGAGACTGGCGGCGGTAGCTGGCGACGACGCGACTTAGCGAGGCAGGGCTCGGGCTGGCGAGGCTGGCTCTCGGCGCTGGGCGAGCCAAGGCCGCTTTCGCAGCAGGTCAAGCGAGCCAAGGGCTGGCCTAGGTGGGGGGCTCGGGGGGAGAGAGAGAGAGAGAGAGAGAGAGAGAGAGAGAGAGAGAGAGAGAGAGAGAGAGAGAGAGAGAGAGAGAGAGAGAGAGAGAGAGAGAGAGAAATGATTTTGGGAAAAAAAAGAAAGAAAAAAGAGAAATAAAAAGGAAAATGGGAAAAAAGGGAAAAAATGGGATTTTAATTCCATTTTCCATCCTTATCCACTTTAAAACCTCAAAATCCCATTTCCCGGCTTCCTCCTTCGAGACCCGACCGAAGCAATCTTTTCCAATAAATCAAACTCACTTAAATCCAACTCCCAAAGCAACACTAAAGGCCCGGGCTCGATTCCCAAAGGAAACACACAACAAACCAACACTTTGCCAAAGCCCAAACCACAACCGAGCATCCAACCGACTAGCCTAAACACCACGGGACTCGCAGCCACCAACAAACAAGCCTCGACAAAGGCAGGAGCTACCTCGAAGCCCTAAAAACCACAAATCCTGCCCGGAGAGCCAAAAGACCAAAATACCCCCAAGGGGCCAAACGGCTCTAAAACCCAACCAAACAACTGAATCTTGACCCGAAGGCACCTCAAAATCGGGATAGAAAAGCGGGTCATTACAATACTCCTCCTTATAAGACTTTCGTCCTCGAAAGTCCTAAGACGAAACACTCTCAGAAAACTCCACCGATCCAAACAACTCAACTTCTCGGCCAACAACACTAGCCCTCTTCGAGAACCAAAACTCTCTTGGGTTCTCAAAAACTCAAGGCCACAATGCCATCCAAACTGGGCACAACTATCTCGACCAAGACAGGGCATACCTGAACTCCAAAGGGAAAAGACGGCAAACCACGTCCTCTACTCGCACCAACTCTCAAAGGGTGCTACTCCCAGCAAACTCGAGGACTGGCCACAAGCTCTGAAATTCTACACCACGCACTGGCAAAACTCCTCTGGAACTCACAGCTGCTAACAAGCAGACTAAACCCTACAACAAACTGGCCAAACAACTGAACCTTCCAGATTCCAGAAAACCAAACGGCCAAAGAAAACACTGCCAGGCAAGGAAACCACCAAAATTCCTCTCAAGGAAAACTCGGGCTGCAAAGACTAACCCATCACGCAGCTCTCTGCGGCACAACACCTTGAGGAAAACAGCTCAACGACTTTACCAACCAAAGCCACGGCACCTCTGTGCCAACTCACTCAAACGGCTCTGCTACTCCAACTGCGAGCGCACAACAACAAGGAGCAAAGCCCGAAAAGGGCTTGCTCAGCAGAACTCAACCCAAACTTATAACGAGCAACGCTCGCCTCCAAGCTACTACTCAACTCTAAAAATCCAACAGGCTACTCAAAGAACTTCTCCTTTTAGCTTAAGCCTAACTCAACTTCAAACCAGAAGCTCCACTCCCGAAACCTCACAAGGAAAACAGATAACGACAACCTCAAAGCTTACGGATCCTGAACCATAAGAATCCGCAAGACTACCTCAGGAGCTAACACTCGAGGCTGACATCCAGAGAGCAACTCAACCACCACAGAGACTAGGGGGAAAGGAAATCTTCAATCCCCAAAGAACCAACAACTTGCCAGAAACAACTCTTACTGGCTGGCCACCGCCCTTGCGGGAATAACAACTCTAGCTTGCTTACAACACAAAGCAGGGACCCTCTCGCTGGGCTGACCGCTGCGCAACACTGACCAACTACACAACTCAGGAGCTAAGCTGACTCCTGCCAAACGGGAAACGATTTTCCCAGCAAGCAAACTCTGAAGGGCAGCGAACTCCACACACGCTCGTTGACTTGCTCAAACCCAAGGCAACAACAACCAACTCTCTTGGAAGCAACACCCAAGGGAAAACTCAACCAATCGGACCACCAATCCGAAACTAACAGCACTTGCTCAACTGCCGAGGGAGGGGTCAACTCCCAAAACTTACTGACTAGGAACAAGACCTCAGGGCAACGCCCTCAAAATTAGAACCGAACTAGCTCTCGAAACAACAAACGAACCAAATCTTGGCCAAACACTCACAAGAGGCAGAACAACCTTTACTGCAGCCTCTAGAACACCATCCAAGAATCCGCTTAACTGGACAAACGACTACTTCCAAGCAGCCAACAAACTATTCTCTCTTGCTAGCACCACTACCATCAATTCCAAGACCAAGGAAGAACGTGACAACTCCCCTAAGGGAACGACTCTTACTAGAAGACAACCAAGGGACCGAGAACTCCACAAACGCTCACTGTCTTGCTCCACTAAAGCAACAACATCTAAATCTCACGGGGCAACAACAGGGGCAACTTAACATCCTGCAAACAGGAGAACAACCAACAGGGCACAAACCACTCGCCCCACGAGCAAAACTAATTTCAAGCAACTCCAATCCACACCTTGGTCGACACCAAGCATCAACTTGCCACCACACCGGAACCAATCCGGACTTTACTCCAAACAACCACTAGCTTGCTAGTCTACCAAGACTGCTAGCAACTCAACCGAGGCTACAACCCACACGCCTCCAGCTGGCCAACTGAACTCATTACCTGGGCCTGACTGAGCTCTGGGGAGGCTCTCCACAACCTAGGGTTCTCCGACAACCCTCGACACACACACACTGCCGGCAAACGATCTAACAGACAACTGCCTGAACAAACAACTCCAATTTCCAGCATCACAACCATGCTGGCCAACTCCAACTCCTTGGGAACCAAGAGGACCCGAAACGCTACAGAATGCGTCATCCTCCTACTCAAAGCATCGGCCACAACATAACTTCTACCCAAGGAAAGATTCGAACAACTCTCTTAGCCAAGACGATCAGAAACCACGCGGCTTAGCTACCACCGCTCTTGTTCAGTTTCCAACTGAACTCCAACCAACGATCAACAAGAAGATCCGCCAACCAAGCTTAGGTCCAACTTATCAAATCTTGCCTAAGCAACAACCTGATACCATGAGCACGGTATCCTTCCCACCTCGACTAAAGCCTTGCAACAACCACCTGGAGTTCAACTTCTCCAGAAACTGAGCACTAGATCTCCAAAGCAAACCCTACATGGATCTGAAACTCTCGCCACGGAACGAACCACACAAAACACACTTGTGTGCACAACTCCCAACCTTCCTTTAGAGATCCAAGACTAACAAGCGCTTTTCCAAAAAGCAACGCTAACTCCTGGCAGAGATACAAACAATCCAAGGAACACCAAAAGTTTCATCTCCACACGATACTCGAAGCTGAGGCAACCTTGCTCTACCAAAGCATAATCATGCCACACCAAACTTACTTTGTACCAAGCCTCTACCAAGGGTGCTTACCCCTAAGGCATCCAAAACCTCTCGCAAGGCATCAGCTCATCTCGCCTCATAGGCATCCAGCTCATCTCATGAGCATCCAACTCAGGGTCCCTCTGTTGGACCAAACTCGCATCTATGATGCTCAACTCTCCTCAGATTAAGGCACTCGAAGGTAGTTGACCGCACTACCAACCACAAAGAAATCTCTTGGCCTTAACACTAGCGCGAGACTCACGTGCACCAACACTTACCAACTACCAACCTGCTGACTTACTCAACCTCCAGAACAAAGGGAAAAGGCTCCGGCTCCTCTCGAGCATCCCTTCGCTTGTAGTCCATCGACTACCTCTGAACTAGCCCTCTGGCACGACCTAAAGAGGTGCATCTGCCATAAACGAATCCAAGGCTAAAGGAGTGCACTAAACTCCGAACGGCATAGAACCATCTGCTATGCCCAAGCCAAACTCAAGCCTCAACCAAACTTAGTGCCAAAACGGCACACCAACCAATGCACCTCAAGTGCCACTACTACCAAAACCACATCTTACTACCAATGGGGCCAACAAGGTCACAACCTCAAGTGACACGAACTCTGGCTAGGCATACAAGGGCTCCAACTCAAATAACCAGGCCTATGGCATCTCATCAAACCGAAGGCTCACGACCTACCCTTGCATCTCCACAAGATACTCAACAAAACTCTGGCCGGCTCTCTCAACATGCAGCAGCTAGCTCCACTTCAGGAGCTCACCAAAGGAAGAGTGTTCAACTCTACCAAACATCTGAGGAAAACACCAACGGATCCAATCCGAAGGGAACACTGCTCACTGCACCCTTAACCCACGTGGTTCCAGCTACATCGTCTGCAAACAACAACACTTTACACGAGCACAAAGATGCCTCATCAACCTCCTCGAGGCTACCAACCTTGCAACCACTCTCTGGGCAACCAAATAATCTAACAAGGCTCAAGATTAACACTTGAGCTGCCAAGGCTAGTCCACACGGGGACCTGCTCCACAACATCCACATAAGCACATCCATAGCAAACTCCTCTCTTGGAGTGGCACTCCAAGGCAAAGCACCTCCACCCTCTCACTAGGGGAAAACCAACATCTGGGCCACAATTGGCCTACGGGAGTCCAAGCTCTGCCTCCCACGGGGACGATGTCCTAGGGCATCCGAAACTATCTGGATACCTCAACAAGCCACAACATACATCACACACTGCGGAAAGTTGGCATGATGGCGCTCTAAACCCAAACCAACAACGAGTCAGAACCTGCTCGTCTCCGCTCCACAACACTACACAAGGCATACACAAGATGATGGCGGTGTATTGTAAATTCTTAACCCTTTTCAACAACAACAAATAGTAAACTTAGGCGTACTGATGGTAGCCAGAGTGTCGATGATCATGGAAAAAAACGACCTACAACAAAAGGTCGAGTCTACGAATCTATGACTCGAGCTCGATACAAAATCAGAACGACCCGACCCGAATGGGGTTCTAAATAGGCCGTTACCTCAATGCATGCATACAAATCTACAGAAAATTTGCAAGATGGTGTTCGGATTTTAAGTAAAAACCAAAACATAAAACATCCATTTAATTTCTGAAACCTGTCCCTGTTTCCAAGCACCTGTTCCAAGACAAATACATTTACAAAACCTACTCTGATCAGAGATTTATTTAAATCATACACTCTTTACAACAATGCTAGAATCCGGAAATACATTCAGAAAACACCCTAGGGCTCCGTGCCCAACTACATGCATTCAAAGAACATTTAAATCATAAACATAAATCTCAGAGTTGAACAACGGGTTTCCATGATCACAACTCCTCCTCCAGCCATCCTGCCTCGCGCCATGGTTACCTGAAAGATAAGTAAGGGTGAGTAACGAATTACTCAGTAAGAATCCCCAACCGGGGTACAATACGATATAATCAATCATCTAGAACCAAAGCATGCAAGCAAACAGCTACCAACACAGATCATGACTCAACGAGCTTACAAAGAAAGATCTGGAGTCATCGGAAGTCTCCTACTTCTGGCCTAATGATTGGTTATCCTAACCAATCCTGGGACATCTCTGAGGGTCTTTCTCCCTCAGCCAATTGATCAGCTCAAAAACCGATCCCAAGGATGTCCTCAAGGGCCTCTTACCCTTGCTAATAGATCTGGACTATCGGGAGAGTACCCGAAGTCTGGCTCTAAACTGGAAGGAATGGTGTACTCACGAACATTAGCCCGGTGGGAGCTCTCCGATCCGGCATCTAACGCGTGTGCGCGCACACCGCATGCTCTTCTGCAACCGGCGTAAATGCGGGGGCCTAAGGGCAAACTACGCGGGCCAGGTACGCATGCCTAAGACTCGGAAGCGGTGTCACGATCACGATGGCGCGAGGCCCTCGGCGCTCATCGTCTGCGACTGGTCCACCGACACGAAGCTAAGAACCGCCAAGCGCAGCTTACACCGCGGTGGCGGGGTTCCGCTCTAGCGGGCTACAAACTAGGCTATGCCGAAGTGGGTAGCTAATTCCACAACCGGCGGTCGGGGGGTAGCAAGATACGTTATCTCGCGCACACTTTATTCCCGACACAGAGCTAAATCCACCTTAGTGACCGGGGGAGCAAGATACGTTATGCGTCGCACACTACTCCCGATCAGTGGGGACAAAGTACGTTATGTCCGCTCAGCCTCTGGATGATGACAAACCCTACAACTCTATCTAAGAGTACAGAGTAAAAAGCAAAGATTCCTGGCTAGCAAGCAAAGACCGACATCGATCACACTACCTAGCATGATACTACGAGCTTAAGCAGGAATCACAAGCATGCTGGCAGAACAAACCTAGCATGGCACTAACATGTAATATCAAGCAAACATGCTAGCAGAAATCAATCAAAGCTGCTCTATTATTATCATGCTCATAACAGTCAGCAAACAAGCAAGGCAAAATCATGACAATATTGCAGGGCCCACACAACTCCGGTAAGAAATCCTTACCTGGTCGGAAGGCAACAACACACAATAAAATAACTGCGATCGAACCCGAGCAACCTATAACGAGCCAAGCAAAAACATCAATAGTCATAAAATAGCCCTAAATACACTAAAATAAATGGGCTCGGCTCACCGAGCAACTCACGAGGCGCGGTGACTCGCTGAACGAGCCGGCCGCCACGGGCCGAGCGGTGATGGGCTCGGTCTTTGGCCGTGGCGAAGGCGAAGAGCGCGCGCGAACGCGCGGGCGAGCAGCAGGGGCGAGGGCGCGCGGGCGCGACGACGCGCTACAGGGACGCGACTCAGAGCGGCTCGGCACAGTGGACCGCACGGGCTGGGCGACACGGAGGCGCGCGACAGGGAGGCTTGGGCGACACTGTGCGAGCGGCTCGGGTGAAATCAGCGATCTGCGCGATCAGCAGCGGCGAGCTCGGTAGCGACTTGGCGGGCGAGCTGGGCGACGACGCGACCTGGCAGGGCAGGGCTCGGCTGGGCGAGGCTGGCTCGGGCGCTGGGCGAGCCAAGGGCTGGCCTAGGTGGGGGGCTCGGGGAGAGAGAGAGAGAGAGAGAGAAAAAAATGATTTTGGGAAAAAAAAGAAAGAAAAAAGAGAAATAAAAAGGAAAATGGGAAAAAAGGGCAAAAATGGGATTTTAATTCCATTTTCCATCCTTATCCACTTTAAAACCTCAAAATCCCATTTCCCGGCTTCCTCCTTCGAGACCCGACCGAAGCAATCTTTTCCAATAAATCAAACTCACTTAAATCCAACTCCCAAAGCAACACTAAAGGCCCGGTCTCGATTCCCAAAGGAAACACACAACAAACCAACACTTTGCCAAAGCCCAAACCACAACCGAGCATCCAACCGACTAGCCCAAACACCACGGGACTCGCAGCCACCAACAAACAAGCCTCGACAAAGGCAGGAGCTACCTCGAAGCCCTGAAAACCACAAATCCTGCCTGGAGAGCCAAAAGACCAAAATACCCCCAAGGGGCCAAACGGCTCTAAAACCCAACCAAACAACTGAATCTTGACCCGAAGGCACCTCGAAAACTGGGATAGAAAACTGGGCTGTTACACATATATACAAAGTTTTAAAATTTATTGTTGGATAGAAATTGGGGAATGAATATAGTAAACACATTGAACAAAAATATAGTTCAATTGACATAAAATATAGAATCATGATGTAGATTTTTTTTTAATTTTTTTTTTACAATATTTAGAGTGGAGTATTAAACTTCTAACCTCAAAATTTTAAGTATATTGAACTATGTTTATTTTAATTTTTATGTTAGAATCCATTGCAAAATCTTTGAGCTCATAAAAGGAGTTGGATCAATTAAATGACTATTAAATAATTATAATATTTGAAAAATAAAAGGTTCAAATAAAATAATATAACAATTTGTTTTTTTTGAATATAAGTTGGGGAAATGAATTATAAATATCGATTACCCATAATTGTGAATATAAGTTGGGGAAATGAATTACAAATATTGAGTAATTAGAAATAACCAATTAGGTTACCGACTGATTCATTATAACAATTTATTTTATTAAGTCAACAACAATTAGGATAACAAAAGATTAATAGTTTTTTTATCATGGTATATACATATTTCATATTAGATATCTTCTTATTATTATTTTAATTTATCTCTAGTGGGTGGATGTGAACTTGTGCCTTCTTAATTGAACCCATAGGAGTTGTTTGTTGGCATATTCAGGTAGAAGTTGGTATTAAGAGTTATCAACTCTTATTCAAAATCTACAACCAAACGAGTTTTTATTAACTCCTTCTCATTTATACTTTTTAAAATAACTCTCATTTCTAACAATTCATTTTTAATCATTCATTTATACTACTCAATCATTTCTAATTACTTATTTTTAATTATTTCTTTCAAATCGATCAAAGTAACTCTCAATCATTTATACTATTCAATATAACTTCTCAATATAACTCTTTAATCCAAAAATTACCTAAATATGTCAAACAAACAGCTCGGTATATTTTTAATTATCAGAACATAAATTATGCCCATACAACTTTTGTTAACTCTCTTTTATTTGAAATGAATAATGTTTTTATTGACGATAAACACAAAAATTGGGAACAATTATCTCAAAAAAATAAAATAATAATAAATGGAACAAAGCAACAAGCATTTATTGGAGCTCGTTGATGTCTTTTCCATACATGAACACGCTATGTACTATTGTGTCGATACAAGATAATGGTTTAATTTCATAAATATAAAAATACATATTATTCCTTTGCACTTTGGCGACAAAATAAATATGAATGACAGTTCTAGGCTCTTTAAAGATTTTAGTATAAATTTGATTTTTTTTCTTCTTTAAACATGTTTGAATTAAAAGGAAAATACTATTAATGTATATTAATTATTTATTATGCATCGTGACTCAACCGACAAATTAAATTTAGAGTAATTATGGTCCATGTATGTGGTAGGTTACCTTATCATATAAAAATGGTTGTTGCTTTCAAAATTCTGTTTATGATCGTTGGTAATTCAATTATTAAGGGAAAAGTTGAGGTTTTCATAGTGAAGCTCAAGAATCTCCACAAACATTCAGACAACTCATGTCATTAAAATGTAATTAGTTTTATAAAGTGGGTTTGATTGTTATTAAAAAAACATATCTTTCCACTAAATAAAATTTTGTATTTCTAGATATTTTTTTTAAACAAGAGTGAGAAAATTTATCGTAAGTATTGGTGGGTTGCTAAATAATTGATTGATTTAGATCCAATTCAACTCTATATTTATGGTTTCAATTTTAAAAATAGTACTTTATTCTCATTTTATTTGAAATTTATAAATCATTGAATTGATACTGATGTCATTAAATTATTATGAATTAAATGTGTGTATGTAATCAATAAGAACATAGTTCTAATGACATCTTGTACAACTTAATAATTATAAAATTATAGGTTCAAATTCATTTTCTCAAATATTGTTGTATAAAAAAAAGTGTGTATAGTGTTTTTTTTAAATTCAAATTGGATGAACAAAAAATTAAAAGTTAAAAAATGAAAGAGATTCTTATATATTTATATGGTTTAAGATATTGTTCTCGATGATATTAATTGAGTTTAAGTTTAAATTGTTCTCCGTACATGAACCCTAGTATTAAAGAAATGAATACTTTCTTTTTATAAAAAAATGAAGTTAACATATTATAAAGTAAAATTTGTGGTGGCTATGAAACATTGATGGAAAATGGATATTAATTGTATAGTTGACTGTTTGTAAAAATTCAGTGGCTGCCAGTCCTAATTTGTACCTTGAATGGGGAATCTAATGATGATTATATGCACCAACCCAATAGGATTCCCCTACTTGGATTTCTTTGGACATATTTTTACACACACATATATGTATACATTTTATAAAAATCATACTATCTTAAAGTGTAATTTAAGGAGAAAATCATTTTTGGATGATTTTATCCTTAAGTCATATTCTAAATTACAAACATGCCATTTATTGGAATATAAAAAAAAATACAAATAACGTAGAAGATATTTACAATATCATTTAGATTTTCATCCGTATAAGATAAGATATTTTTATCAAATCTCATAGATTTTATGGCTAAACTAGAAGATAAGAGATTTTAACGATAAATGAACATATGAAATATATATAAAAAAATTTAATGCAAATAACGTAGAACATATTTACAATATCATTTAGATTTTCATCCGTAGAAGATATGATATTTTTATCGAATCTCATAGATTTTATGACTAAGCTAGAAGATAAGAGATTTAACAATCAAATGAAGATATTTATAATATTATTTAAATTTTCATATCTTTATAAAGTAGAAAATAGGGGATTTTGAATGTATATTACAAAATGGATAAAATATTACATGAATAGCACAATAATGAAAATATTTGCACATATAGCAAAAATTGTAAATTGATAGACTTCATATTGATAGATTCTATCGATAAAGGGTGATAGAATCAATTACTAATAAATAAAGTAAATTGATAGACTTCCATCAGATTCTATCAAGAGTCTATCAATAAGAATCGATAGAATCAATCACTGATAAAATTGATAGACTTCCCTCACTAGAGAATGATAGATTCTATCAAAGTCTTCTATAAAAAAGGTAAATAATTTTTTTTTTGAAAATGACAGAATTTGCTATAAAAGAATTATTTTTAAAAATGTGCTATAATTGTAAACTGTGGTAAAAAAGTTGTTATAGAGCGCAAATTCCCTAGAAAATAAGATATTTTTACCAAATCTTATAGATTTTATTTGACATTTTATATTCTAATTAAAATAATAAATTGAATTTTCTAATCCTATAAATAGTTCTCTGCATTTTGTTTACAAGAATACTTTCTCTTTGGTTGGATTTACTTTTGTTTTTTTTTTGTTTTATAATAAGTTATGTTATTTTTGTTGGATTATATACCTTTAACTTTCTTGCAATTTTTCTTTTGCAATAATTTTTGTAGGGATCTAATTGTTGCATTTGACTTGGAGATCTGGAAAAAAAATGTGAAGAATGATAAGATTATCATCTGAAGTTAAATGTATAAATGAATTCTTCGGTTTCAAAAGTTGGGTAACAATTTCCTATTATATATATATATATATATATATATATATATATATATATATATATATATATATATATATATATAATTCTCTATATTTTGTTTGCAAACACATTTGAAACTTTCTCTTTTCTTGAAGCTACCTTTCTTAGTTTTTTTTTTTGTTTTTTTGTTTTATAATACACTTTTGTTGCAATAATTTTTGTAGGGATATTTTGTTGCTTAATTGTTGACTTGGAGATGTGGAATTTGTTTTTTGAAGAATGATAAAATTATCAATTGAGTTTAAAGGTAAGTTCATAGATGTATACTAATAAATATATTTAACTTATTTATATTTATAATTATAATAACGATATAACTCTTATAAATTTTATAATTCAAAAGTAATTGGTCTATTAATAGATAAATTGAGGAAAAAACTAAAGAGCATCGATTTTTAAAAATTGGAGATAAAATTTAATTTCAATGCGATAAATTTATTAAGTTTTTTTTTAAATAATAACATCTATTATTTTTTAAGCTCAAAATAAAATATTAACTATTTTTTAACATAAACATGAATTTTAATAAATTTAACTAACGTGAAAAAATAGTTATAAAATTCAATATTAGATTGAAATTATTATTTGATGATTTAAATTTAGTGCAAAAATGTAGGAAACAATTTATAATTATATATATATATATATATATATATATAATTTTTTATTTAAAAAATTATCACGTGCAACGCCGTGTTAAAATTCTAGTAATCGATTTAAAGTGTTTATTTAAAAATTTTAGTTTCTTCATCTTGACTACTTTTGTTAGCATAATGGAAAAATAAATCATTCTTTTAAACGTGTTTGGCTCCTAATATAAAATAAGAAGACCTTTCTTTTCTTTCTTTTTCTTTTTACCATTGGTGAGGTTGGAATAAATTTGTCCGCACCTCAACTATTATCAATTAGGTAAGTGGTTATTATGCATTCAATCTATTATCTCTCAGTTTTCCAACGTCTCCCTGACAATTAAATCTCTTTGTGATAGTGGAAAAAAGAAAAGATGATGATAATAATAAAAATTTATAATAGTTTATTAAATCTCTTTGTGATAGTGGAAAAAAGAAAAGACGATGATAATAATAATAATTTATAATAGTTTTATTTGAAGTATATGAAATGAAAGGACGGAAAAATCTTATTTTGAGCTCAAGAAATAGAATAAGACATAGTATTTGATGCAATATTTTCTTTTGCATCTCATAATTTCTTTTTTACAAGCCAAGTTTTTTTGAGTAATCAACAATTGAAAAGGAGAGAATTTGAATCTACAATCTTGGTTCTTTTGATAATTGATATAGTACACTAGCTCTGGTGCCCAGCCTTGACTAACCATGTTAAGATTCAATCTATAATCATTATAATGTTTCTATGTTATATTAAATTTAAACTAAATATGAAAATATAAACACTATAAAAACATTTTATAAAAAAAACACTAAAAAAACAAGTTGCAATCAACAATAGAATAAAAAAACAAACTACCTTTACTAACATCATAAGTACTTTCATGATCAAAAGATTATGAGTTAGATTTTTTTGAAAAAAAAAATTATCCTTCCAAATTACATCATTCATGTTTGATCATAGGACTAATCCTTGATGAACTAAACTTTCACATAACTATGAGAAAGAGAGTGTTAGAATAACCTAATAATTTCTGGGTTTGTACGAAAAAGAACCAAGAAGTAATTTTATTGTATAAGTCACTAACTAATTTTATGCTTGTTCTATTATTTAATCCTCATTAAATTATTCACCACGAAGTTAAAATAAACGTAAAGTTTTTTTTTTGATAAGACATATAAACATATTTTTTTAATTTGATTGAAAGTGGAGAAATTCGAATTCATGACCTTTTATCTATGAAGATGCACATTTATACTCAAGAGCATTTACTTAACTAAGAGAAAAACTTTCCTACCCATAGAATAAATTTTTACTCATAGTCATGATCTTTTTTACTCTTGTTTAACAAAAATATAATTATGCTCCCAAACTTGATATTATATTAACTACATAAACTTTTTTTTTATCATAAATGTGTAGAGGAATCCTATAATTTATCAAAGTAGGATTATTTGAACAATATAAATATATATTTTAATATTTTTATTTGTAAAATAAATTTATGCAATCTAATATACCACATAGATAAATAGTAAGATTCCATTATACATTATGTGTGGAAATTTGTTTTTCCTTAATAATTAAAGTTATATATGGTCTAATATCAAGTCTGGAATCATTATATTTTTGTTAAACAAGAGTAAAAAAGATCGTGACTATGGGTAAAAATTTAAATAATTTTATTTACATAATTTAACAAAATATTGTATATAATATATAGTGAATGAATATAAAAGGTAATAAGTAATATTTAATAATTCAACCTTCGTATAATTTATAATATTAAATTACTTTTTAACAAAATAAAATATTATTTAACTTTCTCTACTCTTTTCGATGGGGTTTTGCGGAATTTTATTCTTTCCTCAGTGGCATATGCTCGGTATAATCTGGTTAGCTTTACTGGAATTTTTCTTGTGGGGAACGGCTATATGACATAATCTGTGCATTGATTTTTTTTTTTTTTTCTCTTTTTTTAAAAAATAAATTTCTCCAAATTAAAAATAAAATTAATGGATAGGATTTTGCAACATGATGGCTAAGTAGCATGTGAACATTTTTCATTTTTCTTTGCTTTCATTTGGTTGGGTTGTTTGTATTAGTGAAGTCTATGGTTTTTTTATTGTTGAGGTTAGCCTCTATATTATTTAATGAAATTATGGCTTCAATAATAATAAATTGCTATGATATGACCAATCGAATAATTTCATATTCCTAATATTATTTGGCTTTTAATAAAATAAAATAAAATATAAAATTGTGTAAGGTAATAAATTAATATAAACTAAAAAAAATAAATGAATTGATATTAAAACAATAAGATGTAACTTAAATCACACAAACTTCTAAAATAATGTAAAAGAGATAAAATCCATATTTATAATCATGGGTCAAGTTAATAAAAAGAACTCTAATTTTTTTTAACCAACTTATTGAATATTAGCTATTAAAATATCTAATATAGTTAATGAAATATAGGCCCCAACTAATCATAAAAGAGGAAATCAACACCAACAAGCAAACCAACCAAAATTTTGTTGTATTAATGTAGCACCTATTTATATAGGTTTATCCTATAATATTGACTTTTTCCAAAAAAAAATAAATCATATGACATTGACAAATAAACTTTTGTACCATGAATCAAGTCATTAAAATTTAAAATACAAAAGTCATTCAATTTCAAAACTGAAAAAAATATGGAAGTCTTCGTAAATGTTTAGTTTTTGAATAATCTACTTTAACGAATTTTCATAAAGTTTTAGTAAGAATTCATTAAATTAAAAGCTATATTTATACAATAAAAAATTTATTGTTATCTTTATTTTATTACGTCATTATAGAATACGTATCTTTGTCTCGTCCAGATGGGCGCTCGTGTTTCAAAATTTATGGGAGCTATTATTTTTCTTTTTTCAAAAAAATGAAAATAAATTCATAGACTTTGTGATAAATATAAAAGTAACATATATTCCTAACTTATGAGAAAAAAGAAATAATTCAACACATTGCTATCTTATCTGTAAGAAAAAAAATACCATCTTATCTTGAAAATGTGACTTACACTTGGCAATTGAAATGTGGAAATACACATTATAAAAATAAAAATAGAAAAGGAAAAATGTTACAAAAGAAAAAAATAAAATAAATAAAAAGGAGATATGATGGGAGGACCATCCTAGGTGGTTGATATTGGAGGTGTCCACTCATCAGTACATGCTAAAGCGTTGGCTGACCTGGCAAGAAATAAAAGTCAATATTGATGACGTGGTCACTGTCACAAAACTACGTCGTTTTCGGAATGGTGCTATGTTAGGGTATTAGCCGCCACGACAATTACCTTTTGTTGCCTATAATTAATGATATTACAACAAACTTGGCATTTTCAAAAGAACCAACATCCAAAATAGCTATGGGAATAAGAAATTATGAATTCAAATATTTACTTTCATTAATTATCAATTTCTTTTTAGTATAAGGAGGAAGGGAGTTTCCGATCTCTGTATCGAACTTGTGACCTTGAAATGAAAATAAATTAACACCAAACCAAATAACTAATCGTGTCACTGATCCATTCAATATTAATTATCAAATTAAAATACATATAGTTTAACTAATTATATAAACACCATTATGTAAGTGTTAGAATCTCACCTATCTATATATTACACTAAAAAAAAATTCAAACTTTTAAAGGGAAATCGTAGTAATTAGACCACATTCGACAAGTATTTGCAAATATAGGCGTTCAAGTTTTTTTTTGTAAACTTAATTTTATTTTTAAAATTCAAAATTAATGATTTTTTAGTAATACCATTTTGCCCTTCTACACATTTAATGCCAAATTTTCAAATTCAACCTCCATTTTTCAAACTTCCCATATTTATATTACATACCATTTTTATAAATGTCAAATTAATGTTATGAAATTTTAGTAGTACATTCCTAAAATACTTTTTCCAAAACGATTTTTCTCTCTCTTCATCTACAACCTCTCATTTTTTTATTGTCAAGAATTTTCGTCTGGATTTTTGATCGAAAACTTTCCTTATTTCAATAATATACAGTTCTATCAAGACTGTATTGTTATGTCCTGTTCACCAGTACCGTATTGTATTAGAGAACAATACTCTATGTTTGTAATGTTAAATCTTTATGAAATCCATTTAGCCAATAGGGCATTTTAAGAACTGCCCTATTGTTTTAATAAATATTGTATTACACTTCAATTGGTTTAATGATAGCTCTCAAATACATCATATTTTAGTTGTATTTCTAGTTGTTATAATACCTCATTTTGATACTCGAACGTGAAATACAATACATAAATCTATACAAGTGCTGCATAAAGAATAATAATACGGTTCGATAAATACCGGCAATCCGATAGTTTATTTTGATACACTTTATTTCCTTGAATTCCTACATGTGAACATAATACTCACATATCTATATAGTATATACAGTCTGGTACATTAATACCTCATGTTTCAATACCTTAAAATCAAATCCAAAGGGAATAATGATTGTACATGACTTTACCATCGTTTGTTCACTATTGCACTCACATACGACTACCACTGTATGACTAGAAAGTAAAGTATCCTCTTGCCCTATTTTTCCTACAATATTTGCAGACATGTATGACTAGACACTAAAGTATCTTTTTTCCCTATTTTTCCTACGGTATTTCCAGACATCCCAGTTATTCATACTTCTCTTCTAGTCTTAACTTCTGTCAACCTTGTTCCCTTCTTGTCATTCCATCGTGCTTTGGGTTTCACCTTCTGATGATCTTTTTTTGTCACGATTTGAAGCACTGGATGAGCTTGATGCCTTAAATGTGAAAAAAAAATAATCTAGTTAGTAAATACAGTATAGCATAAACAAAACATCCATACATTCACATAACCATACTATTTATACCCTTATGAAAGAATACACCAATTCAACTAAACCAACAGAAAACTAAGAATTTTTAAACAATCACTAAACAACTACAAATCCAAATAGAATGAATAATGAAAACCTATCAAAATTATAACATTATTGTACATGCAAGTTAATATCGTACATGTAAGTTAATACAGTACAATACCTCTCCTAACTATTGTGCAATTCTATTTTCGAGCCCTCAAACCAGAAATCGACAGTAGTAATAGTCCCAAGAACTATGATAAAGTTATGTTTAAAACCCTAACCACAAATCGAGGAACGAAATGAATTAAACTAGAAAATTAAACTCATACAATGTTGATTATTACAAAATTCCAAAACTACAACACTCATATCCCTAGAATCCCCTCACTCCCCACTATCGAACACCAGATTTAATGTATTTTTAAAAAAAACCTTAAAAACTGAACATAACTGTATAAACCTACCGTATGATGACCTTCAATTCTTTTTTCCCCTTGTTTTCGATTCCGATCGTCAATCGCAAAATCGTTGAAATGTCGTCGAGATTGCCCAACTAGAGAGTTTTTTCTGGAGAAATCAAGAAGAAGATGAAATGACAGAAAATTCAAAAGAAAATAAATGAAAAGACACTTTCTTTTTTAGCTTTTTTATTGTATTTAATTTTCGTAATAAATGTACACTAATTTAGGAATTTGTGGGTATGGGACATGGAGAGTTTTTCCAAAATGATTAATAATTCGAAAATTAAAAAATTAATTAAGGAGGGTATTATTATAAATGCCAATTTAGGTAATTAATAATGTAACTAACGAAATTCCGTTTTTTCTAATATTTTTCGAGGAACATATATTTGCAAATACTTTTCAAATATGATCTATTTATGAAAAAAGCCCACTTTTAAAATATCAATTTGTGAATAGTGTTGATTAAATATTAATTTTCTTCAAAAAAAGAAAGAAAGTAAAATTTTAATGATATAACTTAAATTTAGTAATTAAGAGATTACGTATTCGAATCTCCTGCCGCTGTCATTATTGAATAATAAAAGGTACAAAAAAATCATTTTTTCTATATTTCAAGCTAAATGTTTAAATCCTAACATTTTATATTATTAGAAAAAGAAAGTAAAGAGGTAACTTTAATCTAATACTATAATAGAGTCTAAATTGAGACTTGATTGAAACATTTAAAATAATAAAATGAAAATAAATGATATTAACTATAATTTAAGACAATTGAGACTTGTTTCTCAAAAAAAAAAAAAAAAAAAAACAATTGAAACTTTATTCAATTTCACAATTACAAATTAAAACTTCAACATGTCAAAAAAATGATAACAAAACATTATTTATTTGTTTATTTATTTTGGATTTTAATATTCGCGACTATAATTTATACATATTTTGACTATTTGATATTATGGTAAAAAAAGATGTTTATATAATTTATTGTTGGATTTGGGGTAAAATATCATTTCAAAACTTGATATTTGACATTGATTCTATTTTAATTCCAAAACTTTCAAAATTCTAAGGGTAATTACTAAATTTTAATATTTATTTTATTTTAGTTCCTAAACTTTTAAAAGTCCAATTTTAATTTATAAATTTTGAAGTTTATTGCGTCAAGAATTATGAAATTAAAAAAAAAAAACAAAACAAAAACAACAAGATCCTTAATATTTGTTATCTTTATTTTTCTTTAAAAAATTATAATATTTTTCTATAAAATTTAAAAATATGTACACATTTTTATCTTTTATTATATTAAAAGTATCAACATTAATTAGTCAATTTCGATTAATATTGAATTCAAAATTTTTATAAGAACTAATTTTATGTTTACTATTAAAATTAAATTTTGAAAATTTAAGAATTATAATACAACAAAAGTTAGTCATAAACTAAAATTAAAATTTTGAAAGTTTGCAATCAAAATAGGACAAAAGTAAAAGTTTAGGAACAAAAATGATTTTTTACCTTTAAACTTATAACCTTTAGTAGTATAAAAAGAGATAAAAGATCAATTTTTTCATAATTCAAAGTCAACATAAACTATAGCTCAATAATATAATACATATATATGAACCAAGAAATCAAAGAATGAGCCCTTAAATTATCATGAAGCAATTTAAGTGGTAAATGAGGACTTTAAAGGACTGAAGATAATAGAATTTAATTTATGGTAACCACCTACCTAAGAATTATCCATGAATTCAATCATGAAGTGATTGTAGGATTGGGTAGTATCTCGTAACATTAATCGAAGTATGCACAAACTAGCTCGAACAGTTATGATATATATATAAAAAAAAAATGAGCCCTTAATTTTATAATTTTTTTAAAACAATTATAAAAATTGTCTCTAATCACATTATTTGTATTATTCGAACAATTCAAATGGGCCCCTCTGGCGATGTCAGTCCCGTTGCCGTTTCATCTCCGTCTTCATCTCTAATATCTCTCTGTCTTTATATACCATAGAACCCTCAAAATTCGAATAAACTCCACACATTTCAACAATTCCCATTTTTCATTTCGATTATAAAAAACAAAAAACCCCAATTTCAAAATTTTAATATTCGTTTTCCTTTTCCCATTTCCGTTTCCAAATTCTCCATCTCTGTTTTCTTCTTCTTCTTCATTTCTTCCTCGCCGATGCTTTCAACCAAACATGGCCACACAATTCTTCAACTTCCGTAACACTTTTTTCCAGTTTCACAAACAACCCAACAATCATTAACCAGTTTACTCTTCTGGGTATTCTTTAATTTCCCTTAATGCCCTTGATTTCGCCTCGTATTTTCGGTTTCCTCCAAACATACACAAAAACAGAGTTTGCGGGTTTCTATACATGTTACAGAACTGGAATCTCTTATGCTAAATGGTTTTGAAGATTGGAATCTTCGACCGGATAATCTGGGCCGTTCAAATGGGATGGATTATGCTTAGAATCGACTATTCAAGGCTGTTTTGGGTTTTATTCCGCCACTTTTCTTACGAAAACCACGACGGAAATTCGCGCATTTAGTTCTCCTCCGCCGTAACCGCCGCCGCCGCCGCCGTTGATTTGATATTTATTGTTTTCTGGATTACCCCTTTTTTGTTTTCTCGTTTTTGCTCCCCTTTTTAGCTGTTGAGCCCTTGATTTTTTTTTTCAACTATGTTTAATAATATTCGAGCTGGGAATTCCAGCAGTAATCTTCAAAGCTCCAATTCGGAGTTTGGGTATGTTGAGACCGATCCGACATGTCGTTACGGCCGTGTAAGTTCTTTTGCTCGATGTTGTTTTTGTTTTTGGATTATTTTTTTGTTCTGTTTTTCCTTATTGACTCGTTTTAAATTAATGTTTTGTGTTACGTAGTTTTGTTGTTCTTTTATTTGTTTAATCGTAGACTTGAACAATTCTTAATGTTTAATTACATGTGGGGTTTGTTATTATATTTGGCAACTTGTTGGTACTGGCCCTTTTGGTTTCTTTTCTGCATGGAGCTTGTGTTGTGGTTTGTAAAGTTAATTGGGTTTAATTTAATCTCTTTTTGTTGATTAGTTTATTGTTTTTGTGTTGGATTTGAGTTTGGAATATTTTAAGGTTCTTGATGATTGATTGAATTGAACTCTTTTGAATCTTAGCGCTTTCTTTTTGTGTTGGTTTTTAAAGTGTTTCTGAAGGGTTAAGTGGTTAGTAAGAACAACTTGTGATTTTTTTTAGCTCATGCTCTGTTTTGGGGTTGTGAGGAAATAAAGTCTGATTTGGTTTTTTTTTTCAAATTTTAGCTTATGGGAATTCATCTTGATGTGCCAAACCAAACATGGTGTAAATATTTCTTGATTTTCAGTTGATGAATGATTGAATCATTGAATGAACTTTTGCAGCAAGAATGAACAACTGTTGGTTTAGTTTTCTTGCTAATGTTTACATGGCCATGTATTATAGTTTGAAGAAGTTTTGGGAAAAGGTGCCATGAAGACAGTGTACAAAGCCATTGATGAGTTTCTTGGACTAGAGGTGGCATGGAGTCAGGTGAAACTCAACGAAGTCCTCCGATCTCCTGATGATTTGCAGCGGTTGTATTCGGAGGTTCACTTACTTAGCACACTTAAGCACGGATCAATTATGCGATTTTACACCTCTTGGATCGATGTTGAACACAAAACCTTCAACTTCATCACCGAACTGTTTACTTCTGGAACACTTAGAGAGTGAGTTTCATCCTTGGAATAATGGAGGTTTTGGTTTGATCTATGGTGAATAAGTACCTTCTTCCTTTTGTAGATATGTAAAGAAATATAGGCGAGTTGATATTAGAGCCATTAAGAGTTGGGCACGCCAGATCCTGAAGGGGCTCATTTATTTGCACGAGCATGATCCTCCGATAATACACCGAGATTTGAAGTGCGATAACATCTTTGTAAATGGCCATCTTGGGCAAGTCAAGATTGGTGACTTGGGGCTTGCAGCTATACTCCATGGTTCCAGATCTGCTCACAGTGTTATAGGTTTGGATCCTTCATTATTCCATTACCAAAGTCTGGTGGATTCTAATATTTTTTTATTGAAAATTGGGTTATTTCGGTTTTTGCAGGCACACCGGAGTTTATGGCACCGGAATTATACGAGGAGAATTACAATGAGCTAGTTGATGTCTACTCGTTTGGCATGTGTGTTATGGAGATGCTTACTGCTGAGTATCCGTATAGCGAGTGTTCTAATCCCGCACAGATTTACAAGAAAGTCACATCGGTAAGGGGATGTAGGTTGAGCATCGTTTTAGGTTCTTAAACGGACGAGTATTAATAGTTATGCTACATTTCCTTTGTGCAGGGGAAGCTTCCAGCAGCATTGTACAAGATTCAAGACATGGAAGCGCAGAGATTTATTAAGAAATGCTTGGTACCGGCATCGATGAGGGCGTCTGCAAAGGAACTGTTGGCTGATTCTTTTCTCATGGTTGATGGAGACAGACCTTCATCAAAGGAGAATAATCAAAACCAGAAGCCATTTCTAAATGCCAAAGAGATGGAGAAATTGCACCTGGGTGAAGGTTTAAGCAGGACGAAGATGACGATCACGGGGAAGCTGAACCCCGAAGATGATACTCTCTTTCTCAGAGTTCAGACTGCAGATAAAAATGGTAACATTTCGCGTTTTCTCTTGGTGGAATGTATCGATTTTTTTACAGTCAAAGCCCTGATGCATTTGCTTCAAAATTACCCTGTCGCCAGGCTCTCCTAGGAACATTTACTTCCCCTTCGACATAGTAAACGACACAGCCATAGATGTGGCGATGGAGATGGTGAAGGAGTTGGAGATCTCTGATTGGGAGCCGTTCGAAATAGCAGACATGATCGAAGGAGAGATATCGGCTCTGGTTCCGAACTGGAATAGAAGTGAGTTATCCAATCATAGCCTCGGCTATGCAGAAGACGATGTTGCATCTCATCATACTTTTCGCTCCATCTCCTCATCGTCTCATGCATCAACTTTGGGTCTCATTGCCTCCCCAAGAACAAATCAAAACATATCTAACGGTTTTAGTTGGTTCCCAGGTACGTCCTGGGATTCCATTTTACTGATTCTAATATCATGAAAATCGATTCTTTATCCTTTATATCAAAAACGATTTGCTCGCCTAACTCTTGATAGTTTAGCCTTACATAATTGACACAAACAGTGCACTACTAATTGCAGATGACACCCTTGATGATAGCAGTTCACAGTGCTCATCAGCATCAGGAACATACTCCAACTTGAATTACATCAGCAGCGACGAGTACGAGACGAGTATGAATTCGGTTGGAACAGACCAACAAAACAACATCAGTAAGATTCACAACTCCTCAAGGTTTTGTCCCATTGAGAACCGCAAAAACAAGGACTTTTTGGCTGGATTTTTATACAAGCAGAGCCAATGTGCTGTAGGGCCATCTCTTGGAGCTGCCGCTGGGCGCCAAGACAAGAGAGGAGGATCCGATGGCCGCAAACTAACACGAAACAGATCACTAGTTGATGTACACAGCCAATTGTTGCACCGTTCATTGGTCGAGGAAGTGAATAGAAGGCGGTTATTCAAGACGGTTGGAGCGGTTGAAAGCATCGGTTTTCAAGCACCTTGTGAGGTTTCCTCCAGCAAAAAGGCATCGAGTAGTTGGCAACCAATAGGGAACCGAAGTGGCGATGTAGCGAGAACCGGGAGAAACACCGATGTTAGAAGGAGAACATGAAAAATGAAATGTTTTCCTCTCATGGTATGTGTAGAAATGGTGGGAGCTAAGAGCTGAATGTAAATAGTGGAAGCTTTGAGGAAAGAATCTGATATGGAAGAGGATGAAGATAGAAAGATGGTTGAGTTATTTGGGTGAAAATTAAAATATAAATCTTGTTTTGTTGTAAAGTGTGTGCTTGTTTCAAGAGATGAAAGCGCTCAGCTCATTTAGAAACAATGTTATTTGTTTGCAAATCTATATCACTTTGATTTAAAGCTGAATTATAAGTTTAGTCTTTGAATTTTTACCATAAAAGGGTAGTGAATCTTTAAACTTTCAATTTTGTGTATGAATGTGTAATAAGCTATTGAATTTTGAATTTTGTGTATAATTGATTAATTTTCTGTTTAATAGATCCAAATCATGTAACTTCAAACTTTGATTTTCTTAGGTTTGAATTTTGAAAAACATAGAATTGATTAAAAGATCTATTAAGTAGTACAAAGTTGAAAGTTTAAAAATTTATGGAATATATTTTAAAATTTAAGGACTAAGTGGGCATAAATATGAAAGCTTAAGCACTTATTAAATATATTTATTTTTATAAGTTTAGAGACTAATTAATAAGAACAAATCTAATACTAGAATTGGTATTTGTCCCTCCCAATATGTACGAATGGGTTGGTGACATAATGGTTATATTGTTTAATTGTAAACCAGTTCAACACCAGTGTCATAGGTTCGATCCTGAAAATCGGTATTTGTCTCCCTTCCCCAATATGTACTTAAAAAAACAAACAAATCTAATACTTTATTAAAATAAACTTAATAATTTAGCCTTGATTTTCCTATAAATATTTGAATCAATGATTTAAAAAGGATCACTTATCACAATTGTTGTCATTAATGAAGCATGCAATACTATTTATTTGCTCAACTTTAATAACTTTTCTTTATTGGTTGTTTTCCTTAAGAACAACTATTTACATGACTTAGGCTCCGTTTGATAACCATTTTGTTTTTCGTTTATGAAATTTAAGCCTACAACAACTACCTTAATATACCTTTTTCCTTATTTGGATATCTACATCTTACTTATATTTTAATAAATAAAACTAAAATTTGTAAACAAAAAAAAGTAGCTTCCAAAAACTTGTTTATGTTTTTGAAATTTGGTTAGTATTCTCCTACGTTCTTAAGGAAAGATGGATACATTGTAGGAAATATGGAGCACATGGTAAGAAATTTGAATAGAAATAGACTTAAGTTTCATAAACAAAAAACAAAATGATTATCAAACGGGACCTTAATAAATGAATGTTATAAAGAATGGTTGAAAGTTTCTAGTTATACAATTATTTAAATATATCGTTAATGAAAAGCGTAAATCTGGCTCAAATTTTCTTTATGTAACACTTGTCTGATTAAAGAATAACTACCTTGAACAAGCACCATACTATTACATTCCATTCTTAATTGCATTATTTCTATTTCTCTTCACCTTCAATAATATATCAAAATATTATATTTCCGTGAGTGACAATAATTATTATTTGACTGATTGTTCAAATAATTAAAAGATAATAAAGTTACCAACAAAAAAAAGTACAAGGTGTGAGTTATCACTACCGTTTTTAACCAAAAAAAAGAAGGTTAAATTGTTATTACTAGGCAATAGTACAATTAGAAAAAGGATAAACAATAGTAGATGTAAATTAATGCATGTTCTTCCATAAAACATTAGGTTAAAAAATAAAAAACTTTACCAGTTAAATCTAAAAAATAATTATAAATGCGGTCAGTTAACAAAAAAGAAGTAAATGTAGTCATCATATTAATGAATACAGTCATCTATTTTTTTATGATACTCATACTAATGAATATTAAAATTATTATTAATTATGAATACATTTCTAATTAATTTATCCATACAAATTTTCAAAAAAAGAAACCTAGATTCATCCCCAAATGTCTGACATCTAATATTGGGCTATTTCCTTGGGTCCAATTTATGGGAAGTCCAGGATTAAAATAGCCCAATCAAGCTGGGTTGGCGGCCCTTTAAACTGTTGTGATTATTATTTATTTTCTTGAGATAAGTATTTTTAAGAGTTGAAAAATAATTATAAAAAAACATTAGGTAAATCAGACAAAATGCTTTCTAATTTATGAGTAGTCGTTAGCAACAACAATAATAAAGGCAATAATCAATCATGTTCCATACCTAATTAAATTTAAAACACAAAACCAACCGTACCAAATAAGAAAGACAAATTTCCATCATTCCCAAAAGAAAAGAAATATAGATTAGGAATCTTTTATTGAAAAAAAAAAGAATTGGCTATAATATGAAGTAATAAGATTTGAATCAAAAAATAATAAAAGAAATTCTAAATTCCTATTTTATGTTAATTATAGTATACTTTTCTTGACTAATATATCTTTGAATATAATTTTATTATTTAAACTATATATCCACAAGAATGTAAAATGTTACCGAATGGGTCAATGACGCAAGAGTTTTATCATTTAATTGTATATCAATTCAACACCAACGTGACAGGTTCGATCTTGGGAAGGTTTGAATTCTCATTCCACATGGGTGAACTAAAATAAGGCTAAACAGTAAATAATATACCTAAATGTTGTGTTTTTCAATCTAATTACTTTGTTTTTAAAAAAAAAAATTCATTTTTTTTAGAATAAATATTTTTCAATTTAGTTCTTCGATGAAAATAAATTTATAGGGATACTACTTTTTTTTTTGAAATCATTATAGGGATAATACTTAGTAAATTAGCACAAATTCAAATTAAAAAAAAGTCATATAAGGTTAAGAGATTAGTAAAAAAAATCTTGCCTTTTCTTTTTTTTCTTTTTTTTTTGGGAAATCATACCTAAGAATAAAAATAATAGCTCAACAATAAATGGGGTTTTTTTACGCAATATTATGAATTGAGTCTTTTGTAACTAATTTTGAACTAAAAAAAGTAAAAATATTAAAATAATACAAATTAAAAAATGCATAAGTAGCCAATAAAAAAGACATAAGAAGAGAACAAAGAAGACCTAAGGGTTTCATGGAGTGCCACTTTCCTTAACTTGCAACGACGTGAACCCCACAAAGCATTTACAAATCCCTTTATTTGTCTCTCTTTTTTGTTACAAAAACGACCTAACAAAACAAAATAAACATATTTCTCATTTCTTCAACCACACTCTTCAACCAAAATCATTTCCAAAATGAAAGTGGAAGTTGGTTTAGTTTCCTTGAAATCCAAGCTTGCAAAGCCATGTAGAAAGCTCATCCATGTCTTCAAATTCCGGATCAAGAAGCCCTTCTCCATAAAATCCCTTTGGCCTCGAGGCCACCATCGCACCACCAGAGCCGTATCCAAGCCCCGGAGAGCTTGGGCGTGGCTCGGGTGGCTACGAAGAGTGAGGAAGATGGAGAGAGTGAAAGAGTTGAAGGGTAGTAGCCGTGCGGATGGATCCCGAGAAGAACTACTCTTTTTGTCCCCGATAAGGAGGAGGACGGGCGCCGAGGCGACCGACTCGTCGGAGGAGGTGGAGGATGCTTGTAGGAGCTTTGAGAACTATCTTGTGGAGATGATCATTGAAGAAGGAAAAGTGAGGGATTTGATGGATGTGGAAGAGCTTTTGTATTGTTGGAGGAATTTGAAATGTCCTGTGTTTGTCGATTTGGTTTGTAGATTCTATGGAGAGCTTTGCAAGGATTTGTTTTCCTCTGAAAATGAAGCTTTTACTCCAAACTTGCAACCAAGTAAAAGATGAATGTAGTTTTAAATTCCTTGTAATATCTTGAGTTTTTTCTGTTATCTTTGATTTCTTGTTTTGATCCATAAACTAGATTCATTCAAAAATATTGTGCTATTATTGTCTCCTCCCGATTCAGAAAGATTATGGATGAAGAAATAAAATGTTAATATTGTTGTGTACATTTATAAGAATGTTTTTTTTTTCAATTTTTAACATGGCTTAACTAATATATTAGTTAAAAACTATCACGGGTTGGTTTCATAGTTAAAGAAAGATGCTTTGGGGACGCAAAATGTTACAAACATGAGTATTCTAACCTGCCTTTCGTAATGGTGTCTCTTTTGGGTTCACCATGAAATGAATCTTATTTTTATTTTTATTGGATCGAAAATCCATTTAGACTTGATGAATTTTTATATTAAGTTAGATAGTATAAACATTATCTTAAAATTAATTGGTGATGAAAGGAATAATTCACATTTTTTATATATTGTTCAATCATTCTTTTCGATGTGAGATTCTAACAGAGAAAGATAGATTCTAAGAGAATACATGCAACTAAATCATATTTTAAAAATAAATACAATAGTAATTATCTAATTGTTGATCACTAGTTTAATATGATAAAAAAATTATAGATTCGAATATTTCATCCTATCAGCTTAATAAGTTTGAATTAAAAAAAATCAGTGTCAAAAGACATTTTACAACTAAAATCAATAGGGTAGCCATTAGAAACTAAACGAAAACAGTTAAGGAATCAAATCTTGGATTCAAATCTTTCCATTTTCATTTCTTGTAATCTTAAAAAAGTGATGGCTTTTCCTAGTCTAAATTTCACTAATTTTCTCAAATCAAAACACCAAGTCACTACGAGATATAATTCCAAAAAAAAAAAATCTTGAGATTGAAACGTTAAGGAATCTTGAAAAGAATAAGTGTAATTGCTAAATCGTAATTAACATTATGAGTGTACTAACAACTATGAACTATGAAGTCTATTCTTCGAATCCCTTACTAAAAAACCAAAATAAGTGATATAATTCATTTTCCCAAAAAAGTAAAAATAAAGAATTTTTTTAAAAAAAGGAAAAGAAAAACGGCACTTTATGATAATCATTCAGGACTTGTTTGGCTAGGGTGGGAAAGGAAAGGAAAGGAAATGAAGGGAAAAGAAGGGAAGTGAGAGTAAATTGATGTTTGGTGGGATGAAAAAAAAATTGACGTGATAATTAATTGGTGTGTGGTGGAATGAGATGAGAAAAAATGTTTAAATAGTATATATATATATATATATATATATATATATATATATATATATATTTAATATAATATTTATACAATCACATTTTTTAAAATTTATTTAATAAAATTTAAAATTTAGAATATCAAAATTTGTTATCTTATCATCAAAATGTATATTTAGAATAATTTTTTTTTTGAGAATCTATTTAGAATAATTTGATGTATGATAAAATCAGTATTTATTAATATATATTTTCATATAACAAATTTTAAATTTATATATTGTAAAAAATAATTTTAAATATTATTTAAAGAATATTTTTTTGAGACACATTATTTAAAGAATATTATAGCTAGAAAGTCATGGTAAATATTAAATTTTAAATGAAAAGGTTACAAATAATTAATATATAATAAATAATCATTATCAAATAAGTTAAATCAATATTAGTCATTGATTTGAGAAAGAATTTTCCGATCAAATCCTATACTTTTGAATAAATAATATGACTAAAATATATTAATTAAAGCTAAAAAACCAAATAAAATAAAGGAAAAAAATGTATGTATTATTGAAAATTAATAAACTGAAGTTAATTCATAAAAGAAAAAGAAGATAAACGTGAAAATAAAAAAACTAAAGAAAGATACCAGAAAACGGGTGGATGCAGCTGAATTGAATTTAAAAAAAAAGAAAGAAAGTGATGCCCACGAACTGGGAAGGAGCCGGGCCACGCGCCGGGCTATCCCTTCCCGGCCGGGTAGATTCAACCCAAAGGCCCAAATGCTGGGAAGGGACACTTCCCTTCCCTTCCCAGACTTATATTGGGCCACCAAACAGGCCCTCAATTTGTAAGGTAATAGAGTTATGGGCAACGAGAACAATTATACATCGAATATGTTGTGTAATTTGATCAAAAGAGCAAATGGCCCAGTTTGAGGCAAAACGAGCCCAAATGGAAAAGGAACCAGACCATCAGAAATGAGTTTGGGCTGGCATAGCCATTGATGGTAACATCTACAAGCAAAATTGCAAATAAAACCATGATTTAATTTTTAAATGATTCATTAAGTATGTGTCTAGATTATTCAAAATGGTAACCTTCTTATATCAATATCAATACATAGTATATCCATAGAACAAATTAAATTTGGGATCCAATGTCATGTTAAACATGAACATTCTCTTTGATAATCCCATTGTGGATTACTCCTTTTATTAGCAATTGATTTTGAGATAAATGTCTATACTATCTAATATGATATCAGTGCTCATTAAGTTTAAATGGGTATTTGATTTAATAAAAATGAAATTGAGATTAAATTTAAGATTAGTGAGTAAAAAAATGCACTATTTTATGGGAGTATGCTAGGATTCAAACCACGTTAGAAAGAGTAGAGACTTCATAACCATATATAAAAAATGTAGAATACTCTTTTCATCATCGACTGATTTTGAAATGGATATCAACATTATCTAATACATTCTTCATAGTTGGACCAATTTCTTTATTTAGAGCAACTTTCTTGATCATTAAATCATAATGGACCAAACATGATTTGATACGAAAGATTAAGCGATTAAAAATGAGGGGACAAAAGAGGGATGGAGAATGATTGGTGTTTAGAACCCAAATCTGTCCTAAACCAATAAGAAGAGGGGAGGAGCAGCCAAAAATGTTGAGGTGGTGGTGTCAAGCGAGAACAGAAGATGAATTGGAAATGTGGGCCACATCTAATTTTTATTCAAGAGATTATGTACGTGGATGCCACGTCATCTACTCAGTAAGATTCAACGTTATCCACTCCAACCACCAATCCACCACTTGTCTCATCCAATCCTCGAACCTTCCTCCCACAAACCCCACAACTTCACAAACTCCAATTATTTTATCAACATATTCAATAGTGTATATGACCAATAACTTTTTTTGGATCACTCATGAAATCATTTTATTGTTTGGTTGTGAACCAGTTTAATATTAGTAGCACATGTTCGATCTTAAGAATCGATATTTGTTCCCCTATTTCAAAAGCAAAAAAAAAAAAAAAAAATATCACCTTGTTTCTCAACTATACTATAATGATGATGTTTCTTTGTTATATTTAACTACTATTTAAATTAAAAATTTACTATTTAAAATTATATCTAAACAAATTTTTGTTTGTAACTATTTAAAATAATTTATTATTTTTATTATTTTTAAAAACTCTCCATTTTTAAACCACTCATTTCTCATTCTTGAGAATAATTCATTTTTAACTACCAATTTATGATAATTTTTTTAACTATTGAAAATAACTGTTAATTTTAAATCAATGTCCAAACAAGTTACTCTCTCTAACTCCTCTATATAAAAACCACATCCAAACGAGTATTTGACTACAATTTTCAATTTCTAACTACTCAAAATAATTTTTCAAACTGTCTCCAAGAGGTAGCGCATTGGTTGAAGACTTGGACTTTGAGGGTATACTCCCCTCAAAGTCCCGAGTTCAAATTCTCCCTCTGAAAATACTCTTTTAATGTATCCCATGCCTCGCCAAAGGACGGGTATAGTTACTCTGGTTAAATGAAAAGTATATTAAAACAATAGAGAGATTAAAGGAAAATTATGAATAAAAATGTAAGAATTTAAAGATTAACACGTGGTACCATAAAAGTAGCAGATTTTTTTCTTTTTGAATTCAAAAGTAGCAGAATTACTTATATAGTATTGTTTGCCCTTTTTTTTTGAATAAAAAAAAAATTAGGGTTGAATTGAATGAGCCTTGATTGTTAAATGCCTTTAATAAAATAAAGGATAAAGTTATCACCAAAATGGACCAGGTCAGAGGAATTGCATATTCACACGGAAATATATAAAAGACAAGGGGAGAAAAATTCTTGGCTGTTATTATTACTAAAATAATTACTGTTTTGGTCACATACATTTATTTATTTATTTTTAAACGTGTCAAGAGTAAAATAAAAATAAGATTAATTATTTTAGCCGACTCTTTAAATCTAGAGCCTATAATTCAACTCACATTTAACTCAGTAATTATAATAATTAACGAGTTAATTCAAATACACATCGACCTTTCATGTAATTTTGTTTTTTGATATCTTTCATATAATTCATACATCAATTTGGGATAAATACTTTCATCTTCCCATTATAATAATATAGATTTTAAATATGATCAATTATAATCATATTACAATAACAAACACCTCAAATATAATTGATTTCAAAAAAAAAAAAAAAAAAAACACCTCAAATATAATTACTCACTATTTAATATAATCCAAACACACTAGATATTATTTATAGATTAGAGGTACCAAATGGTCCCATCTCTTAACTAGCTCACAAAATCTAATGTTATTCAAACATTATTTTATTGACTATTTGGACATTTGAACATGCCAAGCGAGAAATGGGATTTTGTATGATTATAGAACAATTTGGTCAATCAAACTTTTCACTGACAATCTTAAACAATTTTCTTTAACAATGAATTAAAGTTTGGTCAAATTACGAATTTTGTCCCAGAATATTGAGTTATATCTATTTGCTGGTGGATGTGAAGGATTGGAAAATGAGTTATATCTATTTGGGGGTTTTTCATTTTTAAGCCTAATAATAGAAACATTTTTATTTTAAATTTTGGGAACAAGAAACGGGAACCGTTACCAAACAAGTCTGTTTCTAAAAAAAGAGAAACAAAAACAAGAAACAACAAACAATAACGTTACCAAACGGGCCCGAAGAGCCTTGATCTCTCTTTGTCAATTGATTTTGAAACAAAATATATATTAATCTAATATAGTATTAGACTTCATTAAATTTGAACGAATATTCAGTCAAATAAAAATGAAATTAAAATCTAACCTAAATTGATAAATTTTATTGAAAATTCTACACTCATGAATTGAACAAAAAAAAAAAACACAAAATTTTAACTTATATCTAAAAAATCAAACAGTTTATAAAAAGAATTGGATTATTTCAAAACTTTAAGTTAAAGAAAGGTATCTTAAAATTGAGAGTTAAAAAATTGATTAAATCCTTTTTTTAGTACATATTGGGGGAAGAGGACAAGTATTGATTCTCGGGTTCGAACGTGTGACACTGGTGTTGAACTAGTTTACAAGCAAACAATGAAACCATTGCGCAATTGACCCATTCAATTTTTTGAGATTATTAGATCCTTTACAAGTGTAGTGATTAGAATAAATACAAATTTGAAAGTTTGGAGACTAAATTTACAAATAATAAAAATTGACAATTACTAAAAATATTATATACTGTGGTATATTTAGAGAAAATTGAATTTAACCATATGGATTTAAATATTAAAATCTAACCTCAATAATTAAAAAAAAGTTATAATTTAATTTTTATGATTTTTAAAATTATAATTTTTTTTGAGAATCTTTAAAAATTATAATTTAATCTATCTATATAGCAGGATAGAGTTGTATTTTTGTTATTCCAAGAAAAATAATAATAAAACAAAACTTTACAAACAATTAATGTCATTCAAATTAGTTAAGCATGTGAGAGTTAAGTATTCTCGTGTAAATTAAATAGTTGTTTAGATTAAAAAAATGAGTTGAAAACATAATAATTCAATGGTATTTTTTTTATAAATTGTTAACATTTATCTAATCGACTTTTTAAAAATGTCCAATTTTATCATTTTCACATCATACATTAATTAGATGTTATCAACAAATAGAATACTATTGGTTAAAAAATAATTAAAAATTATTAATTAAAAACTGAAGCGTAAACATTTTTGTTATTTTACGAGGATCATATCATTTTTCTTCAACCTAAGTAATTATATATATATATATATATATATATATATATATATAAACTATGTATATTGTTTTTAACTGTTTTGCTATACAGGTAAATTTTCATCAAACTTATAATTTAATTTTCAGATTTTAAAAATTAAAATTAGTTTTTTTTTTCTTTTTCAAGGTTTACAACATTTCATAATAGAGTGCATTAAAACACAATTTTAGTTGGTTAAGAATTCGATTTTGAAAAGTTAGATGAATTGAGAAAAAAAATAAAATAACTTTGGTAACACGGTTATAATCTACTGATAAAAAATATTTTACCGAGAATTCTATATATATATATATATATTAGGAAAGAATTCAAATGTCTTTTAATACTTCGTAAGCTACCTACCAATTATTAATTTGGAAGAGATTTTATATTTGGTTGACCCTATGGTTGGTGAGAGCCAACTTTGACTACAAAAATAATCCACCGGCAACTTCGAGCTTCGCATTCAAAGTTTCATCGTTAAATAAAAATAATAATAAACAACAATTCCAAATTTCATCGCCAATTAAAAAAAGCATAAAAATTATAATTTATTATAAAAGTCTTTTAATTATTTCATTTAAAAAAATGGTCCCATATAAAATTCTGGCCTGAGCTGAGCGACGGAGCAGTTGCGAACCAGAAGAGAAAAATCTTGAGAGAAATCAGTGCTTCACGATTTTCTCTGCGTTCTATTTGTTGAAATCATCGCATATCTTTGCTTTGATTTGATTTGATTCAAACTCCGGTACGTTCATTTCGCCGCCATCATCGGAAGTATAATTTGTTCTTCGTTTGATTTTCATTTGTTTTTCGTTTGATTTCGTTCGATTTCGGAATTTGTTTCATCTTCAGGCTCTGTTCTTGCGAACTGATTTTTTCGATTTCGGTACGAATTAGGGCACTGTTTGTTTCGTTTTGGCTGTGTGTTTTGTTTTGGAGATTGCTGGTTTGAGAATCTAACGTGAAAACAATCTCCGGATTTGCAGCGATTTTATTTGTGGAAATTTGGTAGAATCGAGCTGCTATGCTAGCAAGTATGGAGGCCATGGTTACGCAACAGTTGCAGTTTTCTCCATGGATGAACTCGAAGAGTATTGGTTCCAAGCCGAAGGGTTCGCTTTATTTTTCTCGCAGATTAGCGGAGCAGCACTCAGTTTCATTCTATTTAGAAATGTCGAGACCTTCAACTCGACGCAGAACAGTTGCTTTGAAAATTTCGTGCTCTTCAGGTTTCAATTTCCTCTTCTTTAAGCTAAGAAACGATTACCTGGTAATTTGAATGGTGTTCTATGGATTTATGTCGTATTTGTTAAAATCTAATCATAAATTATCTCCTGATTAGCATCTCAACTTGGGAAGTTTTGATTAGGTCCTAGAATTATATATGTATATTTGCAAACCTAATAATTTCTCATTATAAAAAAGGAAAAGGAAAAAAAGGAAAGGAAAACAGGCTATCAAATTTATGAACATGAATATACTTAGAACTTATGGGTCCCGAAGAGATGACATAGTGGTTGAAGACTTGGACTTTGAGAGTAGGCTCTCTTCAAGGTCCTGAGTTTGAAACTCACGAACTCACCTGTGGCATTCCTTCAATGTCTTTGGTGCCTGACCTAGGGATCGGCATGGTTACCTTGTTTCAAAAAAAAGTTAGAACTTATGGACAACATTCTAATAAGATTTTCATTTCTTACGTTTCTCAGTGTTGGAATTTGGAAACCATTGTGCTTCTGTTGATGAATCTCTGGCTATACAGGTATGGTTTCCATTGCTTTCGTTCGTTCGTTGTCGGATTGTGGAGTCTCTTATCTTTTTTGTTTCCTGCTTTTCTATAATGGGGGACATAAGTTTTCCTATCAGTTGTTTGGTATATTTTTCATTTCTAGGCTCACGGTTTATAAAATTGCAGAAGAAGTCCCGGGAGATTGAGTCATATTTAAATAGGCGCAGTATATATCTTGTTGGTGAGCTTTTTTTTCTTGGAGTGCTTCATTACCTTTAAGCTTATGCAGCTAGATATTTAAAATTGTATCTTTGAGATGCAGGAATGATGGGCTCGGGAAAAACGACTATAGGAAAAGTCTTGTCGAGTGCGCTTGGTTACTCCTTTTCTGATAGGTTTGTTTTAAAGCTGTTAGTGCATTTACAAACGTTCTGTCAAAATCTGTTACTTGCTTTAGTAGCAGGGGAAATATTTACATTCTTTCAATTCGATAATTAAATTTAACCTCCAATGTGTATTGCAAAAGCTAAGCTGGGTAAAATGATCAATGTCATTGATGATGCAACAGATGAAGGAAAATCACTAGGTCCGGTTCAATTTTTTTTTCTCCAGTAATGAGAGAAAAGAACTATGGACCTTAGATTTTTATGCTGGTGTTATGTTTTTGCAACTGTGTTTAATGTTTCTTATTTATGATTGACGAGATATTTCCTTCCTGATCACTTGTGCTATTTTATGTTTTGGTTGCCACAGTGATTCATTTGTGGAACAAGATGTTGGAATTTCTGTAGCTGAAATTTTCAAGGTCTATGGGGAGGACGTGTTTAGACAAAAGGAGGTCAGTGCGATGTGTAACTTCTAAATCATTTTTTCTATATCCGTGACACGAGTGTTAGAGCCAACTTGACTAATTTCACAAGATAATTGCCTGAGCGTATTATATTTGGTAGTCAAGGAAACGTGTAGGATTTTGATTTTAATTTTAAGTTTGGTGGCCACCATGGGTTAACCCATTTCATTTTAATTCTCCAAAATCGCTTTGACACTATGCCAACCCATACCACATAACTTTGAAATCATTGATTACATCTTGACATAACGTATGTTGTATGTTTCATTATTCTACTTACCTCTCCCTGTCTCTCTCTCTCTCTCTCTCTCTCAAGTGAACACATCCATTATCTTGTAAAAGTTTTTAGCTGTTAGGTTCATATCCGAATAATGAACATTAACATAAATTTTGCTTAAACTAACACCTAATATTAGCCTTGAAGGTCAAAGTAAACACCATGGCGATAATGGTCTATGATAACTATCAATTATTTTGTTTTCTATTCTTTCTTCATAAAGATGTACCATGAAAATGCCATTGACACAGGCCAATAACAAGCCCAACCTATTCTCTAGTCATTGATTCTGTGATAGACTTGAAACGTGTAATACTTCAAATTTCTCTCAACTTGAAATGTTGTTGCCACCAATTCAAGCTCTATTTTATGCATATGTGAACTCCAAAACAGAAGCTTAGATGATTAACATAACAGTGAATGAACCTAACTTATCTCGATTCCTACAGACGGAGGCATTGAGGAAGTTATCTTTGATGAATCAGTTTGTTATTTCAACTGGCGGAGGTGTAGTTACAAGAACGATAAACTGGTAAAGACTAGTTGGTTCAAGTGTTCCAGTTGTACTTACGTTTCCAGTATCATCTGACTGAGCCTTTGTCTTAAACTTTTCAGGAAATATATGAATAAAGGGATCAGTGTCTGGTTGGATGTGCCTTTGGAAGCCTTGGTTAAGAGAATTTCAGCTGTAGGAACCAATTCTCGTCCCCTTTTGCATCATGATTCAACTGATGCATACTCAAAGGTATGTTTTTCAGCGCTTGTTTCCCTTTATTCAAAATTACGATTTTCTAGGTTTCTGGAAAATAACATAAAGAAACAAACATTAGAAAACACACCATGAAGTTTTTTTTTAACATGAACATACATGTGTAGGAAGTATGATTTCATAAAGTTTCTGTTTCCTCAGAAGAACCTTAACCAACTTGATAAATAATAACCAGTCGAGATCAGTTTTAAAATTCACTCTCGATTAAATTCTCTTATTTGATTCCTGTTATCCACAGACCCTCGTCCGGTTATCTACTCTCCTAGAAGAGAGGGGCGAAGCATATGCCAACGCTGAAGTCCGAGTTTCCTGCGAAAGTAAGACACCTCTCCTTGATATTTTATTCATGTATTCTACTAAGGGATGTACAAAAAAAAACTTTTAAAATAATGTCTTTTCCTTTTTAAGCGTAATGTCATTTGCTCGTTTGGCAATCTCAAATTATAACCTTATCCAGGAAAATTTGGAATGACTTTTCAAGTGTTTGAGGACACATTCTTAACACTAAAAAATATTTTGTTAGCACTTGGAAAGTCATTCCATATGGATCCTCAAACAACTGAGTATCGACCACTAAACACATGCCATTTAGGTTGACTTTGAAATGACTTTTGGAGGGTAAACGTTGCAGTGTTTGGTTAGACAATAAAAATAAAATTGAAAATTATAGAACAACTTCATTAGAAGTTCTTTCATATAGAAGAATTGCTAAGCTCTTTTTTCGAAGGCATTCCAAACAAGAAGTATTATTTGGTTCTTATATTCTAGGAATCTAAGATCTCAATACCAAATGCTGAATGTTTCACTTTTGCAGAACTTGCAGCGAAACTGGGAACGAAAGACGTATCGAATGTCTCACCTATGGCCATAGCAATCGAGGTCTGTCTGTCTATCTCTCTTACGGTGCATAAATATGATAGTTAACGCTACAACTCACTAGAACATTTTGACAATGGGTCCTTTTTATTCCTAACAATAATAACTCGTACTCGTCTATATTATGTTAACTCAGGCACTCGAACAAATCGAGATCTTTTTGAAGAGAGAAGATGGTTATTGTGAATTTTAACAACCTCAAAAAATTACTTATTCAGGTATGATATTAGAAGCTTTACTACTTTCATAGCAGTAATGAAGTTAAGCAGCTGATATTTTCATTTCATTTCTCATAAAGTTGTGTATTTTTCTTCTGATTTCAGGTACAATTACAAATTACATATTAGATTTTTATTTTTCATTATTTATGGAGAATCTTCTCGGTCGAAGCATGTTTCACCCCAAGGCTGTCCCAGATTTCATAATCTCAGAAGTGTTGTTCATCTAGTGAGTGTACTGACAATGTATCATCAGATTTAAATCGTAGAAAATGTACAACATTCTTAGTTTGCAAGCATATGATAAATTAGCCATTAGTTTTATTTTGCTGGACTTGGTGAAATTGATCCATTCATTCAAGGTTAGAGCATTGAAATACCCCTCAATGTTGGGGTAGGTTCCATTGTACCAGTAGAAAGTTTTTATTTGAAATTTGATCTTTGAAATTTCCGCCACTTGGAAGTTTTTATGTTAAAACGATGGATGAATAGTGTTAGTCGAGGGTACATGTCAATTACTCATGTTAATAGTATCTATTAATTTATGTTAATTGTAGCTATTATTCTAATCATCATGGAGTGTTTCAAAGTCAAGTGTGTCATACATAAATAAAAGGTAACGGTTTCGCTCCAAATGATGGACTATCTACTTAAAAAAATAATTTTCTATGGATTTTCTTGGCATCCAAATTTTGTAGGATCAGATAGGATATTCCGTGAGAATAGTCGAGGTGCGTGTAAGCTGATGTGAAGTAGGTGCATATATTAAAAAAATGTGGTTATTATTATGTAATGCATGCTATTTCATTAAGTGTTGTTTAGTTATTTTTCAGCTTTCTCTCTCTTGTAGAGGTTGTTTTTGGACAATTTTTAATATATCAAATTATCTCTGTTTCTTTCAACTTTTTTTTAGAATGGAAAATGTTCCATCTTCTTAACGACAAGGGCGGAGTTTTGATGATATCAAGTACAACTTAATAATCAAAATGTTGTGGGTTCAAGTCCCCAATCTTCCAAATATTGTTGGATTCAATAAATGTCCCATCTTCATCCGGCTTCGAGAGCTCCCCAAATTAGTCTCTCCATCCAACTCAACGAATCATCTTCTTAGTCATTACGACGCTCCTATGAATCCACTTCTTACTTTCGTGTTCTTAGTCCCAAATCTCAAATACAACGTATCAAGAGAAGGATGGTTTGCTTGTCACTTAGATCCATATAGGAACCATTTCCTTTAAAGGATCCTATCTTTTACATTTTGGAGGGTCCTAACGTCTCGTACACATTGCGTTCAAGCTAATTTTGTAGGTTCCCAACTTTAGGGCTCTTCATCATCTAAGCATGATGTTTATTTTTGTTCTTGCATACTGCAATTATTTTAATTTATTGAGTTACTTAGAGAAGATTAAATGTTTCGTTAATAGGTTTGCTCAATAGTTTTAGTAGGAGACTGGAAACACGAAAACAAAGTTGGCTTTATTGAATAAAGATTTTGGAGTTTGTCAATTTGGATGGCTTTACTATTGCTAGCTTCAATATATAATGTCCGTTAAAGATAATTTCATTTAACCTTTGGCAGCTTAATTTATCCACATTGCCCGTCTAGCTCAGTTGGTTCGAGCCTCGCGGTGGGTGTTTTTTTTTTATAATATATATCTTTTTCCAAATGTGTTTTTCCACTAAAAATTGGATGATGTGTATTGGGTAGTATTTAGGGCTTCAAAATAATTTTTTTTTCTTTTGATATAACATTATTGGGGGAAGGAGAATTCGAACTTGCAACATCATAGTTATTGAGTTGTACAAGATGTCGTTAGAACTCTGTTTTTATTGGTAAGAATCTGTTCTCATCGAGTATGCCATAACTTTTTTGTAAGCAAGCCTAAAATTTGGGATGTCTAATGCAAGTTTGGGATGGTTAGATTGAGTTATAACAATTCAACCCATGTTCAGGAGTGGAAGATTCAAACTCATAACCTCTTAGTTCATGAATACATATGTCGTTGACCTATTACTTTTATTTACAAATGCAGTTTATTATAACTTTTCTTATTATAATAATTTAACCATTGTCCCAAACAACATCTATGATAACAATCTTACATAAAATAATTGAAAAAAGTGAGTATGACACTAATTCAATAAAACAATTACATAGGTCCAAATGAAAATTTTGGAGTTTCCAGGGCAAAGTTAAGAACCATTTTTTATGGGATCCTTCTTTTTAAGCATCGATTAATAAAGCTTAGAAGTATTAAGGGGCACTCTGTTTAAGGATAGTTAGAATGAATTAATAACAACACAACCCATGTTTAGACTACATTAGGGTAAGGAGATACCAAAAGGGTTGGTTAGTAGTTTGTTCGCTTGGTTGTAATCAAGTTTAACTCTACGATCACGAGCTCAATCTTGAAAATCGATATTTGACTCTAATCTTATTTAAGAGAATAGTACCCTCTATGTAGAGATTCGAATTCATAATTTCTTGGTTCATATGCACTATAGCTCTTATTGGCAAATACAAGTTATTATAGCTTTCCTTGTAGTATTAACTTATTAATTGTCTTGTTCAAAAAAAAAAAAAACTTATTAATTTTCCTAAACATACGCTAAGACATCAATCTCACACAAAAGGATTGAAAAAAGTGATTATGACAGTTGACACTACTTGAATGAAACAATTACATAGGTTCAAATACATTAATAAAATTTTAAATTAAAGTTCAAAATTTAAATTGCCCATCTAGCTCAGTTCAAGCCCCATTGTGGGCAATGCTTTTTTTTCCAAAGGTATTTTTCCACTAAAAATTGGAAGAGGTTAGTGTATAAGGCTTCGAGAGACTCTCCTCAACTATGCCTCGAGTAGCTTTTCTGTAAGCCAACCTAAAATTTGAAGTGTTGAGGGCTAAGTCAAGGTGGAAAAGGCATGAAAGAACCATAATGTGAGTTTTTTTTTGTTCTTTCGAGCATCGATAATTAAGACTTTGTTTTTTGAGAAATGATAATTAAGATTTAGAAGTATTTATGATACATTGTTTAAGAATGGATAGATTGAGTTACAACAACTCAACCAACCAATGATTAGGCTATCACTAGACTAGAGTGGAGGATTCGAACCTATAACTACTTAAATTATGGACACACATTATGTCGCAAGGTTATTATTCTTATTGACAAATATAAGTTTATTATAACTTCCTTGGTTATAATAAGCCCAACACTAGAGAACAATCTTACACAAGAGAATTGAAAAAAGTGAGAGACACTAATTCATTAAAACAATATCATAGGTCCGAACGGATTCACAAAACCCCTAAACTAATGGGGGTAAGCTACAAAACGTCACTAAAACAGTCAAAAAGCACATAGATAAAGCCTTAAAACAGATTCTAAAATGAGAATGAAAGGGGGAAAATATCTTGACATCGGATCGCTGCCTCGATTCTCGCACTAAACGAAGCTCGGTTGCTAGAAACCGAAAATCAAGAAAGAAACAAAGAATCGAGATGCTAAAACATAGATGACAAGAGTTCTGAATCTCAAAATGATCCACATGTGTAACAATGTACCTAATTGTTATTCTTTTTTTCTTTTTGAAGAAAGCTAATTGATTAAACACCCCCCAAACGATTCAAATGTGTTGATAAGAATCTCACTCAATAGCCAAGATTTAGGTCATATTGAAAGAGTTGTTTGAAGTTCAAAGGCTTGAGAATTTCAGCATCTCCATTCCACATAATTTCAGAAAGCTGCTTGAAAACATGTTAAAATACAAGTTTTAGATTTTGTAAACACTTTGGTGGCTAAACTTGTAATTGACCATGGTCTTAAACAGTATGCCAATTTCAATCTAATCCAACACCCCTAATTTTGAAGGAATAACATTTGCTTGTTTCCAGCTTCTAGAAAAAGGAACCTCTACATATTCTCTTTTTCATTTTCCAAATTTTGGAATCTTAAGAGATGTTATCGAAAGAAAAATAATAAAGTTGTCAAAAGAAGCTCGACAACATGTATGATTTAGTAACCATAAAATTACATGTTTGAATTAACCTCTCGTAACTATTGTTGAATAAAAAAGTAATAACAATAAAGAGGTAAATGAGAATTGATTACTATATTTTGTAGGATTTAATATCCTTTGTTAGAGTGTGGGTATCAGCAAAAGAGCATTTGAATCCTTTGAGTTGAATGGCAAGTTTGTGTAAGGCATTGGTAAGCAGCTGATTGTGCGGGATTTGCTAGCAAAATGGAACAACAATCAAATGAAAATCGTAAAAAAGATGTGAGAAAAACATACATAATTTATGTAATTCACTAACGATGTGTTAGCTACGTCCACAAGAGGATAGAACGGTTTTATTAATTTTAAGAGATACAAGAATACAGAATGTTGATAAACCAAGGCTAGAATTTTTAGAAGATTTTTGTAGTAAACTCTCATAAAATCATATTACAAATAAGCTTGAAATTACATAAATGCCCATGTATGAAAATAGAAACCTAATTTTGTATTTTGTGGAAGTTTTGGGGGCGTTGCTCTCAAGCCCTACCAGGGACCTCGCCCTTAGACTTAATTAATTGTAGAACATCTGAAGTCCCTTAGAAAAATTGGGCCTTCAATTTTAATTTTCAACTTATTCCTTCATTTATAAGGGATCATATCAAATGGTGCTGGGGCATTACAATCTATATTCAGTATTGATATTTGAATCTAGATAGGTGAGAAAAATTAACTCAAGATCAGAGATCACAGTTGCCTAAGACTTCTCTACACTACTCATCTGGTTTTCAAACATTAGAATAATGATGATACCTAAACTTGCTTCAGAAATGGGATTAACCATCTGAGAATATTTAAAATCTAAAATATAGACAACAGTACCATAATCACTCATATTTCTGAAGAGGAAACAACAAAGAGGATCAAGCTATATTGTACATATCCCCACACCTCTAGGTGGCTTTGTCACAGTTACATACATTAATCAACATCAATGGAAAGAAGAGATAAATAAAAACTAAATCTTTCTTAATTCAGACATATTCAAATCTTACCATACGACATCTCAATATTTTCGAGGATAAGAGACTCTCCGTCTTTCAGGTCTAAGACGAGTCGTATATGATTCATTATTAGCCCATCATAGTCTTCTCTGTGTTTTCCGATGCTTATCGAAGCGTGTATGAGCAACGGATGGGACTCAGAAGCAAATCTAACTTAAGGGATTGAGTTACTACCTGTTAGGATGAGCTACTATTTTCTGAATAATTACTTCTCTTGCCTTTGTTACATCTGTGCTGCATTTAGCAGCATGTACACTCAACTTCTCAAGGGTCTCATCGAAGCCTTCAAGGCTTTTTTTTATCTCATCTATTATAATCTGCATAGCACCCTGTTCCCTGATGCCAAGATTGGCGTTCTGCAACAGCGAGCCTAACTGAATCGATAATTTCTTCACAAGTACTTGAATGTTCTCAAAGTCCCTCAGAACTAAGTATGAGTGAGCTTGCATAGAGTTGATAATTTTCTGGTCCTCTTTGTTGCGGCTCAAGTAGCGATTCCAGAGCGTGTTACACCATTTCCCAACCGGACCCATTGGAACAGCCAGTGCAGCACCCAACGCAATCACGACGGGAGGTGCAGACATTGCAGCCGCAACAACGGAGAAAACCAGAACAGATGCAAATAGAGTAACCAAGATGACATTCGACACTTTCTTCCACGTCTTCATGGTGCGATATTTTTTGTCATGAATCTTCTTTAGACGTTGCAATTTCTCGAACAATGACAAATGCTGTTGGTATAAGGGCACAAACAGCTGAACAAACTCCTGACCAAAGGGATTCCCAGCATCCTGAAACTCCTTCAACTCGCCAATCGTCTTAGCATATCTCTCCTCATCTCCAGTCTCAGCAGTCTCAAACTGCGCGATAGCGACTTTAACAATGAGGCGACTGTTACGAGTGCGTCGTAGACAGTTCTCCAATGCTTCACAGAACTTCAACGTTTCGAGACTGTTATCAAAGAACTCATTCACAACCTTAAAGGTCTCTTTGTTGCACCATACATCCTCTTTGCCATCAAGAATCATCTTAACTGCAAATTCATTCATTTCACGTAAAAATCCAGGGATCTCTATGAGTACATCCAACGACATAGAACCCGGCCCGATTCCGGTGGACAGCGCATTGAGAGCTCGATTCGTCCGCTCGTGCACTTTCTCATCAAAGGATTTCAAATTTGGATTATTTTCACACTCAGCTTCATATGAACTACGAACATCTGCATCAACATCGACGGAAAACGGAAAAAGAGAAACACCACCTGAGCTGTTCTTGCTAGATTTTCCTCCCATCATTTCCAAACAATTGGATTTACAAAATTGGCGAAAATTTCTCTATTTCAGTACTTTCAAATTTCAACTAACGCAAGAACAAGCTCCAATCTAAGAAAACATCAAGGCTACAAGATCTAAACGAACAAACAATTTCAAAACCCCATCACAAATTTCAGTCAAACACAAAAATCCCCAAAAATTCAGGACAAAAGTAAAAGAACAAAACCCAGATGAAAACGAACAAGATACCTGAAATTGAGAGAAGAATCGAAGAGATCGAACAAAACCCAGATGAAATCCAATGAAATCCTAAGATCTGGAGAAGATTGAAAATGTGTACACAATTGGTCAACTATGACAATGTGTACACAATTTCAGCCCCACTGTTCTAAGCGTTTGTTGCAAGCAAAGAAATAAAATAAAATAAAAGTGTGTGGAATTTTATTTTCGGTCCATTTATTTGTTTTTGGCGGATACGCCCTTGGTTGGAACATCAAGGACTTTTCCTCGATATTTCCTTGAATTTCACTTTCATTTCTTGCTTATGACCAAGTCCTAACTAATTTCTAGAAAATAAAAAAAAGAATACTTTTGTGTTGACTAATAAAAATTTAAAGAATCTGCGTCAACTTCTCATTATCCACGCGTTTCAATTTAGTAGAAAAAAGAGTGGTATGCATATGAGGGATAAAAATCATTACGTTAAAATACCATTTTCGTCCCTCGACTTTGAGGTTTGTTCCATTTTGGTCCCTCGATTTTCAAATGTCCAATTTTAGTCCCTCAATTTTGTTGTTTGTCCAATTTTGGTCCCTCAACTTTCAAATGTCCAATTTTGATCCCTCAACTTTGCTATTTGTCCAATTTTGGTCCCTCAACTTTCAAATGTTTTCAAATTTGGTCCTTAGACTATAAAAAAAGTTCAAAAATTGTCCTTTGGTCAAATGAATTTTTTATCACTCCTAAATTATTTCTTTTCTCTTTCATCTTTCATAATTTCTCTCTCTAAAAATTTTACCTCTCTTCAATCCACCTCTCTTCCCCATTTTTCTTTTCTTTTTTTCTTCTTTATTTTCTTTCTTTTTCTTTTTTGTTCCATTGTAGACTATGAATTTTAGAAAACAAAAAGTGACAAATCAAATTAGGAAAATTATTATCTCTTCCCCTCTTTTTTTTTCTTTTTTTTCTTTATTTTCTTTTTTTTTCTTGTTTGTTCTATGGTAGACTATGAATTTTAGAAAACAAAAAGTGACAAATCAAAGTAGGAAAATTATTATTTAGAAAAATTATCTCATGTTAAATAATTTGATGAGATGGATTGAGGAGAGAATAAGAGAAAAAAAGAAGAGAAGAGGATTAGAGAGGTGGATTTAAGAGAGATAAAACTTTTAGAAAGAGAAATGATGAAAGATGGAAGAGAGAGAAAAAAAATTATTTGATAAAAGAACCATTTTTGAACTTTTTTGATAGTCTAGGGACTAAATTTGGACATTTGAAAGTCGAGGGACCAAAATTGGACAAACAACAAAGTCAATGGACCAAAATTGAACAAACTACAAAGTCAAGGGACTAAAAATGAACATTTGAAAGTTTAGGGACCAAAATGGAACAAACCCCAAAGTTGAGGGACCAAAATGGTATTTTAACCAAATCATTACTATTCGTTTTCGTTTTCAGATTGATATTTATAGTAGTTGAGATAATTAGCTACTCCTTTCAAAGTTGATGATAATATTAGTTAAATAAATAATTAATTGGATAAAAATGAATGGTGATAATCATTGAGTGATAAGTTTGATGGACAATTTGATGTAAAATTTAATAGAGGATTTGGGGAATAATTAAGGGTGATTATTTACTCAAATAAGTTTTAGAAGTTTGGTGATTTACTTTTTTTTTTGAAGACATATGGAAAGGAGACAAATATCGATTATCGGGATCGAACCTGTGACGCTGGTATTGAACTCGTCTACAAACAAATAATGAAATTATTAGACCACTGACCCATTCAATAAAAGTTTGGTGATTCAGTACTCTTCTACAAAAAAAAAATATAATAAAATAAACGCAACATATGAGATGTTTGGACAAATCGGTAAGAAATAAAGGGAAGAAACAAATATTTGCAATAATATTTTATTGAGCAATAAATCAGTGGTAAGTGAAAAAAGAAAAAGGACGTGAAAAAGATTAATATTTGATGCGCAACGTTGAGTAGGGAATATATATATATATATATATATGCGCGCGCTCGCATGTGTGAAAAATTTTATTCATAAAGAAATATTCTTTTAAGATAATTTCCATATATTAATATATATTTTTTGCTTATGTATGAAATATCAATTTGATTTTTATTTCTGTTTCATTTATTATTTAAAATAACTTTTGAGACTTAATAAGCAAAAAAAAAAAAAAAGTTGTGGGTAAATTATAGTTTAGTTTATATAGTTGAAAAAAATTAAAATTCAGCTACTATCATTTGAAAAAAAAAGGTTAAAATTTGACCTCTAGAATTAAAAAAAAAAAAAGAATTGAGTATTATGATTTTATTTGAGAATCAAGTATGATTTTAAAAATACCGAATGAGTCAGTGGCACAATGATTTCATTGTTTGGTTGTAAACCAGTTCAACACCAGCATCACGAATTCGATCCATGAAATCGGTATTTGAAATATGTGGTTCACTAATCATGTTAAGTTATCTCTCTAGATAGATAAGAGTAATATTTTATTAATTTTGAAGATAAAGATTACAAAATATTGATGAAATGAAACTAAGGTTTTAAAAGAGTTTATATATATATAAAATGTTCTTTTGTAAAACTATATTATAATATACGATCCAAAACACAAATAAAAAAAAAATCTTCAATACAAAAATATAAAGTTAAATATATATTTTGTCTAGATAATCATAAGACATCATAATTGAAAGCATATCTCAAAAGGTTCATGCACAGAAAAAATCCACGTTCACACACCTAAATAGGTGGAAAAAGATTTCCTCCTATCAAATACTCAACTACCAAACTTTATTATCTAGATAATTATTTCTCTTCCTAATCCAATATTTTGTAATTTTTTTGTTCAATATTTTTTTGGTGAGAGGGAAATTTGAACCTATAATATTGTTGTTATTTTTTTTTTGAAAGAAATAATATTGTTGTTATTAAATTATAGAAAATGTAGTTACACTTATATTGATTTGGTTGGCGTTTGAAGTTAGTGAAAATTATTGATGAAATATGTGTGGATGCATTCTATAAAATTTCTATATCAAATAAACTTAATAATTGATATACTTGCTAAGTAGCTCAAAGTGGCCTTATATACATTTGATGACTTAGAGATCTTATGTTCAAGTCTCTCCATCCGTAATTATTATAATATAAAAAAAAATTGATATACTTTTTTTAATGTTCAAACCATGCACTATGAGGCCAACTTTGAATTGGTTTCTAAATATTTTGAAATTTTTCTATGCATGTACCCTACCTTCATTTGTCAACAAATCTTGAGTTTATTTCTCCTATTCTAATGGCCCATGGTGTGACTTGACTAATCAAGCCTTAATTTTTTTATAAAAAAAAATTTTGTCTTAATTTTTCTATAAAAACCTAAAGTCTTAATTCTTCTATTAAGAAAAAAAAAAATCTTCTATTATAAAAACTCGAGCAAGTCAAACTTTATAGTGGAAATTATTTTTTTTAATCCCTAAGTTTAAGGTAGAGATTTAGTTTCACAATTTGATTTTTTCATTTCAAAATTAAACATTTTTTTCTCTGACATTTCACTAATGCTCACATTTAGTATTTATGTATTTTTTAATTTACTTTTAGAGTAATTACTATAGATAGATAATATCTACCTCAATAAGTGTAATTATACCAATTTTTCTAAAATATTTCATCCATATTTTTTTTTTTTTTTCATTTTCTCCTATTTTAAAATTGTCCTTCTTCCTCTAGTTTTCAATTGGCTGAAGTGATTAAAGACATTCCGATCATTTGATTTTAAGCGTAAACATTTTCATCATTTTACAAGATTCATCTTTTTTTTACTATAAATAGAAAGTTTTCAAAATTCTCTTATTCATACTATTTTTTTTTCTATACCTAAAAATTCTCCTTACTTTTATATTTATGTTTTTAAAAAAAAAGTGAATTTTACGTGAAAAAATGATAACTTTATTAATAAATCAAAATTTAAAATTAATTTAATTTTTATTTTAATCAACATTAAATTATAACACTAAAAAGAATATTATTAAAATATTATAAATAAAAGTGTTTAATTTTAAAACTAAAAAGTCAAATTAAAATTAGATTCAAAATCTAACGACTAAAATGATATTTTTCATAAGTTTTTATTAATCCCATATGTTTAGTTAAAAGTCTTCTCTCTTTTCCCATTTTATGATGTCATCAAGCTTTTTGGGGTGTTTGGTGCAAGGATTAGTTTAAGTTAGTTGGTATTAAGTTAAACTGAGTATTAAGTTAAGCTAAGGATTAAGTTAATCTGTGTTTGGTGGACATATTATGTTAAGCTGGATTAAGTTAAGCAGAATGTTATTTGGTGGAGGGATTAAGTTAAACTGAATTTTTATTTAACATTTTTTATATATTTTGTTTAAATGTCTACTCTTTAATTTGTTTTCTCTTGACAATAGTTTCATGACAAAATGACATTCATTTGAAAATGTAGCAATAATATTAATTTAAATAAAATATGCTTGATGAATATATATTTTATTATTTATTTCAATTTTAACTTAATATCTATATTTAATTAAAAACAATATAAAAAAACTTTATTTTCATTCAAAAAAATTTAGAAAGATATAGGAAATTATATATAAAAAAATCGTTTTAATTACTTAATTACAAGATTGATATAAATTTAAAATTTTAAAAATTAATTTAATTTATTTAGTACACCTTAACTTGTGTGAATGGTAATTAAGTTTGAAATTCAATTTTACTCATATTTTTAAAGTGGTTCAAATATGTTGGACTATACTATCTTGATGAAAGTTATAATGAAAGTATAAACCTAATTTTCATGTATTTTTAAATCATTCTACCTATTTTATTGGTTAATACTCATTTGAATTAAAATTGTAGTCAATATAGTAATAACAAAAGTATATTCACAAATAGGTGTATATAACAACCAATTTAGATGCTTAGAAAACAAGTCATAATATAACACAAATAAAATTTGTTTGTATATAATAATAAAACTAATTATATTCTAAGTAGAAAAATGAGTTTTATAATTTAGGAATTTCTTTTGTTCCATTCAAATAATTGTCTCTTGAAATTGAAATATATTTCTTTTAGTCTCTTGAACCATTTTTTTCTTTAGATAATTTAACATCTAATATTAAATTTAAAAATATTAAATGAACTATAAAACATAAAAAAAAAAAATGAATAAAATTTTAAATCTAAATTTTAAAAGTTGAATAAATAGTTTGAAAATTATAATTAAATATAATTTCGGAAAACGAGACAGAGAGAGAAAATATGAGGATTATTGTTGGAGTTTGTGAATGATTAACTTAATCTGAGGGATTAAGTTAATCCGTCCACCAAACAAGAATTAGAAGGATTAAGTTAATCCGGATTAACTTAATACCTCCACCAAACACCCCTAATTTCGTCAACATACATGTCTGTTAAAGAGGCTATATAGTCAGACCTTGCAGTCCAAGTCAGTTTATAGTAGTATGTTGTCTTCTTATAATTTATTTTGTAGGTTTAAATTATAAATGTCCAAGTGATAAAATCTTGAACATTATTCCCTACTATTTCAAAAGTTGAAATTTAGTTTCATTTTTATTTAACCAAATAAATGGTTATTATCCTTACTAATCACTAATATATTATGTAACAATTAATTATTCAAATATAAATATAGTGATGTTTGGGATACTTTTGAGTGGCAAGGGCGAATTAAGCTATTAGATAAAAATCAAGTTGATAAGTTTAAAAAGAATATTGTATTATAATGAAATACAAAAAAATAAAAATAAAAATTATTGACATATAAATAATTAACTGACTCATGTTTAATTTGTAATTTTGTATTAAGTTGACTAAATTTTAACTTTTAAATTAAAATCATTAAGAGATCTCCAAATTGTAGGACGAAAATTTATAATTTAACCTAAATGGCATTTATCCTTCACTATGACTATGAGTTTTCACTTTACCAACCTATTTTGTATGCATGGGTTAAACATATGGGTATATTGAAATTTTCATTATATAGTACAAAAATTAACAAAAATATCATCAATGTTAGACTAATGTTAATGGTAAGAAATTCAAACTTGACAAAATGAAATATTCTTATGAATTTTTGTAATGATAAACTTTTTAAAGAAATATCCATAAATTACATCAACAAATCAATATTTATATCACTATTTTCATAAAATTAAGATCTTTAAACTTCCATCAACACATACATATTTCAACTCAATGAGGGAAAATCCATGTCACCAAAAGAAGATTATTTAAAAAAAGAAAAAAATGAAAAAATAGTAGATAGACCACAAATTAAAGGCATGCATGTGGGTTACATTAATGATCATGTATAGTGTACATATGTTTAACTTAAAATTTGTGTCTATTTTAATTCAAAAGTAGTCTGCTTGATTTCAAAGTGACACAAAAAAAAGTCATAATCTATTAAAAAAATCAATCTATTGAATTGACTTTGTTGTATTTAATTGTATTCTCTATAAAAAAAAAGGGTCAAACAGTAATTCATCAATAAAAGTAATCAACAGATATGGTTTTGCAGTTACAAAAAGTAAGGAGAAATATTTATCTACGCACCAACAAGTAGAGTGACTCTACTTGTTGCTTATATGTCATCACTTAGGTCTACAAAAAAAAATTTATTTCAAAGAAAAAATCAACAAATAAGAAAAGTTAAAAAAAAATTGTGGCTCTAAAAAAAAATGAAGGAAGCATCCATGTCTTGTTTTAGCACATGCACGTGCACCACTTGCATTTTCAAATTATTTGTAGTGTTTTTTTTTTCTTCTATATTTGAACAATAACTTCAACTTAATTATAAAGGGATATATATGTATATATATCCCTTTATGATTAAGTTGAAAATGAAGTACTTAAAAGTGGAGTTATCTATATATATAATTATGTATTTATTTTTGGTATTGAAGGGCGTGCAAACAAATAAGAAGTTATAATTTGAAAATGGGAAATTGATGGTAACTCTAGTTCTTTTGAATGTGCTAAGAATTTTAGCATGAAAAAGGCTTTGGACACTCGATTAGTTTTCAATATAGCTTTTCATCTTCATATTGAATGATCCAACAGAGTGACAATTAAATTTTAGAGGATATATCAAGAGAGTATGTTCTGGACTTTTGCAGGTTGTTGTAATAACCACTTGCATGCGTTTGTCAATGGTTGGATCTCGATTCTCGAATTGGTACAAGCTACTAACTGCGTCATTCAGAAAATTTGAACCAAGGATGTCGATGGTTTATTCGAGTGAAATAAATTTGATATGTCGTCACTATATATTGAATCAATCACTTCTCAACTATTTATGATATTCTGTATTAATTTATGTTATGAAAACAGTAATCAACAACCAATCGAAGAATAAAGAAAATGCGAGAGAAGAAGAAACAACATAATTATGTGGTTCACTAACGTTGTGTTAACTAGTCCATAAGTAAAGAGGAAGAACAATTGTATTAAGGAAAGACAAATTACAGAGTACAAAATGAATATCATAATACGACTAAGGTTTAATTCGAGTTTATATATGCACTATCATTAAACCTTATTACAGAAAACGTAACTATTAAACAGAATGCAAATACGCTAGCATACGCAGAACACACAACATAATACGGAAGTGCTAACACTGTGGAGTACGAATGCGGATTGCATTAAACGTATGTGGAATACATTAGTACTATGCGCGAACCAATGATATTAATGTATTCAAGGCATATCTCAACAATTTATTAGAAACTTTTTACTAACTAACTTTAAAATGAGTTTCTCAAAAAAAAAAAAAACTAACTTTAAAATGAAATCTTTTTTAAAAAAGAAAACGAAAAATAAGATTATTAATTTGTTATATATATATATACATATATATGAAACTGCAAGCACAAAACAATGTCTTCAAAAGGGGGAAATTATACGACCTACGTGAGCCCTCGTAGTGATGGTTGGTGGGCCTACAAAAACACGTTTTTTGGATATACAAAAACACTAATAATAATACAAAAATACGTTCTGGATACAAACTGTTAGGATTTTTATGGGAATATTTCATTTAAAAATTGATTATTTTGCAATAATACCATTAAAATACTAAAACTAATACCAATACTAATAATAATAATAAGGGGCTTTTTCATGGATATTAAAAAATAAATAAATAATTCTCTCCACAACACATTTCTTAAATTGATTCAGTTGCAGCAAAAAATATCCTAAGTTTGTAAAATTACCAAAAGACTCCTGCTTAAAACTCTCCCACAAGATTTCATCCCACACAAACACTGTACACACCTTCTTCGTAAAAAAAAAAAAAACCCTCCCAAAACGATTTCTTCCCAATCATCGCAACTTCTCATCGCCGTCACCTTCGTCGGAACCACGTTCTTCTCTATCGATCTCGCTGGCGGCTTCTCTGGCTTTCTATTCTTCTTCTCCGTTCCCATTTTAGCGTACTTTCTTCTATTCAACGGCTTCTTCCTTAGCCGTGATCGGATTCCACCTTACTGGGTATGGTTCCATTACATGTCGCTGGTGAAGTATCCGTATGAGGCGGTGCTGCATAACGAGTTTGGGATGTTCGACAATTCTCCACTTGTAGTGTTATCGGCGACGACGAAGGTGGAGTTGCTGAAGAGCATGGGGAAGACGTAGGGGTTCAACTGATAGAAGTCTATCAATTCCACTGATAGAATGCTATCAGTGCAGATTCACTTTGGTTCAGCTGATTGAAGTCTATCAATTCCACTGATAGAAGACTGATAGAAGTCTATCAGTGGAACTGACAGCATTCTATCAATGGAACTAATAGAAATCTATCGGTCGAAGCTTGAAGAGGAAGAAGAAATTGCAGAGAAGAACGAAAAGAAAGCATGAAGCTTGGAGAGGAACTTAAAAGAAAAATGGTATATTTGGAAATTGAAAAAAAATGTAAAAAATCTGCTATGCATGAATTTTTTTACAATTTGTGCTATAATTAAAATAGGTGGGCCAAAAAATGCTATTGTTAGCAAATTCCCTAATAATAATCTCTTAAAAAAAATACTCTAATAATAATAATGTCTCACATCAGAATTTCTAAGATTCTCCACTCAACCTGTCATTAACATTGTGATTTTTCATAAATAAAATATATATTTTGTTTTGGTTTTATGTTTTGAGATCGATGTGGGAATAGAATTATCAAATTTTTCTGTCCAAAAAAAAAAAAAAAGAATTATCAATTTTTTAAGATGATAATGATTTTCGTCCATTCAATTATGATGATTATTATTATTTTTTTCATTCCATTGGTAAAAGTGACTCCCTGATTATAAAAAGAACATCCATCCCAAATTCATATGAATTGTTGTTAAACCAAAAATATACATGATTTTAATATCTATTTGATCATCTTTCTCATTTTTGTTATCTATTATTTGTGTTTTTTGATTGGATCATTCATAGATAAAATGAATGCCTAATTAGTCAAGATTTGGACTGCGATTTAGGAAACTAAATTAGACATCTAACCATTTCGATTTTCTTCCTCATTTCTTGCAATTTGATTATGCTATCTAATATCTTTGAACTACTTTAAGATGGAAAACTATTTCCATAAACCAACAACGATCATTTTTTTATGTTTAGTTCTTTATTATTAGGCTTCATAGAAAAATTTCCCCGAAATCACTTAACATAGAAATCTCAAAAAATCAAACACAGCTCAACATACATTGTAGCTCAATAAATAAATAAATAAATAAATAAATATATATAATCTATCGAAGAATAAAGAAATGTGAGAAGAAAAACAAACACACATAAATTTACGTGGTTCACTAACGTAGTGTTAATTAGTCCCACGAGCAGAGTGAGAGGACAATTTTATTAATGAGAGGTAAATTACACAGTTACAGAATGAATATCATAATACGGCTAGAGTTTAATTTACGTTTATATATGCACTCTCATTAAACCCTATTACAAAATGTGTAAGCATTAAACAAAGTGTGTATGCGCATATGCATGTGGAACGCATTACAACAATGCAATATGCGTTTAGAAGGGCATTGATGCATTCAAAGCATATCTCAAAAAAAAAAAAAAAAAAAAAAAAAAAAAAAAAATATATATATATATATATATATATATATATATATATATATATATATATATATATATATATATATATATTGGAAGGATTGCATTCAAAGATACACATGAGATATATTAGCTGGTTGGCAATAGAGAGAATGATGAAACGTTGACAATCAACATTCACAATGTGTTGGAGACATATAAAACCTTAAAAATAATTAATTAATGACATTTGTGTATGCAACTAAACTATATTATATTCTACTCTTAATTAATAACAATATATATATATATATATATATATATATATATACACTTGCATGCACGTTTGCTTCACAAATACAATACATCACCTCCTTTTCTTCAAAACATCTTCTCTCTCATATTCATATTTTTAACCCTACTTTATTTTCTCAATAACAATAAAGTATTAGTGTGGACTCATACAATATTTGAACTCACATATTTAGCAAATAAGTATATAGGACTAAGAATACTTATCTTGGACAAAATAAACTAAAGAACAATTTATTCTATGCATAACTTATTTTGTAATTTATTTCTAATGCATTTAATGAACAGTTAGACACAACTAGATTTTATTAATAAGTTCTCCAACATGAACATAGTTTTTTCTGAAAAAAATTATTCAAGTTTTGTTCGTTACAAATCACATGTCATTGAGCTTAAAAAATGAAAACCATTGAATTCATATTTATTCACTAAAATAAATTCATTAGATAATTTCCAAGTAGTGCTAATGAGCTAATTAATTAACTTTGATGATTAAAAAAAAGTGGGAGATCTTCATTTTCACGTGGGGGAGGGTAGACCAAATTCTTCTTTTCTATAAATAAGCGATTTAGAAGCAAAACTCAAATGTCGAACACCAACACACACCAATATGGCCATGTCTCTTCTCACCCTCCTCACCCTCCTCTTCCTATTCTCCTCTCCCTCCTCCGCCGTCCCCGGCCCCATCCCGACCGCGGAGATTTGCCGATCCACAACCTCCCCATTCTTTTGCAAATCCTTCCTTCCAAACACTCCAAACACCGTCCACTCCCATTGTCGCTTCACACTCCACCACGCCCTCACCCACGCACGCACCTTCCTCACCCTCGTCGACACCCACTCGACTCTCTTCCCGTCCATCTCCGCCCTCCAAGACTGTCACTCTCTCGCAGCGGCAAACCTCGAGTTCCTATCGAACACGGTCCTCACAGTAACCACATCCAGCAATGTCCTCGGCTTCTACGAAGCCGATGAGATCGTGTCGCTGCTTAGCGCCGTGATCACGAATGTAGAGACTTGTTATGAAGGGCTGGTGGGCTCGGACGTGGGCTCGGGCTTGGTTGATAAGGTTGTGAATGCAATCTCGTTTGATAAAAAGCTTTACAGTTTGTACCTTTCTTTGTTCAAATTGGGCTGGGTTTCTGAAGACGAAATGGCTCCTAAGTTGCCCAAAGTTAACCATTTTGGGCTCGGGAATGGGGCGCTGAAGCTGAAGATGTCGCCTAACAACCGTGCCTATTATGACCACATGGTTCGTAGGAAGAAGCCCGCGGCTCGAAGGCTGACCGACTCAACTGATGAGGATGGAATTTTGGTCAATGGTAATTTTTTTTTTTTTTTTTAAACCTTTCATTTAAAAAAAGAAAAGAAATGGATAGATGCTTGGCTATGAATTTTTATTTTTCTACTTTTTATTTTGTTTTTTTAAAAATAATAATTGACTACTCATAATTTTTAATTTTATTTTTTTTAGTTAAAAAATGGTAGAAAGATGATTTGAATTTTTGACATTTTGATCATAGACATAGACTGATATTGATGTGTTATTGGTCTTGTTGGCTTACTTACTCATGAATTTATGTGGAATACTCATTTCATCATTAATTTGATGTCAACTAATATATTTGTCCCCCCCCCAAAAAAAGCGATAATTATACCTCACAATCAATTAATAATAAGAGAAGTAATTTACCGATTTCATAAATGTGTTGAGAACTTTTTACATTTTTTTAAGTGAGATAAAGCTAAAATCTCCGACATGCCCTTCAAAATTGTACCACATCAAAAACATCATCTTGAAAACACCTACTTAAGCTTACTTTCCTTGGGTTAAATTTGAATTGATAAATCAAATGTGATACTATATTAGATAACATAAAATTTCATCTTAAAATCAATTAGGAATTTGGTCAACAGAATCGTATCCATGAATATAATAAAAAATTTAAAATCCTTATTATTGATTATTCGTATGTAATAGGCATTGTTGGGGTGGACAAAAATGGAGCATACAACTTCACGAGCATCAACGCGGCCATTGCGGCAGCTCCGACCAAAACCACGGCGGCGAAAGGGTACTTCTTGATCTTCGTTGCCGCCGGCATTTACAACGAAAGTGTTTTGGTTCCTAAGAACAAAAATTACATATTGATGATCGGAGAAGGTAACAACCAAACCATCATCACCGGCAACAATAACGTCGTCGACGGCTCCACCACTTTCAACAGCGGAACCGTCAGTAAGTTCCCCCCACACTTTTCAAATTAATTTATTACCATACTAGAATGTAAAAAATAATAACACCAAAATATGTGTATGCGGGCTTATTTTAACGATAATTGACTGATGTTTGACCAAAAAGTTACTGGTTCGAATTATTTGATGTACTAAAACACGACCAAATACAAATTTAAATTTAAATTTAAAAACTATTATTTTAGATATGAATTTTTCGATTATTCATTTATTATCATTTTATGTTTAGATGTTATATGGAAAAGATGAATAGATCTCACAATATTTATAAAATATAGAGGCTTTTGCATGTATATTACAAAATTGATAAAATATTACATGAATAGCACAATAATGAAAATATTTGCACATATAGCAAAAATTGTAAATTGATAGACTTCATATTGATAGATTCTATCGATAAAGGGTGATAGAATCAATTACTAATAAATAAAGTAAATCGATAGACTTCCATCAGATTCTATCAAGAGTCTATCCATAAGAGCCGATAGAATCAATCACTGATAAAATTGATAGACTTCCATCACTAGAGAATGATAGATTCTATCAAAGTCTTCTATAAAAAAGGCAAATAATGTTTTTTTTTAAATGGCAGAATTTGCTATAAAAGAATTATTTTTAAAAATGTGTTATAATTGTAAACTATGGTAAAAAAGTTGTTATACAGCGCAAATTCCCTAAAATATATGAGTTGTTATTTTTATGAATTTTTTTTATTGAATTAACTATTTTTACAAAATAATTATAAATATAAGCAAATTTTAAAATATTTGTATCCCATCATTAATAATTTCAATATTGTAATGTAAATACTCGCCCACTAATATTATAAGAATGTATGTGAGGTTACTTATTAATATCAATGATTATGTTTACAACTTTTTTAAAAAGTGACCAAACATGTAATTATTTTCTAGATTTAACTATTTTTATTTTTAAATTTATTTTGAGATTAAAATCTATATTCATCTAACATTTGTATTTGGGTTTATTAAGTTCAAATTGATGTTAATCCCAACAAAAAAAACATACATATATGTATGTTCTTTTTGTGAATTTAGAGACATCATGTTGAAGATTCTATCTTGGCAAATGGAGAAACCTCCCATATTAATATTCTCAATTAGTTCTAATAGGAAATCCATGTTTATGCATGATTTGAGAAAGAAAATTTTAAATTTAGTTTTGCCAAATTATATAATTTTTAATTTAATGGTTAATTTCTATGACATCTCCCTATGTTTAAATCTTTCGATCTTTTGCAGTTGTGGAGGGAACAAGGTTCTTTGGAGTGAACCTAACAATATCAAACACGGCTGGTGCCATAAAGCACCAAGCCGTCGCACTGCGTGTGAGCGCGGACATGACAGTGTTCTACTCTTGCATATTCGAAGGTTACCAAGACACTCTATACACTCACTCCCTTCGTCAATTCTATAGAGAGTGTGACATTTATGGAACTGTCGATTTTATCTTCGGTAACGCTGCTGTTGTCCTCCAAAACTGCAACCTCTATGCCCGCCTTCCATTGAGTGGCCAGTTTAACGCCCTCACAGCGCAAGGCCGAACTGACCCGAATCAGAACACTGGCACCTCTATCCACAACTGCAGTATCAAGGCCACTCCAGAGCTTGCAGCCAGCCCTAAGACGAAGAGCTACTTGGGTCGACCGTGGAAGGAATATTCTCGAACCGTTTACATGGAGTCGCTTATCGATGCATTCATCGACCCTGCAGGTTGGAAGGAGTGGGATGGGACTTTGAATTTGAACACGTCGTATTACGCTGAGTTTAATAACTTTGGGCTAGGATCGGACACTTTGCGAAGGGCTCAATGGGCGGTCGGCGTGATTGACCCCACGACAGCTAATAACTTCACCGTGTCGACCTTCTTAGCTGGAGATCAATGGCTACGGTCGACCATGGTGCCATATACTGGTGGTTTGATATCGTTAACGAAGTAAATCGCACTCTATAATATCCATATTTATGTATGCTGCGATTTAACTTTCCATGCTTACATTGGATTTGAATTTGATATGATCCTATTTCATTTCTTCACTGATCTTTCTAGTATTGATTTCTTTTTTAAGGTGGTGGTTGATTTATGTATACTACTACATTCTTTTTCTGTTCTTGTCCTTTTTCAATTATAATGCAATGATAATGTCTTTATCTTTCTTTCATTAAAATGTTCTTTATGTATAATTTTTTAGAAATATTAAATACTCATTAACAGGTATAATTATATTAAAGAATATTATAAATGTATATCAAGAATTTATGGATAATGATAAATCATTCTAGTTTCTAATTACCCACAAATACGTGTTTTATTCAAATAACTAATTTGTACAACAATAAATATAGCAACATAATTGCTTACCTAAATTGTTTAATTGATTTATATCACATATTCCCCCTTAACCTTGATGTTGCTTTAAAGCTTTGGTTTCCATCATCACTTGTTTCACTGGTTACAAACATCTCCAAGGGCAAAGTTTTGAAGCTGCCTAGCTAGTATTTACAATTATCAAATTCTTTCACAATATTGGTGGGTGTTTGTCATTAGGGGGTGATTGGATTTTGGTGTTGGAAAGAGGAGAGGAGAGGAGAGAAGAGAAAGTTGAAGAAAAAGAGGAAGTAGAGTGATTTGGAGATATGAAGTATTTGTTTGGAGATTGATGTTTTGGAGAGGAGATGTTATAAAAGTATTTATTTTATATTGCTTTTTTATAATGTAATGATTGTAGATTTTGGATTGATTAATAAATATAATATATTTTATTTTAATTGTGTGATTTTGGTTGAAAATTAGAAAAAGTTTGATGTGCTATTGGAGGAGCGGTTGATGAGAAGTTGGGGAGAGACTGATGTTCTAAAAATAAACATGAAGTTGTAATTTTTCCTTCCTCTCCTCTTCTCAACACTAAATCCCAAACACTCCCTAATGCTCTGATACCAAATTAAGGGCCAAGGATGAAATAAGAAAATATTTGAGACGTCTTTTGCACTTTGTATCACGCTACGTATTATTATTTTTTATTTTATTAAATAGTATAGGTTTGACCTCAATCAATTATAAACATGTTGAATATTTTTCATCTTTCTAACGTGAGACAAATAATACGAGATAGTAACTCATATCTCTTTTAATGATGTTGAAGATTTCTCACCATTTCAGTGTTGTACAAATACCACTAGATGAGTATCCTTAACATATTCAACAATATTTAAGAATAAATTTGAATAAATAACTTTTTAATTATTAGATCATCGTACAAGATGTCAATAAAGTTATATTCATTATCAATTGTTTGAATTTTTTATACAAAATATATTCAAATAAATGTAACAATAATAAATCAAGGACAAAAATCCACCAATAACTATCTCAAATTCGAAAGATTCTCAAAAAGTGTTATCATGATCACTCTTGTTTTCTAAGTGATAAAACTCCATTTGAGGTGATTCAACCCACAAATCCTCTTTATACTTACTATAATCATTCCCTCTATAAAATTTTCGAGTCCGATAGGCCAACAAGAGCATAACCAAACCGCCAAATAAGGTAACCAAGGCCAAAATCTTGAAGGAGTCACCAAAGCAACTAGGTCCCCTACAAGTTACCTCTTTCCCCTTTCGCCGAGGCACCCATTTCGAAGCTTCCAAATCGTACAACTTCCCCACAACCTCGACGTTTAAAATATAAGACCCAAACGGCACAACAAGCTGGCCACAATTGAACAAAGTGGAGAACCGTTTGAGCCCAAAAAGCTCAGAGATTGTAGCCATCAGAACCGGAGCCTGAAACCCGAACCCGAACCCGATAAGCAACGAGGCTGCATAAACCGAGCCGAGCGATGGGTACGCAATGAGAAGCTGCCCAATGCACGTGAGAAAATAGGCAAATGCGAAGATCAAAGGACGGGGAACTCTGTATTTGGTCATAAAAAATTCAGAGATGAAACCAGAGAGTACTCGTCCAAAGAAATTTGATATCGAAACCCATGAAATTAACGTACTCGTTGCTTTCGGTGAGTATCTTAATGATTCCCCAATTTGGCCTAAATTATCAATCGTCGCTAATGAAGACCCACTTCCCGTAAACGTCGCTAAGCAAATCAGAGCCATATCTACACTGAAAATCGCTTGCAAGATCGTGAAATCGTCCCCTCTTGATGGGTTTGTTTGAAAACCTTTTTCCAATGTGGGTTTTTCATGGATCGAAACAGTAATGGAAGAATCGGAGTTGTTGAGTTTTTTGAGCTTGTGCTCGAAAAACTCTTCTCTGATTGTGATGAACAGGGGGAGGGAAAGTAACCCAATAATTACAATTGCGCCACTCCGAAATCCGATTTTGGAGAAATTAACTTGTTGTTGTGCGAGAGTTAGGAATAAGATGAAAAGGGCAAGAAGAATTGAAACGTGAAGAAAATGGTAAAGAACTTTAAGCTCATCTGGGTGTTTACGAAGCTTAATTGGTCGAATTACAGAGAAACAGAGGAGGATTAATGTTGAAGGAAACCAAGCGAACAGAAGAACTAAATTAGATGGTTTTTCCGGCCCGTAAATGGCCAAGTAAAATTGGGTTAAAATCGCACCTCCGATTCCGACAAACCCTTTCAAAAGCCCCAAAATAATGCCTCGCCGGTCAGGGAAATTTCGAACAGCGGTGACCAAAATTGCGGTGTGGCTGAAATTGGAAGAGTTTGTTCCTAAACAGATGTAAAGGAACATTTGCCAGAAATGGGGTTTGGCGATTCGGCCCGTGATGGAGAGCCAAAGCATGAAGAAGCCGGCGAAGTTGAGACACGCGCCGGCGAGGAACAGAGCCCACAGCGGCGCCACCTCGGCTAGAAGTCCGACGTAGATTCCGGCGTTGGAGCCTAAATCTTTGGCGAATCCCAATGTGTTGATTTGGGTTTGTGTGTAATGGAAATGAGTTTTGATGACTTTTGAATATGTTCCGAAAATGTAAGTTGAACCGTTTCCGATCATCATGAGAAACGAGGCGAAAATTGTGAACCATCGGCCTTGTACAACTTGGTTGGTGAATGCCCAAGCTTCTAATATTGTGTAATTCGCCATATTGTTTTAATATGATTAAGTAAATGCTAATTGATTGTTGGTCTTGAATTTTGGAACCATTTAAAAGGGATAAAGAATTGATTCAAAAACTAACATCCTAAATTTGTTCTTTGCTTTTATTAATGTAATCACAGATATGTACAACCTATTTTGAAAGAATAAGGTTGTAAAAAAAAAAAAAAATCACTTTTGTTTTGTATTCCTAGTAATGCGCTGTTTAATTAGTTTATATTTCCCCTAATTACTTTTTGACTTTTCGCTGTTCGTTTGAGCAGTTGAACAGTGCGATTAGTATTATTTTTAGTAGTTTCTTCTCTTTTGATTGTTCGTTAATTTGAGCCTTTTTCGTATCTCAAATTCTTCAAACCTTCTTTAAATCCATGACTTCCACTTCCTTCTTCGCCTTTTCACAAGTTGCCAAATCCATATCTTATCTTTCTTCAAATTAGGGGTCGTTCGAGTTAGGTTAAATAGATTTTTATGACAGTTGATCAATTTTCTAATCCGTTCAATCATATATATTAGTATAATCCAAGTCTATATTTCTTAAGTTGGATTCTCAAGTTATGTTAATATTTTATTTCTTCTATAAAACAATTCTATTCATATTTCATAAAGAGAACAATTTGTGTGCAGTCATGGCTGGACCCCAACCGTAATATTACATACACTTTTTTTCTTAAAAAAAAAAAGTGGGATGTGAGATCTATGACGCAGGCCCCAAATATGTTGACATCATCACTAAAGTGTACCCAAATTAACCTCTTCCATAAATATATAAACAAATGATAAAAGATAGATGATGTTGTACTTAGCCTAAATTACATATTTATTAGTACATGCCATTTAGAAATATGCTAAGAAGGCATCTTATTTTATTAATAACTTTAGTTCAAATTCGGTTGAGTACCAAACAAAAAATTGTTCAAGAGTTGAACCAATTCAACCCAACAGAAATTAGAAAATCATTATTCTACTCAAATAGTATTGTAACTCAATTCAACTTTTATCATTTGGGTTGGGATGTAAAAGGCAATTCAACTCTTATCATTTGGGTTGGGATGTAAAAGGTTGCAACATTAGAGTTCTCTCTTTCCTCTCATTCTATCCCTAGTTTCTCTAGCCTCAAATCCACCCACTCAGGCGACTTTGACCAGCGTCCTAGTCACTAGCATTCTAAAACACGTGTAACATTTTGGAACTTTTTTTACCGTACATATCGGGGGAGTGGTGTTGAACTGAAACCAAACAATGAAACTACTGTGCCACTGATTCATTCGATTAATATTTTGCAACTTATTGACAGATGAAATGACAAAATTTGAAATTTTATTACTACTATCATACAACCTACAACAGCTATCGGTAAATTTTTAATGTAATGTTTGTATCAAAGCATAAAAACAATGCTAGATCTGATCGAGGCAAGGCTTGTAAACTATTATCAACTACATGGCAATAATTCATAACAAAAACCAAAGAAGAGATGCAATTCCAAACAAATCTCGACTTTAAACATTAATTTATAAGGCTAGGCAAGAAAAACACTATTCTTTTATAAGCCAAACTAAATTTTCATTAACTAATCAAATGAAACAAAAACAACACTTCTCCCTAAAGACGAACATAGAAGAGAAATCACCCCCAAGAATGAACAATAAACTCATTACATATAAGAGTAATATTTTGGTCTTTATAGGCAAGGATTCAAATAATCTTTTACCTACTTTTATGATCAGGCATTTTTTAATTTATAAAAATAAGTAAACTTACTAACTATTTGGTAAGTTTGATGTGTATATCTACTACCATTTGAGCCACATCGTTTCATTCATTTATTTATTTTAAAATTATTTAAGATAGATGTTAAATAAATCAATCATTTCATTTAACATTTTTCTTTATATTAGACAAAAATATGTAGTTTATATAGTAGTAAGTATACACGTCATACTTACTAATAAATTGAGTCGATAAAGATAAAAATTGCTCTTAACAGAAATGAAACCTAATTAAACAATGCATTATTAAAATAGAACAAAAGTGTTTTGGTTTTGTACAACCTTTTTTCTTTCAAAATAGGTTGTACATATCTGTGATTAATGAACAAATTAACCAATAAACCTCATATTAGTTTTTGAGTCAGTTCTTTATCCCTTTTTAAACCGTTCAAAAATTGAAGATCAACCATCAATCAACATTGACTTTTGGCACTCAATTTAATCATATGAAGAACAATATGAGCAATGACACAAGATCACAAGCTTGGGGTTTCACCAAACAAGTTGTACAAGGCCGATGGTTCACAGTTTTCGCCGCGTTTCTCATGATGATGGGGAACGGTTCAACTTACATTTTTGGAACATACTCGAAAGTCGTCAAAACCCAATTCGATTACACACAAACCCAAATCAACACATTGGGATTCGCCAAAGATTTGGGCTCCAACGCCGGAATCTACGTCGGACTTCTGGCAGAGGTGGCGCCGTTGTGGGCTCTGTTCTTCGCCGGCGCGTGTTTCAACTTCGCCGGCTTCTTCATGCTTTGGCTCTCCATCACGCGCCGAATCGCCAAACCCCACTTCTGGCAAATGTTCCTTTACATCTGTTTAGGAACAAACTCTTCCAATTTCAGCCACACCGCAATTCTGGTCACCGCCGTTCGAAATTTCCCCGACCGGCGAGGCATTATTTTGGGGCTTTTGAAAGGGTTTGTCGGAATCGGAGGTGCCATTTTAACCCAATTTTACTTAGCCATTTACGGGCCGGAAAACCCATCTAATTTAGTCCTTCTTTTCGCTTGGTTTCCTTCAACCTTAATCCTCCTCTGTTTCTCTGTAATTCGCCCAATTAAGGTTCCTAAACACCCGGATGAGCTTAAAGTGTTTTACCATTTTCTTTTCGTCTCGATTCTTCTTGCCCTGTTCATATTGTTCTTAACGGTTGCCCAACAGAGAGTGAATTTCTCTAGAGTTGGGTTTGAGAGTGGCGCGTTTGTAATTATTGGGTTGCTTTCACTTCCCCTGTTCATCGCAATTAGAGAAGAGTTTTTCGTGCACAAGCTCAAAAAACTCAACAACACCAATTCTTCCATTACTGTTTCGATCAATGAAAAAAAACCCACATTGGAAAAAGGATTTCAAACAAACCCATCAAGAGGGGACGATTTCACGATCTTGCAGGCGATTTTCAGCATAGATATGGCTCTGATTTGCTTAGCGACGTTTACGGGAAGTGGGTCTTCATTAGCGACGATTGATAACTTAGGCCAAATTGGGGAATCATTAAAGTACTCTCGAAAAGCCACGAGTATGTTAATTTCTTGGGTTTCAATATCGAATTTCTTTGGACGTGTACTTTCTGGTTTTATCTCTGAATTTTTTATGACCAAATACAAAGTTCCCCGTCCTTTGATCTTCGCTTTTGCCTATTTTCTCACGTGTATTGGCCAGCTTTTCATTGCTTATCCATCTATTGGTTCGGTGTATGTGGCTTCGTTGATGGTTGGGTTCGGGTTCGGGGTTCAGGCTCCGGTTCTGATGGCTACAATCTCTGAGCTTTTTGGGCTCAAACGGTTCTCGACTTTGTTCAATTGGGGCCAGTTGGTTGTACCGTTCGGGTCTTATATTTTGAACGTCGAGGTTGTGGGGAAGTTGTACGATTTGGAAGCTTCGAAACTTAAGCATCGAGGAAAGGATAACGAGATCATTTGTTTGGGGCCTACTTGCTTTGGTAACTCATTCAAAATTTTGGCTGGGGTCACGTTGTTTGGCGGTTTCATTATGCTTTTGTTGGCTTATCGGACTCGAGAATTTTACAGAGGGGATGATTATAATAACAAGTATAAAGAGGATTTGTGGATTGAACCATCCCAAATGGAGTTCTATCATTTACAAAACAAGAGCGATCGTGAGAGTATTTATTGAAAATCTTTCAATTTTGTGATACTTATTGATTGACTTTTGTCCTTCATTTGTTATTATTTACAATTATTTGAATATATTATGTATAACATATGTCTGATAACTATTTTTTTATTTTCAATTATTACATTTTGTTTGGATTTTTTTAGTTTTTTACTTGTTCTTTTTATACTTTTTTAAAAATAAAAACAAAAATTTGTTTTTAAAAGTTTTTTTCTTAGTTTTTAGAATTTCTTTAATATTTTAAAAATGTTTTTTAAATTTTGAAAACAAAAACTAAAATTGGTTATAAAAAAAAAACCTGTTTTTAAAAAAGTAAAAACAAAAAACGAAATGATTATCAAACGAGACCTACATGTTCAAATTGATTCTTAACTATAGTTAAATATGTTGATCCCTCGATCCCAAGAACAAACAATAAACTTGATCCCCACCTCGGATTGAGAACAAACCAAAAATAGATATAACCAACGGATCAGATGAATTCTAACAATATTACAAGCACCTCATACTGACCTTCACAAAATTGTGTATTTAAGGATGAGGTTGCTTTCGAGGCTTCCGCATATCTGCCAAGTTTTCAGGAGACTATCGTCTAACTCTATTCTATTTGGTGTCAACGAAACGCATAGAAAATTAATTCTTAAGTAGCTAGGTAGCCACCATAAATTGAACTCATAAAATCTGCCTAGTTTAGGATGGTTAAATTATGTGAACTTTACTAGATCGCTCAATGGATAACTCGAGATAGATGCAAGATTCTTTTTCCCGCCCTTCAGTTAGAACTAGAAGGAAAGGTTCATTTTTCACCACTAGAACAATCCATAATAGTTTTAAAAATCATCTTATTTGCTATGGAAGATAACTGTTTATTCTTCAACATAGGAAAAACCAAATTTATTAATAAAACATAGAATTGAAGCTAAAGATAATAACTCAAACAACGACAGCTTCAAATATTTTAACCAACAATCGGGCATTACGAGGCTGGGATGTCGACGTTCCCAACCAAATATAGACACGAAGAAGAAGAGCAATCCTCTTTCACAGCAATTGTAGACAAAGTTCATGAAAAGCTTGAGATAAAAATTCAGAATGTGTTATTCTATATATCAGTAACAAAGTTCCAAGTCTACAATCACTATAATTACTTTAACATAAGACCATTGATAATGTGTTGGAGAGACTGTTTCAATACAAGATTACAATGCTTTGAGAGATTTTATCAGTATCGATACAACACTAATGGTACAAAAAAGGATGAACTAAAACTCAACAGGGTAGAAGAATGGCACAGAACAACTAACTCTGTATTATAAACTACTAAGCCCAAATTCAGAAGCCCCAAGATTCAGATTTCAATGATAAGTCTAGCATAGAAAGAGTATCAATTTTGCCTATAAGCAATGTAATTGGCTAAAGCAATCAATGGAGCAGCTTTATCAGGATCAAACCCAGAGAGTTGATCCTGAGCATCTCTGTTTAATTTTTTAGCAAATTCCCTTGATTTTTCAATCCCCAAAAGTTTAGGATATGTAACTTTATCAGCCACTAAATCTTTCCCTGCAGTCTTCCCCAATTCGTTTGAAGATTTTGTTACATCTAGAATATCATCAACAACTTGAAATAGCAATCCAATGTACCTGGCAAAGTTTCTCAGTTTCTCAACCTCCTCGTCCGATCCGCCGCCGAGAATTGCCCCGAGAACCACCGCAGCTTCCAAAAGGGCTGCCGTCTTATGCAAATGGATGAATTCAAGCTGCTGAAGGCCGGCATCGGCCGCCCCTTCCGAATGAATGTCCACTACCTGCCCTGCAACAAGACCCTCAGTGCCAATCGACTTCGCAAGCTCTCCAATCGCCCGAACGATCCGCGGCGGTGCCACACCAATTGTCGACACCGCAACGTGCTCGAAAGCAAAGGCCAGAAGCGCATCACCGGCGAGAACAGCAACATCCTCACCAAACACCTTATGATTTGTGGGCTTCCCTCTTCGCAAATCATCGTTATCCATACAAGGAAGATCGTCGTGGATCAAAGACATAGTGTGGATCATCTCGACGGCGCAGGCCGCCGGCATGGCCATGGATTCATTACCGCCGACGAGCTCACAGGCGGCGATGCAAAGAACAGGACGGACCCTTTTGCCGCCTGCCATTAAAGAGTACCGCATCGCTTCATGAATCTTCAACGGTTCTCGAAGAAAAACCGCAGAATCCAAAGCGTGGTTCACCGAATTCCCCTTCTGGATCATAAACTCCTTGAAATTGAAAGTGGGTCTGCCTTCTTCCTCCGTTACAGTGTCCTCCTTGGCCAGAACCGCACAGATGGAGAAAAACGGAACGGAAGAAGTGGGCAATCGCCGTTTGGGAAGCAGAAACGATTTGAACCCCGTTTTGAAGGGAAAGGCAGTGGATCTGCAGGATTGGCCGAAAATGGAGCAGGATTGAAGGGAAGTTCCCAAGCTGAAAGCACTCATCGTGGATTGCAAGAACACAGAGAAGTGAAAATTGGAAGGGAACCCAGAAGAGGAAATCAAGGGAAGATGGGAAATTGAGGCATGAAAAGTGAAATTGGAGAAATGGGGATTTTGAAAACCAAGCAGATGAAAAGAAAGGATTGATTTTGGGATTTTCAGAAACGAGGATTGGATGGATGACGTTGGGAAGCAACGGCCATTGGGCTCTTGTTGTTCATAATCTTTCTTCTATGGTGGGTGTCTAAAAAGGCCAGACATTAGCTAATGGATTTCTATTGTATTGCCGGCCACACCATACCTAATCTACTACTTTAGGTATTAGACTTTTCAAAAAAAACATAAAATAAGGTATTAAACTCATTTTTCTTTCTTATGGTGTGTTTGTTTTTGCTACAAGAAAATGATGAACAATCACAGCCTGACAACTTAACACTTTATTAAATTTTTCTTTATATATTGGTTATCTTCGTAATATGTATTTTAATTCCACTTTATTGTCACGAATTTGATCTTGAAAATCAGTATTTGTGGTCCTTTTATCCAATTTCATTAAAAATATATATGTATATAATCTAACTCTCCATAAAATTTCAAATCAAATTTATCATTAAATCACTATTGACATAAGTTTTCAAATGAGTAGGTTGCTACTTGAACCATTACTAATACTAATTTTTCTACTGAATCGAACACACACACAAGAAAAATTGGGCAGATATAAGGATACAAAATTGAGGATAGTTTAGCCTGGGAAAGATCTCATTGCACATCTAACCGCGAAAAGACTAAGAAGAACTATAGTGCCCTTATGACCGAAACTTGAAAGAATGACATCAACGGCCATCAAAAGCATGGTTAACTTTGAATGAAAGACAAATCATCAGTTGACTATTCTCATTTAACAAATCATCTAATTCTACAACATTTAATTGCCAACGAACCCATAAGAAATGAATTCCTAACCTTTTGATTGGTGATGAAAATATAAAACAACATTCTAGTAACAATCTTTCATTATAGATGGAAATAAAAATCACCAATGAATTTCTAGTTATAATTCCCAACCCTTTTCTTTCAGTTTAAGGAAACAAGGATCTAACCCCTGACCTTTGGTTCTTAGTAGACAACCTAAAATGGAATATCATTCTTTGATTAATTTTCACAAAGATTTTAGTCCATTATATTTGTGGGGTGATCAACAGTATAGTTGTATCAAAAACAAAACACAACCAGCAATTTGGACTATCCAATCCAATTGTACGAGTTGAATTATGATTTATAATTTTTATTGAGATGGGTGGGTTCTCAGATTAACCAATTTTTTGTTCATTCAATCTAACTCAACCCGAACTAAAAATAATTTTTTTACTTTAATTAATTTTCACAAAGATTTTAGTCCATTATAATTGTGGGGGTGGTAAACACTATAGATGTATAAAAAAACACACAACGAGCAATTTAGGCTATCCAATCCAATTGCACAAGTTGGGTTGGGTTAAAATTTTGGTCGATAAAAAAATTTCCTCTAACTCAACTTAACTCATGCCATGTATACCCTTGATGAACCGGGCGTAAGTTCACGAAAGTGTATAAAAATAATAATAAGTTAGTTTGGCTAAAATTTGACACATCCAAAAGAACAAAAGAGCCCCATTAATTCGTTTTAACTAGAATAGATTTTGTTATATGCCATAAAACAGACAAAATAATCATACAAATGTTACAATTTTACTAATTCAATCCATATCACAAATAGAGTTGGAGACCCATGTTTTATGTCCATTGAGCTATTTGATATGCTTATGATGAGTCAGTTTCATCTCTCTTCAAATACAACATCCTTTCATGCAATAATTTTCCTCTAAGACAGACTATTTGGAGACTACAAATTTAAGAATTACAAAAATAGAACTGTAAACTCTATATGCACAATTTACTTATAGTTATTTTCTTTATTGGAAAGACCATTTACTATTATCAATGATATCTATTATCTACCTTTTTACTCTGAAATGCCAAAAAAAATCTCCCCAAAATGTTCTCATCACTCACTAATGTTGTATTTGGAAAGATGTATCAATTTCGCCATCTCATGCAGTATGAGAATCGTATTTTTTTTACTTTCTAAAGTTGTATTTACAGTAGGAAGACACAGTGACCGATTAATAAAATGGCATATGGTTTTCATTTATCAGGGGGAAAGAGAAACATACATCAATTTTCCTTGGACTTTCTTGATTCCCTTCTTTGCCTTTCATCTGATGAGACTGAATTCTCTGTTGAAGAGTCCAACCCCAGACACCTGAGAAAAGCTGATTTGGCAAGCCTGAAATAACTGCAAGGGTGAAGATCTAGCTGCTTGGTTTCTTGAGAGCCTTCCCCTCCTACTGCGTTGTCTTCTCCGACTTGCACGATTCTGCTGCTGCTCGTACTTGTCGCTATCTCCCTGCTGATGCTTTGCTCAATATTCACCTGTCAGATTCCATATGGTTTTGTTACAATTTCAGACATTATTATGAATGTAGATATTCAATGCACTCTGATGGTGAATTCTTGATTCCAAGAACTATATATTGATACATACACCAAGCAAAAGCTTACTATTAATGGGTTTTTAGAGTTTTAAGGTATTTTCTTGTTTTGTCATTATGTATTTTGTTTTAGCATGAGCTAAGCCATCTTATCAATGCTCGGCTAATGATCTTAACTTAATTGTTGCCTTTAATGCCATAGAATAAATTTGGTGAACCTTTTGAGAATTTTTTCCCATATACTTGTGTTTGTCTGATCAACTGAAGCATAGGACTATCACACACCGCTATTTGACCCTGAGTGGGAATGGTATTCGAAATAATCGATAAAACAAGGGTAAGTTAACTACTTGCTTGTCTTGGAAATAGGGCATCACTTGCAAGTCACGTGAGCAGCAAGGGTAGTGTAATAACCCAGGTGCACGGGAGATAGGCAACCAACTTGCATGTTATCCGGGGTAGAAAAGATTTTATCAATAAGAGGGTGTTTGGGACAAGGAGAATGAGAATGATCATGGAGAGAGAATATGGGGGAGAATGGTTAACAAAAAGAATGATTATTTGTGATTGGGTGAAGAGAATAAGAGAACATTTACTCGTGTTCGGGGTGTGGAGAATGATTATGGGAGGAACCATTACTTGTGTTTAAGGTACATAATGCATAGAATGATTATGAGGAGAACAAAATAATGGATATGAAGATAATGAAAAGCGGTAATAGGAAGAATGAAAAGTGATTACAGGGAAATAAGATTAAGGGAGAATGAATATTGATTACGGGGATAATGGTTGCCGATAGCCCAAACATGGATAAGAGAACCATTCCCCCATAATCTTTTTCATTATCCTTTCCCTGGACACCCATAACGGAGTAGGGAGACCTAACTTTACCATAGCGCGTAGTGCCACCGATAAGGAGGCGACCAAATGTTCACCCCTGTATAGGTTCACAGCAGGTTCAATCAATTTTTTTGCGAGGAGTATAGGATAGCAATTGCATTAGGTAGCCCAAGCCGACATCTTAATTTCCCATTCATCTGTTAAAGCTTTCTTGAGCACATCATCTGCATTTAGCATTATTCAGAACATTTAGATATGTCTAAGTACCTGAAATGATACTATCCATTTTCTTCACGCACCTTGTTACTTTTCTAAGCACGTCAACATCTTTCTACCATTGTTATTATCAGAGCTCCTAGATTATACTTGCATGCATTGATCAAATAAATTCTTTGTCCCTATGGATTCCACCCTGAAGTGCTCCCAGGTATAGTTGAATTCTGCATTTGTTCCCTGGCTCATGACAGTTTAAATAAATAACAAAATTCAAGACAGGAGCCCAAACATCTCTTTGTCCCACGGTATGTGTATTTAATATGAAACAAAGATGAGGAATCTTCAAGTCATCTTCTTCTTCGTTGTCCCATTTGCAAAAATGGGTTGAAAATTTGCTTCCAATATATATTTTTGGTTTTGTGTCCCCGAAAAACAATGGAAAACGAGTTAACTGAATTACTCTCTTGGTAGAGAAAAATCCAAAACCCTTTAGACAAATGCTTGTAGAGCGCTCATTGTGCAACTTTGAAATGAGAGAAACTTGAGGAGTTCCTTAGATAAGTGCACTACTGCACTTCTATAGATTCTCTTTGTGACTTGTGTACAACATACGGCATCATGTTAGGGAAGGCTCACAAATCTTTTTGTAACATTCCTTCGCTCATCATCAACCTTGATTAGAGGTCTTCTTCTCAAGCTTAGAAATTCCTCGTCCCTAAAGCCTGCAGGCTGTTTTTTTTTTCACCTTTTCTTTTGATGTGACTTCGTTTTATTTTAAAAAAATTATGATAATCCCCAAAATAGAGCAAATAGTTTCTTTATAAATTCTGTTGCAGACCAAATAGCAACAAGATTGTGATGAAAGTTCAATTGAGTCTTAGCAACATCAACCTCAAGCACAGAGCAAGGTACAAACATTAACTTCAAAGATTTGTTGTTGGGTGTCAGCAATATGGTCCATCTCAAACTCCATCCCTAGTTGCTTACTTGGAGTATGCCTCAACAATAAACTTGCTCCACATTATTTCTAACCTATTTTGCATTCTGAAGGGTTTTGGGTAAGTAGCATTAAAGCAAGACCTTCAAGCACAAGTCTCCATCCCTCAAATTGAGCATGTATCCGAGTTTTGCATTGCAAGGCTTTTGAGCAGGGTTTTTGTTCTCTAAGGCGAGCCAGAGTATCAAACACAATAAAGGCACTCAAAATTTAAACTATCAACACACTATTTCATAGAGGAACAGACATTTTCTAAAGGTATTGGAAATTAAAAGCTACCCTATAACTCCTAGAAAACTTCTTAATTTTTGCACAATAACCAGGAACACATACTAGTTGCTTACATGGGGTTTCCACCACCATTATCCCAGATGCAATTTTTCTGAGTCAGTTCTGGATATTCCTAAAGTAGAATTTTGGTGTAATGTTCTCCACAATTTCACCAACCTGACCCCTTTCTTGATTGTCAATGGAAGACACCTGCTACTATTCTATACAATAAACAGAATTTTGATGTAACTGCTGCTTTTGACCAATAGCTGGAAGTGTGATGCAGTTTTGGTTGAACCTTTAGCAGAATTCAGCTAAGAGTACCACTTCCCAAACTCTACCCCCCTAATGTTCACTTGCAGCACTCCTCAATGAAAAACTAGCCCAGCACTATTGACCTAATTTTTTTCATTCTGAATCGGTAGCAATTAGCGTAAACGTAGCCGACCATCCAATTGGGCATGTATCGCAGTTTCGCAAGGTCATAAGGCAAGATACTCATTCCCTGTAAACCCTAACCCAAGAATTTGGCCTCTACGTTGGAGAAGGTAGTTGAATCAGTGAAACTTTTGAGCACTAGACAAGACGGCTCATAGGGTAGCAAGAAAGTCTTGATAAAATGGAAAAACCTCCCCAATTTTCAAGCATCACAGCCACAGGGGTTTCTTGAGACAATCAACACCAAATTTGCTATGTAGTAGTCTAAACAAACTATTCAATTCATACAGAAACCAAAGAAACCTGTAAACCCTATATTCCACTCCTTCGTCTGCAAGGATCCGATCCATCAACGAACAAAAAGAAACATAAAATTGATTCCGCAGAGACCGTGGTACATAGAAGAATCCCAAAATTGGAACTCAAACAAACGAAACAAAGTTGGCAGGAACCCTAAATTCTGGACATAATCGAAAAATGACCCAACAATTCTTGGAACAATTTCACACACAGTAGCCGTACCTGAGCATTCCGCGACGGATTAGAGCCGATTCTGATGTTCTGCTTGGAAAGATTCTTGCCCTTTTGAGCAATTTCAGAAACGAGCCGAGTAGAAGAAGAGGAAGCAATGGCGGCAGTGGATCCGCTGTGGGTATTGGTAGTGGAGAAATCAACAGCGAAGATGCTGAGACAGTAAAGGGCGAAGATGAGGATGATGACGAGAAGCTGAATCCAGATTAACCATGAAACCCCAGGTTGGATTATGAACTCATCTTCAAGATTGAACATATTTGGGCATCAATTTGGGGGTGAAATTGGGTTCTTGAATGTGGGTTTTTGAGGAGAAGAAGAATGGGGAAGGAAGGAATGAGTAAAGTAAGGGAAAGGCAACAACAAAAAAGTAGAACATTGAAGCTCAACGGTTTCGCTGTTACCGGCTCGCACAAACTCGGACCTATTACCATTCACTCCCTTCAGGTCTACCATTTTTTTTTCCCTTTTCCTCTATGTTAATCAATAGAGAAGGGTTGAAATTTCAACCCAATTCCGAGGATTGAATTGGATTTAAAAACATGAAATTTTTATCAGTTGGGTTTCATACCTAAAATTAATCGACTAACCCGAATTTATTATTTACTTTAAAAAATATATTTCTTATCTATAATTTAATTATTTAGATTATATGTATTCTATTTAAATATTATCGTTATATATTTTTTCTAAGTTTTTATAATTTATATATCACGCTAAAAATATATGTAAAAAAATTATATCATTTATGGTTAGTTTTAATCATTTTATTTATTTTATGGATTTTTTATTTAACTATTTATTTCTTTTATGTTATATAGTTGAAATCTCCCATATGAATCTGGTATGATTATTATTATTATTATTATTTTGCCAATGAGGAGTTATAAAACCTCATTTGGATGTGAATTTTGGAAAAGTAGTTAGTAAATACTCCATAAATTTAACAAACAACCCATTTTCAGGTGATTGAGGAATTCAAATCACTTATATAATAATTTTATTTATTTATGAGTGTTCGAATATGTTTCAGCCACTTCCACTATGCTTATAGAATATTAACATATTCAATATGTTAATTGTGTTTTGTTGACTTGAACATTTGATTTACAGCTTGAATGAGATGTCTAAACATAATAATGTTTAGAATATTTTTTAAATCAAAAGGTTTAGAATATTGATAGTTGTGCTTAGTTCTACCATCTAAGCATGCTAGGTTTTATAATAACAAATAACTTTTTTTTTAATGAGATCAATTTTATCATTTTTATATAATTAAAATATGTTAATTAATGAATTATCTAAATGTAAATTAAGTTTTATAATATATTTTGTTTTCAGCCCTCATAAGTTGGCTTAATACATACTTTTGTTAATTCGTTCTCTTTTTGATTATCTAAATTTAATTTAGGTCATATTTTATTTTTTCTTTAATTTTTATTTTATATTGGTTTTAAGTCAGAGAAGAATAAAATATAATTCAAATTAAGCCACATATATAGAATGAATATTTAAGTCATGACGTCTAAATTGCAAGCAAAAATTGGCACACAAAAGAAACATAAGTATCAACAATGTTGGTTTGCAAAAATTAGCACACAAAAGAAACACATGTATCAACAATGTTGGTTTCTTAATATCATTCTTCTTTTGATTCATTGATGAAGATTTGTTGCTTTTACTCGAAGATGCAAACACAACTAAAGAGGAATAGAATTCTCTTAGAGGGTTGCTACTTATGATCACAAGAGCAAATGAAATTCACATGAATAAAGCACTGCTCACATTGAAAAAAAAAAGTGATATTTTATCTAGAGAAATAATACTTTAGAAAGTTTAAAACCTTATTTGAAAAATTAACAACTATTCAGAAAAGTACCTTTTGTTTAATTCAAGAATTAGGAATGGAGAACTTGAACCAATAATTTTTTTGTGAATGTTTTGATTAGTGCTAGTGTATATAATATTTAATAGGTAAACTTTTGTCAACAAGGTTGAGATGGCCGAGTTGGTCTAAGGCGCCAGATTAAGGTTCTGGTCCGAAAGGGCGTGGGTTCAAATCCCACTCTCAACAATTTATTTTATCATTTTTTTATTCCTTTAGATAATGGACACGTGTCCACCATTGAACCTCTCCTTATGTTGTAAGCTTCTCTTCCATGACATTTTATATGTGTGTTGCCTCCCTCTTGGACTTCTTCAAGCTGCCATAGATGCATTTTAATCTTTTTTCCCTCATCAACAAGAATCCATGATAAATAACTCTATTGAACATGTCAAGTGCTACTGGGAAAAGAAGTTGTCTAGATATGAACTAGACAGATAGATGTCTATTTAATGGGAGACTCAATCTTTATACTAGGGACAGTTTAAATCCTCAGATACTAGACATAGAAGATGAGCTCAAGGAGTGACTCAGTGGTATTTTGATCGGGGGAGAATCATTAGGGATATAAATAAAAAGTAGTCTCGTGTTGGTTAGATAAGGGAAAGATCATGAATATATGAGGGCAATTGAAATGTCTCGTGTTGGCCAATCTTCTCGTCTCTTCACTTTGCAGGTTTTAGATTGCTATGTAATTCATGAAACATATCCTTATTTAATAATATCATTCTCTAATATGTTAAATAGAATGGTCATTGAAAATAAATTTAGAGTATTCCTGGGAGTAGCACTCGTCTTAATAATTGATATTTTGGTCTTGTACTTTTAGTTTAGTTCATTTTAATTTGTTTACTTCCAATATGTTCAATTTGGAAAGCAAACTGATGTAATTTCATTCATGAAGGAAATATACAAAAAGAGAGGAAAACCCATCATCCACCGTAGTAAACAGATTTTAATATTTGAAGGCAATGTGTATTTATCTCAAACCAATAAATAGCATTACAAAGACATTCAAAACAATCATCCTGGTTTTTGTACTTTCAATTTCTCCATTTTAGTCCACTTTCATGGAGTCAAAATTGATCATTTTTGTCCCATATTTTATTCTCTATCTTAGTTTTTGCTCAAATTTTCAATTGTGCATCTACACTCAATAAATTATCCACTAAAAAAACACTTGATAAATTATCTGAAATATGGCTAAAACCATGAATTTAAACGATTTCTATGTCGAATTTTCAAATAAAGACTAAAACGCTTTTAAACCATAAAACCACAACTTACTTTTTGAAAGTAGGATGAAATGAGTAAAAGTTGAAAGTAAAAATACCAAAATAAACATTGGGAGTGTGTTTGGACTCCCATTTATGTAAACGGCCGTGTTGGTTATAATAACTCAACCGATGTTTGCTCCGCCGTTAATTATAATCGGTAGTTACCTAAACTTTCGTGCTCATTTATCTAAATCTACACGTTCATTTATCTAAACCTTACATATATTACTTTTTGTTGCATAACTAGTCCATCAAACATCATTTATCATAATTTCCCTTATAATAACTTGCCCCGAAAACGTCATTTATAATATTCTACTGTTTATCATAACCAAACCGATGCTCCAAACACAAAGATTTTGAAAATGTGATAGTAGTTATGACAGATTTGGTGAAAATAAAGCCTTATTTCATGAACACCTTTTTTATGTTGTTTCATCCCAACATGGAATTTGGCTAATCCCAAAGAAAGCTTCACAAACTCTCTATCCAAACACATTTTCATCCCAGCATTCCAGCAATAATATGAAAGGAAAAAAAAACCAGTTTATATCAAAATGACGTGAAAATATCGACTAAATAGCAACAATATAAATATGCATATCATTGCTAAGGCGCATAACTAAATAACTGTGGAGTCTATATTTACTACTTCAACTAAAGTTTATAAATTTCACAAACGTGTAATTTCTCCTTTGACTGGTAAATAACCACATCCACACTTTGGAGGGGATCTTATTGAAATAGAAATTTTGAAAGATTAAACAACTATTTATTTTATAAGACTAAAGGTCTCTAAAACAACAACCTCCCATTCTTCACTTACAGCCGCCCATACAATGATAGCATATCCTTCAATTTAGAGGCTTCTGTCTCCAAACTCTCAAAGCTTATGGAACTAGGTATTCTCCATTTCCAGTTTCCAAACTGTCATAAGTACAAACATAGATTACATGCTTTTTTTTTATAACCGAGAAATCGAAGCTTACAAACATATATTGCATACCGAACCATCATAACAGTCAAATTCATAGATATCTGTTGGTTGATATAATTAAATTTACTCCAATCCATTAGCTTAGACTTTTGGATTGATTGGTGGTTTAACATAATTCAACATGGTATTAGAGCAGGATGTCATGAGATCGAATCATTGCCAAGTCATTTCTTAAATTTCAAAACTCACAAATGAGGGAGAGTGTTGGTTGATATAATTAAATTTACCCCAATCCATTAACTTAGACTTTTGGATTGATTGGCAGTTTAACATAATTCAACAATATCATATTGCATTCTTAGAGAATATAAAGTTAATTCACATTTTTCTTCAAAATAAAGTTGCCTATTGAATGCTTGGTCTTTTTACTGCACTCTACAGATTGAGACATGGTACAAAATAAAAGAACAGGGGATTTTTTTGGGTGGTTGGGAATTATAAAGTTGTTATTTTCTGGTGCTACTGAAAACACCTGTGAACTCAAGAACTACTGAAATCAATTGTAAATCACAAATTTTCGAAAAAATAACAGATTTTAGTACTGTATGCCAGAGAACGGCCATTGAAATGTTGGAACGACATTCAAATCATATGCATAATTTTGAGATTTATGACATTAACCAAACTAATTGGAGATCTGAATATGAAGGTGTGACTTACCTGTGTAGCTGGAATGTTCATCCTTGCAGAACTCCCTAACCCAAGGACATCTTGAAAAAGTATAATGGCAGTTTGTGCTACAGAAGACAACCCCGCCCGGATGAGAGACCAGGGGATATCTTCTTTCTCAGAAATCGAAAGATACTTCAGTACCTGTAACAACCGAGACATGTCAAAACTTATAATACTTTTCTGTTGTTTTTCTTTACTCTTTTCAATGGGCTTTCATTAATGTGGATTTCTCCAAATTTATGTTTTATTTTATTCTTTTTCATGTTTCAAACTTATAAAATTAGTAGCTTTGAGACGATGTTTAGAAGCTATTGCAATATTTGCTTGTGTGATGAATGTGTTAGGTTCAGAGAAGGTGTCACGAACATTGGATTTTTCTCCTTCATTCAAATTGTCCCACCAGCCACGAATCTGCATCAAAACACAACAATTAATCGAAGGACACCAGGAGAGAAGATTATGATTCATTGTGTAGACGAGACCCAACAAATTGCAAGAAAATTTATATAATGACAAATTTTATATAATTAAATCGGATTAAAAATGTTAATTCAAAGACGCATGTCTACTTGGCCAACATCAGAATTTGCAATAGGAAACGATATAGGCAAACATGGAAATCGTTACGGTGTCATTATCGTGAGTTCCCGTGTAGACAACTTGGCTAGTTTCATGATTGTGGGGTATGTGCGGATTAGCAGAATCACTTCCAAAACCTGTTTGAACAAAATAAATCGATCACCAATAATATACTTCAACGTCTACTCAAAACAGACATGATATACTACAGATTTACCAAACTGGAGGACAGCCATTCCAGGTGCCCCAATAGATTTTCTGAGCTGAACCACATCCTCGGTAATAACTCCCTGTCATGATATTACAAAGCTTCAACCAATGCAAAATGTAGCTAAAACTGAAAGAAAATGGATTTAATTGGATTGCATTGTTAATAGAAAAAAGGAAATGGTAGCACTGATCAAATAATCTACAAAGCCCACTAGTATACTATTTCTCTTTACATGGCTCATTAAGAAATGATGAAACAGCGGAGGTAAATGTTACCAAAAAAAGTAGAACTATGTTTGTTGTTCTTTCACCTTCCAAAATACAAGTGCACGTTACTTAATTCAAGATGACATTTTATCATCAAGCAAAGGGGTTTTGGATGAGTAAATGGCAAGTTGAACCTCTAAGGCTTATGGCTTCAAAGATAAATTCAGAACCCAAAGTAGTTAGTCTGAAAATTTTTAAGAAAAAAAATATTGCAACCATTACAAGAAATCAAATCCACAATATTCAATAAGTTGTTCTACGATATCTATACATGTTTATCTATATAAGAACATACCAAATCCTCTGCAATTATGTTGGTCTTCCCAACTGCTCTGGATATGGCATCAAATAAAGATTTTCCAGGCCCCGCCTAATGTCGTCAAAAAAACCAGTGAAGAAGATATTATGATATCAAAGTACAATCTAAAAATATCTGGCAAGTTATAAGTCTGACCTTCCATCGCCCAACTGTAGCAATTTTTGCCTCTGTATATTTGCAACATATTAGCACAATGAACGAACAAAAGAAACATAGCATGTGAAGTAAAGTGATAAATTTATTTCATAGAAGCTACCAGAAGGAACTGCCCAGTACCCAGCAAATCCTCTAAAATGATCAATCCTGAATTCATCATACAGATTCTGTGCACGTTTAATACGCCGTATCCACCAAGAAAAACCATCTTTCTCCATGGCTTTCCAATCATATAGAGGACTTTCAAGTTCCAAGCAAACACAATTTTGTTAGGAAGATATTTATTGGCTGGGTTTACTAAATTTACAGACAAGAATTAACACAAACACAAATATAATTAAAAGAAAAACTATGGTGCCTTTGGTTGGAAAGAAACAAAGGAGCTTTTGAAGATAAGTCTATTAGTTTTTCTTTTTCTTCTTTTGAAATTATGTACAGCTTACTGCTTCTTGGCCTAGAAGCTAAACTATCAATGAATTTCAGACATATTTTTACATACTAGTCGGGTGTGACTCTTGGGTCGAGAAACTTATTCTTTTTTTAACTCAAGTAACTTGTGTCTAACCTAATCCTTAGAGCTATATTTGAATTGTTTGAGTGTTTTAGTATTTGTGAATAAAGGACTATCAGAGAATATGGGGTTCCACCTCAAAACCAATTAGCAATGAGAGGAGTAACTCATATCTCTTTTATATTGATGTTAGGCTCTCCCACTTTACAATGTGGGACATTTGTGAGATCCTAACATGTCCCTTCAAAATGGTGCCTCTTTTGGGCTCACCATTCTAGAATCGGATCTCAATTTCATCTTATTGGACCGATACCCGTTTGGGCTTTATGGGCTCTGATACCATATTAGAAAATATGGGGTTCCACCTCAAAACCAATTGACAATGAGGGGAGTAACTCATATCTCTTTTATATTGATGTTGGACTCTCCCACTTTCTAATGTGGGACATTTATGAGATCCTAACAAGGACTCACATTTCATAATTCCAATTCACAAGGGTTCTTAAATCACAGTCTAATTTTATTCTGGATAGACAAATTCTCGATGCATCCTTACTACAAATGAGGCCATAGATGAATGCAAAAGAAAGAAGAAAAAATAGGTTGTTATCAACTTATCAAGTGAAACATTACGAAAGTCTTCGACGAGGTTGATTGGGTATATTGTGGGACGAAGCTCCGAATTCCTCAATTACAAAAAAATAAAATAAAAAGGAAAAGAGAAGCATATTTTAACAGAAAATATAATGTACAAATCAACCATTTGAATGAGACAAGTACGGTACACACCTTCCCCATAGTTGACCAGTTTCACTGAATGCATCGGGTGGCACACCACTAACTAACACAGGATAACCTTTCTTGTTCTGCCAAAAGAATTTACGATTAGAATTAGCAATCAACATAATGAAAACATTACATGGTAGTTTTTCATCCGTCTCTACTCATCCAGAAGCAATATATACCAGCAGAAATTGCTTCTTATTAGCCCAAACATCTGCGCTCTGATAGCCAACATATATAGGCATGTCTCCCATAATAGTAATACCCTTCATATTTGCATAGCTGCGAACTCGTTGCCATTGTCTCTGGAATAAAAATTGCTGAGCAATGAATATATTTATCTGCAAAAACAAAAGTACGTGTGAGCAATTAGAATACAGACTACCAAAACAATAAGCTCAATGTCAAACAGAAGAATTCACCCAAATCTTACAAAATCTCTTTCCCTTTGATAGACATCTACTAAAGCTGAAAGGTGCCGGTTTTTTAAGGGTTCAGGCCATTCATACCAACTGAAACAATTTAGTCTGTTGTCAATAGCAGCAAAATAAGCTGCATCTTCAAGCCAGCCTGAAAATTTTGAACAAAAAGAACGAGAGAGAGAGGGTGAAAGAAAGTACAAAGATCTGTTCTAAATATAAAGTTATACGATCAATTAAATTAACCAGCTGATTTTATTGGATACTAAATCTAACACAAGTGTATTTGAGTTGTCATTCCGTAAAACTGAATGCAAGGGGATCACTATCAAAGTATTGATACCAACTTAGAATCATTTTGGGCAACCATCTCACAGTTTCTAATTATTTTATTTTCTCTATTTCTTCTTCTACATCCAACAGTGGCAAATAAAATTTATAAATATCCATGGGCCTATACTGAAGGGGGAAAACTTGACAAATGAATACTGTGTTAACAAACTGATTCATCAAAGAGAATGTTGGAGTAAATTTGGCAGCTCAGCATAAATGGTTGCAGATACCAACTCTACAGCCGACTAGAACCAGTCATTGAGGAGGTTATCAGTCTAATTTGAACGTTTTTTCTTGAAGTAAATGAGGCTTGAATGAAATAGGTGATTTATTGTCTGGAAAGAATGAAATAGGTGACCAAAAAATAGTGCAACATGTATAATTCTTTAACAATCAATAAGATGATAATATAGTTTTTTTCTAACAAACAATCGGTAGGTGGCCAAGATGATCTAAATATTACTACAAACTAAAAGGTCTTCTGCAAAATATCCAAGGTGAACCAAGAGTATGATCATTCAATTATTCTAAAAACTTACTTGATATATCAGGGTCTCTACAAAATTCTTCAAGCTGTCTTTTAAGTTTACCGTCACTTTGAATTAGCCTTTCTGCAGCCTATGACAGAACCAAAGAAAACCATTTACCCACATTAATAAATACATTAAAGAAAATAGAAATACACGGGTCATATTAATATACAAAAAAACAAACACATTGTTTTTTGTGGATTCTATGGCTTGAAAGAAACCATAGGATCTTCCATGATAAAGTGTCCTCCTCCTTCGAAGCTGCTAGGTGAGCTTGCATATTACATAGCCTCTTGTTTTTTTGGATAAGAAACAATTTCATTATAGCTATGAAATTACAAAAGGGCACATGGCCAAATAACTCCCAGATTCAAACCAGTTACATATCAATTACAATAAAGATCTCCAATTACTTAAAACTATGTCATAGCTATAATCATGGAAGAGAGGTGATAGTTTGCACCAGAAAATAACAGTAATGGTAAGATTGTCAATAAAGCAAGGGAAGTTAGAGCTCTTATCCTGGAAAATCCTGTAGTTCCTTTCTCTCACATAAATTCCAACAAAAAACTCTGATAATTTAAAGTAATTGGACAATAGTGTAGCCTGTAAAAGAGAGTGAGTGTCACCGGGTAGGACCACAAGCCAAGAGAAACAATCCCTCACATAATCCCAGAATCTGGTTGCGTATGTACAGCTGATAAATAAATGTTGTTGTGATTCCATGGTTGTTTTGCAGATCGCACACCAATTGGGATTGATGTGCAATGAAGGAATTCTTCTTTGTACCATGTCATGTGTGTTTATGGCCTTCTCAATAGTTTCCAAAGGAAGAACTTAACTTTTTTAGGGAATTTTTCCTCCCATATAGCCAAGAAAATGACAGGATGTACTTCAGTACCATTTAGTTCGTTGATGAGGGATTGATTGGAGAAAAGTCTAGAAGCCTCCAAATTCCAGATGCAGATGTCCTCGCCTCCTATGATGTGGATGTTGTTTAGGAGTCTAGAAAGGGAACATATCTCAATTATCTCTTCTTCTTTGAGGCCCCTTCTGAAAGGCTTTTGCGTATGTACATAGCCTCTTGTTAAAAGGCTTCTCAAAAAAAGAGAATTATGTAATCACATCATGTTTTCTACAATTAATTTGGATTGGAGAGATTTTCTGCAATTGACATTTTCTCAGAGAGGGAACACTCTACCCCCAGCTGATAGGCTGTTCTTTCTTTTTCAATACAATATAACACACACACACACAATTTCCTGTCGATAACTAATAATGATAACTTTAAACAATGGAGGGAGTATAGGAGGCAAATTCCAAGTTTAAATTCATTTTCAATCCACTCCTCATATAAGCAATACTTCAACTTTGACATGCAGACATTCGCGAGAGTGAAGAGGGGAAAGACCAATTACTAACCTTTGATATCAAGGGATCCTTTATATCAGCAACAGTAGCAAAGTTTACATGGTCAGGGTCGCTGCAAGTTTTCAGGGGCAGGATTACTCATTAGTGTCACTTCATGAGAGATGCTAACCATTAATCTCAATATGCCCAAAAGTAAAGTTTCTTACACTGGTGTTGGCAACTCGTCTTTTGTGAGCAAACCATCCTTAACAAGTTCATCAAGAGAGATCAAGAGAGTATTTCCACAATTTGCGTCCTGAAAGTTTTCATTAGAAACAACAGAGAAAAGAGTGCATATCAGGTAAAATTAAACAGATCATGATCAATAAAATAGTTTAAATTGATCGTATAAATATCGATCATATAAAGTAAAAAAAAATCAAAGATTACAGAACTGGTCATCACTCTGGAACACACAATTAAGATAGCCACCTGCCACCCTATCTAAAGAGCTAAAAGTCAGCCAAAAGATCTACTTTTTCTTTTGATTTTCCTCACCTCCTACATCAGTAAGCGACATGATCTATTACAACCACCAATAGTCTCATAAATATAAACAGGCAACACAGCAAGCACAAAAGCCAGTTAAATGAGGGAATGAAGGAAACAACCAACTAACCAAACTAGTTTCAGAATGACTAATAATGTCCACGTAGTATGAACAATCATTAACAGGATTTGAGCAATATATACTAGCACAAACCACCGAGAACCCCACCAGATACTATCACTAATCATTCATTCATGTTCACCACCCAATTTGGGAGTAAAAGACCTATTTAATATACACAAGGCTCTTCAGCATATAAATTTCTATTGGCAGGGTTCATGCCAGATCCATCATATTAACCCCCACCACCTGATTGTGGAGGAAAGGAAACTCCTACATGAAGTATAAAAGGAAGTTCAAATACAGCCAGGGCTGGAGGTTTTATCGCTAATTTTAGTGAAGTAAATAACTGTCTCAAAGGGGCAGTATAATTCTAAATAATGGGTGAAAATCTCTGATTGCATTCATTTACAATTAATAAAACATTTCAAAGTTGCAGAAAAAATGGGGTAAGAAGTGGAAATTCCAATAAGTAGATAATCCAGGGGTATACTTAGTATTTCCAAACTAATAAAAAACCATGTCTACTTCAAGGCCCACACTTTGAAGACATCATTCAAGGGTCTTCCTATTAAGTTCATCTAAAGATTCGAATGCACAATGTGTAAGTAGATGTTAATATGAGGCTGTGGGCCTTAGCCAACAGGACACCTTGGGAGACTACACAATTGTGACGTGAATAACCAAATGCATCAACTCGTTCCCAAATTATCAAATCTATTTAATGTTATTCATATAAAAAACATCCAAGTAAATTTATTTTTGAATGTGTGTTCTTCTCTATTCTCCACATTGTGGACAACTCTATTTCCTGAAGAGTCACACGGTTCCATCCCCCATCCCACAGGAGAGATGAAAAAAGTAACAAATGGAGATAAAGGAGGGTTGAAGAGAATTAGAGCATTGGTTAGCTAGAAAACTCATCACCTGGCCCGAGTAGGGTGATCCCTCTTCGTTTGCCTTCCTTCCTGGAGGAACGAGAGGAAGAACCTGCATAATCACATCGTCAACCAAAATTGATCATATTATAAAACTTCCTCAATATGTATACATAATTAAACAAAACCCTTTTCATTTCTCCCCTCACCTTTCCAAAAATCCATGCTCATTGTACAGGACTCTTAAGCCCAACATTACAGCAAAATGTTACTTAGACTACACAATCCAGTAAGTCTCAACTTCTTTTACATTCATTTCCATTTTTCTCTGGACTCCCAGCAATCAAGGAAAGGAAGACATGCGAAATTCTTGAAAACGAATAGGGAAAAGACCACTCGAGTGTAAATTCATAAATATAACTATGTACAGATCACTGCTTAAAAAATTCAAGAATTGAAGCACCTATACATTGCAAAAATTGCTTCAAGAGCCACATTATTAATCTAATAAAGCAACAAAAAGTCCACAGCAACAAAAAGGAAATAGAAATCAAAATATTTCCCACTTCCAATGCAACAACCAAGAGACGAATCAGAAGAATCAAACCTGCCAAACAGAGAATCCCGCATCATGAAGCCAATCCACAAATCTAAACGCCTCATCTCCAAGGTCACCAATGCCATAAGGTCCTCGAAACGACGTAGGATGAAGCAGAACGCCAGCTCTTCGCCGGACGTCAGGATCCACCTCCGGGAACCAATCGCCATAGTCGACCGGGAAATCCTCCCCGGCAGTGACGGAATCAAAAATGGCGGCAGCTTTGAGATTGCGGGAAGAGGTGGAAGAAGATGACAGAGGGTGGAATCTTCTGGTGGCGTTGAGAGGCAAGGGCGGCGGCGAAAATGGCGGATTCCGAAGCTTGGGAGTTACAGGAAAGGGGAAAAGCGAGGTTGAGATCGCCATTGTTGCAGATTTGAGAGTGACGATCATGTTGGCAAATTAATTCTGTAGTTTGAATAGGTAGCTGAAATAGATCTTTTCTGAAAATAAATATATATACAAAAATATTAAGTAATGGATGGAGGTTAAAAAGGTAATTTCTCATTTATAAAGAAAAATAAATATTGCTGGCTGTGGGGTTCGAACCCACGCGCACTTATGTGCAGAAGATCTTAAGTCTTCCCCCTTAACCTCTCGGGCAAACCAGCTTTTTGTTCTAAATATTGCGTTTTTTTATTATTATTATTTGTAATTAAATAAATTTTTGAGAAAATTGTAAAAGTCACTCTTCAGTCTTCTAGTGCATTTATTTTATTCAACAACAGCCACTCTTATATGTTGATTGTTATAATCAACCTCACGGTTGCTATTTATGTTTTTTTTTAAATCATATTTATGTTATTTTTTAACTCTAGACTTTGTAAAGTATAATATTAATCATTAAATTGATTTCTTCTTGAAAGAAAAAACACTAAAATGATTTTAGATTCGAATGATAGAAATTAACCTCAATTTACGAAAACAAAACTGGTATAAAATCATTTTAATTATAGTTGTAATAATGTTATAATTCAAGGGTCTAATAAAAAGACACTTATATGTTTCAAAATAAGTTTATTTTCTTTTCTTATAAAAAAAAGTTTAAAAGAATGTATTTAACATTGATGGAATTCTATGTTTAAAAAAAATTCAAAAAAATTCTATGTTTCCAAAGAATTGAGTTTAAAAGAATGTTATAATTCAAGGGTTTAATAAAAAGACACTTCTTTGGATTTCTATCACCGATATGAAATTTAAGTAGTGATAGAATAAGTTTATGGTTGATTGAATTCTATCACTAATAAAATTCAACCGGTGATAGAATTTAATTTAAATTTTTTATTACAAATGAATTAATTTAAATTTTGTAGTACAGATGGAAGTACTTGACCTTTTTTGTTATAAATGCAAAATCTTCTATATACAATAACTACATATATTTTACCATAATTACATATCTCTCGGGTGCAAAAAAGAGCTTTTATTGAAAATGTAATGGAGCTCTTTTTTTGAGAAACAAATGTAATGGAGCTCCAACGACAATTACTTTATTGGTAACATTGCTCAAAATTAACATGTTTTTAATCTCTTTTTATATGTTTAGCTCGTCTCATTGCCCTATATCGTTTCCATTAAAAAAATACAGTTCTTATTGAAAATGAATAAATAAGATAAAAAGGGCCATTTAATTTGGAAAACCAATGCATTATTCATTAGAAATCAAGAAATAGATATTATTAATGATGAGAACTCTGAGAAACATAGGATTTTAAACCAGCTAATTGGCACAATATTTCTGTTTAATCATATACTTGTTTTAAGTCAAAGCTCGAGTTAATATAATAACCAAACAAAAATGAAATAAGACAATTTCTATTTTTTATTTTTCACCAAAAATTAAGGAGCTTAGACCCATTCTAAAACACATGCCAATAACTAACTATAACGGTCATCCCATTCCCCAACGTTTCTCTCACGCACCCTCTCCTCAATTCCTCCATTATTCCTTCATTACCATCGGATGATGGGAGACCCTAAATCCACCGGGTCTGTTGCTGTGGTCGCTGCCTCGACCTCGCTAGAGCCGCCGCCACCTCCCCCGATCCCACCGCAATCCTCCTCGTCCCTGCTCGTCGCCCCATCGAAGAGATCAAAGAGGAGCAAAACCAAAGTGTTTCGAGTGTTTCGATCCGTCTTCCGATCCTTCCCCATCATAACCCCTGCAGCATGCAAGATCCCATCGCTCCCGTCGGGGCTATCGGATACGCTGCGAGGGGCACCGTCAGGGAGCCGGGTGACCGGGACGCTGTTCGGGTACCGAAAAGGACGCGTGAGCCTATCCATGCAAGAGAATCCACGATGTTTCCCTAGCATGGTGATCGAACTAGCCATGCAGACGAACGTGCTGCAAAAAGAGATGAGTTCCGGGATGGTTCGGATAGCGCTCGAGTGCGAGAAGCGAACTGACAAGGCCGACAAGACGAAGCTCATGGAAGAGCCGTTGTGGACCATGTTTTGTAACGGTAAGAAAACTGGGTACGGCCTGAAAAGGGAAGCCTCCGACGAAGATCTTAAAGTCATGGAGCTTCTCCGGCCGGTTTCCATGGGTGCAGGAGTCTTGCCGGGAAACTCTGACGTGGAGGGTCCAGATGCTGAGTTGGCATACATGAGGGCCCACTTTGAAAGGGTGGTGGGCTCCAGGGATTCAGAGACTTTTTACATGTTGAGCCCGGAGGAGAATAATGGGCCCGAGCTTAGTATTTTTTTTGTAAGAATTTAATTAAACACATAATTTGGAAAATCAAGGTCAATGGCTCATCCAGATTGCAATCATCAAAGTTATTCGTTTTATTTTTGATGATAAGCTTATATTTGGTGTGTTACAATGGATTCTATTGTAATTGCCTTTTTGGATGATAATTTTGATTAGATGTCTCCTTTGTGTGCTTGTTTTTTGTTTTTTTTTATTTATAACTTTCTCTTTTTAAAACTCAATTTGTTTTAATTTATTTTTGGGATTTTTTCATGAATTAAAAATAACATTCAATACTTATCAAAAAGTTGATTCAGACAAATTAAAATGATTGCACATAACCGATATTTTTAATCTAAGTGAAATTTGATGCCTTACAAATAAATGAAATTGATGGGAAATTGATTGAAATTAAACAATTAAAATTTAAATATTATGATGTTTATAATTAAAATAGGGATGTTAAAATGTACTAGTTATAAAAATAAATAAATAAATAAATACAAAATAAAAAAATTGCTGCCTAATTGACTTAAGTGGTCATATTACTGCCTAATCATATTACTGCCTAATAGACTTAAGTGGTCAAATTACTGCATAAGTAACAAACTAAGGGCATTTTGTCGAAGGAAATAAAATATAAAATCAATAGAATTTACCATGAACAACATATTCTACTTCTTGTATTATATTTGTAACACAATTTCTAAAATAATTCATCTATAATATATTAATTTCTATTAGTAATAGAACTCAATTTATAAAAAACTCAACCACCGATAAAATTCAATTTGTATTTTCTGCTGTAAATGAATTAGTTTTGATTTTGTGTGAAAATATTTTGTTTTTTTTTTCGAGTATATATTGGGAGAGGGAGAACAAATATCGATTCTCGGGATCGAATGACGCTGATGTTGAACTGGTTTACAACCAATTTATAAAATCATTGCGTCACTAATCCATTGAATTTATCTTTTTTTATTATATATGCAAAATTCCCTAAAATCAAAATGAAATATATGATCTACTTAATCTCAAATTTAAACTTCAGCTATCATTATTAAATCACAATGGCACTAACCCTATATATTACATAACCAAAGGTGACCACTAACATAAAGAAATTTGAGTGGCACTAACCCCATGTACTACTAACATAAATAACTGCTTTTGTTCATTGTACATTAATGTTATCAAATTACTATTCTTATTAACAAAATAAAGTTTAGATTTAACCTCCATCATTTTAAAACTTATATTTTAGTTCATATTATTTGAAAAAATTAGAATCAAGTTTCTACAGCTCTAATTCTTTTTTTTTTTTCAACTAATTTAGAAATATATTTATATTTTGTGTCTTTTTTTGTATTAAAATTATTAGCATTATTATTAAAAGATTTTTTTTGTTGGATATTTTTTATTTTTTATTTTTGATGAATTTTTTTTTGTTGGATATTATTAAAAGATTTGACAGTGAATTAATTTCATTATTTGGTAATATAGGATTTGTCGTCTTTCTACCCTAATTTTATTTTTAAAAAGAAAAAATATACAAAATATTAAAATTCTTTCTCATATATGGAGAGATAATTTTATTTATTTCACAATTCTTAAATAAACCTCTTGATATAATAATAGTATAATTACTCTAATCATGTATACTAATATATTTAAATAATAATAATATTATTATTATAGTCACAAATGTATCAAACATAAGAAAATAAATAAAAAATACAAACAAAAAGATGGAAAAAATATTTAAAAAAAAAAAAGAAAAAGAAACGAGATGAAACGAGAACATCTTGTCAAACACAGTAACACACCAATATCAGAGAGGGAAAAATACTTTTCCAATATTTTATAAAATTAGTTGTTCCGATAATTTTTAGAATTTTACAATGAATGGATATATTTTTTTTAATGTTGAAAGAGAGAATTAGTTCGTGGAGTATTCTAAAAAAAAAAAGATGAAATAAAATTTTATTACAATTGGTTAATAAAACTTATGCCAATATTTTATGAGTTTTTTGTGAAAAGGTAAAATTTTTGTGGGGAAAAAAATTAAATCAATCTTATTTTTCATCTTGAACTAAAAAAAAAAAAAAAAATCATACTCTTATGAAAATTGCTGAAAAGTGAAAACAAATAAATAAAAAAAAAAACTGAACCCTCGTTTTCTCACTCTGACGGTAGAAGAAGAAGGTCTTCCCCTTCAATCGCTCTCATTCAGCTGCTGCTTCAAGGTTTCTTTCTTCAATGAATATTCATTTTCTTGTAATGGATTTATGGTTCTGTTTCTATAGCCATTACATTCTTGTTTTTTCTTTTTTTTTTTTGGGCTCAATCTCTATTTCATAGTTCCACTCTACTTTCGATTTGGGATGTTTTTGTTTGTTTGTTTGGCTGAATCTTTGATTTTCCTCCCTATCTCTGTAGATGTATGTAATTTGATGGCCAATCCGAGTAGAGCTCTAGCGACATCGTGTATAGTCTAGTAACCAAGGTTACATGTTCGGATTACCCTTAATTTTGATTTGATGTATGTTTTGATTGGTCGTGTCAGCAATATTCCACATTTCTTTTGCTCTCCTCTATTTTATGACATTTTATAAACCATGAAATTTCATACTCTAATAATGAAATTGTTCTTATCCCATTATTCTTTTTTTTTTGTTCTTGTAGATACTTTTATCAAGGAAGGGACAATGAAAAATCTTTCACAAAATTCTTCATCCCTTCTCCGCTTTCTCTCTAAAAACAAATCCTTTTGTTCACTACCAAAAATTCCAGTAAAGACTATCTCACAGTCATCATCTTCTGAACCTATTAAGCAAAGCATTGATGCTTCAGTGGAAGCCTCTTCTCATGTGGCCTCTCAGGGCAACTTAGCTTCTTTAGAGCCCATAAATGGAAAATGTGATGTCTCCATCAATTCTCCTTTCAGTGAAAGTCATGTGATAAGCACTCTTCTAGGCTTCAAGAGTGATACAAAATCAGCATTGGAGTACTTCCAAGGGATTGAGAGGAAGAGAGGTTATGCCAAGAGCACGGATGCTTTATGCGTCTTGCTTCTCATTCTGATGAATTCGAAAGAGACCCGTAAAACAGCTCGGACATTTCTCAATCGATTTACTTCGGGAGATTTAGTCCGCTCTAGTTATTTCATTGACCGTTTAGTGGAATGCATGAAACTGTACAGCTTTCCATCAGATGATATTCAGATTTTTAATTATCTGGTGAATAGTTACGTTATATCTGGTAAGATTGATGAAGCCCTTCATTGTTTTAATAAATTGGTTGAAATTGACATGAGGCCATCAATTAAGTATATGAATATCCTTTTGACCGCTATGGTTAGGAAAAACATGACTTGTGAAGCACGGGAGTTGCATAACAAAATGTTGCTGGAAGGAGTTGCTGGTGACTGTACTACATTGCTTGTTATGATGCGCGCTTGTTTGAAGGAAAAAAATATTGTCGAGGCAGAGCAACACTTCTTAGAAGCGAAAGCAAGAGGAGTGTCACTTGATCGACGAACGTATAGTACTTTTATCCATATAGTTTGTTTGAAACCAAATTCTGGATATGCTTTGTCTTTGTTAAAAGAGATGAGAGCAACAGGTTGGGTTCCTTCTGAGGGTACATTTACAAATGTTATTACTGCTTGTGTGAAGGAAGGGAATATGACAGAGGCTTTGTGGCTGAAAGATGAAATGGTGAATTGTGGAAAGTCGATGAATTTGATTGCTGCGACAAGTTTATTGAAGGGTTACTGCATGCAAGGAGACCTGATTAGTGCTTTAGATCTTGTGAATGAAATTTGTAAGTGTGGTCTGGTACCCAACAAATTTACGTACTCGGTTTTGATCGATGGTTGCTGTAAGAATGGGAATATGGAAAAGGCATGTGAGTTTTACTCTGATATGAAAACTAAGGGAATTCAGCCAAGTGTTTATTCTTTGAATTCTATGGTACAAGGGTATTTGAAATGTAAGTCCTTTCAAAATGCATTAATGATGTTTGACGATGCAGTCGAGAGTGGTCTTGCAAATGTTTTCACCTTTAATACTTTATTGTCTTGGCTTTGTAAGGAGGGTAAGGTAGATGAAGCTTGCAATTTATGGAATAAGGTGATTGTTAAAGGTATTATTCCGGATACAGTTTCTTACAATAACATGATACTCTGTCATTGTAGAAAAGGTAATATTAAGGAAGCATGTACGCTGTACAAGGAGATGCTAGACAATGGTCTTACCCCAAATGAAGTTACCTTTTCTATTCTAATGCACGGTTATTTCAAGAAAGGTGATATCGATAATGCTTTTGGTATATTTCAAGAGATGAAAGATGCTAATATTCTCCCTACAGACACCACATTAGGCATCATTATCAAAGGTTTGTGCAAAGCTGGTCGTACTTTGGAGGGAAGGGATTTGTTCAATAAGTTTGTTTCTCAAGGCTATGTTCCTACGTGCATGGCTTACAATACTATTATTGATGGTTTCATCAAAGAAGGTGACATTAATTTGGCCTTGAATGTATATAGGGAAATGTGTGAAGTTGGTATTTCTCCTAGTATTGTCACCTACACGTCCTTGATTGATGGGTTTTGTAAATGTAATAATATAGATCTTGCTTTAAAGTTGCTGAATGATATGAAAAAGAAGGGTCTTGAAATGGACATTACAGCATATGGCACACTCATTGACGGTTTTTGTAAAAGAAGAGATATGAAAAGTGCACGTGAATTTTATAATGAACTTCTTGGAGCTGGTTTATCTCCAAATGTTGTCATTTATAGCAGCATGATTGCTGGGTTTAAGAATCTGAACAACATGGAAGCAGCTATTGACTTGTACAAGAATATGGTGAATGAGGGGATTCCATGTGATCTGCAAATATATACCTCATTGATTGATGGGCTCTTGAAAGAAGGAAGACTTCTCTACGCATCAGACCTCTACTCTGAAATGCTTTCCAAGGGTTTTTCGCCTGATGATCAAGCGCACACAGTTCTGGTCAATGGTCTTTGTAACAAAGTACAAGTAGAGAATGCACGCAAGATTTTGGAAGAGATGAATGGAAGAAACATGACTCCTAACATTCTCATTTATAACACATTAATAGCTGGATACTTTAAGGAAGGGAATTTGGTAGAGGCTTTTAGGTTGCATGATGAGATGCTTGGTAGAGGTCTTGTTCCTGATAACACTACCTATGATATTCTTGTCAAAGGAAAGTTCAAAGGAGGAGATCATACTGTTAGTAGAGATTTAAGTTTCTAAGTAGCTGGACTCACCCTTCTGAATTGTTCCCAGAAGAAAGCATGGCTATTAGGTATTCTATCTTACTTTTATTCACCTACTTTTCTGCATGAGTTGTTCTTTAAGAAATAATATCGAGGGCGAAGACAATTAGTTAATGAACGACCATAATTTTGTAGGTATGCTCTCTTTTTCATTTTGGAAACACCATGAGGTTTCACGTCTTTCCCCATCATCCATTTCGAAGAGTCAAGATTTTGTAGGCATGAGTTGTTCTTGAGAGTCAAGATTTTTTAGGTCCGTTTGATAACTTTTTTATTTTTAGTATTTGAAAATCAAGCTTATAAATATACTTTTTTGTTTGTTTGTTTTGTTACCTGCTTTATACCCATTTATTAAAAAACCAAGCCAATTTTTTAATCTTACAAGCCCATGAGTGGATATTGGTTTTACAAGATGTCAGCCCTTTGCCGATGTCTTTATATTTAAGTAGTTTGAGGTCTTCCTTCATATTTTCAACTTGGTTTGCAAGCTCTCATTGTGCTATTTTGGTTCACTGATGGTGGGGGTTTTAGAACGACCTTTAAGTGGGTGTTTGTGGCAAAGAGGATGAGAATGGTTATGGGGAGAATGGTCCTCTTACCTACGTTTGGGCCACCGGGAATCATTCTCCCCGTAATCTCATTTTCCTATCCAAGCTTTTCAAGTCCAGTGCGGGAATTGTTGGACAAAGCATAGCTTTTTACATGAGCTCGATTTGATTGGTTGTTTTGATAGCTGATATCTACCTTGGATATCTGCCATCGTAATGCTGCCGGCATTCTCTGTTTATATCTCTTTGTTTTCAGACATTCGTACGCTTAGATCTTGAAGGTCCCTCAAGTTTTTAGTTCCTAGAATTTATGTTATGTCGTAATGTTTTGTCTATGCTTAGTGTATTTTTAGCCCTTTGTTCTCGACTTTAGATGGCATATCTTTGTATTATTTTATCTTCTATTCCTCCTTTGGGAGTTATGTGAAGCTACTGCTTCTTTTTATTTTCTTATGAAAAATGAAAAAGGTTTGTTTCTTGTTTAAAAAAATCAATTCATTACCATCCAATTCCTGTTTCTTGTTCCAATCTACCTTCCTTTCCTTTGTAATGGAGTCTTTATTTTTTCCTTGATTAAATATTCTCTCTATCAACAACAGCAATAGCTCAGCGGCATCAATGTTCACCCGATCATCAATAGGTCACGGGTTTGAATCCCCCCACCTCCAATGTTGTAATCTCAAAAAAAAAAAAAGTTCTCTCTACAGTTTTTCAGGTTCTTTTTTTCCTTCGATAACCTGCCAAACTTCATTGACAGCCTCTTTTATCATTTCCTTAATTGCATCATTTGATCATGCTGCTTTAAAAGCCACTTCTGTTTTCCCAAAATACTTTTTTAGTTTTCGCCTTTATTTATTTTCTTTCATTGGAATTGCTAAACTTCTTTTGGCTATTTTATTCGAGTAGATTGTAACTTCATCAAACCAGCCACGGTTTGAATTTTTCTGGATCTAGCATGTTTCATCAGAAAATTTGAAAACATTTTTTGTTTTTGAAAAATTATTGTTTTTTTTTTAGTTTAACAACAAACTGGGTGTGGGGAGATTCAAACTCATGACTTCGTGGTCATGAGAACACACTCGTGTCGTTGAACTACTACTCTGGTTGGCGAACAATTATAGTTCTCAGATGCTTTGATAAGTTGAGTCTCCTCTAATAATTCTTCATCGGGGTTAATTAGTTTTTATGCCTACGATACGAAAAATAAGAATTTGTTGTTTTATCATTCTCCTTGATTATTTGAACTAGCTTCTTATCTAAAAGAAAAGCCTGTTTTCAGTTTCAGAATGACTTTCATGGAATCCCACTCCCAATTTACCAATTTCAGACTATGCAAGGAGTGAACCTAACCAAGCTTTCTGTAAAGAGAAATGGTCACCAATGGAACAGGTACCTTCTTTTCTTTTTTCTTTTCATCTCTTTTCCATGCATGACCCCTTTTGTTCATCTTAATTCTCTTATTGGTCTAGAACTTCAGTAAGTGCTGGCTATGATCAATTTGTGAAAGTATATAGATGTCAATATGTTTATTAATGCCCTTTGCACCAAGCTTTAGCAGATTTTGTACGTGAACCTTTTATTTTCCTCAACTTATTAACAATCGGTTGGTTCATCACTTAAAAGAAACGTGTAACTAAATGTTGAATCATGTAAATCACCTGTCGACCCAAAAATTTGTTGATAGATTAGGATAAATTTAATTATATCAACTAACACCCCTTCACTTATTGGTTTGAAAATATGAAAAACGGCTAACAAGTTGAAATCAATTTTAATTGGGAGGAACGATTTCACTGTGATTTGACATACTCCGATACCATATTGAATCAAGTTAAATCACAAATCTATCTAAACATTTAAGGTGATAGGTTGGGTAAATTAATTATATCAACCAACACTAAATAAATAATTGTTACAAATCCTTTGGTTCAATGTTTTTTTTTAAAAAAATACATGTGAGTGTTTGGACTAGTTTATGTGCCCCTCGACTATTTTTATGGAACAAAGTGTATGATATCACAACATTTAGTTGTTAAAAAAAATTCAAAAATGAATTCCTAGGTAAGTAGCCACCATGGATCGAATATCATGTAGCTTCATGGTGTGTTATGTCAAAATATTTTCCAAATTATTGAGATTTAACTTTAATTGGAAAGCTTTCTTTGTTAATTGGATTGCAAGCCTTGTTTGTCTCTGGAGTGTTACTAGTTTGTTATTCATGGAAATTCTTTATTTTGTATTCTTAGGCTGAAAGAAGAATGTCTGCACCAGAGGAGTTTTCTGTTCTACTCATGTACATTCTTTAGGAAGTTGAGATCTTGTAACATTTCAAATATCAATGAGAAGTTCATGATTCTTGTGAAACAAAAGATTTAGCTTTTAATCTAAATCATACATATTCATTCATTGTTATATGATGGTGCAAGGTGAATGTTTCTAACTTCATGTGAACCTAATGGCTGGAAAGTCTTTCTCAATTTGGCCTGTTTATAGTTATATTCTTTTCCTCATACAAATCCACTTACTCAAGGTTCTTCTCACTTGGATCCTTAAAGTTATGTTTTTTTTTTTGAAAAGTTGAGTGCAACACGAGAACTTCCCAAGTAGTCACTCAACTTAATATTACTCTCGCCTAAGCACGCTTAACTGCAGAGTTTTGATGGGATCCGATGCATTAGTACGGGTATGATTGCACCCTATGTCTAATCTAAGAATGTGATAGAATTTATATTATGAATATTTTATTAGTAAATAGTAAGGGAATTTATATAAACTCATGCATCTTATTTATGGATAATCATCTCATATATTTGTACTGATCATCAACTTACCTTGAGAAATTAACATAGGAAAACAGGGGGCGTGGTGGGACTATGATATCACATGAGCTTTTTTTTTTTTTTTTTTTAACATTTTTTTTACTCGGAACTTGGAGCTATCCTCCTCTAAACTTAGAATACCACTCGCCTCTTTCTAAATTGTAACAATGGGATACATTGAAAGATTTTGATGAAGACATGAGAGGTAAACCTGTCGTAGTTGAATTTTGAATGTGAAAACTTGGCACTATTTGTATATCTTATACTTTATTAAATGAATTAATTTATTTACTTGGTTAGAATTTCATTTTAAAGTTTTTTTTAAATAAAGATGGAAAAAAGTAAAGGAATATTTAGATGAGCATGATGTATAAAATAATGTACCTCCATGTGGACAATCGATTTGATTTTAAATTCAAGAGATAAAAAAAAAAAAATGTGGTTTATATCGAGTCATATAAGTGGACATTATTTTACCCCTTCGAGCGTGCCTAAATATTTTTCAAAAAAGTATGCAAATTTTTTTTAATGCTCAACTTTTACACTGATATTTTCAAAATGTGTAAATTAGAGAGAAATTTAGGAAGCAAATATAACAATGATTTTTCATCTTCTCATCTTTTCTCTACTTGAAAATAATTACACGATTTTTGGGGGCTAATTCAATAAGATTTATTTATTATTATTATTTTCAAAATTTCAAATTATTCAAATGACTTCTGATTTAAGTGAAATTAGGTGAAAATAGCTACCAATCACTAAAAGATGGTCCAAGTAGTTTAGAATTAAAAATTGATACAATTCTCAAGTTTAAGAGTATAAGTTAACTTTTCTTCCAAAATTATGATTATTTTCTTGGACAAAGATGAATCATATATATAGAGAGTTCATTTTTTTTAATTCAATAATATTCTAGATTGGAAGATTTGAAATCTAACTTTTTAATATCAAGTTATACATCATGTAAGATGGAGCTTATGTTGAACTTAGTTTATCTTTAATTCAAATAAAATATATTTTTTAATGCTCAACTTATCATTCAAGATTACGAAATACTTCGCAATTTATGTTTAAAAAATATTTCACATTGCAATTTGTTGGGAGTTTGAGAGATTCAGCTCGATGTCTTACCTAACTCTCATCTTCTACCCATTGACCAAAATACTTAAATATTGCATATTCTTTTTATGTAACATTAATCATTATTTGGTACATTATAAAAATTAAACTTAATTAAAATGGCAAACCCCACTTTGATTGGAAAGTTTTTCAAACATATCCTATTGCTGGTAGGAGTTATCAACATTTTCCTTGTCAACTTAATTAGCTTCTTTCACAAGTACCATATACCGAAAGTTTATCAAATTAAATTAAAATATAGATTAAAGTTTAGTGTATTGCTCTTGTATATCTTTGGGATCCTTTCATTAAGACCGGTCATAATTTATTCATTAATATATTAACATGAAGTAGATCAATGATATTTTTTAAATAAAAAAAAGAAAAAAAAGAGATCGACGATAATATACTAAAAACAATCCATTTTTTGGTCAAACTTAATTCAATGGTATAATTCGTGGTTGCAATCTTAACCTCAGGTTGTTACAATTTTAACCCTCTAATTAAGTTGCTCCAATAATCTTATAAAACTATTTTCTTTTATGCGTCCAAAATAAATGTGTGACATGAAATTGATAACAAATTAACGGATTTTTTGTAGTTGAAAAAAAGAAATTTCGAAAGAGTTATTTTTGTTGAAACATTATTTTATTGAATTTATAAAAAAATTTAGATTAGTATATATGTGTGTGTAAAAAGTTTCACACTTGTTTAAAATTTAGGGTTCAAATTGATGAAATTAAAAGTTTTGATACAACTTTGTAATTATTTTGATTTTTTTTCTTAATTCATTTGTTGTTTGCTATATTCACAAGCATTACTAAGTTAAATGGTATCTTTTTTTTTATAGAAAAGTTCAATGATATCAATTAAGTGAATTATATCAATTTTAACCCTCCAATTAAGTTGTTGCTTTATTTATTTGATTAATGTATAATGTCACATTTTTAGTGAGCTCTTTTACTATCATATTTTATTCGTTGCTTTCAATAATGATTAAGTTTGTTACGCATTGTTAATGTGTGTACTACCATTTTAAAATTATTAATAAAATATATACATTTGATTAGTTTTTTTAAGTACATTAATAATTAAGGCGAAAAAATATTAAAAAATTCATAATTTTTTTTTTTTTTTTTATGAAACTAAATTCATAATCTCTTTTTTTAAAAAAAATAAAAATAAATTCATACTCTCTTAACTAAAGATACACTTAAGCTATTGCTCTTATTTATATGGATTTGCAAAAAAATAGTTTAATTTCTCCATTATACCTGGAGTACCAATATTGATCTACTCCTAAAACGTGGTATCTCGATACATTGAAAATTTTTGCTTCCTAAGTCCTATACTTGGAGGAACATCTAAAGAAGCATACTTATGAAATGTAAAGTTTCAACCACTTACGTTCGCTTTTGAAACGGTCAATATTTAAATTATATTCACTATACAAGTTTATTCGAATCAAAATTAAAAGTATAATCGTTTAAAAATATCGTAAGTATAAAATATAGTAGGGGCTTTTGCATGTATATTACAAAAGAGTTAAAATATTACATGAATAGCACAATAATGAAAATATTTACACATATAGCAAAAAATGAAAATCGATAGACTTCCATATTGATAGATTCTATCAATAGAGATTGATAGAATCAATTACTAATAAATAAAATAAATTGATAGACTTTCATTAGATCAATTACTGATAAAATTAATAGACTTCTATCACTAGAGAATGATAGATTCTATCAAAGTCTTCGATAAAAAAAGTTACATTTTTTTATAAAAAAAACTTGGGAGAATTTGCTATAAACGAAGTATTTTTTAAAATGTGCTATAATTGTAAGTTGTTATAGAGTGCAAATTCCCAATATAATAATTTTTTTTTGTTGAATTATAAGTTGGTCATTGCACTAAAAACAATAAACTTTCATAAACTTTATAATGTAATAGATTCATAAACCTTCATTTTTATGTCAAATAAATTCAAATTTATATCTACTAAATCAAATTGTTTTTGTTTTTTAAATCTGAATACTACAACAATGTCTTTTTTTAAGGCATACGACAAGGTCCAATTGGATTCAAAATTAAAAGTTTTCGGACTTGTCATATATTTTTAAGGTCCATACACACCTATTTAATATAAAAGTGAAAAGTTTTAGAACCTAATGAACGATTACTTAAAACTAAGAGATGAATAAACAAACTTAATATTCAAGTGAATTTTACCGAATAAATTAATAGCGTGTTAGTTATCTTATTTAGTTGTAATCTATTTTAACTTCATAATCACATGTTCAATTGTCCTTTATATAGGATTTGTTGGTCTCGTCTCCAAATTTCTACTTAAAAAAAATATTAAGGTGAACTTCTATTAATTCCAAAACAAAATAGAGATGGATGAATTTTGCCGAAACAAAATATATTTGGTATATCTGTGTAAGGAGAGTTTTTTTTTAAAGTACGTAGGAGAGGAGGAAGGACAAAATACCAATTCTGGGGATCAAATATTTGACGTTGGTGTTGAACTAGTTTACAATAAAATAATAAAACCATTGCGCCGCTAATTCATATGGTATAGTAACATTTTATTTAAAGTTAATCGTTTAAATCTGAGACCTTTAGGTGGAGTCAATTACTTTTTGGCTTAAGCAACTTTAACGAAATCAATTAATAATAAAGTACAACCAATAGAGCAGTAGCTTAAACATCATCAATGTCCACCTAATGATCTTGATGTCTTAACTTCGAGTCTCCCTCACCCCTAAATTGTTGTAATCTTAAAAATAATAATAATAATAAAAAAAAAAAAAAGTTCATGTATTGCATTAATCTAGAAATTTTGTAAGGGTTAATGAAAAAGAGTGGTTTGGCTTAACTCCACGAAGATAACGTGCGCGCCAATATTTGTACTGATTAAGCTTATGGTTCGTCCTATGATTAATCCAAGATGGCACAAGAACGATTCAACAAACTTTTATCTGATTTCAAAATAATAATAATAATAAACCTTTTATCTAATTGATTGATTGATTAATTTATTGGACCTGTTAGCTCAAGTCAATTAATTAGGAATTTATTATAGGTAGTAAATTTTAGCATTCTTTTTTTAGTACCGGTTATTTTGAGATAATCCAAAATTTTTATGAAATGAATATATATTTGGATTATTATGCTTGTTACATAATATCAAAGACTACAAAATATTTTGATATTCTCCTGTATTCTAAGATTCTCATATAAAAAACATCCGATTAGATGAATTTCTAAAATTCTTAGCAGGATAGAATCACGAGGTTATGTCCTTCATTTTTCTTTTATATAGTTACTTTCATCATTTTTCTTAATTTTTCTACTTTAAATAATCAAATAATAAAAAATCAGTGTAATTTCTTAGAATATATGGTAGGGAATACCAATTTTGTCATAAGGACTAAATTTTATATTTTTTCAAATTATAGAGATTAGATTTTAATTTTTGAAACCATAAATACTAAACTTTAATTTTCTTTAAACCATAGGAACTAAACATATATTTTATTCTATTATTATTTTTTTAAAAATAATATATATTATTATTCATAATATTACAAATGGTTTTTTTTTTTTTTTTTAAAAAGATGAATACAAATGGTAAGTCAATATAACATTTATTAAAATATCAAAATTTTGAATCCCCGGGTCCACATATTTGTTTAGGTCGTTGCATTCTTTTCAATATCTTTCTTTTCAAGTTTGTTTTCCTTTTTTTTTTTTTTTTTGAGTTCAAGTTTATTTTCCTTTTATATCTTTCTTATACATTTTTTTCATTTGTTGTAAATTGCGATGACAATGTGTTTCGTTCATTTCTTTCTTGGTTTCTAAAAAAAAATCATTTCTTTCGTAATTCTTCCATAAAAAATATCGAAGAAAAGGAAAAATATGAATCTCAAATCAAATGAATTTGAAAAGGATTAAGTTGCAAAAAATTTCTAAGTAAATATTATAATAATGGAAAGAACATATCTATGTTGAATATTATTGATTAATCACATACGTTTAATTAGTATTAGTTAAATTCAATTTTCTTTTTTTTTGAGTTCATATTGGAGGAGGAGACAAATACCGATTTCGAAGTCGAACCTGTGATGCTGGTATTGAACTGGTTTACAACCAACTACTGAAACTACTACGCCACTAATTTATTCACTAGTTACATTCATTTTCTAAAACCACATTAGTCATTTATTAATTATTTAATAGTTATAAATTATAATAATCTGAAGTAACGCCCAAGTTTGCATGATTTTTTTTTTTTTTTTTTTCTAATTTTACAGATTTGTAGGTAGAATGTTTTACACTAATTAATATATATGATTTTTCATGAATAGCAAAAAATGGAAAAAAAATATACCGATTGTAAAATTTTAGAAATATTAGAATATAGGAAATTTGATTTGTCTTCCATCAAGCCGACCAAATTGAGAGTGAAATTGATGACTTCAAAAAAAAAATTGAATGAAATAAAAACAATCAAATAAAATTGATTAAAAATAATAAAATTTTAAATATTTTACTATGAAATATTTTTAGATTGCTATAATTAAAATGTGAAGGCTATAATTCGTAATTTACAATAATATTTTTTAATATATTGTCTTTATTTTTACACAAAAGATTTCCCAATCTTATATTTCATATAGGACTATTGACTCAGCAAAATGACCCTGGTTTAATTGATATAGTAAATGTGTTGTTAATTAAAAAATCTATGATTTACAAAGAGGTCGGTATTATTACTTCTCAAATAAATGAGAGTTTAAATATCGATTCTTTGAATCAAATTCATGATCGTGGTGTTAAACTGGATTACCACTAAACAATGAAATCATTCGATGATACTATTAACATACCATAAGTAGTTCCTACTACTCATTTATTCCAATCCTTGTTATTCTAAATTTTGCATTATTCCAAGAAAAGATAGGATTTAATTTATAAACCAAATAAACACTCCAACGACCTATTCCAAGAACGATACAAGTTCCATTATTTAACTAAAAAAACCCAGTCTTTCTTTTTTCTTGACACAAAACCCCAGTCTTGATCTTTAGCATACACAATATACAGTATAAAAACCAGAGGTAATTATATATTTGTGGATATCTATATCTATATCTACACAAGCACACATCCTTTCAAAGTTTCATATATACGGTTTTGTAGAACGAAATTACAAAAACGACATATCAAGGCGATGGCAGCAAACTTCGCAAAGGGAAAGATGGTAACCGTTTTGAGCATCGACGGTGGGGGAATCCGAGGGATTATACCGGGCACCATACTCACCTTTCTTGAAGCCAAGCTTCAGGTAAGAGGAGAAGGTGGTGTTGAAGTTATTGATTCGTTAGATTCTGTTTGATAATCTTTTTGTTTTTTGCTTTTAGTTTAAAAATTACATTTCTTTTTTCCTTCATAATTTTCTACGATAGTTATATTACTAATTTTTTTAAGAAATAAACATATTAGAATTCTTAGCAAAATTCCAACAGAAAAAAAAAGTTCTTGTAAATTATTTTTATTTTTAATAATTTTCAAACCATGATTTGATATTTGAAAATATGGATAAAAGTTAGATTAGAAAACAACACTAATGTATGAGAGTTAAAATAGTATTACAAAAGGAACTTGGTGGTTGATGGTTGGTTTTAGGTTTTATTTTAGTTCAACCACCATTGATACGAGAGAATTTGAAATCATAATTTTTTAATTTATAGACAAGTGTTTATGTTGTTGATTTATTGTTCTTGTCGACGTTGGTCTTAGGAATTGGATGGTCCAAATGCGAGAATAGCCGATTATTTTGATGTGATTGCTGGAACGAGCACGGGCGGATTGGTGACGACTATGATTACAGCTCCTAATGAAAACAATCGCCCTTTGTATGCTGCTAAGGATATCGTCGATTTCTACTTTGAACACACTCCTCGTATATTTCCTCAGAAAAAGTTGGTATTCTTTTTTTTTTTTAATAAATATTTTGTCCTTTAAATTTTAAAATTAGATTAACATTAACATATATCACTTACGATCACATGTAGGGAGTAGCAACTGGAGTTGTTTCAAAACTCCATGTCATTCTCTTAAATGATATATCTCTGAGCTATAATTCTATATTTGACACAATATTCAAAGTTTTTTTTTTTTTTTTTTTTTTTGGAATAGCATCATTCTCTATTCCAAAAGTATATGCAATTTACTACTTTAGGTTGCAATGTCGTTTTGATTTTGAAGATTGTTTTATTTCTAAGGTCTAGTTTTAATTCATAGATATAAAAAAGATTGAAAATTGGTATTTATGATAACTTTTTCTTGTTTTTTCCTTGAAAATATTAATTTCTCATCTATAAACTTTAAACTTATGTTCATAATTTGTCTTTGGTTACTTAAATAATGAACTTTATTAAATCAACAATAAAAAGAATAACTCAATCAAAGATAGATTTACAAGGTTCATGTAAGTTGTGTTAAGCTACTTTTCTAAACAAAAAGACAAGGTGAATTATTTAGGAGATTATGAATAATACATAATATTAGATCAAGAAAAACTAGAGTTTATACAGTATATATCTTTAAAATTTAAACAAATCATAGGCCAAACATAAAAAATCAATATGGAAATATAAAACATAAGCAACATGTTTTCTAGGTTTAGTGTTTCTCTCGAGTCCTCTATTAGTGCTTTACCCATGGGCTCCAACTCGCTGATCAGACTTCAAACCCTAAGTTAATCAGAATTCGTAGCAGAACATATATAGTTGATTTAAAGTATTTTATGAGAAGAAATTTTAAGTATAAAAATTAAAATTGGATTATTTGAAAGTGAAAAAAAAATTGAAAAAAACGAAATAAAACTTATATATACGGACCAAAAATGACATTTTAACAAAAACTGTGATATTACTCAAATCAAACCCTATATATTATGAGATGAACAAAATCAATAGATAATATATATATGATAAGCGCTTAAACTGTGTGAACTAGAATAATAGCTTGACTTACTTTTTTTAATATGTTTTTATGACTCAACTTGCGTTTTTCTTGTTCAGAGGGTGGTTTAAATTTGTCTTAACAAAAAAGTAACACTTTATATAATATATATATATATATATATATATATATATATATATATATATTTGGTTGTAGATAAGATCAGGTTTTTAAAAAAAAAAAACAAAAACAAAAAACAAAAACAAAAATCCTACTGCAAATGATTGAGACCACGTTTTAATTAAAAATTTAATAAATATTTACTAGTATATGAATTTTTAAATAAATTATTTAGATCACTATCACATTTTGACTTTTTATATATATATATATATTTGGTTGTAGATAAGATCAGGTTTTTAAAAACAAAAAACAAAAACAAAAATCCTACTGCAAATGATTGAGACCACGTTTTAATTAAAAATTTAATAAATATTTACTAGTATATGAATTTTTAAATAAATTATTTAGATCACTATCACATTTTGACTTTTTATATATATATATATATTTGGTTGTAGATAAGATCAGGTTTTTAAAAACAAAAACAAAAACAAAATCCTACTGCAAATGATTGAGACCACGTTTTAATTAAAAATTTAATAAATATTTACTAGTATATGAATTTTTAAATAAATTATTTAGATCACTATCACATTTTGACTTTTTATATATATATATATATTTGGTTGTAGATAAGATCAGGTTTTTAAAAACAAAAAACAAAAACAAAAATCCTACTGCAAATGATTGAGACCACGTTTTAATTAAAAATTTAATAAATATTTACTAGTATATGAATTTTTAAATAAATTATTTAGATCACTATCACATTTTGACTTTTTATATATATATATATATTTGGTTGTAGATAAGATCAGTGTTTTAAAAACAAAAACAAAAACAAAAATCCTACCGCAAATGATTGAGACCACGTTTTAATTAAAAATTTAATAAATATTTACTAGTATATGAATTTTTAAATAAATTATTTAGATCACTATCACATTTTGACTTTTTATATATATATATATATATATATATATATATATATATATATATTTATTTAGTTAAAAATAAATAAAATATTTAGGTTACTATCACGTTTTGACGTTTTTATAAGGGCATCTTTGTGTAGGATGAGTTGGGAAGGGAAGAGATGAGAAAGAAAGGAAAAGGAAGGAAAAGGAAGGAAAAGGAAAAGGAAGGGAAATGAGAGTAAATTTATGTTTGGTGGGAAGAGATAAAAAGATAAGGGATAATAAATATGTGTTTAGTAGTTTTTTAATATAATAATAATTAAATATATAATTTATATTTATTGATGAAATATATTTTAAATTTTATTCATTTAATTTACTATTTAAATAATTTAAAATTTAGAAGATCATAAAAACTATCAAATAAAAAATTTAATTAATTTAAATAATCAGACTTCATACTTAAAATAATAATAATCAAAATAATTTGAAGTAAATAAATTTTATATAAAGATTAAATAAAAAATTAATTAATTTAATTATATAAATATACTTCTTTAAAGAATATATATAACTATATTTAATTAATTTATAATTATTATTTCTCACTAAAACATTTTAAAATTATTTATATTTTGTGTATATATTTTTAAAAAGTGAAATTTTAAACTTTATTTCTTTCATTTATTAGTTACATAAAATTAAAATTTAATAAATATCCATCATTAAAATTAAAAACAAAAAGTGAAGTAAATCAATATAAATAAAAATTATTAAGTAAAAAAAACAATGTTAAATACTTTTTTTTTTATCAAAGTATAAATACAAGAATAATTACAAATATTGTATTGATGAAAAATAACGCATATTAAAGAAATAGAAGCAGATTAATAAATTCAATATCATTATCAAATAAGTTAAGATGAATTAATTGGTTAAGAAATTTAATCTTAAATCTCAGTTTAAGAATAAAGTTCACATTCATCCTCTGTTTTGAAAATTGACTTTCAAAAAAATACTATAATAATAATAATAATAATAAAGTAGTGTTTAATAAAACTACTAAATATATATATATATATATATATATATATATATATATATATATATATATATTTTGTATATCTTTAGCACAAATATATGGGGAAAATAATTATATATTAATATATATTATTAAAAAAAATCAAATACATAACTTATCACAAATATTATTTACAACATGATATATTTAAAAATATATATGGTACTATATCAAAAAAAAAAATGGTAAATGTTGCATTAAAATATCTTAAAAAAATTATATTAAAATAATATAAATATAAATAGTTGCGTACATTGTTGTATAAAGAAAAATAAATAGTTGAATATGTTATAAATATCAACTTTTACTCTAATTTAACAGAGAACTCGTGTTGAATTTTGACAAATTTATTTTAAACTAATACTATAATAAAAATGTAATTATTAAAATTATTGATATAAAAATATATATTTAGAAAGTAACGAAGAATAAAAAAATTAAGGAAAATGAATAAAGAAAAACGTTTATTTAGGAACTTAACAAAAAGGTACTAAAAAAGGAAATTTGAGAAAAACAATTAAGGAGATTACATAGAAAATTAATAAAGGGTTTGAAATTAAAAACAAAATTGAATCAATACAAGAAAGTGAGAAATTTGTGGAAAGTTTTTTTTAAACAATAACAACCGTAAGCTTAAAAAAAAACATTCGCAAGCTCCACGCGCCGTATTAAATGCCAACTTTCTTCCCCGTGGGCCAAACGCCGGGAAGGAGCACTTCCCTTCCCTTCCCTTCCCTTCCCAGCTCCTTCCCGGTTGGCCAAACGTGCCCTAAATGTATATATATACATATGGGTTGAACTTGACTTATAACATTTGTATACTTAAATTTTAAAAATTGAAAACTAAAAATTAATAACTAATGCCCAATTGATAATCATTTTCTTTTTACATTTTTATTTTTGAAATTTAAAGCTTATAACGAGTATCTCACCACATATTTTTTCGTAATCGATTGAATTTGGAAAGGCTAACGGATAGATGTTGCGGAATCAGTCACTTGTTTAGCCAGGTGACCAAATTGTTGGGACAAGTGACGGGACCAAGATACGATGGAAAATATTTAAGGAAAATGGTGAATGAGATTCTTAAAGATCTTACTCTCAAACAAACTTTGGCATACATTGTCATTCCTGCTTTTGATGTCAAGCTTCTCCAACCAGTTATTTTTACTACAAATGATGTATAATTTCTTCCCTTTTTCTAATTTTATACTTTTATTTAATTCATGTGATTTACTAATGTGCTCAGATTTCCTTTGAAATTGCTTTAATATCTTTCCAATATTATCAATATTCTAGTCAGGATCGTTTCAAGTTCGTTCTATTTTAATCTATATAACTTTAGGTAAAGGTTAAAATTAGCGTATAGATACCAAGTTTCTTTAAAATATATCATAAGTGTTAGTCTAATCAAAATGGCATTAAAAATTAAAAAGATATCAAGTTCAATTCATGAGGAGTATCTTACTTAATTAATTTATCTTGTTAGAAATAGTCGAAGTTGGGTTCAAATATTATAATTAAAAAGAAAAATCTTGAAAAACACATTCCTCTGTTTTAGTATCTGTTTTTTATGAATTTTAGAAAAAGGGAACATAAAATGACATATTCATAATAAATGGTTATATAAATTTGTAGGCAAAATTGGAGGAGTTGAAGAATCCACGACTTGCAGATGTTTGTATTAGCACATCGGCAGCTCCAACGTTCCTACCCGCACACTATTTTGAGGTTAAGGATTCAAATGGTTCCACACGTGCCTTTAATCTTGTTGATGGTGGTGTTGCAGCCAACAATCCAGTAAGATTATTATTATTATCTTTTTTACGATAATTCATGGCAATTTCATTTATTTGAATCCAATCTCATTCAAATAATAAGTTTATAACCTAACACCTAACCCGTTAAATTGAGTTGATTGAATTCTTTGAATTGTTGACAACGTAGACGCTTACTGCGATATCTCACATTACAAAAGAGATAAATGTGAAGGGAAATCAAGAGTACATAAACATAAAGCCAATGGATACAAGGAAGATGTTGGTTCTATCATTAGGAACTGGTGCACCCAAAAATGATGAGAAATTTAGTGCACCACAAGTAGCCAAATGGGGCCTCTTCAGTTGGGTCCTACAAGATGGTGCAACTCCGATCATTGACTTTTTTGGCCATGCTAGCGCTGATATGGTTGACTATCATGTTTCTACATTGTTTCAATCATTGAATGCTAAAAATAACTATCTTCGAATTCAGGTATGTTTATAACTTCTCAAATATATTCCTTTTTATTTAATTATGTTCGTACAATATACTTGAACTAATTTCATAAAACAAAATCCTTCAAATTTTACTTTGAAAAGATGTTAAAAGTGATTTTGGTCCGGTCAAAATCTTGTTATTTACATGATCTGGTTGTTTGAAGTACTCATAATTCGGTTGTTGGAATATTTGTAAGATTTTGATATTCATAAGTATGCGTAGTATTTTACTCTTTTGTTCTTGAGGGGCAGCGCAATTGATCAAAGGTTTGGATGTCAAAGACATGGTTTTTTTTTAAATCTCGGGTTCAAGACCCTTTGTTGAGCTTAATATCGAAAACTATTCGTTATATTTTGGTGCTATTGCCTTCTGGCGGCCTAGTATGACTTTCCTCACGAGTGGTTTTACCTATAGAAAATATTTTTTCAAAAGTACTTAGATTATAAACACTAATGTAAAACATGAACATGTTAATGTTTGCTTTGAACGGAATGCAATTTAAACCTACGATGCAATTAAAATCTCCTATTGATCGATCAGTTTTCCTTTTTTGTCCGTATTTCATTGTTTAATTATCTACTTTAATTTTATCTATTTTTAACAAACATATTTTGAAATAAATAAATGAACACTTCTAAAACTTTTTTATTTATGTTTATAGAATCTGGTTAAGATTTATAAAGAATTTTTAAAAAAAACTTTCAAAACAAATAAGGGTGAGAACCATGACATCTTAATCATTGATTATATATTGATACTCCTAAGTTATTGCAAATTTCTAATGTTTCTTTAAGAAAGATGTAAATCATTAGAGTAAAATTAAGAGAAAACAAACTTGATGGAAATATGAATTTTACTCTGTTCGATCAGGATGACACATTAACGGGCGATGTAGCTTCGGTCGATATTGCGACACGAGAAAATTTACAAAAACTGGTGGAGACAGGAAAGGCTCTATTGAAGAAACCAGTTTCAAGAGTGAATTTGGAAACAGGAAAATTTGAAGCAGTTGATGGAGAAGGTACCAATGAAGAAGCTCTTGCTAAATTTGCCAAGTTTCTTTCTGATGAAAAAAAGCTAAGGGAAAGCACTTAGGATCTTTCATATGTGTTTCTATTGCAACTGCTTTGCTTTCTTGTATATGTGTTTTCATATTTTGAAAAACAATCCATAACTGTTCTTTCTTCTTTGTGTATGTAATGTGTGGTGTGAATGTGCATTGGAATAAGTCAATAAAATATTTTATTTCTTCATTTCAACAATATGTTCAAATTTCTAACATTTTCGTGACAATTTGTAACCAATTATCATTTTTTAAAAATTTTAAAAAATTAATATAAATATTTAACTAAAATGTTAGGGTGATTCTTTTCGATATAAGACCGTGCAAAGAAAGAATAAGAAATCAAGAAAAAAATTCATAAGTAAAAGGAGATTGTTCATAAATATAAAAAATAATAATAATAAAGGAAAAACAAAATCTATTGATGCCAAACTTTTTTTTTTAAAAGTCATAATAAAAAATAATTAAAACTAATTCAACCAAATTAAACTGATAGATACAAAATTAATGACTTCATTCAATTGAAAGAGAAATTTAGCTATAATTAAAAAAGAGATCCTCGAATGTGCTATTATAACAAATTTCCTAAACAAAACATAAATTAAATGATTAAATTGGACCTAAGAGGATTAAGTCTTATATTACCTTTTGAAAGTTGGTTTATCCTCCCATCATTTGCTTAGAATGATTTTCATATTTTAAAGAAAATATTGATTTTTTTAAGAAAAAAAATAAATCTTTTCATATTTTGATCTTTTTTTTTTCTTTTCAGTAAGCCAGGCACTAGAGACATTAAAACCCAAACCAAATTTTCAACCATTGTACCACCCCTTAGATTTTGACTCTTTTGAATCTATTTAAGTCTATAACTCGTCAATAAACTTAATTGTTTTTAAAATTTATGAGTGGTAAGACTTGTTTGACACGACCCTACAACATTTGAATGACAAAAAAAATTATAGAAAATTAATTTAGAAGTGGTCACCAACACACATGAAGGCAACAAAGTTCAATTCATAGGACCGCGATAGAGTGAAGCAAGCAAGCACGCCATATGCAAGGCACAATCTTCACCTTCAAAGATTCCTCACCATCCAAGCAAAAGAGAAAGAAGCTGGACCAAAATTATATTGAACTAATCACCTCTTAATTACTTAAAATTATTGAACACTAAACCACACTATAATTACCTTACTTCATGTAACAATTTGTTTCTTCAAAAGCAAAGTTGAGGATAACTATTTAAAATCAAATGATTCACAAGAAATATTAAAATTATTGTAAACGAATAATGATAAAATAAACAAATTTTTTTACAAAAACCTTTAAACCAAATAGTTAACAAAAAAAGGTTACACTATTTTAGTGCTTCAAGTTCAAAGACATTTGTAGAAAAAAAAATATATATTATAAAAATTAACAAAGAAAAGACTAAAAGTGGTGTTTTAAATCTTTATTAAAAAGCATCTCATAGTCATCCAATGAGACTAAAAACAACGAGACCAAACCAAAACAGACATTAACGGTTACCTGACAGTTTTATCTCGTACAAAATTGTGAGAATTCGAACCCACGACTTTTTGATCAAGATACGTGCAAATTATAGCTAGACTCAACCTGCTTCGACCGCCACCAGACAGTTATAGCTAGAGCAATTGGCTATCCATATTTTCCACATCAATGCACTATATAACTCTAATGTATAATAATTCTTCATCCTTCCTACAACAATGAGTTCTCATTGGCTAAAACGAACCTCTGCTCCATCAAAAGTCTTAGCTAGCGCATCAAAAAAGAAGGCAAAAAAGACAAATCAAAAAGACAAAAATGTGTTCCAAATTTATACAAAGAACATCATAAATTTAGATCATCAAACCTAATCCTTCCAAATAGAGCATTAACTTGCTGCTGATGAGATGCTATTCCTTGGTCTCTTCAACCAGAAGTTTAGAAGGTTCTGCAGTTTCTGTGTTTGTTGTGACTATTTTACAAATAGGCATGACTTCGTTCTTGCTAAGGAGCTTCAGAGAAGGATGGATGTCGATATCGCGAATGAAAATTCTATCCCCAATGTCCAGATTACTTACATCCACCTCAATCTTCGAAGGAATGTGCTCGGCCGGGCAAAGATATTTCAGGCTAGTTCTTATCCTGTTCAGCTGACCTCCTGTTTCCCACAAAATTATGATATGAGATTACAGAAGAACAATTGATAGGGGCATGACAATGATTCAGATAGCAAAATTACTAATCCCCTCTAGGCCCAAATTACAAGTTTTGCATGATTGTAGAATATCTATTTCCAAACCCCTTTATCATCCTAACTGTGGTCAAACAGTGATCAAAATATTCCTCAGTCATTTACCATGTTTAAACAGCATAATGATAAACTGAACTGTCAAATTCACAAACAGCAAATGTGTAAAAACCCTTGCAGGTTATACCAGTGGATACCACTGCAGAACAAAAGTTGGAAAACCTAATGGTGTATATCATCCATCTAAGTTTGACCATATTTCCTTGTTTGAACATATGGAAACACCATATATGTTTTTCATGATACAGAATGGTTCACAAAAGTGGTCCAAATATTTAACCATGAAAACTAAAAAATTTGGTGTCCGTAAACTCTCTCCAGTCTCAATGAATTCCACCTGAGATATAGAAATTATAATAATTTGTGTTGTTTACAAATAACATTTACAGCATTCCACAATGCAATAAAATTGCTGTTAATTCTATATTCAAGGTAGTAGCAGACAGTTCTCCAAGGAAGCCCCATTACTAGGTCAAAAATGAGCAACTTTTTCGAATGAAATTTCAAGAATCAAAAACAAAAAGGTTTTGAAAGGTGAGGTGTAGTACAAATTGTGATAAGAATGAAAAGATTGTGGAAAAAATGAGGATTGAACAAAGAACTTGAAGTTGAAATGAAGCACACACTACTTAGTTAATTAATAGCAAGTGATTTAATAAACTGATTCCATAGCCAGATGCTCCTACTTCATTAATATCAATCCCGTGAAAAGTAAAATGATCTAGAAAAAGCAGAGCATAGATCTGGTTTGAAAAAAGAAACAGCATTTTATTGAAATAATTAAAAGAAGACGGTTAGCCATTATGGAAAGATTAAACACATTACAAGAAAATTTTGAAGCTAAGGTTGATGTTTTTACTCTTTAGAAAACATCAACCTTAGCTGCCATTTTATTGAAATAATTAAAAGACAGTTAGCCATTAGGGAAAGGTTAGACACATTACAGCATTCTGCAGTACTTGCTTCTAAAGAGAAGAAAACATCGACCTTAGCTACAAAATTAGCTTGCAATAGGAAAATACGAGGGTTATTTCAAGCCTTTAAGAGTGCTTCAGCATTTGATTTCGAAGCTAAAAGCAACATTTTTATGTCACCCTGAGGCATTGGACTGAAAAGAAAGCTAAAGTTCTGAGGATCAACAAAGGGTTTAAAGCAATTTTCTGTACAATCTTTAGACAGAAAAAAAAAAAAAAAAACTCTTGGAGCAATCCAGGGAGAATGAAAGCACAGAAATGATTAAACATTCTTGGAGCAATCTTCTGCTGGGAAGCTTTCTAATAGTTACATTGTGTTTTTGTGATATATTAGCAATGACATTGACAACAATGAGGAAAGGTGCATAAACGGCTACGTATATTGTCCGGTTCTTAGAAAAACTAGTATCTTGCAATCGTTCAAATTAATCCTAAATTCACAAAACCATGAATAAGACTACTTCAGGTAGGGAAATAAAGAAAAATGACTTTGATGGTTACCTTTCTGAAGACCAGGGCAAGCTTCTTCGCCTTTAAACACAACTGGGACATCAACCTTCAACTCCGAGCCTTCATCAGCCCATACAAACACCATATTCATAATCTTCCCGGTCTCTACATCCCTATGAATCTGAAAAATCCCAATAAATTATTCCAAAACAAATTAAAAAAAGATAAATAGTCACAAGTTGAATTAAACATGAACAAACCAAAAGAGATTGAGTAAATAACTTACTTTGATAGGAAGGATAGAACCTGTTTCAAGTAACACCGAAGATCCGGAACCAGCGCGGATCTGGAGCTGGAACCTAGTGGAGCAAAAATATGGAAGCTCAACGGATTTGAGAATGGACTGGATTTGCTTCCGCTCTGTAGTAAGGAGATGCTTCCGCGACGGCGATCCGTGGACGGAGTTTTTCTCGAGGAGTTGTTGACTGAAAACGACGGCGGGGATTCTTCCCTGAGCTCGATCTCTGATCGAAATTCTGCTGCCGGTGCACTCCCTAGGGATTGCTTGGATCGTCTGGTACGAAGCAGTTCGAGAGGATGAAAATGGAGAATGTTCCGGTCTAGCGCTAGAAAGCGCTACCGACCTAAGGTTTGTTCCGCCGGAGCGCCACCACTTGGCCATGATCGGAAGGAGGTGTCGACGATAGGCGGCCGGAATGTACTGATCGGAGCTCAAGTTCTGTGACACTGTGAATTAAGGTCTCAACAATGGCGCCATGATCGGTAGGGTTTTGTTTAGAGAATGGGCCTTTGGGCCAGCGAGTTTGGGCTAACTGTTTTTTTTTTCAACATGTCGACAAATTCGAAGTTTTCGAATTTTCATGATATCCTAGATTTTCGAGAATTGTTACTAAAAACAAAAAACGAAAATGAAAAATAGAAGTGATATCCTAGATTTTTTTAAGAGTAAAATTCCCCAAAATTATCTCATGAATGAAAAAAGTAAAATATAAAATTTCTTTTGTGGCACGCACCACATAATCAAATTGTAGGGCTCGAGTTTTACTCTTTTTTTTTAAATATAAATTGGGGGAAGAAGACCACAAACTGTACATAGAAGACATTATTATTTTCAAATAATTAAATCAACAAGCTACCAACTATTTCGATATATGAGATAAACTATCAATAATAAACTAAAAAATTAAATATGACATAATATATGAAGTTAATCAACAATTGGAATAAGCAAAAATTCATGACTCTTTCGTCAAACAACTTTTTAAAAATATTTCATACATACCAAACTATCAAATATTTAATTTCATTAAAATTTATCAGTTTCACACAAATTGAGGGTGGTTGGCCTCCTTAACTTTACTCCTAAATAAGAGTAAAAAAGGAAAAAAAGAGAAGTTTTATCTCTTATTTTTAGTACAAATTGGGAAGGGACCATAAATCCTAAGATACTATGACTATGCTATTCTCAAATAAATAATAGTCAAATATAAATTTTTATGATCAAACTCGTTATCATGTTGTTGAATATAAATTTTTATGATCAAACTCGTTATCATGTTGTTGAATTGGATTACCACAAAAAAATGAAACTAACACGCCATCAACCTTTTTGATAAAGGAAGATAAAGAGAAGTTGGTTCATAGAGGAATAGAAGAGAGAACTAATAGAAGAAAAAACAAATCCTTACGATTCGGGGACTATTTACAAATGACCTAAATTTTACTTTTATACAAAGGAATAGCCTTAATATCCATAGGTCCTTGGTTCGACCTCTAAATGAGAATTGAGGTCGCCCTTGCACGGGCGTCTCATCCCAAGACTGCGCTCATATTCTTGTAGTGTCACAAGTTGGCGCTTCAACATTGATGGGATAGGAGCCAACAAACCATAACATACATAGCACCACATGCATTCAGCATCACGACACTCTTGTGCTTAAAAAGCCTTTGTCTTCGACATAGGAGATAGCATTTGCATGGCATAAGGACCTCAATTATAGAGTCAAATTAATATTCAATTCCTACAAAATAAAGAGAAAACAAGCATAAAACACCTAAATGTATGAAATTATACTAGGTTAGGGCTCTCAATGTATCAAGTGGTTTTCTTCAACCCAGATAAAGTGAGATGTGTGGTGTATTTATACTGATGCACACCTAATAGATTTGATACATACGCACCTCAAACTGTATGTATGAGAGTGTTCATATCTCGAGAATAAATTGGCTATAAAAGATTTTCTAATTCTCATTAGAAAGAAAATAAAAAGTATGTTGGAATTTGTTTACATACTTCAGTAGTAAGATCTATGATTTTGTTATCTTAAACACTCATCAAATTCAAAATATATATTTTTTTCATATAAAGGTGAGGCCAACCTTAACGAATGATGGTAATGTTTTGGATGTCATAAAGCGTCTATAGAGTTTTATGTTTTTTTTATATATTATATATTTATGTTTAATTTTAACCATTATTTTTGGAGATGTGTAATAAGAAAAATGTTTGCATGGTGCCTAGATAACATTTTTTTCTTTTTTTTTTTATAAAAGAATAAATTTTTCTAAATAAAAACAAAATCAATTTTTCTTTGTGTGTGAGACGGAGATCCACAAATTAACCCATGGAACTTATTCTTTATTGCAAAATCAGAAGGAAAAAGGAGAGATCCCAAAGGATCTAAACTAAAAGGAAAATGAAACTTCCATAAAAAAAAATGGTGCAAAAATAAACACAAATTTCCAAAATAAAATAATTAATGATCAAATATAATTTTTAATTCAACAATAATATTTAGAGTTAAAAAAATTCAACATGCAACTTTACATAAAAAAATACTTACCAATTAGTGCTGAATTAAATTCATTATCGAATCCTCAAATATATTTTAAATAGAATGGTCTACCCTAGAAACAGTACAATTATTATTACTCTTCTTTTGAAGTAAAATTATTGTCCTTTCTAATATTTATTTTATATGAAAAACTTGGTGTTTGAAAAGATTTGCAGTAAGTAACAAAATTTTCATTCATTAAAGTGGTCTAGCTGATAGGAGTAAAAAAAACTGTCCTTATTTGTATAATTAACCACACACAAGTAATAAAAACCTACCCACAATAATGTTTTAGCCATTACTGTTCATGTCTTCCTACTTAGCAACTTAGCCGTATTTTATTCATAAAAGTAACTTTTGGGGGATTATTGCAATTAATTTCTTTGTGATTCTCGCCATCATGTAATTCTTTTGTACCTCATTAAATTATTGAATCTAATCTAATAATAATAAAATCTCATTTACTCTACTTTCATTATTCTCGATAACCAAATTAATGATAAAGTAACGACAGTGATCCCTCAAAAAAAAAAAAAAAAAAAAAAACAAACAAACATATACTGAGAATTTTTTTTTCGTGGAAAATTATCTATTTAATTCTTAGATTCGGATCTAATTTTAGTTCAGAAAATAAAATACCTTTTTCTATGATATTTTAACAATATTCGCTTTTAATTATGGAAATTCATCCTCTATAACATATTTTTGGCTCTTTATTACAATTATAGCACATTTTTTTAAATAATTTCATTCATAACACATTTTGCCCAAAATTCATATTCTAACATTATTAGACTTGTATCAGTTGAACCAATAGATTTTAGACTTCTATCAAAAAAATATTTCTGATCCATGACTTATATCAGTTAAATTGATAGACTTTTGACTTCTGTCGGTTCAACAGATAGACTTCAGACTTCTATCAGTTCAACTAATAGATTTCAATTGATTTTGAGTGATTGAATAATGTAAATTGATATACTTCAATCATTTTTGTGCCACAAATGAACAAGTTTGGGAATTGTGCTATACATGGAATTATTTTACTTTTTTTAATATACATCCAAAATCCCCTTTAATTATTGTATGATTTTTAACTTTATATTAATTTATTTTAAAAATTAAACTTACGTAGAAATTAAAATAATTATTTCATTAATATATTTAAATTTAAATTTAATATAATTATCATTTTAGTCAATAGTTAAACATTTTATTATCTTAAGTAAAAAATAAGTATTAAAATAAAAATATTTAATTTAAAAATATATAAATTAAATTAAAATTAGAAGTTAGTTTTTTTTTTTAACAAAGTTAGTTTTCCTTTTTAAGAATAGGGTAAGTTGTACATACTATTTCCTTCAGGGTGAAGTTACGATTTTCATCACAATCCTATCTCGGCCATTATTATGATAATAAGATTTTTTAAAGCTGATAAGTCGATTTTAAATTAATTTAATTGGTTAAGTTATATACTCGAGTCAAAAAGTTCAATTTTTTCCACCCTTGTTCAACTCTGGCCAGAGAGTACAAAATGATAATAGTGTAATTAATGATGGGCATTTTTATTCTTTAATCTGAAAAACATAGCAAAAGACATTAATTGGTATAGTAGGGTAGTTGAACTAAAAAAAACATTAGTATTGTAGGTTAATTCAACTTATCTTAAAATTGAATGAGTTAGTGGCGCGATTGATTATCTGGTTTGGTATTAGTTTATTTTCACTTCACGATCACAAGAAGATAACTTGCTTTATGTTTTCAAAAAAAAAAATTGAGATTGAATTCAATTTATAATAACGCCAAAAACGTGAGTGCATTGAATTTTCATATTTTAACAAAGAAACAAGTTGGTGACTGTCCTAATTTTCATCAATATAATTATTGTTTTGATGTAAACAAAAATTGTCTCATATTCATTAAATATGAGGAAAATTAGGTAGATAAGTCATCATCTTCATTGATATGAGATCTTTCATGTGAAACTTAATGCAAAGTCATAAGAATGTATACCTGAAGTAAATAATATGATATAAATATGAAAATTCAAGTAAAATTGTTATACTTATCAATTAGTATCAGAACAATACTCCAAACATAACCATGTCAGTAAATTGTACCTTTAGACGAAAAGAAATTGGTTTGAACGTTGTATAAACGAATTGATTATTTGCAGAAAAACTCAATCTCTATTCGAAGTAATGATTGAATTATCAGATATCAAACACAAAAGATGAATTAATAGAGAAGTTCAGTGGAACTTATCATCCTTATCACTTTATTAAGGATAATAAATGCATAAAGTTGCGGTTCAAATTTTAAAATATCAATTTTTTACGAAGAAAAATCATAATTAACAAAAGCAAATTACACTGAACTGCCCTGAAATAGTTTCGTGTGGTCCATAAACTTTTTTTTAGTAATTCATTACCTTTTTTAAGTTATATATAATAAAGTTCAAACATTCATTTCTGGTCCACAACATTTCATGTTAGTTAAAATAGGTTCTTGTTTACTTATCATCTATTTACTTGCACTATTTTTTTTTTACTGACATGCACTAAAATTTTGATTCTTCATTTTATTTTTATCACTAATCTATCACAATTTCAAACATAGCTCTAACTTTATAATAAAATGAATTTTGTTATCTATAGAATTTTTTGCGGGCAAGGAATAAAAATGGTTATGTTTTAAAAGTCCAAAGGCAAAAAAAAAAAACATTTTAAATGTTTTGTAACTATTTTTTTTAAAGAAAATAGAATGATAGAAAAAAAAACTGTGATATATATTTTGAAAGTAAAAGAATTAAGTTAAAAATGAAGTGTTTTTTTTTTTTTTGAGATTACAACAATTAAAGGTGGAGATATTCAAACTCATGACCTAAATGATTATTGGGTGGGCTGAGTTGCTACTCTTTGTGGCAAGTTAAAATGCCATTTTAGTGTTATATAGTTTGAATTTTGGTTCATGCCTAATTTTAATTCAAATATTTTCAATAAGTCGTTAATTCGTCCCTACATTTATTTGTTAGTAACTCTCTTTAAAATATTTTCCTACTAGCTTTTCCCTTATAGTTTTTATAAATATATTCATATTTTTTTTAATTTACAATAATTAGAATTTGATGATTTAAACTCATAACCTATTATCATCGGATATACACCATTAACAAATATAATCATTTTGTATGTTTACTTGTATTTAATTATAACTAATAAAAGATGAAGTTCAAACTTATCATAAAAAAAAAAAGTTGGACTCTTTTTGAATTTCACATATGTTGAAGGACTCTAATTCTATATTAGATAATATAAATTTCTTCCTTAAAATCAATAAGTAATGAGAGAATAACACATATATTTTATAAATGCTTATTAGATTCTCCACTTTTAACTTAGAATCCTAACAAAATAAGCTTATTTTAATACAAAACTAAACATGCAGAAGTACAAAAGTAACAGCCTCCAATGTATAAAGAAACTTAATTAATATATTTTGACCTAAAAAGAAATAAATACGAAGAGAGATGAGAGGAAAAGGGGTAGGAACAAAAAGAATAATAATTAATGGAAGAAAATAAATAGAGGTTGAGAGAGAGAGAGATGAATAATTACAATAAATGGGAATGAATAACTCTGCAAACAATTTCTCACCAACACACTGCCACTCTTTTTTTTTTTCTTTTTTTTTTAATTTTTTTTTTTTTTTAATTCTGAAGTCTTAATTTTCCCACACACACAAACTTGGGAATAAAAGGTCTTGTTTTCATCGGTACTTCTCTCTCTGTATTTCCCTTTACTTTCCTTTCAATTTGTCCCCCTCCTTCTGTGGGTCCCTCTTCCCTCCCTTTCAAACTTCAAACCCTAAACTCAAAACCCTAATCTGAGTTTGTTTCTCATAAACATTTCGAGAAATTGCACCAACCACTTTAAATTATGGTGTTTGCAACAATTATTATTCTTAATTTTTAATTTGATCAGTTACCTTTCCTCAAATTTGATAAGTTTAGAGTGTAATCGTTGGAAACACTATAGTTTATAAGTGATTTGTGCAATTTTCTAAAAATATTTTGAATTTAAAATTGGGAGAAGACCACAAACTATTTAGAGATATTACTACTTTAAATAAGATGAAAGTTAAATATCAATTTTTTGAATCGACTCTATAATTGAAGAATTGAATTAAATTACAACTCATTAATGAAGTCAAACACCACCTATGTTTCTATATTTGTGTAAAAATGGTAAGTAAGATGTACATAGGTTTGAAAATGCATGTACCGTATTGTCTAGTAATTTGTGAGGTAAAATACTTTTCTATAGTTTTTCTATCATGCAAAAATTCTTAGCCATGTCACGATATATATATATATATAGCTTTACATTTACCATTTTTTATCTCCTCGATCAAAATGACCATAATTTCATTGATATTATGAATGTTAACTAAAACTCTCCGCGATATCCATTTTATTTATTTTTTAAAAAAATTTAATATTATTTTTACTCAAATTTTGTATAATGTACTTCATTTTTCTTACGATATATCCACATTTATTCAATAAATGTATGAATACTAACCAAAATTTTAAAATAAAAATAAACTTTTGAAATCTATTTTTTTATATAAATTTTTGTTTATTTTCTTCCAATATAAGTAAGAGGTATGTATTCAATTAAAGAAAAACATATGGTAAAATAATTATCGTAGATTTAAATTTAAAAAAAAAAGTTAAAAATAAAATAATTATGAGCTAAATATTTGACATTCAATGATTGTCGATTAGATTTAAGTAAAACTAAGGATTAGTCACATCGAAATGAATGGAAAAGGAAAAGAAAAGATGGTTTAATGGAAATACAAAAGATCCCAAAAAAAAAAAAACCGTACGTATTTTATGTGGTCAGTCAAAATTACTGTGCACTGTTCTTTCTTTGTGTGTGCATACGGCTTCTGAAACCTCCCTCTCTTTCTAATTTAATTAAGCTATGAATTTTTTGGTCAAATCTCCTCTTTTTTTAATATATATATATATATATGTAACTCTTGTTTATTTTTTGAAAAATCAAATTAAGTTTTCAATTAAGAGTGTATTTAAGACATCTTTTACATTTTGTTTGAAAAAAAAAAGACATCTTTTACACGTATATAATTATCTATATATACTTAATCATCAACAATTACGAACAAATAACTATTTTGTAGTTTTATTGAATCATAAGAAATAAATTTGAATTTTTAGAAAAAACTAAATTTAACTTTTTTTTCCATAAATCATGCGGGATAATTGTTTACTGATGTTTTGGAGCGGCATCAAACAAGCGAATTAATCGTTCTTTTCTTTTTCACGCAGAATGAGTGCTTCTTTTGGGCTGTTGTGATGTGCCAGTTCGAGCAACGTAAATGTGCCACACGACAATCGATTTTTTTTTTCTTTTCTAATTTGTATTTTTTCAAAATTACGATTTTATTTTTTTTTCTTTTTTCAAATTTTCAGTTTTAAATTTTTTTTAAAGAAATTTGAGTTTTCAATTTTTATTTTCAAAACTACTGTTTTATTATTTTTTAAATATAATTTTATTTTCTAATATATGTGTATACATTTCTTTCTTAATGTTAGAAAATATGTTTGAGAATTTATCATTAACTATACCTTCTATCTCTACCAAAATTTTCAAATAATTCATTTATAGCACATTAATTTCTATTATTCAACTAGTGATAGAATTCAATTTGAATTTCTATCACCGATAGAAAATTCAAGCAGTAATAAAATAATTTTATCATTAATTGACTGATAGAATTCAATTTGAATTTTATCTACAAATAAATTAATGTTGATTATGTGCTATAAATGGAAATATTTTACCTTTTTTTTGTTATACAAAATCCCCAATATGTTTGGTGATTTTATTTAATTTTCATTTCATAATTAAATTTATTTTGGTTTTATAGTTCTTATTTACATTATTTTTAATAAATATCATCCTTAATTATCAATTAACATTTGAAATTATTGAAAATATATTTCGTCTTTCTAATTGGAGGGTAATTTTATAATTTAATTCGTTTTTTCTTAAAAAATAATTTATAATAAGATTAATTCATTAATTAATTGAAAAAAAAAATCATTCATATTCATTAATTAATCAAAACAAAATTCATTCATAAAAAATTGATAAAAAAAAGTATCTGAAAATATAAAAAATAAATTATACAAATTAAAATGAAAAATAAAGGAAGTTATACTAGGAAAGAAAGTCCCAAGAAAATAATTTGGGAATGATAGTAATAAATAAATAAAATGAGATTATTAAAAAAAAAAAAAAAAAAATGTGATATCATTATAAAAGAAATAACAAATCTTTTCTACAACCCGTTCACAAAAATCTATGATTTATTATTTATAACTCTCATTAATACTCTCCAAACCTCTATAAACAACTATAACCAAACCAAATGAGTTATTAGTAAGAATTTGTTTGTAATCACACTCATCCAAACACCTTTCATATGAACTAAATTTTAGATTTTAAAATGAGATAAAGTAAATTCTAATTTTTCATGTAATTATATACACCAAAGATATAATTGGGTAAATTATAAATAAAATGGGTTGATTTCCCTTTCATTGTGTTGGAGATTGTGAAAGTCGAAGATCGGATCCAGCGCCTTCTCTCCCGTTCCAAACCCTAAAACACACACACAGTTTCTTCTCTTACAAAGGTTTTCAATCTTTTCTTCATAATTATCTTTTCTCAACATTTCTCTATTTAATCTCTTCCCCTTATTTGCAGGTTTTGTTCTTTTATTTCATATGGACTTTACACACCACATTACAACTACGATCCAAATTCAGTAATAATTCACACAAATTACCTAAAATCAGGTACCCTTTTTCACTCTTTTCACCATTTCAATTTTCTTTTGGTTTTCTGTTCCATTGCCTTTTTCTTCGTTTCAGATTTTTTTTTAACCTTTTCTTGAATCCCAATTTGGATGGGAATTTGTATCTGATTTTATTTTGTAGAAAAAATGTCATCCTCTAACTCACCATGTGCGGCGTGCAAATTCCTAAGGCGAAAATGCACCCAAGAATGCGTATTTGCGCCCTATTTCCCCCCGGATCAGCCCCAGAAATTCGCCAACGTGCACAAGGTATTCGGTGCGAGCAACGTCTCGAAGCTGTTGAACGAACTGACGGCGAGCCAGCGCGACGACGCGGTGAACTCCCTCGCCTACGAGGCCGAGTTTCGTCTGCGCGAACCGGTCTACGGCTGCGTAGGCTTCATCTCCATGCTCCAACACCAGCTCAAGAAACTACAAAGCGACCTCTACATTGCCAAGAAGGAGCTCGCCTCGTACATGGGCTCTCCCACGGCCGGGTCCCCTATGCTCCCCATCGCTGCCGCTAGCCCTTCCTCCTACGGATTCCCCCCGCAGCACCCCCACCCGATTCAACAGCAGCTGTTGCTCGAGGCGCAGCAGCAGCGGGACCATCAGGAAATGATGAGGGCGTACGAGATGAAACAAAGCCAGCAGCGGTTCAGCGGGGGGTTCGACGGGAGCGCGTATAATCATCAAGTGAACAACAACGCGGGCGGGTCGAGTTTGACATTGGGGACATTTGTGGATAACAATAGCTACCAAATTCAATCCCCAACTCATCCGCAGCAGCAGCAGCAGCAACCACTTGAGGTTCAGTTGTTTCTTCAGCCACAACAAGTGGAGCAGCAAATGAAGCCACAACAAACCACTGCAGATGATCATGATCTTCATGGTAGGAATATTAACATTGGCCCATCTTGTTAAATCTTTTATTTCTTCATCCTATTATAATATCCTTGTGAATTTCCAAGTGTTTTTGTTTTTGATGATTAAGACAAGACTCTCTTTATGGGGTTTTAGTTTTAATGCCTGCTCTGCTGCACTACAGGATACTTCCTAAACAAAATATGCAGTTCTCTTTTCTTTTTTTTTTGTGGCATTTATGAATTCATTTTAATGCTTTTTTATCTATGTGGTTTAAGTTGTCTCTGATTATGTGTTTTTTTTTTTATATATATAGAAATGATGTAATGTTATTTGAATAAATGAGAGGCATGGCTGTAGGTAGGAATTAATGGGGGCCTACAAAAAGGAATTATTGTCTTTTCAGTAGGATGGGATATATGGTTATGTCTGAGTCATTATCTATAAAGAGGAACTTCCCAATTTAAGAGCTTTTTCAGTTTTGCTTCCTAAATTAAACCCTCATTTTTCGCACATTTTTATTTTCCTTTTTTTTTTTTTTTTAATTTAACAAATTCATTAAGCAGTTTCTAATATGTAATCTTTGATAACTGGATATGTTTACTTGGTCCACGACTATCTGGTGTCGCATGACAATCTCTCTTTTTTTCTTTGGATTTTTGGTTTGTTTTCATATTATTCTAGGGTTTTGTTATTTTATTTAAAAAAAAATTAAAATTTTAAATTGAATTATTAATAACGAGAGCAATTTAAATCTACCCTTTTTTTAAAATTTTAATTATTTTTGTTAGACGATATCAAAATGTTGATTTCAAGATATTGTTGTTATTGAAAATACTATATGATAATGGAAAAATGAAATTTAAGAAAACCATGAAGATTGCCACGTGGTTAGCTGCTGTGGAGTGGTCAAATCTTGACCTTCTTATGTACAGTACAGCCTTTTTCTCTTTTGCCCTCTGCTGTTCCCTTCACTGTGTTATCTGTCTATTACATTTTAATTTTTTAAGCGGAAAGGAAATACATTTCTTTCCTTTTATATATGGAGTAAGAAAATGAAGCCAACCGTCCCGAGGGATAGTCTAGAGGTTGAAGTTACGGACTACAATGATATTTTTTTGAGAGATTTCTAGTTCGAGATTGTTGAAAAACGATCAGACTAGTATATCCTTCAAAGTATTCTGATGTCACAGTAGATTATACTTTCAAAAGTATTTCAGTGTCATGTTCTAGAGACGGACCCACAACCATGTGCAGGAGTAGAAACATGGAGGCTTAGCTTTCTTGAAAAAAATATGCATTCATATTGGGATCTGCATAGTCAAGTGATGAATCAAAGAAATTGAGTTGCTGTATTGGAATTTTAATAGATTACGTTCATACCATATATATAGTTAGTATAAGTAATGATAATCCATCTTTCAAAAAAAAAAGTAATGATAATCCAGTACCCCACCTCATTCAAAGCCTTTAATTAAATCATTCCTATTGCAATTATAATAATTGCAATGGGAATGATTTACATATTTGTTTATTATTCTTGAAGTGATTAATTGAAATTAAGTATTGGGTAATATCATTATCTCAACAAAAAAAAGTAGGTAATATCTTACACTTTTTGCCTTGTGTTTTAAAAATTGATCTGGATATTCCATGAATTTAATAAGATGGCTAAGGCTAATTGACTTGTATTATTTAATTGGGAATTGGACATTTAAAATTATGCTGTACAATATTTTTATTTATTTTTTTGATAAAAAGTTATGGTATTGTTATGTGCAAGTGATAGATTGTGTGTGAGTTGGATATGTGTTGATGCATGTGCATTGGAAAATAAATATTAGTGTTATATTAATAATCAATCAAAAGTAAATATTGTTAGAATTCAATTCAATTGCAAGTAGATCTCCTAATTTGGTAAATGTCTTCTATAGTTATTTTTAATGTCTTCATAAAAATTTTCAATGGTGTGATGGTAACAAACAACATTATTTTGGGATGGTTGCTGTAATATTCATTTTCTAATATAATTTATTTTCATTAAACAGTATATCACTAAAATTCATTTAATAGAAGACATTAATGGAATAGAATAAGCTGGTTCCCAAAATAATAATAATAATAATAGAACAAAATCAGCTTATATATTCCCCGTAGATTAATCGATAGAAATTGACCAGTTATTCGTTTGTTTTTGTGAAGGTTGTTTGTATAATTCTATCTTTAGTTTCTTTTTGTTTTCATTCTAAAAAAAGCTTTTTTTCAAGAAAGTTTAAAAAGTAGTACTCCATGATGCAAATAGCCAATTGGTTACAATTTCGGGATTTTAAAAAGTATATATATATATATATATATATATATATATATATATATATATATATATATATATATATATATATATATATATATATATATATATATATAAATAGAGAAAGAGGATCTTCTAAAAAAAAAAAAAAAAATAGAGAAAGAGGGGCTAAAAAGATAATGGGAGAATAGTCATCTCGTTCATTTTCTCAATCGAAAATTATAAAAATGTAAGCGAAAACACATTCAAATCTGCGTGATTTATTGCTTGTTAGTTATATCTATAATTCAGAACGATTTTATTAATTTAAAAATAAGAATACAAAACATCGATCAATTGAACTAGAATTTTAATAGAATTTATATAATGCAGTGTCATAAAGCTCTATTAAATAGACACAATCATATAAAATCTCAATTACATAAATGTAAACTCAAATATCAATTTTGCCTAGGTTTCTAGGGCGATGCTCTTGAACACTCACCATAAGCCTCGCTCGTAAGACCCCAATGATGAATGAGTTTATCTTCGTAGGCACCTTCACTCATTTACAGCTTTGGTACTCTTTTCTTTCTCTAATTGGTAAATATGTTTAGTGATCTCATATTTTTATGCTACTTGTTGGTGGGTAATCCGGGTCAACTTGCACATATTTCGACTAATATCATAAGATATACCAACTTCCAAGTAGGTGACCACCATGAAATGAACTCATTACTTTAAGTACCTCAACCTTCTTTGATCACTTGAACCATTCCAGATTGTAAAAGTACCCACAACATTATTCAAAATCCTCCAATAATTGCTTCATAACAAAGTTTTAAAAAACATAGTTTTTTCCATATGAAATAGTATACACATTCATTTTTTCAATTCATTTTCATTCTCATGCATTGTCATACTCATCGATGAAACCTTCCATAGAAAGGTTAAGGAGAGGATCTGTAGTTTGAACATAGGAAAATTTTACTGAAACTTCTAACCTTGTAACTAATCATGATATATGTCTAATACAAGTTGAGATACGATCATGTGGCTTTTTAAAATTTAAAAATTTTAAAAAAAATTTTTATAAAAAAACCACACAATTTGGTATGCAACAAACAAGAGATTTCGTAACATAGCACCCACCAAAGAGAAAACATTTTTTTTAAAAAAAACATATCAAATTTGAAAAGAAGATATAACAGAAGGTCAACAAACAGAATTTCCATTGCCTTGTTGGTGAATTCCAGAGAACAATACAGAAAGAAAACAAAAATTCCAGATTCTCTAGCATCAACAAAGACAATGTGTAGGAGAAACTCGCTATTATGTCTTTTTTACCAAATGAGGTACCAGGAGTTTCGAAACAGTGAAGCCATGAAACGAATCGACTTCAAAGAGTTCTTTAAGCTTCTCGTCGCAGATTATTCTCCTTTTGTCCGAAGGATCCTTCATTATCAAAATTCAAAACAACACAATTTATATGTTAAATGAAAAATCATCAAAATTCAAAATAACACAATTTATATGTTCATTATCAACATTGGTCTTGCACATTCATTTAAGCATCAAAACTTATGGAACCTGACCAATTCATAAACATGTTGATCACCAACGTAAGAGCACTAGCCATTATCAATAGAAGCATATGATTTGAAAGTCTAAAAAAAATCTTGATCAAACTCAAGATTCGCAAATATTTTATCCAATTGCTCAAATAATATAATAGCCAAATCAACTCGTAAGCAAGCATATATAGTGTTTGCTATACTATCAACGAATCTTTCCGTAGGCGAAGTACCTGAAGGTTGTTATTCTTTATGTAATCCCACATTCTTTTCACTACTTCCGAGCGAGACAATTCATTCTCTCCGGTACCAAGAAATGTCACCAGAGCATCCGAAAGTTGAAGAGGAGCAAGAAAGCCAGATTTCCCTTTCTTTTGCCGCTTTTCCTCTCTACCCGAGTCATCAGAATCTGGAAATAAGGTTATTAGATAAGTAGAACCTGCAGATAGCTGTAAACTGGAGAATTTATCATGTAACAAAAATATAGTAAAAACCATCTCAGTAGTACTTGCTCATATATAGAGTCGTCTCATTTGGGCGAGCAAGATAGCTTATGAGGTTTGGAAGTCTGTTTTTTGAGGCTCTTGGTCTTGTGATGTGTCTGAGTGGTTTGCCTCTTTAAATGAAAAATGGGACTTTTTTGAAAAAGCAGGGATATATACTTTGTTGTTTTTTTTGTGTGCGAGAAATAATATAATTTTTAGAGAGGTTTGAGCTCTCATTACATTCTATATTTTTCTTTGTGCCTTTGTTGCTGTTTTTCTTTTCTATAATTACCCTTTCCATGTAATTTCTTTGGATGAGAGACATTTTTGTAACGGGTCTCTTCAGTTTGTTCAAGCTGTTGTTTTTTAATGGCATTTGTATTGTTCTTTCATTCTAATCTTTTCTCAAGGAAAGTTTGGTATTTCATTATAATAAAAGTGGGAGCATATGATTAGAAAGAAACGAGAACTTTAAAGAACCTTATATGGCTTCTTGGTATTTTCTGAAGGATTCAGATTAATCGAGGTGCACGTAGTACAATCACGGATATAATAATAATAATAAATGAATAAATAAATAACCATTTCATTGATTTATAAAATATCCAATATGTGATAGTTACAATTTTATCATTCTAATATCTCTAAATCTAATTGAGATGTATTTGATTTTGAATAATGAATTTCGAAGTTCTTTTTTTTTTTAATAGGAAATGATACTTTCATTGATGATTGAAAAATACCTCCTATCGATATGATTATAATAAGCTATTCCACTGAGAAATTAATGTGGTTAAGTCATTAAAAGTCCTATTTAGGGTTTTTGGTAACCATTATTCATCCAGGAGGTCTCTTGCCATGAACACAATCATAAAATTTCAAATAAAAATAACTATTTTCCATATCTACCTTCTTTTTTTTCTTGCTTCAGCCGCTGCTTCTTCTGTGGCCTCTCTTTCTGTGGCTTCTCCTTTTGCTGAATCTCCTTTTCCTGCTTTTCCTTCTGGCTTGATTTGGCTGGAATAACTGTAACCAGGTAAAATAAAAGTTATTAAAAGAAAAAAAAAATCCAATAATATCTGTAGCTCAGTTTCATCAGAATAAAGTTCAGGGTTTTGCATTGGCTGGCATTAGCCTTTAAGCAAGGTGCATGAATACCAAAACTTTCTTTCATAATAAAATGAGCGTCTTTGTAACAATTGAGACTAAGAATAGCAGAAATATAAATGGAAGAAAAGAAAATTCAAGAGTCAAAATTGAAAGAGCACTTGTGGTTCCATAGAAGCCAGATTGTCATCAAGACCTAGCTAAAAGAAATTACCTTAGTTAAGCAATGGAAAGTCCAAACACCTGAGGAAACATGATACGAACAGCTCTGATACCAAATTGATACGAATCAAATACATATTGTAATCGAAATATAACCAAGATAAACCAAGCGTTAAAGGTATTTGGACCCTCCCTATTAGAAAATCACCCCATGCTCATGCCTTAGATCAATCATTCACTCAATGCCTTCATCCGTACTCTCCACTCTTCCTTATTTATTTTTATTTATATAAGAATACTCTCTTATTTATAGTCTCATATCTTTATCCTACACCCAATAAAATTGGGTAGTCCTTATTCTACTCCTAATAGGATTGAACACTCCTATCATTACCATCTCCTAAAAACACACACTTTGTCCTCAAGGTGGAAACTACCGGTGAACAATCGTGATTGGCAACGACAGTAGCGGAACCAAACAAAAACGGTGATTCCTTGTGAAAGGCAGAGGACAGTGGCAGCAATGGTGGCAGCTGATGAGAGGCAATAATGGTCGATGGCAGCAACTGGTGAGGAGTGGACAACAGTGGTGGAGTTGGTGGCTGGTGAAGGACCAACAACAATGGTGGTATTGGTCGGTGAGTGGCAGAGAACGATGGCGATAGCCGATAGCAGTCGATGGAACCATGGAGAAGAGGGTGGCAGCAGTAGTTTTGTTGTTGGTGGTGCCGGAGGAGGTGTGATGGCGGTTATGTGATGGATTTTGTTTTTTGCAATGAGAAGCTTGACACTTTCTTCTTTGCTCATCCCAATATCGGTCCATTCTTTTTTTTAAAATCTTTCATGATTTCTTTCTTATGTTATTCATGTTGCCGATTCTTCAAGATCCATACCAAAAACGAACTACACTATACCGAAATGATACGAACCAAATATGTATATTAAAATAGAAAGATAACAAAGATAAACAAGTGTTAAAAGTAATTGGACTCCTCAATCTTGAGATTACTATTAAGCCCTGGATCAATCACTCACTCACTCAATGTCTTCATATATCCTTACCCCTCTCGGCCCTCTCTTATTTATAACCTCATATCCTTATCCAAATGGAACATTCCTATCAAAACAATAGCATAACATTAGCCACAAAAGTAGAGTTATATAAAAAGCTCACCATCATTTGAATCCAACGGCCAAATATGCTTTGAAAGAGCTTTATTCATTTGAAACATGTTGATGGAATTAACACCAAAGAGTGCTTTTAACGGTTCATCACAGAGAATATTTCTCCTATTACTGGGGTCTTGCAAATTCTTCTCCCTAATGTGATTCCATAGTTGCTTCACAACCTGAAACAAAGATATCAACAATTGTATTAGAACTTAGAAGAAAATGAAAAGAAAACGCATGATCTTCAATGGAATATTGAAAAGATTGAGAAAAAAAGAGGTTAAAAATTACTTTCTAGATGTACCTCAGTCCTTGCCATTTCAGGAACTCCCACAAATTCCTGCAGTAGGGGGGAAAGGCTACATGGCTTGGTAAAACCACCCCCTCTTTTCTTCACCTCTTTACCAATATCGTTAGAGCTGCATTACAAAGAACAAGAATTCATTCATCAAACTGGTCTCAACTCAAATACAAATTATGGAAGTAATCTTTTTCTCTTACAAAACATATAAACATTTCATTTAGGGGATTTTTCATGTATAACGAGAAAAAAAAAATCAAAGAAATTTCCTGAATAGTAGAATTTTGAAAGAAAAAAAATCGTTTATACCAGATAAAAGGGCAGATCCATATAAAATGACCAAAATGTCCATGCTTAAAATCAAGTGAACTAATTGTCTTCAATCAGTTCAGCTGATTGAAAGTCATCAGTTAACTGATTGAAAGCATGTAAATTCAACTCATTGAAAACATGTAAATTCGGCTAATTGAAAGCATGTAAGTTCAGCTGATTGAAATAAAGACAATCCTAAAATATGGAGAAAAAAAATGGCATAAAAATCTATTGTAGATGAAATACATTTAAAAATTACTATAATTAAAATTGTTGAGGTAAAAGTGACCTATCTATAGCAATTTCCATTTCATTTACATATAAAAAAGTTACTACTTAGGACTCCCTTTAGAATGGAACTAGAAACACTCAAACTAAGAAAAAAGAAGGTAAAGCTTTTAACACCATCTGATCAGAGAATTAAAAATAAAAAAATAACCCAACAAGAATTAATATCAAAAGTTAAGAAGTCGATGAAAAGGGCACCCATGAACATGTGTGGTATAGTACTTAAATACTTCAAGTCTTTTACACTAGAAACTCATTTGTGACATTACTCCTTCGATGTCTCCCGATTCTTGGCCTAGGGACGGGCGTGGTTACCCTTGTTTCAAAAAAAAAACTAACCAACTTCCCATATCTTCCCAATAGTCCTTCACTTCCTAAACTAACAAACTCTCTCAACTAATGAATAATATGCACTCCTCGTATCCTGATAATACATATAACAGAGGTTTATTGGTAAGGAATGATGGCCAGAATCTGTTTGTTTACTGATAAATGTATAGTCTATCTTTAGAATAACTGAATAAGTACTTATCTCTTGCATCAGCCAGACTTATTCCACCACTTCCTAATCCACAAACTTTACCGAAGAGAATATTTCATCAACGTGAGGTTGTTGAAGTCTAAAGGTTATAGTTGATTGTTGTGGTGGTTGATCATCTCACCGCATATGGCCATTTCGTCCCTTCGAAAGATTTGTTTTCGTCTCCTCCAATAGCAAGGGAGATTGTATGTTTGCACAACATTTCGTGGAGCATCATTTTGGACATAGACTCAATATTTGCTATCCCTAGTATAGTTCGGTACAAGTTATTCTAGTGTAAGGGCAGCGACTAAGGTAGCCCCTAACCATCATGGAGTGGCTTAGTTGTCAAGACTCAAGAGTGTCTTGTCGCCAAAGGGTGGCACAGTGGTTGAAGACTTGACATTACTCCCCTCAAGGTCCCAAGTTCGAGACTCACCTGTGACATTACTCCTTCGATGTCTCCGGTGCCTAATCTAGGGATGAGAGTGGTTACCCTTGTTTAAAAAAAAACAAGACTCAAGAGTGTCTTAAGTAACTAGGAAGTAATGGGTTCTATCCATGGTGGCCACCTACCTAAGAAATAATTTCCAACCTTGCAACCCATGTTCTGTGAGAATAATCGGGGTGCGTAAGCTGGGATAAACAAACTAAAACTAAGGAAGCACCTCATACTATTCAAAATAGTTGGGCAAATGAAGGCCACCAATCAAGATCTGGGAACATACTTGTATTGTTTTACAATGGCCAACTTTACCAGCATGCTTGTAAGTTGTAAGTACTATAATACTTCTGTCCATAAATTAAATCCAGATTGGATAACTTAACGAAATTCTAGTGTTTGCCCATCAAACAAAATCCAGAATATCGTTGACTGAGAACGCTGAATCCGTCGAGGGAAAAAAAACCCAACTTCCAACACTAAAATAAAGAATTAATTGACACAATACCAAAAGAAAGTACAATTTACAATGTTTCGATAGGAACTATGAATACGAACAGAATCCCAATTGTGATTAGAACCTCCAGTGTTCATGATTTTCACAACCCTGCCACTAATTTCAGTCCGAAAACGAATCAAATCACTATCTTATGCAACCGTATACAGACAAATATCGCAGAGATAGATATCATTCACCAAAAACAAAATCCAACACAAAACTTCAAAAATCGTTCAATTCCATGAATGAATCGCACTCACCTCGTTTTACTCTCTGCATCATCATCGCCATCGTTACATACATCTTCAGTACCATCATCCTCTATTTCCAGGGTCAAAATTTCATCGGCGTCTTTCTGGTGCTCGGCCTCGAGGAACAAGTCCACCTGTTCCCTGATAAACTGCTTCTTGTCGGACAAATCGACGGCGAAGTCCTCCTCGAGCTGGCGGCGGACGATGCCGGTGGTGGTGGTATTTAGGTCGGAATTACGGAGAAATTCTCGGAGCCGGTCAATGAGCTCCGAGTCAGAAACCATGGATGAAATCGAGAATCTTGGATGGATGAAATGGCAAATCCTTTGCAGAATCAAAGAGGAGTGTAATGGAGTAGATGCTTTGTTGGTTAGGTTTTGAAGTTTGGGTTTGGAAGAGGAAAGATTGGACCACAGAGAGGAGATTGGGGATGAAGAAGGGACAATTTTGGAAATTAATTCTTTCTTAACTTTCTTTTTCCTAATTTTTTTTTTTTTAGTAACTGCTTGGTCTCAATTTAAGAGTGTAATTATGAGTTAGTAATTCTCTAAGATTTAAATTATGAATTCATGATAAAAATTAAATTAAATGTAAAAGATTAAACCCAGAATTCAATTTTCTTATTCTATTCCTTTTTACTTTTTTTATAAATATTGATTATATCAAAAGTTTATCCGACATTAATTTAAAATTTGAAAATATTCGATATTCTAAAGTAAAAACTATTGGATATGAAAAAGAATATAATAATAATAATAAATAGAGAATCATTTAGATTTTTTTTTTTTTGGAAATTTCACTTATGTATTTGTAGCATAGTTTCTAAAATAATTAATCTGCAGCACATGATTTTTATCGATGTTAGAACTCAACCAAAATCATAGTTTAGGGAGAATGATTTTATATGTGTTTAGATAGAAAAAATGATTTAGGGTTACACATGAATCATTGTATAGCGACATCAGTGTATAGTATAAATCAAAAGGTTATGAGTTTGATTTTTCGATCAATTTTTAGATTGAAAAAAAAAGAGAAAAGAATGAATTAAATTTATTTACTATTAAGAAACCTTGAATCTCTTTATACTTTTCTAATCATTTTTATTGTGACTCGAATCAAGACTAATGTTTGGTAGATGTGAATTATCTCTCGTTTCTAAATTTTATGGTGTATTAAGAGAGCAACATTGACCCAAACATTTAGAAATGTAAATGAATAAACAAATATGAATGATCAAAAGTAAATGATAAACAATAAGAAAGAAGTCTTCATTAGGATGGTTTTAAAAAAATGATCAAAAGTGTCTCAAAAAAAAAAGATCAAAAGTAGTAGGCTATGGTGAATACATTATTTTTTTTCCTTTTTCTTCTACAAACATGTGAATACATTATTAGATTAGAGTTGAAGAGTTGCAAAAATTAGGTTATACAAATTAATATGACATATGGAGTATGATTATAATAACTTAACTTGTAATAAAATTCTATGCTATAATAATAATATATACTCTAAACAAAAGTTATCATACCTTATGATATAATAACATACACCTTATCATATTAACTCACTGTTAACAATAAAAATCAAATGGTTGCTACAAAGACACTTTAATAGTTGTAACTAAATTACCAAACTTGAGCAACTAACGAGCTCTATTGATATTGTGGCTTGAAAATTTGATTGAAAAAAATTGGGCCGAAACTGAAAGCCCAAAAAAACCAAAAAAATAAAAACCATTTACCTCATTTTGATAACAAAGAAATTTGCGTTTTGTTATTAAAAATTAGCTATTTTAAATCACTTTTTGAAATTATTTCTCAAACAAGTGCTCAGCAATTATCAATTATCAAATTATTAAAAATGAGGTACATATTTCTCTCCAATGAACTTGATTTTCTAGTGAATGGAACCAAATCAATTATCAAACAAAACAGAACCAACTGGTTCGATTTGTCTTTGTTTGGAATTTATTGGATTTGTAGTTTTGGCCCAAATTTTCAATTCAAATTTCATGCCCACAATAAAACTTAAAAATCAGAGACAAATTTCTTAATCTGCCCTAATTGATAAACCTTAAAAGTTGACTAAAGATAAATTACAATTTTTACATGTATGATTTGAGATTTTCTAAAATTTTAAAAAGTTCAATGAAGTTTTAACAATTTTATTTTATCTTTTAAAAAATCTCAAGATTATCACAGATTTACGACTAAGAAGTAAAAGGTTGGATTACATACATGTTTTTATACATTTTAGCAAAATTTACCTTTCCACTTAAGATTAATAAAATGCAAGCTCACATATGTCTTTCACTAAACTTTAGTTTCATATACCAATATTTAATAATGGTTTACAATTTATTGCGTGAATTCTAATATATGTTTGAATTTGGTCTCTCTACTTCAAAAATGCTAAAAACCTTATGGTCATGCAAACTCCTAGATCGCATATGCTTAAAACCTCTCGATCAAAACTAAATTAAGATACCAAAGATTATGTTGCCAAAACCTTGTAAAATTCTTGATGATTTACTCTTAACTTTACAAGGAAACCAAACTTTTGAAACTCAATCTCAAACCCACCTAACTTATTAAAAACAAATAGCTTTTTTTTTTCGAGAAAATTAAAATTTAAAAAAAAAAAAAAAAAACTTGAAGGAAACTAATCGGATTACTTTATGAATTAAATATATATAAAAATAACTTTGTTTTAACTCCACACATAAAATTCATCGAATCAAATTTAAATGATAATTTGATTTTAAACGTGCAAATTGCAAAGTAATATAAAAGTGCTAGGCCATGCGTACTCAAAAAAAAATGCTAGGCCATGCAAAAATTTCAAAAACTTATTTAGATTAAGTTATTAGAGAATATTGAGTTAGCACCTCAAAATTAATTATGAATTAATCGCATATAAATACTAGACTATCCTACTTTTGATATCACATATAAATATTGGTAGGACTATCCTATTTTTCAATGTGATTGTGAGATCTTAACATATTTTCTAACGATGTATGTTTTTTATTTGAGTTTTATAAATTCTAGATATTATATTCGAGAATGTAAAATTCTATCTCTAAACTAATCCAATTTTGAAGGTAGAATAATTGTGAGATCCTAACCTATATCTTTAAATTTCCCCATGGCTAAATACGAGTTTACTCACCTTTATATGTTCAAATCAACCTCAAGATGATTAGTCTTATTGATATAATTACTCATTAGCTAAATCGTAACTTAAAAATTGAAGATAAAATCTTTAAAACTAAAGATTACATCGAAACTTCAAAAAAAAAATCCGAAAATTAATGTCCAAGTAGGCTACACTAAAGTCCGATCTTCGTATAACGGAAGCTAGTTCCATGAACCTTTTTCTTATAGTAAAAAATATTGTTAAGATTTAAGAATCTTTTGAACTGCATATATAACTCAAGAATTGATTAGAAACAAAATGGTATACAAAATACAAATGCACACTTAATTTTTGTTGAACTTTTCACAATAACTTTCCATGTTACCAATTTTCTTTTTGAAACTTTCATTTTGATGCGTACTAAATAATAGGGGACTGAAAAGGAGGGATGACGGAATGGAAGACAGAGATTTTAGTGTATTTAAATTCTTTTTTTTTTTTTGGACAGAGATTTTAGCCAGATGGTGACGTGTCAAATAACATGGGCTAAGCTGTCGTGTTTTAGAATCAGAGATTGGGGTGTGCAAAAATAAAATCGGTAACCCGAGTTATCCGGACTACCCAACCCAAACCGTAAGGATTGAGTTGGGTTATGTTTTTTAAAATTTGAGTTGAGTTAGATTTTTAGTAAACCCGAATTTTTTGGTCGGTTCGTGGGTTCATGGGTTTTGGGTTCAACCTGGAACCCGAATATAAATATACATTTCTTAACATATCTTTGTAGTGTCAAGTCGTTGATAGCCTAGTGGTTGTATATTTTTTCTTATTTTATGTTTTCTTTTTGCTTTTGTTTTCCTTCTATAAGCAAGTAAACTTCAATCTTTCTCAAACTTTTTTTCCTTCAAGAATTTATCCAATCTTTTTATCTCTTGTGATGTTAAATACAATATTTTTTAAAATTTAAAATTAATTCTTATCTTTTAAAAAAAAATCTCATACTCTTTACAAAATTTGTTTTATATTGAGTCAAATTTTATACCGGTATTTGACTTTCAAATATTGAAATAATTAGTGTTTTCGTCGAATTTGTAATCTCGCCTTCAACTTTTAATCCTTTTGAACTGATGAATCCAACCCAACCCAACTCGAAAATATAGGATTGGGTTGAGTTGGGTTGAAACTCTAATTGGATTGTGTTAGGTTAAAAAGTTGATTGACCTAAATTTTTGGGTTGGGCCAAAAATTACCTTTAATCCTATCCAACCAAACTCATGTACACCCCTGATCAGATATGGTTGAGAGGAAAATATAAGTTAGATTTTCATTAAAAAGAAAAATAATAAGGCAAAGGAGGACACGTATGTTGAGTGACGACAAAAGGACAAGCACCAAACGGCGACGGTTCTCCACGAAAGGACACACGTGGCAGACATGCCACGTCTCTTCCATACTTATCCTTATTCCCGATTTCATATGCGGCATCTAGATAACGTTTCTTTTCCCCCTTTTTTCTTCAAATCAAATTTGTCTATACCCTACTTAATTATTACAGTTTGAATTCAAAAAGGATGAACAGAAATTAAACAGAAATTAAGGGGCTATGGCCTTCAATTTTTTGGATTTTGTTATTTTTGTGAATTTGAAAATAGACTTTTAATCATGCAACTTATTATTTTGTTGGTTTATACTCGTCCATATTAGCACTTTCAATTCTTGAATTTTGTAGTTTCATTATTTTATATATAACATTAGGCTTTCAAAATAATTTAAATACGATCTTTTTTAAATTATTGTTTTGGATTTTGTCTCAAGTTGAGTGAAATTTATAAACTTTTTTAATTAGAGTGCATACAAGTACAATAATTAAGATGTTCACATGTCGTTTATCTACGTCATTGAATTCTTTAGACGAGCCTTACATACACTATAGTTTTTATTGTTTTTGAGTGAAATCATAGTTGTAATTGCTCAAAGGAGTAGAATACCTCTAATCTATCAATTTGAGATGCATCTTTAGAAGATTTAGTGGTTAAATTCACTTTAGAGTTTCATAAAAAAAATTATAAGTCACTATTGTAGAATAGTTTGGTAGATAGCGTTGAAAGTGATGTCTTCTATTGATAATTTTAGGTATAAAATTTTTAGAAAAATTTAATTAGAGTTCAATGGTAACATTTCTTTGTAAGTTAGACAAAGTTTGCTTCATAAAATTTTCAATTGGTCAATGGTTTTCTTATCTCCCCTAATTGAAATAGTAGCTTTAATAAGTGAGAATAAATAAATAATGATCAAAATTTTCCCTTCCTATTAGGAAATTATTATTATTTTTTATATATAAAAAGAATGATAATAAAAAATAAAACAGTGCTTGTTTTCTTATTTTTTTATATGTTGAACTTTTTCTTATCTAAAAATAATATTTGAAGCTTTAATCGAATTTTAAAATAAAACAAATATTTGAAAAAAGAAATAGAAACAAATATTTGAAACCATTTTATTTGGACTAGAATTTTTTTTCTTAAAACTTGTAAAAAAATGATAACAAAATTTTAAAAATCAAAATATATCGATAAAAAATGAAATGTAGAGTTTAATTTTCAAATCAAAAATAGAAAAACCAAATACTTTTCCAATCGAACATTAAAAACAAAATTCAATACATTTAAGCGAATGGACTGATAGATGCATTATTGTGTATATAATTGAATAATCAAAAGATTACCGGTTTGAATCTTTTAGTACAAAAGTGTGGTAGGATAAAAAAGTTAGATACATAAAATTATGAGTGGGATAGAATTTAAGATGCATGGTGGTTCCTCTTGAATCTCAACCAAAACCATGTCTATGTTCAACTTAAATGTAGAATTTAAGATGTTTCCTCTTGAATCTGAGCCAGAACCCTGGCTTTGTTCAATTTGTACGGACTAAAGTGAACACGAATGCCAGCCTTGATGAAAATAGAAAGTTTTTGTACTAATTAATTATTCAAATTCAAATCAATGCATTGTTTTAGTTATATGTATGAGTGTTTAGGTAAATTTGTGTATACTTCAAACTATTTTTACAAAATATATTACTAGACTCTACAATATTTGAAGTAAAAAATTAACTTTTAAATAGATGGACCATTAACATAGATGAAATCCACAACATTTAAATTTCTTAATAATTTTTTTGACCACTAAGTTACCTATCATAATTAATTACAAATCAGTCAATATAATAAGTTTTTGAAAAAAAAATTATAGTCTCTAAATTTTGATATAAAATGTTGACCTAGGAAAATTATAGACTAACTTTAAATTTCAATAAAATTATTGATGTAGTTATTTTGATCTTGACATGATTTTTCTAAATTGCCTTCTGATGAATTTTTAGTCCTTTTTCTTTTAATATCTTTTATAAAAATTTATTTCCTGTGAAATAAAATGTCTAGACCAAAACAACCAAAATTAATTAATTTATATCATCATAATCTGATATGTTGTGTTAACAAATTAAAATTGAGCATTGTTTTATAAAATGTGAGGGTAAATGTTTTGACTTTTAAATATCAATATCAAATAAAGACTTCACTTAAAACTTAGCTAGGACTTAAAAAAATGTTTTTCCTATTTTCTAACTATTAATTTTTCATACAAGAATCAGCAATAGTTTAATTGACATAGTGGGTATTAGCAACTATGAGATCTGTGTTTAATTATTTTAATTTTATATTACAAAAATATATAAATTTTATAAATATGTTTACTCTATATCCATTCTTGGATCAAATAATTAATATTTGTTGAATCAATTAAAAAAAAAAGCTTCAAATTTATAATTTGAACTATTTTTAAATTTTATTAAAAATACATGAACTAATTTAAACGATATATACAAAAATGAGACCTTTGTTTCAGAAAAAAAGAAAAAAACAAAAAACAAAAAACAAAAATGAAACCTAGGTTAAGTACGTGGACTAGAGTGATATTTTAACTCACTCGTTTCTGGTAACTTCAAATATGTATAGAATGATTTATCAAAAGAGAATATATATATGTATGTATATAATAAGTCAATCACTTGTGACTGCCAACATTCAATTATTATTATTATTATTTTTTTTTTTATTTGTTCTAGTGTTTTGAGTGATGTACTCGAGACTGCTCTAAAACTTATTTGAATTAATGATTTTTTTTTTTACTAAAAAACGTAGTCTTTATTACTGTATGAATATTTGCGCTAACATGACCACGGATTTAAATAGGCAATCCATGAACCTAGTTTTAAATAGGTAATCCATGGATGTTCGTGGTCACCTTAATACTTTTGGATGAACAAAATTCTTGTAGGTATAATTAATGTACGATTCAATAATCAAGAGACTACATATTCTACTATCTTAAATCTGAAGTGTCGACAAAAAATGGTTAAAGGATGGCAAAACAAAGTTAGACGATCAATTGAACAAGTGGTCCTCGAATCAGAAATGAGCACATGGAAGAAATGTCAGGAGTTTAATTTTAATTTTACTCGTTTGAATCTTATATACCGTTTATAACTATTTGATTTTTTGTTTTTGAATTTACGAAATTTAAATTTATTTTTACCCAAATTTCTTAAATTATGTTCCATAGTTCCTTAAAAAAAATGTGTAAATATTAACCAAATTTTAAAAATAAAAATAAAATTTTTGAATTTTTTTTTTAATAAAAATTTTAATATAATTTTTATAAATATAGGGAAGACGTAGATATCAAAATAAGAAAAGACATATAAACTTCCGATAAATTACTTGTTAATGCTTTAAATTTTAAAATTAAAGAATTAAAAATAAAATAATTATCAAACGAAACTTTATTAATTTTTTTAATTTAAAATTTATAATATTTTAGTTATAGAAAAACATTGGTGTAGATTGTGCATGTGGAATGATCATTTCTTTCCAAAGGGAAAAAAGAAATGAGTTTGAACATGGTGGCACATTTACAACAAAAATATATGAAAAGTACAACATGACACCATGATGTCAATTGAAATTGTATAAAAAAATTTAATTTAAGAAAAAAGAAAAAGTGAGGAAAAATATTCACCGTCAATTGAGATGAGGACGAAATACGAGAGATTTACTTTCGTGGGATGCAATTGCGAGCGTTTATTTATTTATTTGAGTCCCCTTTCCAACCCTCATCTTTTAATTATTATCTATATATTTATACTATTGTTCTTTCAATCTGAAACAACAAATTTAGACCAAACAGGATTGTAGCTTGATGTCCAACATGTTAACTTTTTGTTTAATTTAATGTTGGTGGTCTCAAGATGGAATCTTAGTTGGTACATTAAAAAAAAACAACAAATTTATTTATTCTTAATAAAGTTAACTCAAGTTTCTTTGGGTTCATTCAAAAAATTGACCTTCTATGATTTCATTATAAAAAAAAAAAAAAGAGTTTCTATGATAAACTTTTTTTTTCTTGTTAGTTCTTTTTATTTTTTTTCTAAATTAATTATATATATTATTAGTTTTGTTTTTAGTATATTAAAAAATTGGAGAATTCAGAGTGCACAACGAGGGGTTATTAACCTATCAATATGTCTATGAGTTATTAATTTTGTTGACATTTATGTTATTAATTTTTCATATAAAATATTAGAGTATGCGCGTCATAGTTGATTTCTCTATTAATTTAAGACACAAATTATGAATTTCATTGAAAAAATTACAAAAAACTAGAATAATCAAAATAATATTAAAAAGAGCTACAACTATGAACTGAGAACATTGCCACCTCCTTTTTTCATTAAGAAAAGGAGACCTACTGGATTTCTAGTATTCAGAGCCCTAGTATTGAATTTTGCTTTGATTTTTTATAAATCAACATTAAATATTGTTATTTATTTATTTGTTTAAAATTGTAAGTTAATAAACTTGGGTAAACAAAATATTGAATTCCGTAGGCAAATAATTATAGGGCATTTATAGTAGGGGCTTTTGCATGCATATTACAAAATGGATAAAATATAGCACAATAATGAAAATATTTGCACATATAACAAAAATTGTAAATTGTTAGACTTCATATTGATAGATTATATCGTTAAAGAGTGATAGAATCAATTACTAATAAATAAAGTAAATTGATGGACTTCCATCAGATTCTATCAAGGGTCTATCAATAAGAACCGATAGAATCAATTACTGATAAAATTGATAGACTTCCATCACTAGAGAATGATAGATTCTATCAAAGTCTTCTATAAAAAAGGTAAAGAATCTTTTTTTTTAAATGGCAAAATTTGCTATAAAAGAATTATTTTTTAAAATGTGCTATAATTATAAATAAAAAATTTGCTATACATCGCAAATTCCCTTTATAGTATGTATTTTCTTGGATGGAAATCATTATTGTACTGTTTGCCAAGTAATTTAAAACTAACACGATCAAAATTAATTTGAAGATTAATTCAAAGATGAAATCTAACCCACCTAAACTTGTAAATTTTGAGGGATCAAACTGAAATAAGTTGATTTTTGGGAATATATATATATATAATTACAAGAAAATAATATCCTTACTTACTATTACTTTTTATTATTATTTTTTTATAATGAAAAAATGACAATGAACAATGGATGCAAAGATAAAGAAAATGTAAAGTGGAGAAAAAACACACAGAGAATTTAAGTTTACGTGATTCACTTGTTAGCTAGTCCACGGGTAAAAAGAGCACGATTTTACTAAGTAGAGGCGAAAGATACAGATTACATAATCATCATACGGCTAAAGTTTAATTTGAGTTTATATATGCTCACACTCATTAAATCCTATTACAAAATAAGTAAACAATAAATCAGAGTTGCGCAATGAAATGCAGATGCATAAACACAAACGGAGCGCGCAAAAGAATGCGAATATGCTTACGATGCGGAGCGCGAACGCGGTATATGTTAAACGCATGCAGAATGTATTGTTGTAATGCAGGATGCAATTGTTTGCAATACGAAAAACGTTTACCGCAACGAAGGCATTGCCCCACACCCCCACTCGGTGACCTGGCAGTGAAACCTCGACTACTAATCGGAGAATAATTGACATATCTCAACCAAGTCAAACAACTATTCACTCCATCATATTCCTTTAATTACTTTTTATTTTATTTAATAATAATTTTGTTTTTGTTTTTGTTTTAGACAATTTTTCCTACTCTATATTTAATATTTTATCATACTATACTTAATAAGTTGGTGATACAATTGTTTATCTGATTTTGTATTAATCATTTCTCAATCGAATTATAGATATCAATATATTAGATAAAATTCAAATATATAAAAATAGATCTAATCTAGTAAATTGATGGTTTCATATTTAAATTAAAATATTTTAGATAAAATTCAAATATAAGGGGGTTTTGTATGTATATTACAAAATGATTAAAATATTACATGAATAACACGATAATAAAAATATTTGTACATATAGCAAAAAATGTAAATTGATAGGCTTCCATCAGATTCTATTAATAAGAACTGATAGAATTAATTACTAATAAAATTGTTAGAGAATAGAGAATGATAGATCATGTCAAAATCTTCTATAAAACAAATATATATATTAAATGTCAGAATTTAGGTTAAAATACCATTTTGGTCCCTCGACTTTTAACTTTGTTCCATTTTAGTCCCTAGACTTTGAAATGTCCAATTTTAGTCCCTCAACTTTGAGATTTGTTTAATTTTGGTCCCTGGACTTTGAAATGTCCAATTTTAGTCCCTCAACTTTGATTTTTGTTCAATTTTAGTCCCTCAACTTTGATTTTTATTCCATTTTAGTCCTTTCCATGTTTAAGCCATTAGTTTTACCATTAAAAAAATAAAAAAAAAATCTCTTCTCAACTCCCTTCTCTCACTAAACCCATATCTCTCTATCTCATTTCTTGTTTTTTTTCATCCCTTTTCCATCATGTTCATCATCATGAAAACAGAGTAAAATCAAAGGCCATATTCCTATCTGCTCTTTCATCCTCAAGCTCCTGAAATCCATCTCCACTTGGCCCCAAGCCCCTCCCGTCATCACCCATTTACTGCAAACTATGAAGTAATTAAATTCTAAAAATCCAACAATTCTATATTTAAATTCTAAAAATATCATTCTTATACATAAAAAAAACAAAAGAAATCAAGAGTTTGTGAAGTATCCATCATAACCGATAGAAAAAATATGCTTATTTTCTTTTGATCCTTTCCAAAAGCTCCAACCCATTCACCCATTAACACCTTCATTAATCATAACCGATGGAAAAGGGATGAAAAAACATAAGAAATGAGACAGAGAGATATGGGTTTAGTGAGATAAGGGAGTTGAGAAGATTTTTATTATTATTATTATTATTTTAATGGTAAAACTAATGGCTTAAACATGGAAAGGACTAAAATGGAATAAAAATCAAAGTTGAGGGACTAAAATTGAACAAAAATCAAAGTTGAGGGACTAAAATTGGACATTTCAAAGTCCAGGGACCAAAATTAAACAAATCTCAAAGTTGAGGGACTAAAATTGGACATTTGAAAGTCTAAGGACTAAAATGAAACAAAGTTAAAAGTCGAAGGACGAAAATGATATTTTAACCCAGAATTTATTATAAAATAATTATTTTTAAAAATATACTATAATTTTAGATAAAAAAAAATTGTGATAGAGTGCAAATTCCGTATATAAAAACAGGGAATAATGCGTCTACCCAAACGCCACCAAGTAGAGAGAAGAAGTACGAAAACAAAGGAAAAGGAAAGTACAGTAAATGAAATCCGATAAGAATATTAGAATATTCAACCACACAAAATCCAGAATATATTTTAAAAATAATTAAAAAGAACTTTATAAAAAGAGTGGGTTGTTTGTTGAAGCTTGGAAAATAGAGAGAGAAATGGAGGGTGGTGGGTACTGTGTGAAGGAGCAGAGGGCGTGTTTGGAATGGGTGGAAAGGTATTTCAAGGACTGCCTTTGCAATGTGCGAGACGACATGTCGTTCGGGTTCGGTCTGGCGAGTTTGGTCTGTTGGGGCCTGGCTGAACTCCCTCAGATCGTCACCAATTTCCGGTCCAAGTCCAACCACGGCGTCTCTCTTCTCTTCCTCCTCACTTGGGTCGCCGGGTATTGCTTGAAACGCCGTCGTTTTATTCGCCGCCCTTTCTAAACGCCGTCGTTTTTCTTATCATGATGATGATTCTTTTTCGTTTTCAGTGATGTGTTTAATCTTGTGGGCTGTCTTCTTGAACCGGCCACGGTGAGTCACTCATTCCGAGTTGAGTCGAGTCGAGTCGGTTGGTTTTTTCTTTCTTGTGTTGCGGTCCTGTGAACCATACACTGTCTTACCTGCCTCTGCCGAACGCACCACTCAATTTCTGCAACAGAATTTCAGTTTTATTTTTATTTTTATTTTTATTTTGTCCTTTCAAATATCAACTATCGGATTTGCTATATTTAGTTTTTTTTTTCCATTTTAATTAGCGTGTATACATGATTTAGTCATTGATTTCAATATTTATGCAAGCAATCTAACTCAACTCATCCATTTCCTGGTTTTTTTCCCCTTTTTAAAGTGGGCGTTTACATATGATAAGAAATAAAGATAAAAAAGCATAATATTGAACCTACTTTTATCTTTTTTAATTTGAGTTGGATGGTGTGGATTGTGGGGGTCTTTTTTACCTACTTTTAATTTTATTTTATGTATTTTGAAATGTTTAGTTTTAATCCATATTAAAAAAAAATGAAAATTAGTTTTTATTAGAATTTTTGCCATTTTTTCTTTTAAAAAAATTACTATTTTCTCCTATAATTTTTAGTAATGTATCCCACATTGTTTAATTCTATTAAAGTTATTAACATGATTTAAATAATTATTAACCTACCAACGAAAGCAGAGTTCTGTTGAGTAATTATGAGGTTACTATTGTTTTATCAAAATAATTATTATTAACATTAATTTAAAATTATTATTATTATTATATATATTTTTAAGTTTAGAGGATGAAATTAAATGTCTAAAAATTTGCCATCGAAATTATACAAAATTAAAAATATTTAGCGATGAAAATGAAACAAGTTAAAGTTGAACATATTATAAAAAGGTTTAAAAAAAAGGATTAAAATTATATTTATTTATTTTATGTTTTTAATAATTTAGATCTATGTTTCTTTTCCACTAATTTCCGTTCCTTTTCTTTTCCAGCTCCCCACTCAGCTCTACACAGCACTGGTGAGTCACCTTTTTTCTTTTTCTTTTTTCTTCTTTTTTTTCCACTCTAAACAGGAAAAATGAATTTTTATTTCCATGTCTATCTATTAAATTTCAAAGAAATAATATTCCGTGGAGCTGCCACCGTCTATCTCTATCTTCCATTTTTTTTAAGCATATCGCTATTCATTTTTGCACCTTTAAATGGGTGAAAGAGAAATTTTCAAAAACTAATTTTAATTTTATATTCCATGGTTATCACACCCGAATTATTTCATTCCATGGAATTTTTCTATTTAAAAAATATATTTTTTAATACACAATATTTCGGGTGGTGGCGATTTCTTCATGTCACCTATGTTACTGGCTCAATATATTCAAATCCACATCAATTAATTATGAATACAAAATATCAATATTTACATTTTGGTCAATTAAATGTTAGCATTCAATCTTGAAAGTTTAGAAACAGAAATTTATTACACCTATAATCTAGAAATGTTATGATATAGCTAACAAAAAGTAGTAGCTCGATCACATAATTTAAAGGTTTTGGATTCAAATCCTAAACTGATTTTTAATACATTTTTTTTAATGAAGTACCATCAATGTTTGAATACATGAATCTTACACCTTTGTTTATTGTTGAATTAAAAAAAAAATACATTCACCTATGTAATTTACTCGTTGGAATTTGAACCCATCTTTTTAAAGGAGAACATAAACAAAGTTGGTATCATTGAAATCAGAGATTTCTTTGAAATTTAATGTAATTTATTTTTTCCAAAACACAGTTTTGAATCAGCTTTGAGATTTACATCCTTCATTTAGAAATATTTCTATAGAAATTGATCTCGTTTTTTTAAAAAAAAATATATATAAATACTACAGTATAGGAGCACAAAAAAGAATGGGAAATAGCCACGAAAGAGTCCTTCACTTTACTATTTTTTAAGTATTTCTTTAATTGGCTTTTTCTCTTGTTGCTCAAGAATGAACGCTTCCAATAATTTAGTGGGTTGGCTTTTCAAGATCACTGTTGAATCCATCTAATTTATTTATAATATTCCAAAATGAGTCTACTTTTTTGCTTTATAAAGTATATTTTTATACATTTTATTCTTATTTTGAAAAAGTATATTTTCCTAATTAAAAAAAGTTGGATTTTTCATATTTAAATTCGTTCTATTATAAAAAGTAGAATTTTCAAAAAAAAAAGTTCAAGAAATTATTTCAATTACATGATTTAAATTATACGGCAAGTTTTGGTATTCTTCAATTTATTTGAAATAAAATGTATTGAATTTGACCATTTTCGTTGAGTAATTGCGATGAATATTCAAATCTATAAACTTATTACAAAACTATCCAGATTTCAAAATATTTACAAATTTATTTTTGTATTTTTTAATTAAAAAATTAATTTTAAATTATTCTCAATTATACCCTCCACGAATTCCATGTTTTATAATTTTCATTTTTGTAGTTTTCTATTTAAATTCTTTATTTAAAACTTTATTCCTTAATTAATGCTCACAATCTTTTATATTAAATTTTCATCAAATTTATTTTTCGAATAAAGTATTATATTACATTCATTCAGACATACTAAATTAATACCAAGCAACAATATTCAAAAGAATTTCAAATTTTAAAATAATTGAATAATTTTACAAACGTATTGATTAAGTATTACATATAATACTGATTCTACAAAAACGATATTATAAAATACTAGTGTAAAGTTGATATTATATAATACTAGTGTATGAGCTTAATAAAACTAAAAAAATGCATATATTCATCAAGTACAATACTACAAATGTATTATATAAATATAATAATAATATATATTCTACATTATTAATATAGTCATAATACGGTTGAATATCAAAACATTCAACATATTACTGAAATACATACGAAATACTAAACCTGCATTAGTAAAAAGTATATATATATAGATTAAAATTTGTAGGAGGCAAAAAGAGAAAAACAAATAACTCAATAGAATAAACTTCAATTTTGATATGTCAGTCATTAATGAATCTAAGAAGGTTATGGAGGTAATCAACTATTTAATATTTTTTTAATATTTTAAATAGTGGAATATTAATTTGATTTTTATGAAACTTGGCTAAATGATATATTTTAGCTAATTTTGGCTAAATGTGCAAAAGCCTCATTTTCGTTGCTGTCAATTTTTTTTTTACCATTTTCGATTCTCTTCATTTAATATATACTCATGTTTTATCTTTTATAAATTATTGAAGACAACAACTTCACAAGATTTTCACATTGGTACGTAATTCTGCATTTTTTATGCAAACCTTTTTTTTCTCTCGAGATTTCAAAATATTTGCAAATTTATTTTTGTATTTTTTAATTAAAAAAATAATTTTAAATTATTCTCAAATATACCCTCCACGAATTCCATGTTTTATAATTTTCATTTTTGTAGTTTTCTATTTAAATTTTTTATTTAAAACTTTATTCCTTAATTAATGCTCACAATCTTTTATATTAAATTTTCATCAAATTTATTTTTCGAATAAAGTATTATATTACATTCATTCATAAATACTAAATTAATACCAAGCAATAACATTCAAAAGAATTTCAAAATTTAAAATAATTATATAATTTTACAAACGTATTGATTAAGTATTACATATGATACTGATTCTATAAAATCGGTATTATAAAATACTAGTGTAAAGTTGATATTATATAATATTAGTGTATGAGCTTAATAAAACTAAAAAATGCCTACATTCATCAAGTACAATATTACAAATGTATTATATAAATATAAATATAATAATAATATATATTCTACAGTATTAATATAGTCATAATACGGTTGAATATCAAAACATTCAACATATTACTGAAATACATATGAAATACTAAACCTGCATTAGTAAAAAAAAAAAAATATATATATATATATAGAGAGAGAGAGAGAGAGAGATTAAAATTTGTAGGAGGCAAAAAGAGAAAAACAAATAATTCAATAGAATAAACTTCAATTTTGATATGTCAGTCATTAATGAATCTAAAAAGGTTATGAAGGTAATCAACTATTTAATGTTTTATTAATATTTTAAATAGTGGAATATTAATTTCATTTTTATGAAACTTGGCTAAATGATATATTTTTGCTAATTTTGGCTAAATGTGCAAAAGCCTCATTTTCGTTACCGTCAATTTTTTTTTTTTTACCATTTTCGATTCTCTTCATTTAATATATACTCATGTTTTATCTTTTATAAATTATTGAAGACAACAACTTCACAAGATTTTCACATTGGTACGTAATTCTGCATTTTTTATGCAAACCTTTTTTTTCTCTCGAGATTTCAAAATATTTGCAAATTTATTTTTGTATTTTTTAATTAAAAAAATAATTTTAAATTATTCTCAAATATACCCTCCACGAATTCCATGTTTTATAATTTTCATTTTTGTAGTTTTCTATTTAAATTTTTTATTTAAAACTTTATTCCTTAATTAATGCTCACAATCTTTTATATTAAATTTTCATCAAATTTATTTTTCGAATAAAGTATTATATTACATTCATTCATAAATACTAAATTAATACCAAGCAATAACATTCAAAAGAATTTCAAAATTTAAAATAATTATATAATTTTACAAACGTATTGATTAAGTATTACATATGATACTGATTCTATAAAATCGGTATTATAAAATACTAGTGTAAAGTTGATATTATATAATATTAGTGTATGAGCTTAATAAAACTAAAAAATGCCTACATTCATCAAGTACAATATTACAAATGTATTATATAAATATAAATATAATAATAATATATATTCTACAGTATTAATATAGTCATAATACGGTTGAATATCAAAACATTCAACATATTACTGAAATACATATGAAATACTAAACCTGCATTAGTAAAAAAATATATATATATATATATATATATAGAGAGAGAGAGAGAGAGAGAGATTAAAATTTGTAGGAGGCAAAAAGAGAAAAACAAATAATTCAATAGAATAAACTTCAATTTTGATATGTCAGTCATTAATGAATCTAAAAAGGTTATGAAGGTAATCAACTATTTAATGTTTTATTAATATTTTAAATAGTGGAATATTAATTTCATTTTTATGAAACTTGGCTAAATGATATATTTTTGCTAATTTTGGCTAAATGTGCAAAAGCCTCATTTTCGTTACCGTCAATTTTTTTTTTTTTACCATTTTCGATTCTCTTCATTTAATATATACTCATGTTTTATCTTTTATAAATTATTGAAGACAACAACTTCACAAGATTTTCACATTGGTACGTAATTCTGCATTTTTTATGCAATCCTTTTTTTTCTATCACTCAAAATAGATAGCTGTTTTCTGTCTATGTGAGACTAATGTAATTTTCAATTACATAAAATTTTCCTGAATAGTCATTTTTTGAACTACACCTTGAATATATCCAAGTTCGACCACTAATTGAACACCACGAAGGCTTACTTAAATATTTATCTAAATTATATTGGTCGTGTTTGATAATCATTTAGGCCCCATTTGATGATCATTTGGTTTTTTGTTTTTTATTTTTGAAACTTAAGCCTATTCTTACTCAAATTTTATACATTATTATTCCACATTTCCTACAATTGTATCCATATTTCCTTAAGAAAATATGTGAATATTAACCAACTTTCAAAAACAAAAATAAATTTTTGAAAGCATATATTTTTTTTTCTTCAAATTTTGGTTTGGTGGTAGGTAGATATCCAAATAAGAAAAAACATATGATAAGTGAGTGGTTGTAGGCTTAAATTTAAAAAAATAAAAACAAAAAATCAAGATTATCATAAGAACCCTTAGTTTTTAATTTTTTGTTTTTGAAAGTTAAGCTACAAAAACTATTTTAATATATTTATATTTGTAGAAACCATACTAAAATTTAGAAGAAGAAAAACTTTGAAAATCTTGTTTTTTAAAGTTTGTTATCATTCACCTATTATTTTTTAAAGAAATATGGATACCTAGCAGGAAAAGTAAAATACATTGTAGAAAATTTGAATAATAATAGACATAAATTTTAAAAACCATGAACACAAACCCAAATGGTTACTAAATGGGACAACAGGTTTTATGCTTCTGTTTTTTATTTGGCAAAAAACCTAAATGCTAATGGAATTGGTCATCTACATTTATACACTCATAAAATTATTCTCATTCAAACAAGGAGACTATAGTTTAGTGCTTATTTCTATTTTTTAGAAAAATTGATGTAGACAATCCTCAACTTGTTTATGAAATGCATCATATATAGCAAAATTTTGTTTTTTTTTTTTTTTTTTTCATATTTCAAAATTACACTTTTTTTTCGGCTGAATTCAGAACATTTTTGTCATTTTTAGTGAATAAAGATTAAAAATAATAGCGAAAGAGATTGTGGCCGGATGACTTTAAATCCAATTCAAAGTCATAATAATAAATTTGATCACAATAATCAGTATATCTCTCTTATTTATTTAAAAGAGATTGTATTCTTTCTCGAATTGTACTAAAAGAAATAAAGATAATAAATCGAGTATTATAGAAATGTGTAAATAAATAGGGACAATTTTTTTGGTGAAAATATGTGACCTGAAAATAATGTGAAAAGATAAAAACTGATATATAATGGGAGTGAGAGAAAATAAATAAAAAAATAGAGGATTTGATTTGGATGGGTGATGTGATTTAACGGTTCCATGTGCAGCTTTACACAGTGAATACCATAGTCTTGGTACTGCAAAGTTTGTATTATGATTGCGTCACTACACGGTGCAGCGACCAAAAGAGGAAATCCCTCCAAACGGTACCGTTTTGATACCACCCTAATATAACATATTTATTCTGCACACAAAAAAATAAAATTACTTGACGGCATTACAAAATAAGAAATACTTTTGGCATTTGCCTTTTTGTTTTTACATGTAAAGGCGGAAGAGGAAACGGCGCCGTTAAAGATCACGAAGGCCGTTAGCTACGCCGGGATTCCAGTTCCGAAGCCGTCGCCGAAGGCCACTCCTCGCCGGGAATTCTACTACACGTCGGCGAGATCGTTGGCCGGCAGCGATACGCCGCCGTTCCGGTCGTTTCTCCGGCTGCCGAAGAGTGGGCCGTCGGCTCTCGGCCATGACAGCTCATCTTCCGATGATGAATCGGATAACGCCGCCGTGTCGTCCAATTCCTCTGGCACCCAGCCTCGGCCCATTCCTCGATCGGTGAATTTTTTCTTACCTTTTTTCACTTACTGCCGTAACTGTACCGTTCCAAAAGTTACTTTCCCTAAATTTATGTATGTATAAGAGAAGCATGGACTAACCTAAGGCCCAATGGGCTCTACAGTGTCCAGCCTAAACCGTAAATGGTAAGAGTTGAGTAAGTTCTAGTCTGTTTATAAAAATTGTTTGGTTCGATAAGTTATTTAGCCCCCGTTTGATAACCATTTGATTTTTAAAATACTATAAAAATTATCTTACTTAGATATCTACCTCTCACCTATATTTGTAAAAACCAAATTAAAATTTAGAAACAAAAAAAAGTATATTTCAAAAGTAAAGGTTGGTTAGTTTTCATCTACTTTGTTAAGAAAAGATGGATCTATTGTAGAAAGGATGATACATATCGTAGGAAATTTGAGTGAGAATAGACTTAAGTTTAAAAAACAAAATGATTATCAAACGAGACTTTAGTTGACCATTTTTGGTTAGTTGAACCCAATTCAACAGAACTAAAGTCCTCAAGGGATGATACAGTGGTTAAAGACTTGAGCTTGGAAGGTATGCTCCTCTCGAAGTTTCAGGTTCGAGACTCACCTGTGACATTACTTCTTTGATGTTCCAAAAGAAAAAAATTCAACCGAACTAAAAAAAATGTATTCTGAACATATCGATAGAAAACATACACGAACCAGATGAGTATCTTGAATTTGAATTTAGTACCATGCAAATTTTACTTTTTAGTTTTGTAAGTTATGAGCCAAGCAAAATATGAGATAAACCTAATTCTACAACCAAACTCAACTCGAAAATATGAATTGAGTTTGATCCCTCTGATACATAGGGATGAAGTTGACAAATTGAAGTGACTCAAAATTTTGGTTGGTTCTAAAATGTTGGTCCTATTCCAACCTGCCACTTTTGCTTGAGAATGACTAAGATTACTTCTGGGCCAAGCTTATTTAGACTATTCTCTCATTCAGTTTATTCTTCTCATTTTTTACCCTTTTTTTACTCCTAAAATACAAATTTATCCTGAAAAATGCTTCTAACGTTTATGCATTTTATATACTTAGTTCAACTATTTAGATTAATTCTGCTTCTCAAACACATAAATAAGAATATACTGTGTAAATAACAATAACTATAGTCTGCATAGGATGATTAAAATTTTGGCTTATGTAATTATACATTGTTGAAATAAGTGATATTATTTTCAGGTTGGTTATGGGACATTTTTAGCGGCATCCGTGAATTTGCCATTCCAAAGCAAGGGCTTTCCAGATGGATTTAGAGGAAGGAAACTTCTACAAGTATGATTGATCATTATTTAAAATTTTAATTAAATTAAGAAATAAAAGAAGAGGATAAAAGTGAGTTTAATTAACAAAAAAAATGGTGGTTTGATGAATGCATGTTTGCAGGAGCATGCAAGTCATAGTGGTTTTGGCCAATTATTGGGTTGGCTTATGGCTGCTATTTATATGGGTGGTAGACTCCCTCAGATTTGGTTAAATGTGGGTATTAATTAAATTCAACCTTTAATTAAAAAAATGTTAATCATTGTTTCCAAAACATTTTTGTCAAGTTCTCATTTCTTTTATTATTATTATTATTATTATTATCCTCTCATTTATGCACTTTGTTTTTTGGTTTCTTTTTTGTCAGATCAAAAGAGGGAGTGTGGAGGTAAGAATGATCCTTTTTTTACTCATTTTTTTAATAAAAAAGAAGGAAAACGATTTAATCTATCAATTTTAGTCTGTTTTATTTTAGTCATCTATACAAAATAAACACTTAGTCTATAACATTAATAAATCTTTTCTAAAGTAGTCTATTGGCCAAGAGGGTTTTGTGAAGCTAAAAGGAGATGTGTTCAATTCATGGTGGTTGCCTACTTAGAAATTAATTTCTTATAGATTATCTTGATAATGAAATGTTGTAGGTTTATGCGGTATGTCTCGTGACATTAGTCGAGGTGCGTGCACAAGCTGGTTAACTGATATGTCCTAAGTTAAGTGTTGGGTTTCTCTAATAGATTTAGGATTTTTTTAAAATTTTTTTTAATAGGTTTAGGATTTTGTTAGAAAGGATTAGTATCGAATGATTAACGGTTATAAAATCTAAAAAAGTTATTTCCACCAAGTTTTAAGTAGATAACAAAATATAGATAGACTAGTGTTTACAAGCTTGATTATCAAAATTCCAAGGGACCAAATTGATGAAGATGATGGTTGTGTTCTGATTTCTTTTGTTTGCTTTGATTTGAACAGGGGCTGAATCCTCTCATGTTTGTGTTTGCCTTGATTGCCAATGCCACTTATGTAGCAAGGTTTGCTCTCTCGATCTCGATCTTGACGTCAAAGTTATTTACTTGTGATTGATTAAAAGATGTTTGTTTGTTTATGCTGATGAATGAATGAATGATTGCAGTATATTAGTGAGAAGTACAGAATGGGAGAAAATCAAAGCTAACATGCCATGGCTGCTTGATGCTGTCGTTTGCGTCCTCCTCGACTTATTCGTATCCTTTTCCTTCATCTCTCAACTTCACATTTCACTACTGCTGTTATTTGCATCAATTAAATGCTTTAGAATTTACATAATCATTTTTAAAACTGCCATCAAGTGGGTAGGACCGTGCTTATACGAGAAAACTATGTTTAGGAGTTGAAACCACTTTTCCTTCACATTATCATGTTTTTGAGTAATATAGTAGTTATTTACTCGATATAGAATAATTATGGAGTGGCCTAATGGTAAAATGTCTCATAAGTAATTAAGAGATAATGAGTTCAATCTATGATAGTCATTTACCTAGGAAATAATTTTCTACAGGTTTAAGTGATGGAGAAGAGTACTAATTAGTTTCTCCTTGTCTGCCTCACCAACAATTATTATTTGAACAATAATCACTATTCATCTCAATCTCTTTTAGCCATCGCCCAATAATCATTATTGTAATGTTCAATAATTCATCTCATCTAAATTTTTTTCACTACCTCAAACATAGTCAATGAAAGCATACCTCAAACGCCCCAGAAACGTCTATGGAAGCATACCTCAAACGGTTCGTGTCTCAACCGTTGGGTTGTACCTTGGGATCCAATAATGAATGAATTAAAAAAAAAACCTTTTTACTTTTAAGTACTTTAGTTCAAATAATTTTTTTTAAAAAAAAACTTATTCTATAGGTGGCACCTTAAGTACTTTTTAGTACAAGACTTCAATCATAAGCCCTTAGTAAAAAGTAGTTTCTTGTTAGAGACTGCACAAAGTGCTTTGGATTGAGCTTATGTCAAGCACTCTAAAATTAGTCAGTTGTTACCATTCCAAAATCACATAAAACCATCTTGTGATATTAGTTGAAATTTGCATATTGCTTATGATTTGATTTGAATTTGAAGCTTTAACTCAGCCACCCAATAGATAATTCTGCAGTACATATATTACAGAAGGTTCAGAAGGAAGAGGCAGAGTGGAGGAAGAAACAGCAATGATTATGAAGAAGCAACAAAACATGCAACCTTGTGATCTATTTAATTAAACAAAGTCCTCCCTTCTTAATTAGCCAAAAAAGAGATCATTTTGGCCTCCTGATTGAGTTATTCAAGTAGAGCTGATAATGGAAGATTTATTAGGCCTAGCAATGTGAAGATCAATGCAGTGTTTGTGAGAGTGTAAGATTCAGCATTTCAACTATCTTTTGCTGTCCTTGGAAGATTTATAAGACTTATTTTTCATTTAATTCTTTAAGTTTGTGTAAGTTTAGACTTTAAGTGCAAATTAATGAATGAATTTGAATTGGATTTCGTCTTTCAACAAGTCTTGTTAATTTATTACTGATGTTGAGCCTGTGTGTTGCTGCAAAATTTAGGCCTCATTTCATATCTTAGTTTTGTTTGTTTTGTGGGAATATGAGTTTAACACAAAGTATTTTTTGTTAGGAAAAACTTTGCTAATAGCAGCAGGAATAAACTGAAAAATAATTGAGAAAAGGAAATAACAAAATAGAAAGACACAAGAATTTACTTAGAAAAACTGTTAAACTGGAGAAAAAATCACGGTTAGAAAGATCACAAAAATTCTTTCTCCGAACCCAATTACAAAAATTACTATTCAAACCTTATACTAATTACAACTTTTGCTCAACTTTTGAATACAAAAAGAGTTAGTACACATGTTTAAAGTGACTCTAGTTGGGATGTCTTGAATCCAAGCCCATTTACTCCTCTTATAATGCTTGAAGCAGACCACATTAAGTGAGACAATTTTTCCAATATTTTGTCAAAACTTTTCATGTGGGACAAATTTTGTTAATATTTTGCCAAATTCTCAACAATTTTGCTATTTATACCATATATAGTTTAATGCAAATGATTATCAATCATATTCTTGACATAATCGACCTTTGAACTTTATAGCTAGACATGATTAGCTTTGCCTAATACCAAATTGGATTCATTAGGATCGGATACTTTGATTACATAGGAGTGGACTCTTAATCTTAGTAAACCATTCATTGATTTTTTAAGTCCTACACATAGTTTACAAGAAATGAGATTTTTCTAACATTCTTATGAATAGTAAGCAACAAGAAATCATACTTAGAACATTAAATGATATTGTTTCTATGGAAAACTCATTGCGCATGATGTTAATTAAACTTATCGATGAAAATTCATCACCATGAATAATAGGTTATCATATATATAAAGATAGAATAATCATCATGAATTGATACAGTAGTTAAGTAGTTAAAAGAAGCTAGAAAAATTAAGAAATTATAGATTCAAACTAAGATAATCATCTACTTATAAATTAATTTACTACTAATTTATTGACATTCAAATGCTATAAAATCAGATGAAATATCGTATAAAAAAAGAAAGAAAAAGTATATATATAATTAATTACAGTATATATATAATTAATTTGTAATTTATGTTTCAAATTTTTTTGAGTTCAACTATAATAAGAGGATAAGAAATTCGAATTGACCACTTAATCATACGAACACATTGACTCATTTGAGCCCTTGCTCGTATGGGCTAATTACTCTATTCTTGTTATTTTGTGTTTATATTTTTGTCCACAATTTTCTAGTTCATTTCTTTAAAAATACTACTTTTTCATTTTAAAATTGGTGGTAGATTGTGAAAAGTGGGTAACAAAACAATATAAGTATGTGAATTTTAATTATATCTTATACAACTTAGAAACGGTTAAATAACATGTTTGAATCTTAACACGCAAGTGAATAAAATGAAACTAAAAATAAGATAGAGTTGTTTGTCACCTATTGTGGCTGAACCCAATTTGATTATTATTATTATTATTATTATTATTATTCTTTAATTTTGATATCAATTATTTGTTGATGGAAAAAGTGTAATAAATATGAGCCCGCCCGTCGGCCGTGGACTGAACTCCCTCATTTTCCCCCGTCCTTTACCTTCCCCATTTCTCTTCCGTCATTGGTTCGCCATTTCTGCATCTTTTTCTCTGTATTTCAGTTCGCCATTTCTTCGGTTTCTCCTCAACGATCTCACCATCGGCCCCAACCCTTCCATTTCTGGAGGACGCATTTCCATCGCCCTTTCGCCTTCAACGCAGCAGCTTCTATCATAATCTCATACCTTCCTTCTTCCGTTTCGCCAGGTATGGATTTATTCGTTTTCCACTTCATAGCTTAAACCCCCCCGATCATGTTTCTGGAAAAGCAAACCCATATGTTTTTGTGTGTTTTTGTTTAGATTCAGTTCTCGCATCTTCGTGAATCATCGGGTGCGAGTTCTTCTCTGCCTTTAATTAGGTTACTCGATCACTTTTTCCAACCCTGAGATGCAACTTTTGAGATATTCGATGCAATTTCAAGATTTCCACTCTAACCCTAAATTGTTAATTCTAGACTAAAACCTTTCCAATGTATTCACAACACCACCTCTGTGCTTAGATTCAAGTCAATTTACTACCAAAACATTTGTTTTTAAAGGATTTGTGAACGTTTACACCACAAGTAAACAGTCTTGAGAAAGAAGAGCACCTCACTTTGGATATATAACGTGCTCTAGAGCCCGATGAATGGTCATCGTTTAAGTTTCTAGATTTTCTGATTGAAATTGTTGTTTTGGAAGACTAGGAAGGAAGTTGGTTCGACCCATAATTGATTTTTTTTAGGTTGGGGAACGTCTTCTCTGGTTAGGAGTTGACAAGCTTTAATGTTGCGTGGTTGAGAATTTTGATAAAGTCATGAAATCATGTCATAGATGAATCATGTATTACTTTTATTAGTCATGAAACACTTCTTATCAGTAAGTTATGAAAATGTTGTTATATTTGCATCATGTGGTACTTGCTACCATGATATCATTATTGTGGGACCTTATGCAGTATTGAATGCTTATACATTGGCCAATTATGAATTAAATAATTTTTTTGTGCATTCCTTTTTGGCTGTATCTATGCAAGTGATGTACCCAAGGTTGGCATGTGTGTAAGTGATACACACCTACATAGGAAAGTGATGCCTACCAATACCGAGACTTAGGGATTATGAAGTGATGCACACTTGGTGAGTTTGATGTGCATCAGTGTACGAGAGTGATGAATGTCATGCCGTATGTATGAAAGTGATGCACATCTCCGGGTAAATATGGAGGTTCGAGAGACAATAATTCAAAATTAGTTTGCAGGTCCTCTAAAGTCACGAGAATGAAAGCCATATTGAATGTGTTTGCGTAAACCTCCCATAGTGGAGGGTTTTGTTGGGTATATTTAAATACTCATAATTTTCAATCCTTTTTTTTTTGGTAATGACAAGAGTTTACAAGGCGAGTGACCAAGGTGTCTTTTTGAATGTGTCATGGATAGAAGTCAGCATAGTTTTCACGTCTTTGTTATTTTTCTCTTACACTTATAAACTTGTATTTCAAAACTTATGGTATGAGTTATTGAGCCAACTTGTATTTTAAGTATTTTACATCTTACCTATCAGTGTTTTAAAAGGCGCGCCTGGTTCAAGTCCCACCTCTAGCGCCTCGCTTGTCCCAGACAAGGCGCGTGTAATAAGGCGGGCACCTTACGCGAAGCCGTAGGCGCCTAAAGGCGCACGACTTGTGGGATTTTTTATTTTCTTTGGGCTTTTTGTGTTTTAGATCTCCGTACTAGGCTATTCGAAACGCGTGAAGGTTGATAGTTGAATATTATGTATGTTTTATATATTATTCTTGGTTAAAAATTCATTTATGTCCATGAAAAGTGTTTTTATTGTGTATACACACACATATATACAAATTTTGTTTTTTTATATAGTGCGCCTTTAGTAAAAAGTCCTCGCCTTTTGATGTGCCCTGCGCCTGAGGCTCCAGAGGGTCATTGTGCCTTGGTGCGTTTTGCGCTTTTTAAAACCCTGTTACCTACCACATTTTCAATTGAGATCCCTAGTAAAGAGATTTAATTGTTTGAAAGAAAATATATCTCTTCCATATCTATTTTGATAAGTTTTCAAATGCTCTTAACATGTATGAGTAATGACATTAGTTAGTCTAAGTCGACATAGTCGGGTTGTTATTAATATCATAGTCCAAAGTTGAGGGTTTTGTGTAGACTAGCTTACATTGTAAGTATGTAAGTGTCTCCATGACCAAGCAGCAAACACCAATCATCGCCTAGTATGTCATTGTTACGAAGGTTTCGCTTATAAATAAATATTGTTGCAAAATGTCTTGGGTAAAAAGTGCCCAGGAATAGGTATGATTAATGTGATGTTTTGAATACATGCTTGATGTTTTGTTTTTTTTTTTGACGACCTTGAGAAGTAGTGAGTTTCACATGTAAATTTTGAAGTTTTATTTTGTCAAATCACAATTTTTTTATGAATGGTTCATTCGATTATAAAGTATGTCCTTGATTCTTCTCAAGGAGGTAATCAAGATCCATACAGAAATTTTAACTGTCATTTAAAAATTGGGTTGTGCATTTGTGGTTGTGAGATTTATATTATAAGTGTTGCTTTGGATCAAGGAAAATTGTTGGCCATTGTACCTCAAGAGGGCATCATTAGGCCAAATTCTTTTTGGACGGTTGCACTTTCTGAGTATTTTTGTATTCTCTGACATGGTCGATAAAGATCAGCTTGAAATTTAAACTGTCATTGTAAACATTTTATACTTGCTTCACGAGTTTAATAATAATTCCGTCTTTGAAAATGAAGGTGTATCCATAACTATTAATTCAGTAGTAGTTGTGCTTTATTTTATGCTCGACTCTTTGATGACTTTTTTGTGAACTTCCCAAAAAGGTTTTTTTTGGCTTATTCACCTGGTTAGGGTTTTTTTTTTATCAACAGTGTTGTGGCTGCATAACCTCTATGGCTGATCGTAGAAATGGTAGTAGCCAACCCCCCAATGGGAAGGCCGGTGGAGCAGCAAATATGTATTCTATTGATCTAGTGAGCTTCAGCACTAGACTGAAAGCTATATATGCCCATTGGAGTGAACACAAATCTGACATGTGGAGCTCTTCAGATGTACTAGCTATTGGGACACCTCCAGCATCTGAGGATCTGCGGTACCTTAAGTCTTCGGCGCTGCATATCTGGTTGTTAGGTTATGAGTTCCCAGAGACTATAATTGTGTTCACGAAGAAACAAATCCATTTTCTGTGTAGCCAAAAGAAAGCTTCTCTCCTTGATGCTGTAAAAAAATCTGCCTTGGATGCTGTTGGTGCTGATGTTGTTATGCATGTGAAGGCTAAGAATGATGATGGTTCTTCCTTAATGGATGCAATATTTCGTGCTATTCGAGCTCAGTTTAAGGAAGATGGCCTGGAGAACCCAGTAGTTGGATACATAGCTAGAGAAGCCCCGGAAGGGAACCTTTTAGAGACATGGTCTGGAAAGCTTAAAAGTGCTAACTTTGAATTGGGTGACATAACAAATGGATTATCTGATATATTTGCCAGCAAAGATGAGAATGAAGTTATGAACATCAAGAAAGCTGCATATTTAACCGTTAATGTGATGAATAAAGTTGTGGTACCTAAGCTAGAAAATGTGATTGATGAGGAGAAGAAAATCACCCATTCGTCATTGATGGATGAGACAGAGAAAGCCATTCTAGAACCCACGAAAGCTGGCGTGAAGTTAAAGACTGAAAATGTTGACATATGTTACCCTCCAATATTTCAGAGTGGAGGAGAGTTTGATCTCAGGCCTAGTGCTGCCAGCAATGATGAATTACTTCACTATGATCCTGCAAGTGTGATAATCTGTGCAGTTGGGTCCCGATACAAGAGTTATTGCTCTAATGTTGCCAGAACTTTCTTAATTGATGCTAATGCACTGCAAAGCAAGGCATATGAGGTCTTGCTAAAAGCCCAAGAAGTGGCTATCAGTATGTTGAGACCTGGAAATAAGGTGAATTCTGCATATGTTGCAGCTCTTTCTGTTGTCGAGAAAGAAGCTCCGGAGTTGGTTCCCAATCTTACTAAATCAGCTGGGACGGGCATTGGTCTTGAGTTTCGTGAGTCTGGGTTGAATCTTAATGCCAAAAATGATCGCATTGTTAAGGCAGGCATGGTGTTTAATGTTTCACTTGGTTTCCAGAACTTGAAGCCAGCAGATAAATTGCAGAGTTCTTCAAGTAAAACAAAGAACCAAAACTTCTCATTATTGATTGCTGATACAGTTATTGTCGGCAAAGAGAAGACAGAAGTTTTGACTGCTCCAAGCTCTAAAAGTGTCAAAGATATTGCATACTCATTTAATGAAGACGAGGATGAAGAAGAAAAATCCAAGGTAAAAACTGAAGCTAATGGAAAGGAGGCAGTTGTCTCGAAGACGAACTTAAGGTCAGACAATCACGAGATCTCAAAGGAGGAACTCCGTAGGCAGCATCAGGCTGAGCTTGCCCGTCAGAAGAATGAAGAAACAGCTAGAAGACTAGCTGGTGGTAATGGAGCTGGAGATAATCGTGCTTCTATGAGAACTGCAGGAGACTTGATTGCTTATAAGAATGTAAATGATTTGCCTCCTCAGAGAGATCTGATGATTCATATTGATCAAAAGAATGAAACTGTACTATTGCCTATTTATGGTAGCATGGTTCCTTTCCACATTGCTACTATAAGGACTGTCTCCAGCCAGCAGGACACCAACCGATCTTGTTATATTAGAATAATTTTCAATGTTCCCGGGACGCCTTTCACTCCTCATGATGCAAGTTCATTGAAATTCCAGGGATCGATATACTTGAAGGAGGTTTCATTCCGCTCCAAAGACCCAAGACACATCAGTGAAGCAGTAAATCTAATTAAAACATTGCGGAGACAGGTTGTTGCTAGGGAGTCTGAGAGAGCAGAAAGGGCGACACTGGTTACCCAGGAGAAGCTTCAGTTGGCTGGTAATCGCTTCAAGCCAATTCGGTTGCCCGAACTTTGGATTCGCCCCAATTTTGGTGGACGTGGGAGGAAGTTACCTGGGACTCTTGAAGCACATTCAAATGGATTTCGTTATGCTACCACTAGGTCAGACGAACGGGTGGACGTTATGTTTGGCAATGTCAAGCATGCATTTTTCCAGCCAGCAGAGAATGAAATGATCACTCTACTTCATTTTCATCTACACAACCATATTATGGTGGGGACTAAGAAAACCAAAGATGTACAGTTCTATGTTGAGGTGATGGATGTTGTCCAGACCATAGGAGGTGGAAAGAGATCAGCCTATGATCCAGATGAGATAGAGGAAGAACAAAGGGAGAGGGACAGGAAGAATAAAATAAACATGGACTTTCAGAACTTTGTAAACCGTGTCAATGATCTTTGGGGCCAGCCCCAATTCAGTAGCCTTGATCTCGAGTTCGATCAGCCTTTGAGAGAGCTTGGATTTCATGGAGTTCCATATAAATCTTCTGCATTTATTGTCCCAACCTCAACCTGCTTGGTTGAACTTATAGAATTACCTTTCCTTGTAGTCACTCTTGGTGAAATTGAAATAGTAAATCTGGAGAGAGTTGGGTTTGGACAGAAGAATTTTGACATGGCAATTGTGTTTAAAGACTTCAAGCGAGATGTTCTCCGGATCGATTCAATCCCTTCCACGTCACTGGATGGCATCAAGGAATGGCTTGACACAACAGACATCAAATATTATGAAAGCAAGCTGAATTTGAACTGGCGACAAATTCTAAAGACAATAACTGATGATCCACAGAGCTTCATTGATGATGGTGGATGGGAGTTCTTGAACTTGGAAGCTACTGACTCTGAAACTGATAACTCTGAGGACTCAGACAAGGGGTATCAGCCATCAGACGTTGAGCCCGAATCAGACTCAGAAGAGGAGGATTCTGACAGTGCATCTTTGGTGGAATCTGAGGATGACGAAGAAGAAGATTCTGAAGGCAATTCGGAGGAGGAGCAAGGGAAGACATGGGAGGAGTTGGAGAGAGAGGCGAGCAATGCAGATAGGGAAAATGGAGATGAATCAGATAGTGAAGAAGAGAGAAAGAGAAGAAAGATGAAAACTTTTGGGAAGTTTCGAGCTGGTCCGAGTGGTAACGTCCCGAAGCGGCCAAAGATGAGATGAGTTCCCACACCTTTGTTTTATTTTAAGTTTAATGTGCTTGATCTTTTTTTGTGGATTAGATTTAGGTCTAGTTCTTTAGTAATGTCTGCCTCATGTAATTCAGTTATCCGACTTTGGTTGCAATATAAGCTTTTAGCTGTTTGGTGAAAATTTTTATGATCATTTAGTAGTGTTATGTTTATTCTCTGCTTGTTAATGTTTAGCTTCGTCCTTAGATGGAAGTCATCCATTTTCGACAGATTCAGAAAAAAAGCAGATATTTATAGGGAGTTTAGCTCTTGTTGCGGTGTTGTTCTCCTTGAATATAATGTTTCATTGTAAATTCCTGTTGATTGAGAATTTCACATTGGAAAACTGAGATTTCACAAACTTAATAAGAAATAAAGGGGGTCAATTTCTCTCATTACTTGTGATAGGATGTTTTGCAAGTGAATGAAAGCTTTGGGAAGATATAACAGATATTCTGGACATCACGAAAGAGCTTAACTCCTAGGGGTGATTTTGATTTGGTTTTTGTCGGTTTTGTGTCAAATTGACAATCGAATATATCCTCCATTTTTTAACAATTAGGTACAAACAAAATTGTTTGATTTTCATTTGGTTTGGTTTGATTTTGAATTTTTTTTTTTATATAAAAAATTTGTCTCATAGTTTTGTTTTCGATTTAATTTCTAAACTTTTTTATTTTATTAAGTCGACATTTTTCATAAATAATGTAATATTTATAATATTTTTACTTTATATTTCATAACTAAATTTGTTGTTCCATCAAATTTCAGTACCACTATTATTATTATCCTTTAGAATTTATATATTTGGGTTTTTATGTTGCTTCTTCGATAAAAAATCGAATCAAACCATTATATTTTGATTTTCTATGATATTAAATAAAATGATCCAATATTATTATAAAAAAAATTGAATCGATCTATTGGTTTGGTTTGGTATTTATAATACAATTTCTAAAATAATTCATCTATAGTACATGATTTTCTATCTGATTCAACCAGTAATAGAATGAATCTACTAGATAGAATTCAATAATTTTTTCTTTTTTTGGTCAAGAAATCAATAGTAAATGTGCCCAAATTCAGTGGGGGCTTTTTGAGCCTTGAAAGAAAAACCCGCTGCTCTAACTGGAAAAGATGTGTATTGGAAAGGTTGTTGGAGGGATTGGGCTTCATAGACCCTCTCTGTCTTTGCTAAACAAAGTTGGAGACTTTGTAGGGACCCAACCTGTCCATTGGAAAGGACCAAGAGAAAAGTATTTTTCGAGGTCGACTTTCCTCGAAGTGATGTTAGGCCACAGCTGTATTTTATGGAGAAGAGAACTTTTAAAAGAAGGTTATAGATGGAAAGTCGAGAATGGTGCCTGAACTATCGTGAAAAATGAACAGTGGATCGCAAAGACGTGAGGAAAGAAGTAATATCAACCTTGTTCTAAAGAATAGCAAAGTTTGTGATATATCAAATATGAGACTAGGAAATGAAGGGAATATGTGATCAAAGACAAATTTGCCAGCATTGGCACCAAAATTACTTAATAGAGAACAAATTTCATGAAAAAGTATTAAAAATAATATATTGTCACGTTTGATCTTGAACAACGCTTAAATAACAAAAATCACTTGTTAGATTAAATGACTGTTGCCAATTATGGCAAGATGGGATATCACTCGCCCGAATACCGATTTTTAAGTCAAACTCGTAATCATAGTGGTGAACTGGATTACCACAAAACAATGAAACTAACATGTTATCAACACTTTTGATATTTAAATTAGATTTCTATAAACTTGATTAGAGGTTTAAATTTTCGAAGGTGATAAGGTCATGAGTCAGCTTCCGCAAATTTGGATAATTAGTAGGGTAATAAGGATCACATGAATCATCTTGAATAAAATAATCTCCACCGTCATCCACATGATTTGTTATGATTATATTAATATCAATATTTAAGTTACGTAGGTAGTATCTATATCAACCATTATTGCAAGGATGATGATACCGATTGAGTCAGTGGTGCAGTAATTTCATTGTTTGGTTGTAAATCAGTTTACACCAGCATTATAGGTTCGATCCCGAGAATCGGTATTTGTTCCCCCTCCTCCCGTATGTACTAAAAAAAACTCATTAATGATTATTGTGATACATTAAAGAATATTATATTTGTAATTTGATAGTATTGAAAATGAGATTACTAAATTTTGTTTCTTCTTTTGTTATTGGCAACACAAAAAAAAGTTTTCACTAGAGTTTTTTAAAAAAATAAAATTGATAAGAAACAAAGAAGATTTTTATAAAATAAAATTACAATTTTTCTAAAACTAATAAAATGACGATTAAAGAGAGCCAAAATGATATATAAATATAATTTATTAAATTAAATTAAATTAAATTTGTTATAATTCTTTGACCCCAATTTGTTATAATTCTTTTTTTTAGAAAAAAGCTTAATTAAATCTTTAAAAAAATAGATACTAAACTTAAAATTTGAGGATTAAACTTAAAATTATATAAGAGAGGTAGCTGTGTGAAGTGAGATGGAACGGTTGACAGAAATAACTTCCTTAAAAATTGGTAGCCTTTTCAAATTGACGAGAATAACCCTCAAAACATGGAGAATCTTATCCTCTTATTAATTTATTTATTTTAATGAATTTCTCCTCTTTCCCCATTTTATAGGATCCAAATCTTACCTTATTTATTTATTTATTTATTTAACCAATTTCAAGGTTGAAGAGGTTTTGTTTTCCTTCTTTAGAGAATAAGGTTCAAGGAATTTGTAAGAATATCCAAATTAGATGCCATGCACCTAAGAATTCAAACCCAACATTTGTTTTTTTTTATTTTTTATAATTTTTTTTTAAAAATTTCATTTTCAAGCAAATATGTGTGTCGAAGGAAGCTTCATAGTTGACAAGATTCCTTTAAAAATGCATGCACAAGTATCCACTATTCATGGACATCAAATTTAATTCACCCCACTTAATTTCATTTATTAGTGACGATTCAATGAATATAAAGATTCAAAATTTCATATTTTTTATGATAATTATTGTATCTATTTTGATAGGAGAAATGAAGACATGAAGATGCGAATTGATTCTTTTTTTTTTTTTTGAAAAAATGCGAATTGATTCATTTATCTAGGAAATAGAGTGAATAGAATGTAACGTAATGGTTCCAAATTATAATAATATATAAGCGATGGCAGTTCTCGTAATATTTTGAACAGCGGAGTCCTATTGTTAACGTTTCTTTATAGGTGAGGGTTAACTTGTCTTTTACTTTTAAACTTTAAAAGTTTTTTATTCTTATTTAATATTACCCTACCATTTTTTTTTTGTTTTTTTTAGATTACAACAATGAGAATGAGAGGGTCAAACACATAACTTCATCTATGTATACATTGATACCATTGAATTATTGCTCTTATAGACAATATTACCATATTTTTTGAAATAATTATAGAGGAAAACTTCCAAATGCATGAATGTGTAGACGAACACAACAATTTGTGTGTGACTTCATTAGAGGCACATAAATTTATTTTATAGATAAAACATTAAAAAATATATATTTATGTGGCTCTAACAATGCTACGTAGATGAATGGTATGACTCTCCAATACATCCATGTGAGAAGTTTTAAAAATTATATATTTATATATATATAAAAAAGTAAAGGGTGAAAATATAACTTTATTTTATATGGTTTCAAGAAAGTTAGCTCGTAATTTTTAAAAATTAGAGTTTAATTCTTATGATTTAAAAAAAAAGTTAGAATATAGTTTTCGTGGTTCGAAGAAAAATAAAATTTAGTCCCTATATTTTAAAAATTAGAATTTAATTCTTATAATTTTATAAAACTTTTTTTTAATGAAACCTCAAAAATATAGTACTTATCATATGTAATCGTTAAAGTATTAAATACATGGAAGTTCATTATTGATGCATAAATGATATAATTATTTTTTGGTTATATCAATTACTTAACTCATAATTTCATTATTGATACGAACTTTTAAGTACTTACTATTTTAGTTTTTAAAAATTACAAGTATAATCTTTAAACTATAGAGAATAAACTCTAATTTTTTAAAGTATGAGAATTAAACTCTAATTTTATTCAAATTATATGGACTAGATTTATATTTTTAGTTTTTTTTTTCTTCCTCCTACAACCAAATATGATCATAGAAATCTGGCCTTTATGACTCATTAAAACTCTGATGATTACGAAGTAAAAGAGGATTTTTCTTTTTTTAGAAACGAAGGGAAAGAGGATTTTGGTATAGCTTTAATTGAATTAAGAACAAAATTCAACAAATCTCACATCACTCGGTGCTGTCAATTAGACTTTGCCCCTTATTTTTCTTTTTCCAATTTTAGTCCTCATTGTACAAAAAATAATCATTCTTATTGCTGCCAACTACACTTTGGCTGCCCTTTCTTTTCTTTTCCTTTTTGATATATTTTGGCCACTTTCTCATGTAAACCTCAACTACCATAGAGACAATAATTCCATAAAATGTTAATTTTATAATTATTTTTTCTTTTAAAACAAAGTTTTCCTATCAACTTCAAAAATAACATATACAGTATCTAATTGGAACCTCTAGCTTCTTTGGTTCGTAGTTAATTCCAGTTTTTTTAGGTCGATCTGAATACTCGACTTGAATAGTTGAAGAGATGATACAAACAATGTTTAATTGAAATTGTGCACAGAAAAATTCAAGAAAATTAAATCAGAACAAATGTGTTTCTCAATAATAGTTGCCCCCAATTCTAAAATTTCTACTACTCTTGACACCTCTTCAACTAGTACATGTTAGTGTGTGGTATTAAAGAACAAAAATTGCCATAAAATGGACTCAACCAACCTAGTTATATCTTTATTAACGTGATTTTAAATAAGAAAAAAGGATTTTATGATTTTGTTAGAAGAGGGGGGCAATTCTATGTTATGTGTACTCTGCTTATGGAAAGCTTCCACACCTAATGAAAAGCTATTAAAGTTACATCAAGAAAAAGCTCAACAGCACATTACTGTATATATATTTTTTATTTTAAAGCTCTGTGTAAGATTTTAATGATGTATAGATTCCAACCGCATATTTGTTGAATTATCATACAGCATTGAATCTGAGGGAAGTCCTTGAGCTGGCAAATGTGGAGAACAAGCTCTTCTGAGTTCGTTGTAACGAGCGATATCAAAATTCTGAAGCTTCATCAGGTGCTTCTGCTTCGTGCCAAACCGGCTTCGGAAGAAGCCTTCAAAGGAAGGCTCCCTCGCGGTCCTGAGGAAGAAGGCATAGCCAGCCATAAAGTAACCTGAGGTGACAAAGAAGCAAATTGGCTCCATGACATCCCATGTGAGGTCCCAGAAGGTGAGCCTCATGAATGCAGCTGTTTGAGCAACGAGGAAGCCCAGTCCACACCGAAGCTCACGTCGTACAAGAATTTCAGCTCTCTTGTCTATTGCAGCTTTCTGCATCTCCATTTCTTTAAGCTCTTCCTGTCTAGCATCATTTGTAATGACTGCTGGTAAGGGAATGAGACCTTCAATGGCTTTAGCTACCTGTAGTCAAACAATATGAAATACTTGGGTAAAAGCTTTAACTACCTAGCATATTTATAGTTAGTTGTGAAGGTTTATTGGATCAAATAGACTGTCTGAGGGTAAAAATTGGTCACCCAGTTACACAAAGTATTATATATATGCATAAAGTTACTGGTATCACAATTCAGATAGGGGGCTACCAGATCAAAAACAGCACAGCTGCACAAAGATATATTAGCATCATAATTAATAAACAAGAGGACAGGATCTCACAGCTGGTTTAGAAGTTCTAGGAAGATATTTTTTCAAGGTTCAATTTCGTTAGGTAATGAGCAATTTAAAATATAATAAGAAATATTTTTTAGTATGTTTATGAGACTAGGATCTGAGAAGAGAAAAATAGCTGGGGTTAGAATAACCATTGCCCCACCCAAATGGTGAAGGAAATATAGAAAACTTTAGGAAAAGAACCTCTACATCAGCAATGGTGCAATCCAATCCTTTTAGATAAGATAAATAACATCAGATTAGTTTTTTTTTCTATTTAACAATTTTTTTTTTTGAATAAGGTAACCACGCCCGTCCCTAGGCCAAGCACCGGAGACATCAAAGAAATAGTTTCACAAGTACGTCTCGAACCTGAGACCTTGAGGGGAGCATACCCTCAAAGCCCAAGTCTTCAACCACTGCGCCACCCCTTGGGGACAGAATAACCATTGCCCAAAGTCTTCAACCACAGCCCAAGTCTTTTGAATAAGGTAAAATAAACTCATCCCTTGTTAAAACCTTAACCTTCTCTGGTAGTGCATCCTAATACTAGCCCTAAAAAATACTCGTATACCAGAGAGTTGTTTCTTTAATATCCGTGAGTGTCCAGATGAGCTAAGTGCACCAGTAGAAAAATAATTCCTAGGTAGGCGATACCATAAATTAAATTCATCACCTATTTGTTACTTAAGACCCTCTTCATGTACTAGAGAAAGTTAAAACATGGTAGACCCAGACCCTCCAGGCACCATGAGCAATCACTCCATGATCATGTTAGACTTTACTTATCTAGACCTAACATGATAAAGCCTACACATTTTTTAATTATGTAGGACCAAAACGCCTAATAAGATCAAAACAAAGTTCAATGACTTCCCTTCCTAAACTCCATGCATTCCCCATGTTTCTGTTTCTCCCCCTCATCTCTCTGTATACTCTTCTTTTACGACTTTATTTCTATATACTAAACTATACCCTTTTCCAGTTTCAATCCCAATCCCAATGCCAATTCCATCCCTACATCTTCTATAGTTTCAAGCCCCTTTTCATTGCATCAGAATGAATGTCTATACCCAGAAATCATATCACAGATCTCCCCCTCCAACTACCCCTAACCAAACAGACCCCTGGGTGTTCCATATCCATTGTAGGTAGAAAAGTGTAACAATGTTGTCACTGAATGAATTGAAGGGCTTCTATATGATCCTTCAGAGATAACTCTTTACGTTTTAGATCTGTCCTGTGGAAGGAAAAAAAACAAAAGAAAAAAAAGAATAACCAGAAAAGAATATCAGTTCTCGGTAGTCTTCAGCCTTCATTATTAGAATGTAAAATAACGATCATGAGATGAAATCAAAGAGAACCTATTCGGTAAGCAGCATCAAAATCTGTAGAACTCAAAGGGAACAAAGTAACAAAAAAAAAGAAAAAGAAAAAGAAAAGAAAAAGATCTCTAAACAAGTGAGTTGAAAAATCACAAATGAAGAGGAGAAAGCAACAAGAAATCACCTGTTCAGGCCTGAGATACACCACGTTTCCTAACACAATCACAGTCCCAGATTCATCGAGCATTCTCGCAATTCCAAGACCCTGATCAGGATCATCACATCCCTGACCACAAACCCTAGCGAATTCCGAGTACGGAATCCACGATTTCTGAATCTCCCTCAACCTCGCCTTCACAATCTCCATCCTCGCCACCCTGAGCAACTTCCTCGCATCCTCCACCGTCAATCCATACTCGGAATCCGAATCGGGGGGACGAAGGCAATCGAGGCGGATACGATGGGGAGCAATCCCGAGAGATTTGAACTTCTCCACCATATTCCCTCCGGCCGCCAGTTCCCGAAGCTCCGGCGACATGGGGGGCTGAGAAACCGCCCTGTTGTGAAGAAAGCGACGGAAAACAGCATGATCTCCGGGGTCGTGAGCAATGTGCGGAGATTTGATGAGGGATTGTGCGGAGATTTGGGATAGGTTGAAGAGACGCTGAGGTAGGGTTTTCTTGAACGCCATGGATGAATAAAGAATCGATTCGATCACAGTAGATTGAAATAGAGATGAAGAAATCAAACAAACAAACGAAGAACAGAAAGATCTGCGCGTCGAACGAATGGCAGCGAAGAATCACGGGGCCGCTTCACCACCATCGCCCATCCATCGCCAACGCCATAATTTATAGGTCCTTCCCATTCCTTTTCCAATTACAAGTTATTCAATTTTAAAAATTACCCCTCCACTATGGAGACTATGCAAACTATACCCCCAAACTTTCCAAAGTTTCACAGAAATACCCTTGTTACTTATTAAAATTTGTTTTAAAGATATACTAAATTTTAAAGGGCTATTTTTAGAAGCTCCTAAAAAACTATTTACACTATTAAGCAAATATATATATATATATATTAATAATACAAAATATTGTATTAATACCTTAAATTATATAGTATGATGAATATTTTTATTGTTTTTTTAAAGGTCAATAACTTATTATTTAAGTAAAATTTTAATATTTTTCGAAAAAAAAGTAAAATTTTAATAATTTTTTAACCATAACTTAATGTGAGAAATTTTTTTAAGTCAATGATATTTTTGAAACCAAAATTTAAGGGTTTACATATATGTTTTTTTTTTAAGTTTAAAGATATTTTTGAATTTTTTTAAAATTCAAAAGTATAATTGACACAAACTCTAGAAGTCAAGAGTATATTTTATAATTTAACCATTAAAGATTAAATAAAAAAATTGAGATATTGTTTGTATTTGGGTAAATTATAAGAAATTTAGAGTTAGAATACCTTTGATTTAAAAAAATAGAATTTAATTTTTATAATGAATAAAAAACTATAATTTAGCTCATATGAGTTTAAAAATTAAATTTTGATCCTTATTGGTTAAAAAAACTTAATTATAGTTCATGTTATAGTTGTTTTTTTTTATATTACAATAAGTAAGGGGTGAGGAGACTCAAATCCAAGATTTTATAGTCGTTAGGTATATATTGATGTTATTGAATTATTTAAATCAACGTGGTTGATTATTAGATTATTTCAAAATCACATATTTAACTTTTATTTATTTTCTAGAATCGTTTTACTCTCTCTAGCCTGTGGTCCTCTTCTGATTTGTATTCAAAATAATAAAATAATTTACGTTTAATTTTATTTTAAATCCAATTATTTAGGAGAGATACGACCTTCACCAAAAAATAGCGGAAAAAGACGAGACATTTTGGAAAGCGTGACGTACACGACAAAACGGCTTAAGCTTGTCAATCGTAATATATCGCCACGTGGCGCTACATGACTCTCACGGTATATAACGAAACGATACGAGTTTTAAGATATGTGTTCATGTGTGCTAATATCTACCTGTACTTACCTTATGGCCATTTTAATCACCATGCATATGTGGTTAGGTATATTTAGGCCTTCTTCCTCAACTTTTGTATTAATTCTCTCAAAGTTTTAAAGTCAAACCTTAATTATGTTTATGAGATTTATTGTCTAATCCTATAATATTTGAATTTCATTTAATTTATAAAATGCGTAAAAAATTAATTCTTAAATATAAATGATTGTTATGAATTGAATTCTTATCATTTTTATGTCTTGAGACTCGTTTCTATAGTATAATGTATGATTTAATAATTGGAATTACAAAAACCGATTTCATAGATTGAACTTGTGATTATGGGTAGAAATAAATTAACACCAAATCAGATAACTAATCATGTCACATTCGGTCCCAATTAAGTTTAAATATGTTACATGTGACTATGTAAATAGTCTTTGTTACATGGATATCTCTAAAGTAAAAGAGCACACATGTTTTCACCTAATTTTTGTCTTAGGCCCCGTTTGGTAACTATTTGTTTTTTGCTTTTCAAATTTAAGTTTATTTTTATTCAAATTTTCTATAATGTGTTTCATCTTTCCTACGCTATATCTATATTTCCTTAAGAAAGTAGGTGAATGTTAACTAAATTTCAAAAAAAAAAAAACATTTTGAAGCTTTTTTTTTTCTTTCAAATTTTAGGTTAATTTCTTGAAATATAGGTAAGATGTAGATATCCAAATAAAAAAATCTATAATAAAGTAATTGTTGTAGGCTTAAATTTCAAAAACAAAAAACTAAAAATAATTAAAATTGTTATCAAACCAGACCTTAACTATGAAAATTCCATGCATATGATGTATATTTAATATTGTTTTCTAATTAGTTATTCTGTTAAGTGCTGATTCGTATATTCATCATTCCTCTATTTTTGTTTCATATATATTGTTCTTGTTGAAAAAATTGTATCCAATTTATTCCAAATTTAAGTCTAAATGAGAATAATAAAGACGAGCAATCAATTTGAAGAAAAGATGGAGGAGAAAAACACACGATTAAAGTGGTTTGGAATTAAATCCGATATTCAGTATCAAATTGCTATAATGCATTCTCATTCATAATACTCATGAATAAAAGCTTTTAAAATGGTGGTATAACTCTCAAGAATTCTCACCTTCAAAACAAAGCTTTATATATGGCTTCTAAGACTCACTCAAAATGCTAGGTAAACCTAACCCCAAATTACCCAAAGTGAAACAACCATGGTAAATACATATTGAGTCACATATTACAGTTCTAATTTTGTGTAATCTTTAAATATGCATTTTTCCTAAATTAATAAAGTTAGTGAAAATAGCGAAAGGGTCGATGATTTGATAGTTTCATTGTTCGGTCACGAGTTCGATCTTGAAAACTGGTATTTGACTCTCATTTATTTAAAAACAGTAATATCCTCTTTCTAGAGTTTGTGGCCCACCTCCACAAACTTTTACTCAAAAAAAAAAAAAAAAGTAAGTGAGAATATTTTTCCCAGTGATTTACAAACCATAGTCTTAGTTTCACGCATTAAAATTTGTTATCTCTCGTTAGTAGGCCACTTTGCCAAACATACTATATATAATGCTTGAGGTATTAGGACTTGGAATAATTCGGTCAAAGCAATATGTATATTTACCATATACACAATTTGGAGTAACTATGTCTAAGTTTTGCATTAAAAGAAGTAAATGTGCAAAACCTGAGTGAAAAACATTAGGATGAATGCTAAAATTATACTATTATAGTATATGAAAACGCTCGAGAAAAAAATAGGTTTAGGATTAGCGAATGATTATACTTCTCTCTCGTAAATGCTAAATAAAACTCTTGCTCTCTTAATTAGCTTATATACAGTCAATTATGGATTAAACTTATCGTTTTTTAACTTTCGAAAGTTCTCTTACCCATAGTTTCCTTGACAGTTTAAAACAAATGATGATTAACCTCATCAAAACAACCGCAACATAATCTATGTTTTTCAAAAGTGCATTGGTTGAGATTCCAAGAAGTGGCACGATAATCGAATATTTAGATTTTAAAGATGACTTGTGACTTTCAAAGTTCCAGGTTTGAACTAACTTGTGAACTTAATTGAAACCATTATTTCCAATTTTCTTATTTAACGATTAAGTTTGATAGGTATTATCTCAACCATAAGCGACATTATTTAACTAGTGTAGTTCTAACTTCAAAAGAGAAAGAAGTTGGAGATGTTGAGCATCCTAGATAGAAGGAAGAGATGTCTTATAAAATTAATTCATACTTAAACATAGAAAACAATAACTTGCAAAAGTAGATATCATTAAAAGAAAACTAATGTTTACTAAAATAGTTTATAAAAGAAAAAAGAGACAAAACTCCAAAGGAGGTAGAAAACAAAATGTGTCAAGGATCGTTGTCCTTGCAAGATTCGAACTTCTAAATGATATCTTAAACATGATTTTTCATGAGTAACAAAAAAAAAAACAAAACAAAAAGCATGTAGTAAAATCAAATCCTATCGTATTGAATCTATAGATAACAATTAAGTGAAATAGATAGATTTTAATCAAGTAAAATTTAAAATTGATAAATTTCAATCAAATTAAATATTTCATATTTTGTTTAAAAACGTTTTTGGAGATTTATAATTCAAATCTCGTGACCTAGTTTTTAATATGTGATTTGTAATATAAGTGTTTCGAATTGATTAAATAATGACGAGCCACCAATAAAAGTAATTGCTCATGGAGACGTTAATGTACATTCAACGATCAAAAGGTCTCGAGTTCAAATTTCTCACCTCAAATATTATAATTTCAAAAAAAAAAAAAAAGTCAACTTCCTTATCGGCAAAAAGAGGAATGGGCACACCGACACACAAAAACACATGCATTCACGTACGCACAAAGTTTAGAACAAATGGCAAAAAGAGACGGAGATTAGTGGAGGAGTGTGGTTTGCATGTTTGTATGAGTTGCCATTTGGTAAAACCTTTAATTTAATGTCATGAACTGCCAAGTTTGCTTTTTCAAAAAATGTGTTCACCTAACAAACTAATAAACTTTTTCTTCAAAGACTGACGCAATAACTGAAAGCTTAAATTTTAAAAATGTAAAGTCTCAAGTTTGAAATTCACTTAAGACTGTTAATTTATTAGACACATTTTATTTATGTTTCAATTCCTTCGATATCTCCTAGTACTTGGCTTGTGAATGAACATTATTATCTCAAGTATAATGGAGCCAAACTTTGATTTTCCGATTTCCAAAAAATAAAAAATAATTTTTTGTTAAATAACAAATTTTAAATATATTAATTTCATTTCAAATAAAATCATAACAAATACAAAAAGTAACTCATATAACTTTGCATCATCAATTACCTTTAAATAACACTTCTTAATAATGTTGTTACACTATTTAAATGATATTTTTTTACAATAATTATGTTATCTATCATTCAAGTTTATAAATGACATTTATACAAAATGCTATATTTTTTTTATTCAACTATTTGAACGATTAATCTTTTAGTTAATGAAGTATATAATACGTCATCCGAACTCTATTGTCTTAAACTAAAATCGTGTAATTAATTACTTTGTTATGACATTATTTTATCGTTACTAATGAACTATATAACTTTACTATAATTTTCTTATAAAATTAATACAAAGAAAATAAAACATCACCACAATTAAGTGCCAAGAACTTTAGATGAATTTTCACTGTTCTTTTATTCAATTCACATCGAATTAAATTCAATAATAAAGCAATTGTTCTTTCTGGTTTTTTTTTTAAATAAATAAAGTGACCCAAGAAAATTAATTTGATGAGCTCATAATAATGTTTGAGGCTTTATAAATTTCAAATAGCTTCATAATACTTGATAAATTAATCAACATAGCACGTTTTCTAAATTCAACTAAGTGTTGAAATAAGTCGCATGATCAATTGACATAAATAAAAAGAGTTAATGAATTTGCATCACACTATTTATATTTGCCTCAAAATAAAAATGACAGGTATGAATATGAAAAATTAAATTTTGACAAAAAAAATAAATTTTTTAAAAAGAAGTTGAAACTGAGAGTGATGCAAACATAAATAATTTATAAATTAATAATATGTAATATATAATCACAAAAATCAAATAAAAACGAGATAGAAAGCAAGAGACAGTGACATTAGTGATTAATGGGCCCAATAGAGCATCCATATCCATGGGTTCAGTTTGGGCCAACTCATATGAAAGGACTTTTTGAAAAGGAAAAAAAAGGTTTCAAACAGCCTAACTCAATTGAGTTACGAAAAGCCAACCTTTTTCATCTGAACGCGTTTACTTTAAGGTAATCAAGATAATTAGAATTTTCTATTACCCGAAATCAGTATATTTATTCTATAAAAATATTTTTTATAAATATTTGATAATATTTAGATAACTGTGGTGCTTATATTTGCCATTGTAAAAATTTATCTAACATCATATCATATCATACTGCCTTAAACTGTGGCTCAAAGAGGAAATCATTTTTAGACGACGTTAAGTCATACTCTAAATTACAAAAATGTCATTTATTGGAATATAAAAAAAAATCAAATAACGTACAAGATATTTACAATATATCATTTAATTTTCATCCGTAGAAGATAAGATATCTTTATCAAATCTCATAAATTTTATGACTAAGTTAGAAGATAAGTGATTTCAACAATCAAATGAAGATATTTACAATATAATTTAAATTTTCATGTAAAAAATAATATATTTTTATCAAATCCCATAGATTTTATTTGACATTTTATATTCTAATTAAAGTAATAAATTGAATTTTCCACAACATTCAAATAAGGTAGAAGATATTTATAATATCATTTGGATTTTCATTCGTAAAAGATAAGATATTTTTATCAAATCTCATATATTTTATGACTAAGTTAGAAGATAAGAGATTTCAACAATCAAATTATGATACTTACAATATCATTTAAATTTTAATGTAGAAAAAAAGATATTTTTACCAAATCTCATAGATTTTATTTGACATTTTATATTCTAATTAAAATGATAAATTGAATTTTCCAATCCTATAAATAGTTGTAATAAACAATTTATAATTATATATATATATAATTTATTATTTAAGATATTATCACGTGCAACGCCGTGCTAAAATGCTAGTTTTAAAAATGTCCATACATTATTTATATAATTTTGTATTAGTCTAAGATCATTTTTTTAAATCAAAGTTTAAGATCATTTTAATTTTTGTTTTTTTAAAAAAAGATCATTTTAATTTAAATAACATAATTGTTTATATTAAATTTTAAATTTATATATTAAAAAATGATAATTTTATAGTTAATGGTACATTTTAATGATATATAATAATAATAATAATAATAATAATAATAATAATAATAATAATAATAATAATAATAATAATAATAATAATAATAATAATAATAATAATAATAATAATAATAATAATAAAAGTATAAAAAATTTAAAAGAAGTAATCTCAACTTTGTTTTTGTTTTTTTTAAAATGTAAATCATTGGAAAAGTAAAATAAAAATACATTTCCAATTTCAATTGAGATGTATAATAATAACTTAAATAAAATTTATTTTTAATATAGGAGCTTTTGCATGTATATTAAAAAAGGATAAAATATTCAATGAATAGCACAATAATGAAAATATTTGCACATATAGAAAAAAATGTAAATTGATTGACTTCTATATTGATAGATTATATGAATAGAGATTGATAAAATTAATTACTAATAAATAAAGTAAATTGATAAACTTCTATTAGATTCTATCCATAAGGGCGAATAGAATCAATTACTGATCAAATTCATAGACTTCCATCATTAGAGAAGATAGATTCTATTAAATTCTTTGATAAAAAAGGGTAAATAGAGATTTTAAAAAAAATAGGTAGAATTTGCTATAAACGAATTATTTTTAAAAAGTTGTTATAATTGTAAACAGTGGTAAAAAAGTCGTTATACAATGCAAATTCCCTTTTCTTTTTTTCTTTTTATTTTCTATTTTTAAATTTGTATGTATATACGATGGAAAAATACGTAAACAAGTTTTTTTTTTCTTTATTTGAGTTAAATAATTAAGATGGAGAATTCAAACTCAAAACCATAATCTTTTAGAGGTAGTTCATTTTAGTGTAATTTAAGGTTTTTATGGAATGAACATCTAGATTCTTGAACATGTTAAGATTCTTTAATGAGAAGCATCTCCCATGATTTGGATGCTCTTTTGATTTGTGGGTTTCTAAAATTTCTATGATAAGGAAATGGTTTATTGGCGATTTGGTCATTTTGTCTTTTCTTTTTAATATATATTTACATTTATCAATTTTAAAATATACATATATTTTTTGGAACAATCATAACCATATTCGTCTCTAAGCCAAGTAGTGGAGAGGTGAATCTAGAACTCATGACCTTGAAAGGGGCATTCTTTTAAAATTTAAGTTTCCAACCACTGCACCACCTCTTGAGACAAAATAATTTATCAACGGCAAAAAGAGAATTTTCCATGAACTAGTGATAGAATTCAATTGATAAAATAATTCATCTATAGCATATTTGTTTCTATCACTCAACTAGTGATAGAATTCAATTTGGATTTCTATCATTAATAGAAAACTCAATTTGGATAGAATGAGTCTACCATTGATTGAATTCTATCACTAATAGAACTTAACAAGTGATAGAAGTCAATTTGAATTTTCTGCTACAAATGAATTATTTTTTATTTTGTACTAAAGATGAAAATATTTTGTCATTTTTTGTTATACATGCAAAATTTCCTTTTAAAAAAAGTTAGAAACACTAAACAAGAAATAAGAAACGAAAAACATGAACATTATGAAAAAAAAGGACAAGGGGAAAATTATAACTCTTGTTTGATTATGATAGAAAGTTTTTCACTATTTCATCCTATCATTTTAACTTATCATTTCAATTATTCATTTAAATCCCAAACTCTTGTTTGTTTAGACCTTTTACCATAATAGAAAGTTATTGTGTTTCAGCCAATAGGAAGTCATTAAAATATGATATTTATATTGTAAGTTAAGTGATTTAAAATGTGGGTCAAACTCTAAAAAAAGAATGTGGGTCCAAAAAACTATATGATAATAATCAACATAAAATAAATGGAAAAGGACCCACATCACATTATTGATTCACTTCTTTTTTTTAAACAATTATTCATTCAAATCCATGATCATGGTATACATTAATGTCGATCGAGCTACTGCTGTTGACAAGTCAACTCAAACTAATTTTAAATTAATTCATAAACTAATACAACTCATAAAAAAAAAAAATTATTTTTTGAATCCAATCTCTATGCAAAAGTGGCAAAAAAAAAAAAAAAAAAATTAAAATCCATGTTTAACTTTAATTTTTCCTCCTAACAGAGTTATTTTTCTTCTTGACTTCATTTCCTTATTTAGTTTCACACTTGTCATTTAATACATTTCTCGATTTCTCGATTTTTATTTTGGGTTAGTATTCTTTTATTCTTTTAATTATTAAATGATACGTCATGTCAATTAGCTTCTTAACACCAATTTATAACCGGTTCATATGAAAAATATACACCATTAAATCATTTTTATTTAATAAAATAATAATAGTATTAGATCACTTTCATTATCTGAATTAAAATAGGAAAAAACAGCCACTAATTAATTACACATGTGCTCATATTATTAAATTTCAATCGGCTAAGTATCAATAAATTTGTGTGATCTCTAATTAAATAGGTTTGAGCTGAAAAATCTTCCCAAAGATGCTTGTCCAGAAATTTAGGAAACTAGTTCTTTCCCAATAATGGATAAGAATGGGTTGCTTGGAATTAATTAGAAAAGTTTAATGACATTATTTTTCCCTAACAAAGTATGAGTGTATAAGATTAACTTCCGACTTTCAAGAGAATGAGGTTGAAAGCACAATTCTTTCCCATTTAAAAAAAAAAAACACAAGTTTTACGATAAAAAAACTTACTAAACCAGTTAAATCTAGAAAATAGTTATAAATATTATCATTTTTTTTTAAAAAAAATAATAAATATAACTAATTACAAATACCAATTTCAGTGATCAAACCGGTAACGTGGAGTGGAAATGAATATTAACACCAAACCAACTAACTAATCATCCTATCGACCCATTCCATATAATTATTGATATTAATAACTATTACGTATTTACAATGCATAATACTAATATTAATGAATATTTATAATACAATATTAAAATATATTAATGAATATAAATATAAATATTTTAATATTAACTTATATTTATAATTATTTTGTCCAACATCATTTTTTTTTATGCTTTTTTTTATACTAGAACTTTGGAACGTGCCTTGCACGGGAGATTTTTTCTAGCACGTGAGATTATATTTTTATTTATTAAAATACTTATAAATAATATATATATATATATATATATATATATATATAAATTTTAAATGAGTAAGTAAAATATTTATTATCTATTTTATTTAAAAATTTCATATAACTTAGTTCAAGATAAAAGTGAAATAAAAAAAATATACATATCATAATTTTTAAAGAAAATTATGAAATAAATTAAATTCTTTAAGAAATAAGTTTTCGTCATGCTAAAATCTTACTTTGTACCCAATATTTTTTTTTCATTCATTTATTATTTTAGTTTAATCTACGAACATCGAAGCCATCTTTTAAAAAAAAAACCTCGAAACCATCACCTCTCTAAAATCTTAAAAATCATATTTGTGCTTTCTTATTTCATCTTATATTTTATAAATAATATATATATATATATATATATATATATATATATATTGAATTTAAAAAAAAAAAAACTCATAAAATCTATTATCTACCTCTTCTACAAATTTTGATGAAACATAAGTTTTTTAAATATTAATTTAAAACATAATATTATATTAAATCTATTGTTCTCTACAATAATAAATAATGGTGTATAGATTTATATTTAAATTTAAAAAATATATAATTAGTAAAATTGATAAAATTTAAGCAGCTTCGTATGTCAAAATATGAGTAGTACTTCAATGACATCACGTATCACAGAATAAGAACAAATTACATGTTAAGTCATATTTATTATAATAACAAATAATAATAATATGAAAAAATAATAATTATAAAAAATTACCTTTCATTAATGGAAGAATGTGATAAACACTTCTTCAAAATTTTAAATACTCCATAAATTTAAAAGAAAATTATAAATTAAAGTTGAAGCATAAAATAAATAGAATAACACAAAGAAAAATTAATAAAAATAAAAATAAATGAAGAAGAAGAAAATGTTCTGTACAAAAATTTAAATACATATTGAAAAAATTGTTTTTTACCTTCGACGACAACCGCTCCCACGAACACAACTCAGTGCACCAATGCTAATACTACTAACCCGAACAAAATCTGTATATCTGTGCAACATCAAAAGAATTGTTAGTAATTTGAATTTTGGAGAACAATAAATTTGTGGTATTTATAGAAAAAGTTGGAACCCAAGATCTTCTTTAAATTTGAAAAAAAAACTCAATATCTTCATTTGATTTTATACTTATTTAGTTTGAAGATATTAAATTTTAATAATTAATAATAATAATAATAATAAGTCACATTTTAAGTAGTAAAGATAAAGAATATTATGCAGATTCTTTTATCTTCTAACTTAATTTATGAGATTTGCTAAAGATATATTATTTTCTAGACGATAAAAATCTAAATATCTAAATAATATTATAAATATATTTGCATTTTTTTTAAATATTTGAATAAAAGATTATGACATGTTTGTAATTTAGAGTGTGACTTAAGAGTAAAATCGTCCAAACATAATTTTTCTCTTAAACCACACTTTAAAGTAATATGATAATATGATATGATATGATATTAAACGTGATATTTGATATTTTATGCTTTTTTTTAACGTGATATTTTAAGTTCAAAGATATATTTCTACAAGTTAATGAGTAAAAGAATTCAACGTTTTTTTTTTTTTCTGAACAAAGGAGAATTCAACTTAAACACATATACATATGTAACGTCAATCGGTGTCAATCTTATGACTTTATCATATAATATTATACTTGTGGTTTAAGAGAAAAATCATTTTTTGACCATTTTACTTTTAAGCTACACCTTAAATTACAAATTACAAATATGTCATAATTTTCTATTCAAATATTAAAAAAAAAATGCAAATATATTTATAATATTATTTAGATATTTAGATTTTCATTATATAATATATTTTTAGCAAATCTCATAAATTAAGTTAGAAGATAAGAGAATGTTAGTAATATTCTTTATCTTTATTTTTATTTTTATCTTTATCTTTACTACTTAAAATGTGACTTATTATTATTAATTATTAAAATTTAGTATCTTCAAACTAAATAAGTATAAAATCAAATGAAGATATTGAGTTTTTTTTTTCAAATTTAAAGAAGATCTTGGTTCCAACTTTTTCTATAAATACCACAAATTTATTGATTTTAAAAATTCAAATTACTAATAATTCTTTTGATGTTGCACAGATGTACAAATTTTGTTCGGGTTAGGAGTCTTAGCATTGGTGCACTGAGTTGTGTTCATGGGAGCGGTTGTCGTCGGAGGTAAAAAACAATTTTTTCAATCTGTATTTAATTTGTTATACAAAACATTTTGTTCTTCTTCATTTATTTTTATTTTTATTATGTTTTCTTTGTGTAATTCTATTTATTTTATGCTTCAACTTTAATTTATAATTTTCTTTTAAATTTATGGAGTATTTAAAATTTTGAAGAAGTGTTTATCACATTCTTCCATTAATGAAAGGTAATTTTTTATAATTATTATTTTTCATATTATTATTATTATTATTATTATTTGTTATTATAATAAATATGACTTAGCATGTAATTTGTTACTTATTCTGTGATTCGTGATGTCATTGAAGTACTACTCATATTTTGACATAAGAAGCTACTTAAATTTTATCAATTTTACTAATTATATATTTTTTAAATTTAAATATAAATCTATACACCATTATTATTATTGTAGAGTTTTTATTATTTATAAAATATAAGATGAAATAAGAAAACACGAATATGATTTTTAAGATTTTAGAGAGGGGATGGTTTCGAGGGTTATTTTTAAAAAAGATTTTCGTAGATTAAACTAAAATAATAAATGAATGAAAAAAAAAAATATTGTGTACAAAGTAAGATTTTAACATGACGAAAATTTATTTCTTAAAGAAGTTTAATTTATTTTATAATTTTCTTTAAAAATTATGATATGTATATTTTTTTTATTTCATTTTTATCTTGAACTAAGATTTTTAAATAAAGTAGATAATAAATATTTTACTTACTAATTTAAAATTTATATATATATAAAGCAAGGCACGTTCCAAAGTTCTAGTAAATTATTATTTATGAAATTTTTTTTTTCTCTTTTATGTTTTCTCATATCATGCAGTCCTTTTTATGAGATTACATTAAAAGAAGTATTGTTATTCATGGATCGAAAACAAGATCTATATTGTTCTTAAATAAAATAAAATAAAAATAAAATAACAAGACATATACGAGAAAATGAAAATGAAATAAATTTTATTTAAATCTTAAAAATTGTTGCTTGAAAACGAGAAATAAGAATAAATGGTTTAGATACAGTTATAAAAAAGTGAATGAATTTAATATTAGATGGTTGACAAAAAAAAGAATTAGAAATGAAAAACCACACCAAATTATCAAACACTTGAAAAATCTCCCAACTTTGCCTCCACCTTATGAACACTAAGCATCCCAATACTATTTACAGAACATAATACATTAAAAATATAATCTAAACCGAAGATAAAATTAATAACCAAAATTTGCATTCAAGCACAAGGAAACTAATAGATTAACAACCTTCAACCCAAAATCACAATTTTAAACAAACAATAGTTAAGCACAACAATAAAACATCTCAAAAACTTCAAAAGAAATTAAAATGAAAAAAACAAAATGTTTACCATTTTTCATAATGAGAAAAAAAACAAAAATGACAGTTGTCAAAAGGTGAAGAATAGAAAGTGAAGATGAAAACATCTCATGAGGTAGATGAATCATAAAAGGTAAAAAGGAGAAAAAGATGAAGGAGAAGAAGATGAAGGAGTAGAAGATGAAGGAGTAGAGATATTACAAGGTTTTAGGGTTTTTTGTTTGAGTACTGAGATGAAAAAAGCAGAGGAAATGAAAAATAAAACGCGCTAATATATCCACTTTTTTTAAAAAAATATGGCCGTTATTTAATATCCGTATTTTTTAAATATTTTTAGATAATCCATTGTCTTTACCTTAAATTGTAGTAGTAAAATTAGGAGACGAAAACCAAAAATCCTACAAATAAAATATTATTGCTCGCAAATAAATGAAAGTTAAATATTAATTCTCGACCAAGATATTAAATTGAAATACCACAAAATAATAAAATCATCAGGCTACCATTTTTTTTTTTTTTTTTTTCTTGAGAAGTGCAAAGGATAAGAACGGGTTTGGCGTTGAGGAATTAAAAACTGAAAATTCTGGAAAAGCCAAATTTGATAACACAAGTGGGTAGATATAATTTTGGCGATGAGATTAAAATAATAAATATGATCACGTGAAACATAAAGAAAATGAAAAGTGGGTTTGGGGTTGCGTTGAAATTATCGTCCATTATTAGGCCATATAATTGAAACAAAGCCTTGTTTTCTTCAATTCATATTAAAATTTTATGTTTATAATTTCCCATATAAATACCCCATCCCACATACCCATATTCCGCACATTAATTCAATCCAAAACAAAGATGTCGGCTAATTTTATTAATGGGAAGATGATAACAATTTTGAGTGTCGACGGAGGCGGCATTAGAGGCATCATTCCTGGAACTATTCTCGCCTTTCTCGAGTCTAAGCTTCAGGTAATCAATCAATTAAACTTAAGTTTTTGAGTTGATTTGTAATTTCGTGAGTTGTTACGATCATTCCATTATGACTAGGAATTGGATGGCCCGGATGTGAGATTAGCTGATTACTTCGACGTAATGGCGGGTACGAGCACGGGTGGTTTAGTCACCTCCATGCTTACAGCTCCGGATAGCAACAATCGACCATTGTATGCTGCCAAAGATCTTACCCGTTTCTATAGGGAACATGGACCAAAAATTTTCCCACAAAGAAAGTTAGTTTTTACTTTTCTCTATTATAGTTTAAATTTTTTGTAATTATAGTTTCATAATTACTAAATTTGTGTTTTTGGTGAAATTTGAAGTCATGTCTTAAGTTCAATAGTGAATATGTTTGGAAAAGTTATGGGGCCAAAGTACGACGGAAAATACTTGAGATCGTTGATTAAAGAATTACTTGGAGATATATCCCTCCGTCAAACACTAACACAAGTCATTATTCCTGCCTTCGACATCAAGCTTCTTCAGCCAGTCATTTTCACCACATTTGATGTATGAAATTAAGCCTTGATAATTAATTAACCTATTTTTGTTTAAGATTTCTAAATATTATATTTGTTTCTTCTAAATTCCCTGCAATTCATTAACCTATATTCTAAGTACAAAATTAAATATTATTTTAGGTTAAAATATCAATGCATTTTTAGATTTATTCCATGAACTTACAAATGTTGGATTTTAATCACTTACTTTTAAAAAAACAAACTTAAATTTGGTATTATGTTAGATATATTTTGTATTAAATTTTTTTATATTATTAAGTCGATTTTGATTAATATTAACTTCAAATCAACAGACATAGATCAACTTTATAGTTTTGAAATTATATCAACTAAAATGAAACATTAAAAAAGAAAATTAAACATGTGAAAGTCTACGAACTAAATTGATATTTGAAAGTTCATATACTAAAATTCACCATCTAAAAGTTGAATGACTAAAATAAAATAAATCTCAAAATATAAAAACTAAAATGATATTTTGATAAATACTTTTTTATCTTCCTAAGGAAACATTTAAATTTTTAGTCAAATTCGAAAAATAAAAACTGTAAAACCATTTATTTTAATGCTTAACCAAATTTTAAAACTATTTTTAATTTTCAAAACATGAATTAGTTTCTTAAAAATTTAGATATTAAAACAGTATATATTTTTTTCTTTTGAATTTATGAAAATTTGACCGTAGGATCAATCTATAACCTCTCAATTAGAAAATTATTTACGAAGTCATTAAAGAGCTACTTAATATTAAAAAAAAAAAAAAAAGTTATGAAACATAGGCGTAATTTTATTGAAATTGAAGTAACAAATTTGGAAGTTCAGGCCAAATGGAACGACCTAATGAATCCAAAACTGGCGGATGTATGCATCAGTACCTCAGCAGCTCCAACTTTCTTACCTGGTCATGAATTCAAAACTGAGGACTCAAAAGGAAAAATCCGTAAATTCGACATGGTGGACGGTGGAGTGGCAGCAAATAATCCAGTAAGCATATATATATATATAATGAATTAAAGGAAAACTTATAATTTTCCATAATTAAATTATTTTTAATAGGAAAATATTTTGATGAATAAATTGGGGGTTTTTGTTTGGTAGACATTGGCTGCCATGACTCAGGTGACAAAAGAAATGAGTATTTTGAGGGAAAAAAGTGAGCTTTTGAAGATAAAGCCAATGGAAACAAAGAGGATGTTGGTGCTTTCTTTGGGAACTGGTGTGGCCAAAAATGATGAGAAATACAGTGCTGCCACTTCTTCTAAATGGGGTATGCTTAGTTGGATCTACCACCGTGGATCAACCCCCATTATTGATATCTTCAGTGATGCAAGTGCGGATATGGTCGATTATCATATTTCCAGCATCTTCCAATCTTCCCATTCTCACAAAAATTATCTTCGTATTCAGGTATAAATACACCATCTTACACTTTTTTTATCTTAACCATGTTTACTCTTTCTTTTATAATTCAACCAAATATTTTACATCAAACATTATTAATAGAACTATGCTATGTGTTGCAATGAATTCTGAGATATAACAAAGTAATAAGAATGTATTACAATGCTTCCTCCTCTAAAGTTTAGAGATAAATGACCTAAAAGTTAAAAGGTCTTAAAGATCAATTAAAAAATAATAATTGCCAACTAAAACAGTAGTTCAACGACACCAGTATACACCTACTGACCAAAGAAGTCGTGGGTTCAAATCTCCCTCCCCTTAGTTTCTTACTGATGGTATGTCTCAGGACAATAATGAAAGTACTCCTGAGATGATCCGAATATATAATTAAATAAAAGGTTTAGAGACTAATGATCATTTTACGAAAATGATCAAATTCAAAGTTTAAATAGAGATGGTTTATAAAATTGGAAATGTGAGTGTGAATTATTTGAACAGGATGACACATTGAGCGGTGATGTATCCTCTGTGGATATTGCGACAAATGTTAATTTACTCAAGCTGGTCGATGTGGGAGAGAATCTACTGAAGAAACCACTGTCAAGGGTAAATTTGGAATCTGGAAAGTTTGAGCCCCTTGATGGGGAAGGTACAAATGCACAAGCCCTTGCTGAATTTGCAAAAATGTTGTCGGTGGAGAGAAAATTACGACTGAGCCCTTCATGAGGCCATTTCCTTTCCATCGATTTTTACCTTTTCTTTTTTCTTTCTGGTGTGTTTTATAAATAATTCATGTCTTTAATTTAATGCCTTCAAAAGTTGGTACACCAAATTGTAAGAGTATTCTTGTTTTATCCCAATAATGATCATCATTGATGGAAGCTCAGAATTATTGAAAATAATTTCAACTTTAAAAAATGACTAATACTATTAAATAATTAACCAACTAAAATATTATATTTTTATCATAATTTAGAACATTGCATTATTCATTCCCACATATTGATGAACTTGTTATATATAGTAGCCAACAAAAGACAATGGTCAGATACTTGACGTAGGCCTTTAGTGGTTGTAGATATATGTTGTATTATAATAGTTTCATACACTTGTATTTAGAAACTTCTACCGGTTTACTTATGTTTATTGGTGGACATTTTATTTAATGAACAAATTAATTTCACTAAAATAATTGAGCCAAATCAAATATTTACGTTTTGTTTAGTACAAGTTGGAGGGGGAGATTATAAATTTTGTAAAAAAAGTAATTAATTTGTCATATCAATTCCATATTCATGATTGAACTAAATTACTACCAAATAATGAAACAATCACGTCTTCCGACCCTTTTGATAAACATTTGCCCTATTGGAATAAAAAAACTAACTCAACTCTTACCTAATATTTTCAATAGTAATTAACGTTTTTGTTTTCTCACACACATTTTCTTTCTAATTAAGTTATTTTAAATAATTAAAAATGAGAAACGACGAGCACCGACATGCAAAAACACAAGCATTGACGTACGCACAAAGCTTTTAGAACAAAGGGGAAAAGGAGACGGAGATTAGTGGGGGGTGGTGGTTTGCATGTTGGGTACAAAAGTTGTCATTTGGTAAAAACTTTAATTTAATGTGATGAAGCTTTCGTTTTCCAAAAATGTGTTGACTTAAGAAACTAACAAACTTTTGTTAAATAACAAATTGCAATTATATAATTCTCATTTCAAATAAAATCACTATTAAAAAATAACATAAAATACTCCCACATCATTTATTAATTTTAGATGACACACTTATTGATAATGTTACTTTTTTATTTTTTTAAATTTAATAATAAATAGAGATGGGAGAATTTAAATTTTTAATCGGTTAGTTAGAAGACTATATAACAAGTTACTTGAACTCTACTCATATTCACTTAAAATGTTATAGATTACTCTATTATAACATTATTTTACTATATTCACTAATGAACTATATACTTCACTATGAATTTCTAATATAATTAATATATTAAAAAAAATATAAACAAATCGTCACAATTGAATATAAAAAAACGTCGATGAATTTTCACAACTATTTCTTATTTAATTCTCATCGAATAAAATTCAATCATGAAGAAATTACTTTTTTGAAAAAAAAAACAATGTAATCAATTTAGATCAATAAAAAGAGTTAATGAATTCGCTTCACTCTATTTACCTCAAAATAACAATGTGGTATGAGTATGAGAAATTAAATTCTACCACCTAAATAATTTTCGACCATAAAAATAATTTTTTTAAAAAAGAAGTGGAAACTGAGAATGAAGCAAACATAAACAATTTTTAAATTAATAATTTGTAATATATTCTTAAAAATCGTATTCTTGATCTTTTAAAAAAAAAATTAAAAAAATATTCTTACTAAAAAAGTATATTTTTTTCTCTATTGAAATGCATTTTCTCCACAAAAATTAACGAAAATAAATATATTATTAACTTTTGAATACCAATGACCAAACAAGTTACAAAATTCAAAATTTTAATCATAATCATAACTTGTTAAAGACAATATATAATTGTTTTTATTGAATTTAGCTTGAATTTATTTAAATAATTGAGTTCCTCATTTGTAATTTTATATTAAATTAATTGACAATAAGTAAGTGGTTTTCATCTAAATTTAACTTTTTCAATAACTTTTGGATAAAAAAAAATACATATTTTGTTTAAAAGTGTCAAGATTGAACCTTAAAAAACTCTAAAAATTATTCTTATTCAAAAATGGTTATTCTTTATTCATATCTTATTTCGCCATGAAAACTAATGAAAATAAATATATTATTAACATTTGAATAATAATGTGACAAAAAAGAGTTATGAAATTCAAAATCATAATCATAATCATCATTCATAACTTAAAAAAAATGCTATTGGGATAAATTTTAGAACATAAATGAATATTTTAAGATAGAGATTTGTTCAAAGTTTAAAGATAATTTATCATTGTTTTAATCAATTTTTATGTTTGAATTTGTTGAAATAATTTTAAATACAAAAGTAAAATTTATTTTTTACGAGCACAATTAAATATTTATATTATTATTAAAATAAAACTTTAACATTTTCATTATTATTTTATATTTTTTAAGATTAAAGGTATTTTGAAACATCTTACAAATTTAGGGGTATTTTTGAAACATATTACAAATTTATGAATATTTTTTAAACCAAACTTTAACCAACTTTAATGGTGAGGACATTTTAAAAAACATTTGTTAAAGTTTTGAATAATTTTGAAACTTTTCAAAGTTTATGAGCATTTTTTACCCGACCTCTATACTATTGGGGCATTTTCTATAATTTAAATTATTTTTTATTTGTCAAAGCAACTTGCTAATCAATAAGAGGTAGAAATGACAAGCACAATTAAATGATATTTGAAATTTGAGATAAAGACACTTTAGATTTGAAGATAAATCTATATGTAGTGCGACTTTTACATAATAACAAATAAATCATAATATAAGAAGAAAAAAATAACAATGCTAAAAAAAACCATTATTTAAATATAATTTAAAAAAGTTCGTAAGCTGATTCATATAAAAATGTACATTAAATATTGTATGAAGTTGATTTAAATAATAGTGTACAATCAATATGATATTATTTTGTTAATTTATCAGACATCTTTTTTTAAAGTTAAACTTTTTACCGACAATACTTTTTTTTTTTGAGAAATCGACAATACATTTTATCATTAATATTTTAAGATAATTTTTTAATTATATTTAAAAAGAAATTTCTTTTCTAAATTATATATATATATATATATATAAATACAAATCGGGGAAAAAGAACAAATATCCTACAATAAAGATGCAATTTCTCTCAAATAAATGAAACAACTAACCATGGTGTTGAAATGAATTTTTATTGAAAGATGAAACCATTAAGCCACTAATTCAAATTACATATATTTTAATTAAAAAATTGTAACATGTATATTCATTAGGTAGAAATGTAAAAAATGAAGAAGAAAATAAAATAAGATAAATGGATCTATTTTTAGTACAAGTTGGGAAAGGAAATTCCAAATACTGATTCCAGAGATCAAATTCGTGACAGTAAATTAAAAATAAATTAACACCAAATTAAATAATCAATTGTATCATCTACCAATCGACGGATCTCAACAAAAGGAAAAGAGAGAAGTACGAGAAAATGAAAAGTTTGTTAAAACAAATTCTTATAAAAGTGAATAAAAAGAAAAAGATACCGGCCGCAAAAGAGGAAAAAAGTGAAAAAAAAAACAGAAAAAAAAGAAGAAATAAGAGAGAGAAAAAAAAAAGATTCCGATGGGTTAAGTTGGACATTTGTGGTGTTTGTTCTTAAGCCGCGGCTTATAAATCAATATGTTTCTTTTTTTTATTATAAAATAGGGAAAGGGAACCAACTCCAGATAAAATAACCAACTACGCCACTATCCTTCTTAAAAACTCCATTAAAAAAGGTTTGAAATTTTACAATAAGTTTGAGCAAAAGACCCCTTTGAAAAATGACCAGAAATCCAGCCCCAAGTTTCCAAATATTATATTTTATATATGCAATACAATACACCCACAATTAAAAAGGCTACTAACAGATCAAAATCCAAAAGGTAAAACTAAATCACTTGGAGGCAATCATTCTTGAACACGAATTGAAAATGTTAAACCCTAGGATATGATTCGCTGGACACAAGAGGCAGAATTATTTTATTCAATTTTTTTGAAAAGTAGAGGACCAAATTTGGACTGAAGTTAGAGAAATATAAAAAGGTGGTTGATATATTATTTTGGTCCCTACACTATAAATTTGTTCCATTTTAAAATGGTCAGTTTTAATCTCTCAACTATTTCTTAAGTTTAAAAATGATAAGAATAAAATAATATATTTTTTCTCTCTCCTCAAATTTTTCTCATCTTGATCTCTCTCCTTAAACTTTCTCCCTCTTCTCTGTAAACATAAAAAACAGAGAGAGTGAAGGAGATTTGCAAAAAGATAAGAAAATTGTTAATTAACAATTATCATAACCTTAGATTTGCAAAAACTTTCTCTCATCTTTGAGTTTACTGGTTTCTTCGGCTCTTTTCTTCCTAGCACTACTCTATTATCGATTTATAGTTATTTTTATGTTTTATTTTTGTTAATAAAGTTCCCTGAAATTGTCGATGAAAACAGAGGATGAAGAGATAGGAAAGTGAAGGTTTTGGTGAGAGAAAAAATGGCAGAGAGAGGAAGGAGGAGGTTGAGTGATGAGAGAAAATAAGCCAAAACTTCTTCCCATCTCTATTTTTCTTTCTCTCTTTAAAATGTTGTTTCTCTCTTTAGATTTTTCTTTTTAGTACATATTAAGAAAGGGAGGATGGTACATTCTCGAGATTGGACATGTGATGTTGATGTTGAATTGGTTTATAATTAAGCTATGAAACCGTTATGTCAATGACTCATTCGATTTCTCTAACTACTATTGTTTAGGTTCCCTTAAAAACGATAAAATCCACTTTTTATATATATACCTAATGTGCTTTTAGTTGTGGGTTTTCCACTATATATATACGCTTGTCCATCCTTTTTTATTTCTTTTTTAAATATTAAATTCATATGAGATACATAAATTTTTTGGATTTTTTTAATTAATCATATTTGTAATATTGAATTGTTCTATTTGAATTTATAATAAATCTGTATATATTTTCATATTAATTTTTATGTAACTATATTCATTATGGTTCTAGACAATTTCAATATAATATCTTAAATTTAGTTTTTTTTTTCTTGTAAAATATCAAATCAAATTATATTTTATGCACTCATGACTATGGAATGGAAATGGACTAACGTCAAACCAAATAACCAATCGCGTAACCAATTTATTTGATGAGCTTTTAGCATGACTAAGCTAAATAAAGAAAGAATTTGCAAAAGTATACATTTAGAGAGAATTTAGCAAAACTGTTCACGGCATTTTAATAAAAAAGTTCATTTATAGGTAAGAAGACATAAATAGCCCCCTATTTAAATCAATCTCTTAAGAAAAATTTCTCACCGTCCTTGATTTTTTCAATTCCCATCCAAATTGCCTCCTAAAAAATTTCACCAAACCATCCTTGTTTTGCTTTTTTTTTTTTAAGTTTGTCAAAATATTTAAAAACTTTAATCTTTTATTAATAAATAAATACGAAATTATGAATTGACCTTGTCTTTGTGGTAAATGTATAAGTACTATATTTTTTTATAATATCATATTAATGAGTATTTATAGTAAAATATTAAAATGTATTAATGGTGCAAATGGTTTAAAATTTATAATACTATTTACAAATACAATATTATTAATGTGTATTTATAAATACAATATTGTTTTTATAAATAAATTATTTTTTTAATAAATACAGTTTTTTATATAAATACAGTATTATTTTTTTTATAAATACAGTATTTTTTTATATATAAATACAATATTTATCTATAATTAATACAATATTTATTAATAATTAATACGGTATTTATTTTTAATTAATACAATATTTATCTTTAGCTTCCACAATACCAAAAAATTAAGGTTTCGGGTTGATTTTCGCCTTTGATTATTGAAAAGGTTAGATGGGCGACGATAACAAACAAAACACCAAGAAATCGAAAAAAAATCACTGAAATATAAAGGAAATCAAAGAAAATCGTCGAAATCAAAGAAAAAACAAAGAAAACACCGAAAAAGAAGAAGAATTGGTCAGAAAACACAATGCTCCAGAAAATGTCGGATAATCGAACAAAGAAGAAGAAGACGAGTTCATCTTGGGCTTGATTATAATGCAAATATTTTTAAATTTGACTATTTTTTGTAATTATTTTATTAGAATAGTCGTCCATTATAATTTTCCAAAAAATAAAACAATTAAAATCATGAAATTTTAAATAAAATGTGACCAATAACACAGCTCAATGACATACACGATTGATAAAAAAAACCTTACGTTTCAAAGAATAATAAATCATACGAAATTAAATAAAAAAAATATTTTAAAAACGTAATTGCTTAAAAAAAATATAAAGGAACTTAAAAAAAGATTTACAAAAAAAAAAAGAATACTAAAAAAAAAGAAAACAACACAAGAAAACAAAAAAAAAATCATAAATATGTAACCTAGCATTCGCCACGTGGCCACCCTAACTAGTCAATAACAAACACTATTTGTAAACAAAAAGAAACAAACGTCAGACTAGATATTTGGCTAGGGTATAATAGGTAATATAAAAAAATATTATTAATTAAATTTAAAATAAAAAATAAATTTGCAAATACTTTACAAGATGATTAGATTTGTAATTATTTTCTTAAAAGTGGTTATCCACTACAATTTCCCTTATTTGATTTATGCAAAATGCTTTAGTTATCATTTACTTTTTGTATTTTCTTTAGTGAGAGTTATTTTTAAAAAGTATATTTTTTTATATTATTTTTTAATATTAAAAATTATTTAAATTAGTTTATATATTTAAAATAGATAAATGTAAAAAATGTAAATAAACAATTATTAATTTAATATACTTAATATTTTACTTAACTTTTCTTATAACTTTAATATAAATTTTTATACTAATTTTAGAGATCCAACTTGTAGCCATGATCATGAACTTCACATTATTGTTTTGTATCTGAACAAAATGGTAAGTTATTAAAATACGATATTTACATTGTAAGTTAGTGTTTTAAAATGTGGGTCAATGTGTAAAAAACGGTGGTCCAAAAATGAGCATAAAACAAATGAAAAAATAAATGACACTGGCCCACATCTTTGTTTTTCTAAAAAAAACCATATAAGTGGTGATTGTTTGACATATTTAGGTAGTTTTTAGGTTAAGAAGTTATATTAAATAGTTAAAAATTGAGAGTTGTGTCAAAAATTAGTTCAAATGTAGTTTTTGTTTGGAAAAGTTAGAGTCAAAATCTTATTTGGTGGTAGATTTAAAAACGAGTAGTTATTTTTAGTTGTTACAAAAAAATAATAATAATAATAAATGGTTAAAAATAAGTTATTTTAATTGATTTGAAATGAATGATTAAAAATGAGTAATTAAAAATGATTGAATAGTTATAAATGAATGGTTAGAAATAAACCTTATTTTAAAAAGTAAAATTGAGGAGAAATTAGTAAAAATTGGTTTGAATCTAAATTTTCGAGAAGAAATTATTAAATCCTAATTCTAACTTCAAGCTAAAACCATAAAACAAATTGCCACATATTCAAATCAATGCCACGTAACTTCGGCAAGTTTTTTTTCTCACGTTTATTACATTTTTTTTTTCTGTAATTATCATTATTATAATAATAACGCCAAAGTTTTTTAAAAAATACGATATTCACATTGTAAGTTAGTGTTTTTTTTTTAGTATTGTAAGTTAGTGTTTTAAAATGTGGGTCAATGTGTCAAAAATGGTGGTCCAAAAATGAGCATAAAACAAATGAAAAAATAAATAACGATGGCCCACATCTTTGTTTTTTTTTTAAAAAAAACCATTAGGGGGTGTTTGTTTGACATATTTAGATAGTTTTTAGGTTAAGAATGTTGAATTTTGCGAGTATAACAAAAAAGATAAAATATTTTCATCTATAACCTAAAATCAAAACTAATTCATTTGTAGCAAAAAATTCAAATTGAATTCTATCACTAGTTGAATTCTATTAGAGATAGAATTCAATCAATGAAAAACTTCTTCTATCACCGCTTGAATTTTCTATTAGTGATAGAATATCAAATTGAGTTATATCACTAGTTAAATTTTATCACTGATATAAATTAATATGAGATGAAATTATTTTAGAAATTGTGCTGTAAATATAATATAAAAGGTAAAATGTGCTACTGATGATAAATTCTCAAGAATTTATATTGATGAGTTATATTAAGTAGTTAAAAATTGAGCGTTGTGCCAAAAACTCATTCAAATGTAGTTTTTGTTTGGAGAAATTAGAGTCAAAATCTTGTTTGGAGGTAGATTTAAAAATGAGTAGTTATTTTTAATTGTTACAAAAAAAGAATTAAAAATAAGTGATTAAAAATAAGTTATTTTGATTGATTTCAAAGTAATGATTAAAAACGAGTAGTTAGAAATGATTGAATAATTATAAATGAATGGTTTGAAATGAGAGTTATTTTCAAAAGTAAAATTGAGGAGAAGTTAATAAAAATTGGTTTGAATCTAAATTTTTCAGAAGTTATTAAAATCTAATCCTGTCAGATCTATCAGGAGGTTACTTAAGTGGGCCAACAGTGGAAATTAACTCCTAGCTAAAAATATAAAACAAATAACCCCAGATTCAAATCAATGCCACGTAACTTCGGAAAGTTTTTTTTCTCACGTTTATTACATTGGGTTTTTTTTTTGTAATTATCATTATTATAATAATAACGCCAAAGTTTTTTAAAAAATAGATCCACCAATTTATTTTATTTTCCATTTAAAATAATAAAAAAATGTTGTAAGGAAAATATATTGTATTTATTCATTTAGGGTAAGAGTTCACCTAATATTCGATTTCAGATTGGTACATATCAGATAGATGGGAAACTGCCAAAGTGAACGATAATGCTAAGCTTTATGAATCTAAATCAATGAACATCTGACCTCATCTCTAAAATATTTTATCCTAACTATCAAAACACTAATAAAACATTTACATTAGAATATTTGCATTCTATTCATATATAAATTTATAGCTCTTGTTGTTAATATTATACGTAATCATGTTTTGGTAATATTCTTGAAATATAACGAAATTTGCTAATTGATATAATTAAATTTGTCATCGCTCATTCGCTTAAACTTTTTAATTGGTATGTAATTTAACATAATTTAATTGAATGGATCAATGATTTCATTGTTTGGTTGTAAATCAATTTAATATCAATATCACAAGTTTGATCTCGAAAATCGATATTTATTATCTCTCTTTATATGTACTAAAAAAACATAATTTAATATGTTACCTTTCACGATCAGTTTTTAACTTTTATGATGAGTTTTTTTTTTTTAACAAGTACTTATGTCCAGATCTCGTGAAAGAAGTACAAAAGTATGGATGGAATGTACATGAGTGAGAATTTGACTGAGTTAAAGAATTTTTTTTTAGAATAGTAAAAAATTTGAAAGAATTGATCCTCTAACTTTAAATACAAATTTTACGTCAATTAAACTAGGCTCGTTTTAAAAATAAAACATCAATTTAATTGGTTTCCAACAATTAATTAAGATAAAACAATTCAACTATAATTTCTAGGAAAGATACTTCTAAGACTTAAAATATATATTTTAAAGAATTTTTAAAAAATAAGAAACTTAAAAAACAAATAATGAAATATAATAAAACAAAATAAATATATGGATATATATATATATAATTAACTTATTAGTATTTAAAAAAAATAATAATAAGTTTAAGTCAATTGATTCCAATCAACTCAAATTAGTTTTAAAGTTATTTCATGAATTAATTCCGTTCATGAAAATTTTATTTTTTGAACTAAATTTAAATCAAATAATCTGGTAGCTTAATAGGTTGATTAGAATTTTTGAATTATGAGTTTTTTGAACACCCGTGTACAAAAGTAGCAAAAATAATCTTTTTTAAAAAATTCATGTTTAACCTTCGAAGCGTAGTTTGATTATAATTTCCCTCCTAGTGTTGGGATCAAACACCTTCTTTAATTGACTAAAAAACCATTTATTTACAATTTTGATTCATTTTAATTTTTTTAATTATATTATTGGGGGATCAAACTACGGATATATTTTGGATAAAAAACAAATAGTGATATATTTGTATTAGTATAAATTAAGAGAGAAAAAACAACAAATTTTACATAGAAAGTGCAACTATGGATTTATGGGCATGAACTTGTGATTATTGTGCTACCCATCCATTTGGATGGAGGGATCAAACTACGAATTTTGTAGTAAATAAAACATCAAAATGCACTTGAATTGTTTCGTTTTGGCTTCGTTTCTTTTATTTAGTTTCACATTAAATTTGAAAATAACACATTCATCCGCATTTATTTTGGGTTAAATTTGTAAGACAATAATATTAACGATTACCGTTGTTAATTTTTTTTAGAAAATTACTAATTATTTTTAAAAGTTCACACAAGTTGTGCCGTTTGGTTTTAAATTTTCTTGATAAGTACAAATGATCATAACATAACAGGATGGCGTGACAGAATAAAAAACTGAAAATTTTTGGAAAAGCCAAATTTTGTGACACAAGTGGGAAAAATACGATTTTGGCGATAAGTTCAAAATAAAGAATATATATAATCACGTGAAAAATAAGTAAACAAGAGTGGGGTTGGGTTACTTTGAAAAGGGTCATCCATTATTAAGTTCGTACATATAATTGAAAACAATGTGTTGTTTTCTTCATTTCATATCTAAATTTTATGTTTATAATTTCCCCTATAAATACCCCTTACCACAAACCTATACTCACCACATTAATCCAATCCGTAGTAAAAATGCCAACTGGTTTTTTCCATGGGAAGAAGATAACAATTTTGAGTGTCGATGGAGGCGGCATTCGAGGAATCATTCCCGGAACTCTTCTCGCCTTTCTCGAATCTAAGCTTCAGGTAATTCAATCAATTAAACTTAAGCTTTTGAGTTGATTCGTAATTTCGTGAGTTGGTTACAATAATGCCACTTTGGTTAGGAATTGGATGGCCCGGATGTGAGATTAGCTGATTACTTCGACGTAATTGCGGGTACGAGTACGGGTGGTTTAGTCACCTCCATGCTTACAGCTCCGGATAGCAACAATCGACCATTATATGCTGCCAAAGACCTTACCCGTTTCTATATGGAACATGGACCAAAAATTTTCCCACAAAGAAAGTTGGTTTTTACTTTTCTCTATTATAGTTTAAATTTCCAAGCTTTTATTACTATACTTTCATAATTACTGAATTTGTGTGTGTTTGTTTTTTGGGTGAAAAGTCATTTCTTTAGCTCAATAGCGAATATGTTTGGAAAAGTTATGGGGCCAAAGTACGACGGGAAATACTTGCGATCGTTGATTAATGGTTTACTTGGAGATATAACCCTCCGTCAAACATTAACACAAGTCATTATTCCTGCCTTCGACATCAAACTTCTTCAACCAGTCATTTTCACTACATTTGAAGTATGAAATTAAATTTTGATATTTTTTTTTCGACTATCATGAAATTTTTATTATTAATTAACCTAATTTTGTTTAAGATTTTTAAGTATTATATTTTCTTTCTTCTGAATTCCCTACAATTAATCAACCTATATTCTAAGTAGGAAATTATATGTATTTTTAAGTTTAAAATATCATTTTGATTTACAAATCTAGTAACTTCAAAAAAACACTTAAAATTAAAATTCTTTTAGAGAATTTACCATCAACAACACATTCTATATTATATTTGCAGAAGAATTTTTAAAATAATTCATGCATAACATATTTATTTCTATCACTCACATAGTAATAGAACTCAATTTAGATTTCTATCACTGATAGAAAATTTAAGCAGTGATAGAATGAGTCTATCATTGATTAAATTCTATCACTAATAGAACTCAGCAAGTGATAGAAGCCAATTTGAATTTTCTGCTATAAATTTAATTATTTTAAATTTTGTACTATAGATGGAAATATTTTTCCATTTTTTGTTATACATGCAAAATCCTCATTCTTTTATATATATATATATATATATGTATATATGTAGTCTCTTACAAATTACTCATTTTTTCTTTAAATTTTAAAAATCTATTTTTATTTTTTCATTTTTATCACAATTTTTAATATTATTAATTTGGTTTCGATTAGTATTAACTTCAAACTTATCATAAAGATGAAATTTTAAAATTTTAAACTATAGAAATTTAAATTGGACATTAAAAAAGTTCAAAAATTAAAATAAAATATTTAAAAATAAAAATAAAAAATTTTACCACTAAAATTCAACCATTTAAAAGGTAAAGGATTAAAATGAAACCAATTTCAAAAGATAAAGACTCAAAATGATATTTTAATGAACCCTTCAATCTTTTTAAGAAACATTTAAATTTTAAGTCAATTCCAAAAATATATATATTTTAAACTATTTATTTTAATTCTTAAGGAGTTTTCAAGAACGGCTTTTAACTTAGAAAACATGAACTGGTTTTTAAAAACATAGATATGAAAATTATATATGTGCTATAATTTTTCACAGTTTAATTTTATTAAAATTGAAGTAACAAATTGGAACTTCAGGCCAAATGGAACGAACTAATGAATCCAAAACTAGCGGATGTATGCATCAGTACCTCAGCGGCACCAACTTTCCTACCCGGTCACGAATTTGAAACAAAGGACTCAGAAGGAAACATTCGTAGATACGATATGGTGGACGGTGGAGTGGCAGCAAATAATCCAGTAAGCATATATATAATTAAGTTGTAAATTAATTATAGTGGAAAAATCTTTTGCTAAATAAATTGGTTATTATTTTGTTGTTGTAGACGTTGGCTGCCATGACTCAGGTGACAAAAGAGTTGAGCATTTTGAGGGAAAAAAGTGAGCTTTTGAAGATAAAGCCAATGGAAACAAAGAAAATGTTGGTGCTTTCTTTAGGAACAGGTGCAGCAAAAAATGATGAGAAATATAATACCTCTATTTCTTCTAAATGGGGTTTGCTTGGTTGGATCTACCACCAAGGAGCTACGCCTATTATTGATATCTTTAGCGATGCAAGTGCCGATATGGTCGATTATCATATTTCTAGCATCTTCCAATCCTCTCAATCTCACAAAAACTATCTTCGTATTCAGGTATATTCACCATTTTACCCTTTTATTTTAAATGTTTCAATTTTTATTTCAATCCAACCTCTTTAACTATATTGGGAATTAATTGTATACAATCCATGAACTCTTTTCATAAAATAATTAGACCCACTCACTTGTACGCCCTTAGTTGACATCTATGCCAATCCTAAAAGATCATTTGTGAATTTTGAATCCTACAACTTTCTAAGCACCTACCAAAGAAACTATCCCTTATGTAGCAAAATAATAAGAATGAATTACAATATTCTATAGTTTAGTCTGTAACAAAATAATCTAGAAGACTTTAGAGAAAAATAGAGTTCAATTCATAGTGATTATTTGAAAATTAATTTTTTACGAGTTTTTTTTTACATTCAAATGTTATAGAATCAAATTGTGACAATAATCAAAATGAGGATAAATTGGTTTTGATGGTAAAAATAAAATAAAATGAAGGCTAATTGCAAAATTTAAAAAAATTTAGAAGTATGATGGGTTTTTCTTAAAATAAATAGATAAACAAATTATTTCTTCTAGCGTGTGTAATTTTGTGAAATAGTGTCGACATCCATCTCAAAATCAATTGGTGATGAGAGGAGTAGTCCACCTACCTTTTAAACATTTAGAGATATCCTTTCCTTATCAAAGATGGTGCCTCTTTTGGGCTCACCAATCTTGAATCAGATCTCAATTTCATTTTTATTGGACCGAATACCCGTTTGGGCTGAATGAGCTCTGATACCATGTGAAATAGTGTCGACATCCATCTCAAAACCAATTGGTAATGAGAGGAGTAGTCCACCTACCTTTTAAACACTTAGAGATGTCCTCTCCTTATCAACGTGGGATTTTCAACAAATTTACACCAAAACTCGATAAAAGTAAGACAGTCAACCGAGAATAGTCACAAAAACTAAATTTGAAATATGAATGTGGATTATTTGAACAGGATGACACATTGAGCGGTGATGTTTCCTCGGTGGATATTGCGACACATGTTAATTTAAGCAAGCTGATCGAGGTGGGAGAGAATCTGCTAAAGAAACCACTGTCGAGGGTAAATTTGGAATCTGGAAACTTTGAGCCCCTTGATGGGGAGGGTACCAATGCAGAAGCCCTTACAGAATTCGCCAAAATGTTGTCAGAGGAGCGAAAATTACGACTGAGCCCCTGAGGCTATTTCCTTTTCCTTTTCTTTCTGGTGTGTTTTTATTAATAATTCACGTGCTTAATTAATGCCTTCAAAATTTGGTTCAATAAATTGTAAGAGGATTCAAGTTTATCATATTAATTTTTATGATTGATTGAGACTCAGACTTATTGAAAATAATTTCGACTTTCCCAATTGACAAATACTATTAAATAATTACTATATATATATATATATATTATATTTGGATGGATAAAATTTATAGGGAGGAAATTATATAGAGGTAGACAGACCTTCTACATTTCACTTTAACAACCACATCTTTTTTCTCTTTATTCTCTTTTTTATTTTTTTCTGTACAAGTTATTATCCAAGATACAAATTTTAAATTTTAATTCAATTCATTCCTCAAGATAACGTAGCAGTGGTTTCAAAATTTCAGAAACTAAAAATAAATATTTTATAAATATACTTTTCCTAAGATTTAAAATCTAAGTTATAAGTTTTTTTTTTGTTTAGTACTAAGTTATAAGTTATTTGGATTGAAGTAATATATTTTAACTTAATTTGTATAAAGAAAGTTTTAGGTAAAACACCAACTTGCATATTTAAAGAAAAACATGCTCTACTAATAAAGGGAACTTTAATTATCTAATCAATTGGTTAGTTTCAGCGTTGAGAATCTGACTCATAAACATCCCTATGTGTAATACTCCACCCACATGTAAAGGAAATAAGGGGAAAAAAAGGCTAAGAAGCATGTGTATTAATTTAGGCATCAAGTAGTTTTAAATTCCAGTCATAAATAAACCTTTAATATGAGTGTTAATTTTAGCCCTGAAGCTATTTTTTAGGTTCATTAAATCTCTCTATTTAATCTCTGTTTTTCTATTTGTTCCAACTCCATAAAATATACATGCGAAAAGCATGATTTTGATTGACGTTGATGATTCCCTTTTAAGCCAGCTGGCAGAGTAAAAAACTGAATTATGGGTCATGTGAGGAAGGAAAAGGGCACCATAAAATTAATGAACTTGAGACAAAGAATGAGGCTGAGTAATGACTACAGCTCATTAATATCGACTCTGCTATCCCATCTTCCATTCAATTTCTGGACCACTCTTTGAGTTAAATAGGTTAGTGATAGAATAATTTTAGTGTTTGAAAGTAAATTAGTTCAATATTAGTATCATATATTCGAGTTCAAAAATTGGTATTTGTCATCTCTTCTTTAATATGTACTAAAAAAAATCACACTTTAATTATGTTTGCTTATGAATATTTACAAAATATGTTAAATTGTATTGCATATTTTTCTTTTCTTTTCTTTTATATTTTATACTTACAAAAGAAAATGTATTTAATATTTTAGTGTTGATTTTTCCTGTAATTCATTAGGTAATTAGCATCTTAATATTAGAGAATATGAGATTTCACTTTAAAACTAATTAATAACAAAGGGTAACTCTTTTCAAAAATAAATAAATAAATAAAATAATGAGGGGTAACTCTTTTTTAGTTTTTAGAATTTCTTTAATATTAAAAAAAAAAAATTAAAATTGATTATCAAATAAATTTATTTTCAAAAAAGTAAAAGCAAAAAAATAAAAGGGGATTTTGCATGTATATCAAAAAATGGCAAAATATTTCCATCTATAGCACAAAATCCAAAATAATTTCATTTGTAGCAGAAAATTCAAATTGATTTCTATCACTTGTCGAGTTCTATTAGTGATAGAATTCAATCAATGATAGACTCATTCTATCACTGCTTAAGTTTTCTATCGGTGATAGAAATTTAAATTGAGTTCTATCACTAGGTGAGTGATAGACTATCATTAGGTGAGTGATAGAAATAAATATGCTATAGATGAATTATTTTAAAAATTATGCTACAAATATAATACAAGAGGTAGAATATGCTGCTGATAGTAAATTATCAAAATAAAATGATTATAAAACGGAATCTTAAAATTTGAACTTTTTAGAATTCTAACACCCTAATCTTTCTCAAGAATTTTTTTATTATAGTATTTGGTTGGTTGGATTCTCACGTCAGAAAAATTGTTGCAATGAATGAGCTTTGACTAAGATCAATCCACACTTGTTTCAATCTCTTATACATCTTCGTGTGGCTGATTTCATTAAATTGCACTTGTATACTATTTTTTTGAATTTTTAAATTTTAGTTTAGTTTAAAAAAATGCAAGTCAAGTGTTTATATATCAAAGTAATAAAAGTCATGTATAAAAAACTAAAGTCCCAAACAATAATATTTGGGAAAGGACGAAATGATATGAGAGTCAAATACCAATTTTTCGAGTTCGAATTCGTGACCTAAAGTTGAAATAAATTAATACTAGACAAGATAACCAATTGTGTCATTGACCCTCGGTGGAGAAAGGACTTAAACATGTAATCTCATGATTAGGTCGAATAAGGTACTGTTAGAGTTCTACTCTAGTTGGCATATTCACCTACTTTCTCATATATTGTAGAAAATTTAAGAAAATGTAGACTTAAATTTAAAAAACTATATATATATATCAAATGGGGTCTTACTATACCATTTAAGTTTAAACATTTAAAATGGATGAAATCGAAAGATGTGAAGGAAGAAAAGATAAAAAAAAAAAAAAAAAAAAAGAGAGAAGATTTCAGAATTCATATGTTTATGAAATTGAATTAGAATTCATATGTTTCATTTAAAGAAGATTTCAGAAAATATACGTGGAAAAGGGAGAGAAAAGAATAAAAAAGATGGATCTCTAAAAAATATGAGAAAGTAGGGATAAAATGAGTGGATACCATTGATCTGCAAATCCTTGGAAGGATTTGGAATGGCTTGGAACAACAATTTTAAATTCATGTTTAGTTTGTTCATTGTTGTGAAGATTTTGAATCATATTTCCATTCATCCCATGCCAATGGCCAACTAAGCTATCGAGAAATTTAAAGCGAATAATATTATATATTATTGTACGAATTATAAAATTATTGTCCTAAAATGAATGAATGGTCTATTTTCGTAACTACTTTATTGATATCTTTATTCTTAGATTTGAATTGCACGTCCCACCACTCCTAATAGCATTGAATTGGGATGCTATCAAGACAACTCACCATGACTCACTCACAATATTTGAGAAATTTATGATCGAAATGCATATCAATTACTTCACTTTAACTTTCCCATCTTCCTTTCATTCATTCAACTTTTTCTTTGAAAGATTGTGGTTTTATTACTTTTTATTTTAGAGATCGTGATTAGGTTAATTCTCAATGGCTTACTTAAAAAATAAATAATATCCCATGAAAGTTTTAGTTTATATGTTTATTATATTAGACAACATTACTGAAAGAGTGAGTGACGACAATTTCTTGTTTGGTAGTAATCTAGTTCAACATTACAATTATGTATTTGATCTTAAAAATTGATATTTTTGTATATATGGTTTGTTGTTCCACTCCGGCCAATTTATACGAAAAAATATAATAAATAATAACAGAGGAGGCTAAAAATAAGTGAGAAAGTGCCTTCTAAAAATTCAAAATTTTCACAATCAAATTCACCCAAGAATGGAGAGTTCACTTCTTAGATGGCTAAATCAAGGAACTATACTTATACTTTTTTTAGTACCAGGACCTATACTCATACTTATATATATATATGTATGTATATATATATATATTTATATGTATATATATATTTATATGTTAAAAAAAAAAGATAAGAACAATTGTCTCAAAAAAAAGAAAAAAAAAGATAAGGACAAACATGTGGAGAGATTGTGGCGGGGACTGGGGACAAGTTAAAGAAAACTTTGTACCCTCATATAAAGTGGTTTTGTACCAAACTTCGTGGATTCAAACATTAGTTAAGGGGAAAGTATCTTTTTATCTAAAAAAGGGAAAAATATATCTATTAATCCATTTCAATTTTATAGTCATGAATTCGAGTCCGAAAATCCGTATTTGATTCTCATACTATTTGAGAGTAGTTATGCCTTTTATGAGTTTTTTGGTATCCCTCCTCTATTTTGTACTAAAAAAAAATTTAGCATTTAAATTCGGTCTTAATTTTAATCTGATTCTTATATTTTAAAATTAAAATTTTTATAATTGACATTTTAATAATATTTATTTTTAATTCTTGAGATAATAAAATTGTTAATTAAATAACCAAAATGATAATGGTATTAGTTATAAATTTCAATATATTAATGAAATGATTATTTTAATTTTTTACATAAATTTGACTTTTAAAAGAAAATAAATTTTATAAAAATTTAAAAATGAAATTATTGAAATCTTAATAATAAAATGATTCAATTTTATAATATAGAAACTAAATAGAAAAAAAAAAAAGTACAAATTTGAGAAAAGATATTATAAATATCGATTCCACATATCGAATACGTGACTATTGTTTAAAAATGAATTAATATCAATTCAAATAACTAATAAAAAATGTAATTTTTTCTTAATTAAATTATAGAAAAGATTGGAGAATTGTAGAGGAAGATTGTGGACAGAGAAAAGAGGAGTCTTGCATCAATTATTTATGATGGCCTTAATTACCCACTTGGCAGTTGGCAGTAGCCACCAATGTTGACGAATCGAACCATACCCTGCAAACGATACAAATATATTTAATAATCTTACAAAATTTGTAGTTGTTAGTATATTCAAAATTACAATTGAATCATATCATTATCCTTCTTCTTTAACATTTCAAATATCACTTTTTTCATACAAAACCTTCCAATATTCCATCACAAAATCAAAAAAATGAATCCAAACTTCCAAAAGGGAGAGCTTATAACAATACTAAGCATCGATGGCGGGGGCATCAAAGGCATCATTGCGACAACCGTACTCGCTTTTCTCGAATCTAAACTCCAGGTACATTTTTACAATTCCAACTACGGTATAATTAAATTTACTCCAATCTATCAAATAATTTAACACGATTCAATTATCTACCCGTGATGATGACTTGGAAGGAATTGGATGGCCCGGATGTAAGATTAGCGGATTACTTCGACGTGGTTGCGGGGACGAGTACCGGGGGGTTAGTAGCGGCCATGCTTACGGCTCCGAACAAGAACAACAACGATCGACCGTTGTTTCAAGCGAAGGAGGTTACGGATTTTTACATGAAAGAGACACCAAAGATATTTCCTCAACGAAGGTGAAGTGTTTGGTTTTTGAATTAGGTGTGTGTGTGTGTGTGTGTGTGTGTTTGGTGAAATTGATGTAATTATTTTGTTTGTGTGTTTTGGAAAAAGTATAGGCATTTTCTTGCAGGGGCGTTTGATTTGTTTGGGAGAGCAACGGGACCAAAGTACGATGGAAAGTATCTTAGAACATTGGTTAATGATTTGGTCGGAGAGTTGACTTTGAAGCAGACACTGGCCGACGTTGTCATTCCGGCCTTCGACATCAAGATTCTCCAACCAGTCATCTTCACCACCACCGATGTAATCAAAATTATATTTCTAAGAAACAAAAAAAAGTTATTAATAAGTTCCCGTTTGATAACTATTTTATTTTTCGTTTTTTGTTTTTGAAATTTAACCATACAACAATTACTTTATCCTAACTTTTTTCTTATTTTTGGATATTTACATTTTGCTCATATTTTAAAAAACAAAACCAAAATTTGAAAACAAAAAAAGAAGTTTCCAAAATTTTGTTTTTGTTTTTGAAATTTGGTTAGTATGACACCTACTTACTCAAGGAAATAGGGATATATTGTAGGAAAGATGAAGTACATGGTAGGAAATTTGAGTAGAAATAGACTTAAATTTCATAAACAAAAAACAAAAAACGATTATCAAACGGGGCCTAAAAGATTTGGAGAGATTTTTTAAATTCATCATTTGCATGTATAACCCAAAGAGAGATATTTGCATGTTGCTATACAGTATGCAACCACCTATTTAGTAATATCTAAGTCATTGATTTTGTGAAAAATAATTTAAAATAAAAAAAATCAATGGTTCTAATTTTACCACATAGATGGCTGCATGACAACCTACAAATATTTCTCTAAAAAAACCCAGTGAATTAAATTAGATTTTTTTTTTTTTTTTTACATGAAGTGCCTAAGGCCCATTTGATCAGGGAAAATTGTCAATATGGACCCTTATAAAAATATATCCGTGACAAAAGGATTCAAATTGTAATAAAATGTCAATATAGCTGGTTGTGGTGTCTCCGTCACACAATTATTAAATTTGGTCAAATACATTGGCGTCTTTGAAAACGACGACATCCCTGTGCCAAAATGGATGGAAAGCTTGGTTTATATATATATATATACATATATAAGAGTACTTATTTAAGCATATTTATGACAAATTTTGTTAGTGTGACAGTATTAAGAATATGATAATGTGGTAATGTTAATTAGAGGTGTCTGCAGGCGAAAGTGAATGCATTGAAGAATCCAAAGCTGGGGGATGTGTGCTTGGCCACGTCGGCAGCGCCCACATTCTTGCCGGCCCACTTCTTCGAGACCAAGGACCATGAGGCTAACACCACTCGCACTTACGACGTCATTGATGGTGCCGTTGCCGTTAATAATCCCGTCAGTTCTCTCTCTCCCTCTCTTGTAGGCTTTGAAATTTGAGAAATGCCCTACCAAAGAAATTTAATTTTAATAGGGGAGGAAACGATTTCGATCTCATGACCTCCTGCTCTTATACTATATTGAATTATGTTAAACCACCAATCAATTCAAAAGCCTAAACTTATAGATTGAGATAAATTTAATTATATCAACCGATGTTTCACATGATGTCACATCTACCTTAAGTATGAGTTGGTTACTCATTTAAGAGTAGACAAATTTTTCTTCACGAAATTCCATAATCAATCCAATTTGTACTTCTGATCAAGAAGAGATTGTGGAATAAAAACCTTAACGAACGGAGGAATCGACTGAATAATGATTATGAAGAAAATGATTGTAGTTGGTCTAAACATGGATAAATGGAGTACTCAACCGCCCTTAAAACTAACCTTAAGATTTGACAGACACTGGCAGCCATAAGCCACATAAACAGGCAGATAGCAATGCAGCAAATAGAGAGCTCAAGGGTGAGAGCAAATGATGCAAGAAAAATGATTGTTTTGTCTCTAGGGACTGGGTTGCCCAAACATGAAGAGAAGTACAATGCTGCACAAGCTTCCAGATGGGGAGCTCTCAGTTGGATTTTTCAATTCTCAGGCCTTTCCACTCCAATTATTGACTTCTTCACTGATGCCAGTTCTGATATGGTTGATTTTCATGTTTCAACCCTTTTCCAATCCTCCAATGTCCAACAAAACTATCTTCGCATTCAGGTAATATTTTCATGATCCCAATTCCTTCTTTCGAGAGGGCACACGTTATGTTTTTACTTTTGGTTACCATCTATGTATTCTATGACCATTTTAAAATGTCGTAGAAGTCAATTTTTTGAAGTATTATTGAAGTGCGTGTCATGATATCGCACTCATCCATAATTTAAAAAATATATACATAAGAAAAAACTGTCATAAATGATTTCTTTATGTTTTTTGAAATTTTTCTAAGAAACGTAGTTTATGACGTTTTTTAAATGTCATGAAAAAAAAAATTGTGTTAACATATGAAAAAACACAAAAAAAAATGAATTGATTCTGTTGCAATACTACATGTTTTAACTGTCATTAAAATAATGTTCATGATATTTATTGTCTGTCAATCATATTTGTAAAATACATTCAGCTCTTAGTTTAAGAGTACTTTACTCAATATTTTTAAGCTAGAGGTGGTAATAATTGACTTGCAATGAAAAATTTGAAGTTGCAGGTGTAAGTTTTGTAACACCTCTTACGGTTCTACTATCTTATCGTGTGTTTTTTTTCTTCGAAATTCAACGCCACTTTCAGGTGTGTAGGAATTGAGCTTGTAATCTATTAATTATTAAGACATATACCATGTTATTTAAGCTATGTACTTGTTTGTTTTATGCTGCATCTTTCGTAGAATTGGAAATCTAAAACAGTCTCCAAAGGTTCTTAGATCATAGGTTTTTCTTTCCAAGAAATCTAAGAAAACCGAGCATTGTGTATGAGCAGGACGACTCGCTAACTGGGGACACTGCATCGGTGGATATAGCGACCGAGGAGAATTTAAAAAAGCTTGTGAAGATTGGAGAGGAGCTATTAAAGAAACCAGTGTCAAGGGTCAATTTAGAAACAGGAAAGTATGAGATTGTTGAAGGAGAAGATCAAAGCAATGAGGATGCTCTCACAAGGTTTGCCAAATTGCTCCATCAAGAAAGAAAGTTAAGACTAAGTTAAGACACTCTGGGATTTGGACTGCCCCTTTCTTTGTGCTTGTTCATCTAAAAGGGAGTGTTCTGTGTGGTTGATTTTGTTTCTAAGTATTTACTTTGATAATATTTTTGGAATGAATAATTGATATCAGATTCATTTATAAGTTTAGTCAATGAACTTTCATGGTTTTGTTTACCAAATCATTGAAATTTAAAATATGGCTGATAATTCTCAAAAAATTCAATTGTATCTAATTCTTAAACTAAAAAATTAGTATATAAGTCCTGATCAATGTGACATTCTATAGATCTTTGAAATTCTAAATAAATCTAGTATCCTAGAGCTTGTGAGACATAGAGTTGAAAGTTTAAATATCCATCATCTGGTGGACTGAATTTTTTACCGCACCGCCGGCTCGTCCAAGCCAGCTTGTTTCATGGGTCAAACCACTGGGCTGATTGAACCAGTTTGATTCCTAAACCAAACCAGTTCTCAAGTCTTTCCCTCTGATTTTTCTTATTTGAAGGTTGTTTGTTGTTTCTTTTTTCTTCAGTCTTATATATTTGTATAGGTGTTTAATAATTTTAGTTGCTGTTCTTAGATAGTTTCTATCGTTACTTATTCTTTTTATTAGTGGTGGTTGGTTTGTCAATGTCAGTTAGTGAATAAAGGTTTGGGTTAGCTTTATAAAGTGGTTAGTTTCCTCAACTTTTCTGGTATTTTACTTCATTCGCTCTACTTTGGCGGAGTCCTACACTTGCGTTAGCGAAATCGATGAAATTTTGAGATTTCTAATTGGATGGATATAGGTTTGTACAGCTACAAAAATTAATGTGCCTCTGTGAAGTTCTCAAGGAAATTAATGGATTTAGTTTTTAGTACCCCCAACTTCCTGTATTTTTTATTTTTGAACTTTAAACTTCCTTACCAAAAAGATTGATTGTGCTTACTGTTTTGTCAATGGCTTCAATGTATAAAGTATCTTTCATGGGGAATCCTACAAGTCACCATTTATTTGGCGAAAGTATGTTCATTTATCTACATTCTTATTCATGTGACTCAAAAAATTAATGGGGTCACAAGAGGTTAATAGGAATAAAGATGATGGCGGTGGCACTATTAATTTCATATTATCGAGTGGAAAGGAAGTAAAATGCTCTGTGGAGTACGATTAGCGGTTGCAAAATGCGGGCAACAACGCAAAATGCGCTTGCGCACGTAGATGAGTTCGCGCAACAAATTGTTAAACTCGCAAATGCGTTTTCGCAACGAGGGCGTTGCCCCCGCACCCCCACTCGCTGACCGAGCAGCGAGACCCCGACTACTAATCGCAGGACATTGATGCGTTCAAGGCATAATACAAGAATTCCATTGGCCGTTCTTGAACCACATTTCTTAGAGAATATTCAATCATTGCTCTAGATATTTGAACAAGATTTTTATGAAACTCTTAGGCCCCGTTTGATAACTATTTTGTTTATGAAATTTAAGCTGACAACAACTATCTTACTATACCTTTTTCTTTATTTGGATATCTACATCTTACCTATATTTTGATAAACAAAACTAAAATTTGTAAACAAAAAGTAGCTTACAAAAGTTTGTTTTTGTTTTTGAAATTTGGTTAGTATTCACCTAATTTCTTAAGAAAATATGGATACATTGTAAAATCTTACCTATATTTTGATAAACAAAACTAAAATTTGTAAACAAAAAGTAGCTTACAAAATTTTGTTTTTGTTTTTGAAATTTGGTTAGTATTCACCTAATTTTAGAGATGTCCACGGGGCGGGGCGGGGCTGGGGAATGGCTTCCCCGGCCCCATCCCCGCCATAAAATTCAATCCTCGTCCCCGGAAAAATCCCCTGTTTTTTTTTCGGGGATCGAGGCGGGGATTCCCCGCGGGGCACCGGCGGGGATCGGGTTCCCCGCGGGGATTTTTTACAATTTTTTTTTTCTTTTTTCATTTTTTTAAATATTTTTTGGATAAAAAATTTAAAAAATTAGATTTAAAAAAATATATATATCTATAAGTTTCAATTATAATGTTAATTATCAAAGAAAATATTCATATGTATAGAAAATATCATCAACAAAGATATATTTATTTGAAAATTGAAGGAGTAGAATTAAAAAAATATATTAAATAAAATAATCGGGCGGATCGGGAATCGGGGCGGGAGTACAATCCCCGTCCCCGGCACCGTTTAGCCAACGGGGATTTTTTCTCCCCCATCCCCGGCCCCGTTCCCCGCTTAATCGGGGATTTCCCGCCCCGTCAGGGGCGAGTCCCCGCGGGAAAAATGGACATCTCTACCTAATTTCTTAAGAAAATATGGATATATTGTAGAAAAGATGAAGTACATCATAAGAAATTTGAACAGAAATAAGCTTAAATTTCATAAACCAAAAATAAAAAATCAAATGATTATCAAACGAAGTCTTAACAAAATCCACAAATGGGAATCTTCATTTGGTGGAACTTGGAAGCGTTCTTAAGACGTCGTCGTGTTGTCTGACGTGTCGACTTCATTTTATTACGTGGAGGCAAGAGATAGGTCAAGCAGAAGATTTGTCCACGTGGCATTAAGTTGTGAATGTTTTTGCTTCTCATTATTATTTTTTTCTAGCTCCATGGTGACTAACAAGAATTATGCATACCATTTATAAATATATAATTTGGATTTTTTTGATAAAGATTCTTTTAGTGATCATATACAACCAATTAGATTCACTATCCCCAATGTTGTTGAATTATTTAAAAAAAAAACAAGAAGCAAAATATTTAGTAAGAAAATATGAGAGAGATAGAGAAAAAAAAAAAGCAACGTTACTTGATTTTTTTTTTTTTTTTTTAATTCAACAAAACAGAAAATGATATCATAATTGAGCTTTTAAGTCTTATTCAACTTGAAGCTTTTGTAAAACGTTGATTTAAAGATTACAAATATCACCATAATTAAATATAACTTTTTTTTTTCTTCTAGATATTATAATTGATAAATGAAACCACCATTTTTTCTTTTTTTGAAAAGAATGAAACCACCATTTTTAAGAAACCATATAAAGTATCCCAGCATTAAAAACGTAATATTTTTGTTGGTATTGCAACCAAATGTCCCACATGAAAAAGAAAGGAGAAAACTCTTGGGTATAAATGAGATTATCACAACTTCCATTGATATGAGGCCTTCTGGAGGAAGCTTAAAAACAAAGTCATGCGAGGCTATGCTCAAAGTGGACAATATCATATCAATGTGGAAGTTTATGGTTGCCCATTGTCCCTAACAATTTTTATTTATGCAGTAGGCATAAATAAATGGCTAAACACACATTACAAAACAACATATACCAATGTGTATATCCTACTTTAATAGGTCATGGATTCGAATCATCTCCCCATTCAAATGTTATTACAATAAAAAAGAACGTGACATTAGTTTTGGCCACTATAGCATGATAATGACAGAACTTTCATATGGTCTTTAGGTTTAATCATGCCAATTAGAACCAGGCAAAATGACTTCTCACTTGCCCGTGTTCGAATGATAGGAAACCGTAAATGCATCGTTTCGTCGAAAGGTCTAATCCTAACCAGAATTTTTATCTCCGCCAAATGCAGACTGCAAATAACCTGTTTGGTTAAGATGGCTAACATCACCCCTTGTTTTTATATTCCATTTGTCCCCATCAGACAAGTGAAATACATTCACAGATGTGTTCAGTATCTTGCCTCCATGATCGTGAGGATGAGCTCGCTTATACAATGATCGAATCGTACCCCCGTGGGTGACCACAACTACTCGTTCGCCTGTGCTTTAAACAGGCAGATATTAGTAGAAAACTCATCAACATATTAGCCAATTAACCAAAGAGAGGAAGAATTACCTCTATGCTTATTTCCAATCTTTTGCAATGAAGATGTGCAACGCTGGTAGAGTTGGTCAATACTTTCTCCACCACCCTGCGTTTGGGGCAATATAGTAAATTAAATAATTCCAGTAATCACCCATTGTTGGCATGCAGACATTTATAGCCTGTTTGAAATGATTTTGTTGGATTTCTTTATACCTTTATTTTGGTTGTATGTGTTTCTCCATTTTTTATATCTATAATACTTTTGTGTTATTGGTAGATGGACTCTTGTAGGTTTGATTCAAAGAAGTGCATTACATTTATTTCTTTCTTCCCTAAATTTTATTTGGTACCAGAACAACAAAAAATACTGGGTTTTAAAATCCTAGCCGCTGCAATTGAACCACAACATTTGAGGTTTGTTGGCTCCCGGGTCTGGCCTTGGGATGGGCAAAGGTGCTCATGGGTATAGTGGTGTGAAACTCTTATTTCTCAATTAAAAGAAATCAAAAGGGGAAAAATGTTGTGCCAAACCCAAGGCCAGTTGCCTAGAATAAACTCCAGAATGGGTCTTTAGCTAACCTAGCTTTTCTGGAGGAGTGTTAAACGAACTTTGCGCGTGCAGCATAAGTGGTCGAAGTCTAATAATTAAACCATGGCTAAAAAATGCAGCTCACAACGAGATGCTTCTTCAAATCAAGAAGATTATGCGCATATTGGATCAATTTAGGGACAAATGGTTCGAAGATACTTATCATTAGATGATCGATATGAATAAAAATTTATTACTTACCGGAATTTTTTGATCTGATCTTCGAGATTTTAAAGCCTCGCAAGCTTGAGGATTTTTTGTGACTGCTTCACGATACACAAGACCTTGAAGGTCACCTAAGTTTCTTTCCCTTAAGTCAGGATCTGTAATAACCTAAAAGAGATCTCCAAAGTAAATTTCCGACAACAATAATAAAAATAAGAGTAAAATTTTACTTATTACCAATGATACTAGGTTAAAAAATGACTTAAAACTCAAGAATGTCCAACAAGGCTAATTAACCGATCGCAGGCCATTATGTGTTTTTGTTGTACTAAAGACATTAAGCGAAGACATCATTAACCACAAGTGTGGCTACCATTATGATTAATACAAATACTCTTTGTTACACAAATCTTAAGTTAGATTAAAAATTTGAATACACCCTCCATGAGAGGAGGTAGCCAATGCTTGCCTCCCAACGATATCTTTGGTTCAACGTTTCAAAATCGGGATTATATGCACTAAACTGAGATGAAAAACTTTTGTTCAAAGACAGACACCTTATGGTTACAATACTACCACACCACAAGAAAACGCTAGACAAAAAGGGATTTAGATAGCATTTCGGGTTGTCAAATTGTTCAAAAAATCTCTGAATCTTGTACACCACCAGAGCGGAGGCCCACACTAATTGGTAAAACCAGTGTCACCTCCACAAAAGATTGAATGATATAAAAGGAGTCTTTAAAGGAATAATGAAATAACTTGTGAAAAAATAGTTTTCTTAACAAAGAACATTTTCTATAAATACTATTAGAAAAGTTATCTTTAAAATGTCATTTTACGTGAAGTAAATGTATAGACTGTGTAATGAAGCTCATAAAGGTAATGCAGAAAAGTCATATTTATGCAGCCAAAACCAATAAGCACGAGATGCTATCAACTGCTTTTTGATTAGTTGTTCATTAGATTTTGAACTAAGCTAGTATAGTACTTTTAGCTTTTCTTCCAGTGTCTGGTTCACTGGTGCCATACATAATCAATAAAAGAAAAGAAAGTAACCAATCCCATTTTTTATCACTATAGTTATACTACCCTCCTATCAAATTGGAGTGGTCTACTGTAATTTCTCCCCCTGTGGTCTCCCCCTTCATAATTTCATTCAATGAAATTGTTACTTATCTAAAAAGAAGTAGCCACGACTCACGTGAGATCAAAACCTTGAAATGACAGTGTAAAGAATGCATTAATAAACAAGATTAAATATTTCAAACTTGCAGAATTTTGGGTGTAATAGAAAAAAATTCCGTTCAACAATAATTGGGGGTTGAGGATAAAAAACATGACCTCTTGGTCATTTATGGTATAATAGTAATTTAATACGATATTGATTCAGGTCTTGTGTTCAATATTTCGTCCCTAATTAATATTTTTCAGTTGGCTTGTGACTAATTTTTCAACTCACATGTAAAAGGGAGTATTAAGAATACATCAAAAAGATTAATCATATTTTGATCTATAAGCAAAAAAATATATCTATGCAGTGGGGATCTAACAAATGGCTCAACTGAAAGTCATACCTCTAGAATACCACTCGTAGTTGCAATTACTTGTGCAGTCTCAAGCGCTCTTTTTAAGTCAGAAGAGTATACAGCAGAGATTTTACGCTCCTTGGCCAGACGATTAGCAACCTTCAAAACAAGAATGAAGAGTTCAAAATTACTTTTAACTTTTACAGTCTTGATTTTGAATGTTGAGACTAAGACATGAAACATAAGTTTCAACTCACTGCAACTGCTTGTTGTCGCCCAGCTTCATTTAATTCAACGTCCAAGTGTCCCTATTTAAAACATAAAATTCAGATGGAAAAAAAGAGTTCCCCAAAGTTGATGTGGGATAATGATCCGATTCAAAATCACAATATGCATTCAAGATTAGAAAACGTGACAAAAGTTATACTTGGTTAGCTTAATTCACTTAAAAGGAGTATGAACAGACTGTTTTGTTTTCTTAACAGCTATGATCATATCAAAATTTTGGGTAAACTATAATTCTATCTCATCAGAAGTTTGAGTTAAAATTAATTGGTCTTAAGTTTCAAATTCCAACAACTTTTTCTTCAAAATCAAATAGAGTACCCATGCATCCACCTAAGGGTCAAACTCTTGAGACATTAAGGCCCCGTTTGATAACCATTTTGTTTTTTGTTTATGAAATTTAATCTTATTTCTATTCAAATTTCCTACCATGTGCTCCATCTTTCCTACAATGTATCCATCTTTTCTTAAGAGAGTAGGAAAATACTAACCAAATTTCAAAAACATAAACAAATTTTTGGAAGTGCTTTTTTTTTTTACAAATTTTGGTTTTGTTTAATAAAATATAGGTAAGATGTAGATATTCAAATAAATAAAAATGTATAGTAAGGTAGTTGTTGTAGACTTAAATTTCATAAACAAAAAATGAAAAACAAAATGATTATCAAACGGGTCTAAGTTTTCCTTAATAAGCTCACCAGAGGGTTTGAACGTGCAAATATTTCACAAAGTAGAAAAGAAAGCTACAACACACCATAAAGAGAGCGTAATCATTGTTGTCGGTTCTTAGTTCATGTGGTCATGGATTGGATGATGCATTACAGATCTCGCATTCATTTTCACTTCTAATCCTTTGACGAAAATAGAGTAGGTTTGGTTAAGAAATAGAACCTGAATTCTTCCATCGGCATTCCAGGCCGTTTCACCGTGCCTCACAACGACAATTTCAGCAACTGCCGGGTTCGCATAGCTGCAATTTCAGCAAATTGAAGTTCAAAATCAGGGGGAAAAGACAGATCTGAAAGTACGGAAATAAGAATAGCAAGAAGAAAAAGGAGGATGGAACCTGGAATCCGACTCGGCCATGGAAGAAGAGATGGGATCCGTGAGCGATCGAGTGTGGAGGGAAGTGAAAACGGAGAGATCAAAGATCCTGTTAGGTTGGCGTAGTTTTGGAGACTGAGAACAAAGGAACGGCGATGAAGAGTTTGAAGAAGAAGAAGAACAAATGGGTGCAGCCGTCGTCGTTGTTGTAAGAAGATGGAAACGCAGAGCGCTCATTGAGACGAAGATTGGGCCATTGATAACATTCTGCGTTCAACTTCCAAATTTCGAATGTGGGTATTTCCAACCCCATGCGTAACATATACGCTACTTTTTTATCGCTCTTAAATAAACGCAAACTTATTCAGTCGTATTAGTGTATGTCCAATTATTAAATTTTTTAAAATAAACAAGAGCTAAATATTATCTAGAAATAAATATTGTGTCTGCTAATTGAATTACCACTAAACAAGTATTTGAATTTGAGATGGAAGATATACATTAATTATTAATAAACTTTAATATCTATGTTTATTACAAAATAATTGATATACTTTTAAAAAAAAAAAAACAGTTTTCAAAGTTGAAAAGTATATTTAAAACAAAACTTTAATGACTTGCTTCCAAAGTTAAGGGCAAACTTAATTTTGAAACGATTCAAATTTTAAACTCAACTTTAAACAAAACTATCTCTTTCATATTCTCTTCTTTGATAACAACTTTAGGAGGTACGTTTAGCATATTAATGAGGATTTAGTTTAAGAAGTTATTTTGAATAGTTAAAAATTGAAAGTTGTTGTAAAAAATTTGTTTGGATGTAGTTTCTGTGGGAGAGAGTTAGAGTCAAAAGCCTTGTTTGAATGTAAATTTAAAATAAGTAGTTATTTTAAGTAGTTAAAAAAGTAATGATTAAAAATGAGTTATTTAGATTGATTTGAAATGAATGTTTAAAAATGAGTGGTTAGAAATAATTGAATAGGTATAAAATAAATGATTAAAAAATAAATTGTTACAAATGAGAGTTATTTTTAAAAGCAAAAAAGAGAAAAGTTAGTCAAAATCGTTTGAAAAATGGTTTTCAAGGAGTTAGTAAATCTTTCTACTAAATCCTCAAATATGACAACAAACAGCCCCTTAGGCACTTCATCAAAATCTGGCAACATCCAATCAAATAGGTTTTCTTGTTGCATTATCGATCAAAATCAATATCGAGAGAAGAAGACACACACCAAAAATTTAAAAAAAAACAGTTCAATCTTGGAAATGTTGATTTGTATCAAAAGCTAGAAATTTTCAAGCAAGTTCTTTTATATTGTCACATTATCGATCAAAATCAATATTGAGGGAAGAGAAGAAAAAAAAACCAACCGGTTCAACCGTTGGCGATGTTGATTGTATCAAAAGTTTGAAATTTTCAAGAAAATTCTTCTACAACCTTGTTGCATTATCGATCAAAATCGACATCGAGGGAAGAGACCAAAAATAGCTCGACCGGTTCAACAACCATTAGAGATGTTGATTAAGCTTCCCTCCCAAAACAACTACCACCTATAAAAATATAAAACACACCAACTTCCTGAGTTCCCAAAAAGTTACAAGCCCTCAAACCAGTTTGGTGGTAAAAACAAAAACACAGCGTTTAGCAGGAAATTGTTTTGTGCCTAGGCCGCAAAACCCTACTGCTACTTACAGAAAGCCTCACTCGACCCTTCGGCTTTTTCCCTGATAAACTGTTTGCACCGTCTTTGGATGTATTGCCATCGGCTTCAGTCTTTGTTTCGAGGCTCTGGTCTGTTGACGATGTCGTTGCTCGAACTCCCAATAGTTCCTTCTCACTTTGGTCATTGCCTGAAGTACACTCCAGATCCTTGTTGTTTAATTCTACAGCAATTGTTGGTTTTTTTTCAGGCATTGGACATTCATCTGGACTGTAGTTATCATCACCATTCTTTCTTTTTAGGCAATGCAGTTTCTTTTCCTTCTCATCGTTGACGTTTTCAGAAAGTTCATTGTTTGCAGATTGAAGCTGTGGGGGTTTAGTTTCTTTTGAATCCTGCTGCTCGACACATGAAAAACTCAGTGACCTCTTAACCGAAATTTGATCTTTAGTCTCGTAATTCAACTGTAGTATACTTTGCTTCTCATTTTCAGATTCATCTGCTGCATTATTTTCAAGAAGGTGGTCCACCGTTTCTAAAAGATCATTAACCTTGAGAGATCCTCCAGGATTAGCTTCAACATCTGTGAACGATAACGACCTCTTTGCAGAAGCTAGATCGGTAGGATTCTGCACTGATGTAGGCAGCTGTGGACGTTTTGTTTGGATGAGAAAATGTGCAACAGACTTGAAGCCCATCCCCGTTATCTATACATACAGTCCAAACTATCGACCTTAGCTGCAAATTCTCTTGAGTAGAACGAAACATACAAGGAGATGATTCACATTATAGTTTAGAAAACTACCTTCTTATACATAGTCCCAGTGGGAAGCCATCCTTTTGCTTGGCGACATAAACTGCAGTTACAAATTCCACGACAAACAGGACATATCCAGTCGGGATTTTGTTGCGCTTCAAGAACATGCTCACCATATCTGCAAGAGTGGAACAAGAATACCATCAAGGAGGCCCAAGTATAAAATCCATGTACCCCAGAGTTTCAGTGCTCACAAGCCACGCAGAAAGTTGAAAACAAATTGGGTTTTTGCAGTTTATGCATCCGAAGATTATGACAGCATAGCAGTAGTAAAAGTTTAGTTAATTCTGTTCACATGCAATCATATAGCTCTATGTGTTAAAAGAAATAATACTCTGAAAGACATCAATTAAGAACACATACCATATTTTCTTAAATACATATCTCATAAAAAAGAGATATGATATCCAATTGCAGATACAACAGTGAAAAGGAATGTTGTCAAGACTGTACCTCATATACAAACAGTCTCCACAAAACTGCCCTTGAACCATGTTACATTTGCTGCAATGAGTACGATGCCCTAATGTTTTTTGCCTGCATACAAGTCATAACATTTCAATTAAATGAAAACACAACACACAATGCTAAGCATTTTTCACTAACTAAGGCTCTGTTTGATAACCATTTTGTTTTTTGTTTATGAAATTGAAGCTTATTTCTATTCAAATTTCCTACCATGTGCTCCATCTTTTCTACAATGTATCCATCTTTCCTTAAGAAAGTAGAAGAATACTAACCAAATTTAAAAAACATAAACAAGTTTTTAAAAGCTACTTTTTTTGTTTACAAATTTTGGTTTTGTTTATTAAAATATAGATAAGATATAGATATCCAAATAAGAAAAAATGTATAGTAAGGTAGTTGTTGTAGGCTTAAATTTCATAAACAAAAAACGAAAAACAAAATGGTTATCAAACGGGGCCTAAACAAAGCCATTCTAGATTTCTAATTCACCACTAATTCCAATAAATGAAACTATGTACTCAACATGTCACTGATTCACAAAATCAAAAAACAAAGCACAAACACATAACAAATTAACACAAGCAACACATTCCCAATGAACAATGCAGAAAATGATCTTCGAACGAACCTGCATTGATGGCACGTCTTACCCCTAACTGGATCATAAATTCGTTTCCCGTCCTTACCATATCCATCAACAAACAGCGTCCAGCTCTTCTCTGTACTACCCAGCCGGTTCTCATGCTCTTCCGAGTAAATCTCTGGCCTCGAACCATCTTCAAGAATCACGCCCTCATCCTCACAGAACTTACTTTTCCTCTCCATTCGAAGTTCGGAGTAAGCCACAGGCGTCACATTCTGTAACCTAAATCCGCCAACAAAAACACAATAGAACATAAACTAAGAGGAAAAACGATTCAAAACATGATAAAAACAGAATCGAAACTATCGAATCAAAGAAAAACCCTAATATCCCCAATATTCAAGCGAAGATCAGAGAATGAGTACAGTGAGTTCATGTAAAACCTGGATGATCGGCGGACAGGTCCGGGACTGGGGAGGTCGAATAGAGGTGTAGAAGCTTTGGGAATAAGCGATTTCCGGCGATTTTGCTTAGAAGGAACGGAGGATCTGAGCTTGAGAGAGAGATCAACGATGCCAAGCTTCTGCATTCGCTGCAAGTTTTCTTTGATTCTCAACTCTCTGGACTGCTCGTACTGAGAAATCTCCGGCGTTTGGGCGGTGGAAGAATGGCCGGTCTCCATTTTGAGTGGCTCCGGCGAGGGTTTTCGAAATGGGGATTTATCTCTGCCGGAAGGTTATGTCATTCCTCTCTGTAGGGCTCCTCGGTTCCTGTTATTGCGCGCCCAACGGTCATATTTTGCCACTCAATGTAATATTCGTGATTTTTTTTATTGAACTTTTTATTTTTCTAGTTCCAATGAGCAATATTTATGTCTTATAAAAAAAAGAGCAATATTTATGCGATTTCAAAAATAAAAAATATAGTATTATTTGTGTGTGTATCTGTTAATTCAACCATATGTATATGATTCACTAATCTATGAGATGCTGTAGACATCTTTTTTAAAAGCTCTCCAATATGGTGTTTCTTTTTCAAGTCGGCTTAATAGGTGTGATACCATATTTTAGATTTAATGTAGATATCTATCTTAAATTTAATTAGTGGTGAAAGAAATAATCCATTTTTCTTATAAATACTCCAAGACTTTTAATTTTTCCAATGTACTATAATAGTGAAATCCTAACATAATTTTATTGTATATATTAGTTGAGATCAATTTTAATTGACTACCGTATGAATCAAATATATTTGTTTTACAAGTCCTCAATACATAAGAAAATTTTGTTTGAAGTATCATCGCAAGTGTAACAATTATAGAGAATCTTAGGGAGTGTGAATGAGAGTTTAGATGAGAAGTTAGCTTGAGAAGTTGTTTTGAGTAATTAAAAATTGGGAGTGGTAGTCAAAAACTAGTTTGGATATGAGCTTTTTTTGTAAAGGATTTAGAGATTATTATTTGTTTGTATGTAGATTTAAAATGAGTAGTTATTTTGAGTAGTTAAAAAATAATAGTTAGAAATGAGTTGTTAAAAATAAGTTATTTTGAAAAGTTAGAAATGAATTATTAAAAAATGAGTGGTTAGTATTGAGAAATTATTTTGAGTAGTTATAAATGAATGATTAGTGGTTATGAATGAGAAGTTATTTTGAGTAGTTACACAAACTCGTTTGGATATAATTTTTTTAGTAGTAGTTATTAAATATGCATTTTAAATCCTCCTTAAATATGGCAAAAAAATACTCCTTATTGACAAGATCAATAATCTTATAGACATAAATTTATCCTCTGTTTTCGAACTCAAAAAATATATTGATTTTTTTTTAATTGTCAGTTAAAATGGAGGAAAAAAAAATCTTGCATAAAAATAAGTGTGATCCACCCATAAAATCGTTAAACAATTTAAACAAATTTCATAAATATGAAGAAAAAATAAATAAATTTCATTTAAGGCATCGTTTTCTTTAAATTTTTATCAATTTCATATTGTACATATGTTTTAGAGTTATTTTTTTTAACAATATATGGAGCAAGAAGGATAAATTTGCAACAATTTTTTAAGTTTTAATGTAAGATTGCAACACTCGTCTACATTTGAAATGTAATTCTGATGCTATCCACAAATTGTGACTCGTAAAAATTATTATTTTTAACCAATATTTATTATTTAATCTGATAGTAAGTTCAAAATATTTGATCGTAACAGCCAAACAGAATGAAACCAGTCAGATTGAGCAACAGAAGTTAAAGAAGAGACTTGGCTGAAGACTTTGTGTAATATCAAATATTAAATTAGCCATCATACACTTTAATCAAAGTAATAGCTTCCAATGTTTGTTTCAAAAAAAAAAAGAAAAAGTAATAGCTTCCAATGATTTCAAAAATAAATAAATAAATAATAGCTTCCAACATAATTGTATGATAAAAATATACCATCCTAACTTGAACTTGTCTAATTGAAAATTCCTAATATTTTTTAATTATACCATTAATACAACAAACATTCGCATATCTCCACATTGATGTGATATAATCCACTTTAATATAAATTCTCATAACTTTATTTTTTATCATCATTTAAAAAGTTTGATATCAATGAAGGTTATTATCCTTCACTTATATCTATATATAAGATCTTTCCTTTAATTTAGCAATAATCCAATAATTTTCGACTCATTGAGAGACCTCCTCTTGAACTATGAAATTGTTGTCTCTCACTTATATGCACAAAATCTTTTCCTTAATTTAGCAATATGAAATCCACTAACAACATCATGGAGCGAGAGATTCAAACTCAAAACCGGAACAACAATTCATACATACATCGCTCAACTTTAGTTGGCACTATACTACTTATTTAAGACATGAGAGCTTAAATTGTACCACTAATACTTATCTATGCCTTGAGCTTAAATTGTACCACTAATTTGAAATTAGTTTTAAAATGTGACTAGCAAGAAAAAGGCTTCATAAAATTAACCACAGGGCCAAATATATAATATGGAGTAGCCAAAAGTTGACATGACCTCTTAAAGATGACAAATTATCAGAGCTTCATGTACAATAGTCTCAAAGGAGACAGAATCTAAATCTAACCAATTATAAACATAAATTGACAATACTATCTGCTTGGACTCAATAGCCATCCTTGAATCCAAGCAGATTGAAATTCAAATAATTCCCATCTTCTCCAAACAAAATAACAAGCAATAAAAAAATTGATTCCTTTAACTCTATGAACATGCCTCAGTAGCAACTTCAGCCTCGTGTTGTTTCAGAACCTTCTTCAACAGCCGCAAGTGTTCTTTCTCTGATAAAGGAAGGATTTAAAAACTTGGCCACAAATGCCCACAGCTTGTAAACGTCTTCAAAGTTCGTCAAGAATCCCAATGAAGCTGTTACGACCTCAAGCCGCACAAACCCGTGCTTCCCGTGCCTGCCATTTTCGTTTTGCCTGCACAGGGATGAATCTTCAAGGTTTAAGACACCAGGTTGTCGCCTCGGGCTGTCCAAAATGCGAATGTGACTTAGGAAGCCAATGCCAAGGGATATGCAATCTCTTTCAGCTAGCTTCTGAACAAATTCTGGATTGATTAGTCCCTGGTTTCTGTCTCTCACATTGAAAGCTACTGCTCCTCCCCTTTCATATTTTATTTTTGGTCCATAAATCTGAACTAGGTTCACTTTGTTGCTTCCTTCTGAGCCAGGAAACTTTAGTTGAAGCAATGACGTGACGAGCCAATTGATCAAAAATCGAAGTCGAAGAGTTGTCTTGTTTAGACCTAACATATTTATGTGATCGAGGTGTCGACATATAATCTCGGGTTCCCTCCTATTCCACTCTTCCTCATAACCATATTCTCCATTGCTTGTGTAATCTTCATCATCCAGGCTCGTCACAGATACATTTCCAGGCTCGACGTTATGGTTTAAGTGCTCCCTGTCATTCTCTTCCATCTTGAAAGAAACTTGTCTTCCTTGGCCTTGCATATTAGTCTCTTCCAACCCAAAAAACCTTCCACCAACATGCTTGCTTCCTTCCCTTCTCCCTAACAACCTGAATTCACCTTCTGTTTCCCTTCTAATGGCACTCTCCTTCATCTCTGAACATATTTCTGACGAACCGAAATCAGAGGTTGAACTGCTGAGGTGAAATCCATTATTCGATGTAGAATTCATAGAGGAACCATTGGGAAGTGGTTTGGCGGTTTCTGTCACTTCGTGGATCTCTGTTATAACTTTGTTATTGGAGTACTTTTTTCTATTGGTTGATGTGGCACTTGTTACTACAAATAGTTCTCCGGGAACTTCATCGACACTGTCCAGTTCCTGACAGGCTGACTGGACAACAACATCAAAAGATGGTACAGAGTGTTCATCATAAGGCCCCGAGTTAAAATCTTTGTCATCTTCGTATGTTATATCACTGTGGATCTTAGAAGTTGGCTTATGTGAGAGTAGCTTGTTCTTCTTTCCTCTTAACCAATGATGAGGCAGGGGAGAAACAATCTTCTGTTCATTCAATTGGCCTAAATTATCAGATCCTGGTGGACTCTGACCTAAGTCGATCCAAATCGAACAATCCGAGGATTCATCTTCACTGAATACTGGGCTCTTCATCACGTCCCCTAGAGAGATAGTCTCACTTTCCTCAAGTATGGTGCTTGTTCCATCTCTATCAGAGCTGTTATCATGATCCATCTCTGTTTCAAAAGCATCCCTCACTTGAGCAGAAGTGAAGGCACCAGAGAATGCAGGCAGTTGCCATCCCAAACGAGTTTCAGATGTTTTATCCTCAACCACGGCAACTTCGTCATCTTCAAATCGTCCTAATCCATCAAAACCATCCATCGAGTCACTCATGTACATGGGATATTCTGGGGTTATCTTCACCATTCCAGAGCCCGTACACCCCGACCGAGTTTGCAAGCTTCCCATCACTGATCTCTTAATCAGAAGGCATCCAAAACCAGTAGGATCATACCCGAAAACCCTATAAAATGAGGTTATGATAAAATCCGGTCGAAAGAGTGATAAACCAAGAGAATCCATGTCCTTTGGACCTAAGGACCCGGCATCAAGCAAAACATGCCAATTGTTCTGTTGAGCCAAAGCCATCCATTGGTAAGAATACTTAGCACCAGTCACTCTAGACTGAACAGGAAACACAAATAATCCAGCAGATTCCTTCTTCTTCCTCCTCTTGTTCGTGATCTGTTTTCGCAAATCGGTAGAGCATAGTTTCAAAGTTGGCCACTTAAACCAAGCACTATATGCCTTAGCACCCTTCTGCTTAGCACATTGAGCCATCCAATTCACAGACTCACTCTCATAATCAAACATAGTCAACAATTTCTTGTTGGCACCAAAAGGGTAAGATTCAGCCAACAATTTAAAAGCAGACCCTCTACTAACAGTAAAAACAAGGCCATATTCATGCTCAGGAATGTTTAAATGATCCATAATCCTACTCTTTATATCATGTTCTACCGTCCCTCTTTCAGCACCACCATAAAGAGCTTGATTACTCAAATTTGCAGCAATTTCAGACAAACTAAAAGTAGAAGACTCCAAATAATGAAGACTCTGAACATAAGAAAACAACCCAAATCCACAGTAATCAAGACATACCTTAATCAAATGGGAGTATTCATTTGAACGAAGCTGATCAATCTTCTCTGAAGACTTATACTTGGGGTACATTGCGAGAAACTTAGAGAGAGCTACATCAAAATCAGGAATGGCATCATCAGATTCGTAAGTTCGATCGGCCGCCATGGCTGTGGCCTTTAGAAACTCTCGCTGAGCTTGAAGCCTAGCAAGCGATCGAGATCGGCCCAAGCCATTGGAGTCTTCATTGGGAAGTGGCTCAATGCCCACATCTTGCGATTTGAAGAGAGACCCATCTTCGGAAGCTTCTTCAAGAGCTTCTCTAAGCTTGAATTCTTCAAGTTTTCGAAGAATCAATTTGTGTTTCTTCAAATCCATCGCTGAATCCGACCCATCTTTTCTTCTACTCTTCTTATCCATAATCAAAGCAGCACAGTGAGATAGAGGCTTCCATAGTGAATGATGCATCAAACCCAATTGTTTAAAAAAAAAAACCCCTAAAAAATGAAAGAAGTGCTTAAAACTGGAGCTCAAACACAGCAATGGGGATTGATTTTTTCATTCAAACAAGCAAAATTCTGGCATGAAATTGAAAACCCACCTCAAATCCACCACCCACAAGATAATTTGTGAAACAAAAAGTTGAGACAGGAGAGGAAGAGGAAGAAGAAGAAGAATATTAAAGAGGTCAAACCCTAGAAACACAGGACCCGGATCCCAAAATAATTTCAGTAGAAAAATAAAAAAACCCTCACAAAATCAAATGCTCATTTAAACCATTTTCAATTCAGAGCCACTCTTCAATAAATATAAGCATAGAAAGCATTAACATTCCATAAAGTCTCATTGAAATGAATTTCTTCAGTGTTCTCTCAACCAAGTTTAAAACAGTGCATTAAGAAACAGAGGAAAAGGACATTAGTAGTTAGACTTTTATTTATTTATTATTATTATTTTCAAAAAGGAAAAGCTCAAAACTTTATTTTGAACCATTTATCTTTACTACTACCCATTTGAATGTCTTCTTGTGGGACCCAGTGGCTTTTTTCCTTTTTCAATCTTTGAAATTAGCAGATTAAAAAACTAAAATAATAACTCAGCTGGATGGATTGGCAGAAAGCTGTTTTCTGTCCACCAAAAAATGCCACTAAAACTCAAAGCACTTGCTTCTTCTTCTTGATTGATTTTTAAGTTTTTTTTGCTTCATTTTTTTTAAACTTTAAAACAATTCACCAATTTGGTATGTGTCAAATCTAGATTAAATTTTATAGATTTTAGGTTTTTTCTACTTTCCTTTGTTGATATATTTTATTGGATATGATTGAATGGTTTTTTTTAGCTTCTTTATCATGACAATTAGTTATTAGTTTTCATAAAAGAAAAATGCAACAATGAGAAGGTATTATGGAGTAAACTTAGAAATTTTTTGGATGTACTACCTAAAGCAATGATTGACAAAAATATGAGTTAATGGTATATATTTGGGTAATTTGAATAAAGTTAGTTTTTGTTTAGACAACCAAATATTGGTAACTTTTCCCTAGTGTGAACTTACCTGGTTCTAACTGCATGTTATTAGAAAGAAGAAAAAAAACTACATCCTCAACTAAAATAAGTACTAATAATTTAAATAGCAAAAGATCAAATCACCATTTTACTTTGTTAATTAATAAGATTGGTTAAAATATTATGGTGGTTAACAATTTTTATTCTATTTTAATCTCTTATTTTTAAATGTAATTTTAATTTTCCAATAATAATAGATGCTTAGCGGCATTAGTATATATCTACCAACCAAGAGGTTTCGAGTTTAAATCTTTCACCTCGATTTTTATAATTAAAAAAAAAATTAATTCATATATTTTATAAAAAAAAAAAATTAAAAGCGCCTCTATAAGAAAAATATTGGTTCAATACTTTTAATAAAAACAAAATTTATAGAGAAAAGAAAAATTAAAAAACAGTAATTTGTAAGATAATTTATCAAGAAACCTACTTCAATTTCAGGTAAAAAGAATTATATATATATCTTTTATATATTTAAGTAGTCACTTATTCATATTGTTATTATTTATACATAAATAATTAATTATATATTTAATTTATCAATAATTATATTTATAAAATTAAGATTTTATCAGATAAGAAAAATTACCTTAGTACAAAATTTTATCAACACAAATTGTCCTCCAATAATTGGGAGATTAATTATATCGGTGATTCATGACATGCATCATTTGGTGCACAAAACCCCAGAGAAGTAGACAAATAAAGGCTTAAAGCAACCCAACTCATTGCATCTCAATTTAAAAAAGGGCTAAAGGAGAAGAGTCCAATTTCAAATTTACAAGTATAAAGAAAGTCAGTGGCTGTTTAATAATTACCCAATAATAATTGTCTTTTTACAAAATTATATTTATTTAGTCTAAATAAAAAATAAATTTTAAACTTCTTATCGATTATTTGGATGAGAATTTTGTACGAGGAATTAGAATAAGAAATTATTTTGAATAATTAAAAATTAAAATTTATATGATAGGTTTGAATGAAATTTATTGTGAAATAATTACCGACAATAACTAATTTGAATGATGATTTTGATAGAGGAATTTTAAGAAAAAAATCGTTTAGATGAAAATTTTAAAAGAATGGTATGTTTAGTTGTTTAAAAATGAGAAGTTATTTTAAGTGATTATTTTGATTTGTTAGAATAAGTGATTAAAAATAGTGATTATAACATTTTATTTGGATGGAGTTTTTTGAAGAATGATTGTAATAACTCATTTGTAATAGTTTTTTTAAAATTGTATAACAAATACCCAATGATTTCTTTTATTATTACTTAAGAACCTATAGATAAAATTTTTAATTTTTTTTAAAGAAAAACTTAAAACTTCTTATATAAAATATATGTTAGCTCAAATGTTCTTTACAAAAAAGAAAAGAAAAGAAAAAAAAAAAAAAAATATATATATATATATATATATATATATATGGTATTTAACCTTGAGAACCAGACTACTTAAAAGCATGCTATCATATATAGACTTGTTCCAAAATTTTGTATATGTGTGTGTGTATATATGTATATATTAAAGTATTGCCCAACTAATAAATGATGAAGAGACAAGTATAATTTTAGAAAACAAAACTAAGAAAACATCAATATTAAATGCAGTGCTTATATTATTGTATATTTGCTTATATTCTTGTATATTTCCACCCAAGTAACATAATTTTTTCTTTTATAAAGTTGAAATCATTGTTTTCTTTTTGTTTTTCTTAGGGTTGAAGGTTGAAGTCTCATCATTTGTTCACTATGGACAAAACATGACTAAAAATGTGAAGTAGGTATTGCTTGGTGCTTTCTCCTTGGTGTTTTCTTATTGTTCCTCCTTTTTGGTTTTTTTAGTCCTTTTATTTTACCTCTTTATTTTATTTTATTGTTTTGATATATAATTTCAAATTAAGGTTTTTTTATGAGTCCTCTATTAAAGCTTAGTCTTTCGATTTTGTTGAAAAATGAGGGATGGGTTCTCGTACACAAATAATAATAAGGAGAGAAAAATCATTTGTTATGTATTATAATCAATAAATATAATGTTTTCAATTGAATGATCCGGAACTTGGAGACAAAATTTTTGAATTGGATCTTAATTTTTCATTCTTATTGAATTGAGTATCCCTTTGAACTTATGAATTTTAATATCATATTAGATAATATGAAGTTCCACCTTAAAACCAGTTAACGATAAGAGGAGTAGCCCATCTATCTTACATATTATTTCCGATATAGGATACTTAACACTACTACATATCACTTCGGTTACATTTACCCCACTAATTTAAAAAGAAATAAATATCTCAAAATTAACTCATTAATTCAATTAAAAAAAACTGACTACTAGTTATTCATTGTTTTGAAGACATAATTTTGAAACATCTGGTTAAGTTATTTGAAGATGAAGGATTTTCATTTATGAGCAAACATTTATGATAAGTTAATTCAACATAATAATGATTTGATAAAATGCTTTTGAATTATGTTGTCTTACAATTATTTAATTAGCTGGGTCTTGTGTCTGGTTAGCATCTTAGTCTCTAACGAATATTTGTATTCTTATCTTTTTAATAAAACAACTATTTTCTCTACCTATAAATAATATAAACCCTAATATCAGTGAATCATGTAAATTATTATGTTGTTTTGTATGCGTATCCTTGATTGTTGTTTTCATTTATTCATAGCATAATGTTCCTCACTCTTGTGAAAGGGATATAACCCATTTACTTAAAAAAAGACAATAAGAGATGAAGATCCAATATTTCCAAGCAAAAGATTAGAAGTCCAAAGTGGGGGATTGTGAAACAGTTTAAAAGCAGATAACAAAATGTCCAAAAACATGTTATATTACATATAGATATGAACTCAAAGTTTTGATGTTTGATGTAATGATTATATTACATTAGAGGTCACGAAGCTGTCTGAGATTGAGAGGGAAGATGACTTTCGGGCCGCCATCGAGCAACTTGTTGGCGATGATGAGATTAGCAGCTTCACTTGGATGGTAAGGATCCCAAAACACATGCCTTGATCGATCTGAGCACAAGCTTGATTGAGGCCCACATGGTATTATCCCTGCAAGTTGACCACCTCCATTCCCACAACATGCTCTGCTTGCTGTCTTAAACCCTGCAAATTATTGTCAATTGGTTTCGAGATCAAATTTAATAACATCTAATTCCATGGTTTCGATGTTCATTAAACTAAAGTAAGTATTCAGTTCATTAAAATGAAATTGGTATCTAAATTCAAAAATAGTAAACTTAGAGAGACACCGTCTTAAAAGGGATGTATTGAAAATCAACTATAATTAGCATTGGTTATCAAATACAAGATTGCTTAATTATTGAATAATACAATCAACTTTTAAAAGTAAGTGAACTAAAATAAAATCTTCAACTTTGAAAAGTGTTTCATTCTTAGTTTTTTAACTTTCAAATTTACACTTAAACTTTTTTTTTTTGGTTTTATTCAACAACAATTAAGAGAAAGAATATTATATTTCATAACCTCTTGATCACCTGATTATAGAGCTCTTTTTGGAAAATTGAATAGACTCTTTTTGGAGCACCGATTTGGTCAAGATAGATGAAAGTTTATGATAAACGGCGAGTTATTATAAATGGTGTTGATGGACAAATTATTATAACAGAAATTATGATAAACGGTGTTTGAGAGACTGACTATGTAAGAAAAAGTAATATATACAAAATTTAGATAATGAACACGCAGGTTTAGGTAACTAATAAACAGTAGGAAAAACATCGGTTGAATTATTACAATCAACCTGACCGTTTACATAAACGGGGTCCAAACACACTCTAAATTCATCTATTCAATATAAGATTAAATTTTGATTTAAATCCTTAAAAATTTATTAGACTAAAAGGAAAGATTAAGGATCAAATTGATGAAATTATAAAAGTTGAAATAGGAAGAATAATATATATAGAAAGAAGAGAGATTTAGGAATAAATTTACCATAATTGTCATAGTTTACGATGAGATCCATGACAAGATCATAGACATTTGCGTAGACAAAGGTGGAGCCGGGTAGATTTTTGTTGAGATTTGTGAGCAAATCCTTCAATTTGGCATTGTATTGAAGTGCTAATTTGTTGGCCAAGTCAACGCATTGGTCTTCGTTCAATTGGTTGATTATTTTTTGGTAGGGTATGCATCCTACTGGACCAATATTTCCCACTACGAATTTTCTACCATCCATTTCGTAAAGTCTCTACATATATTCAATTCAAAATTAAATAATCACTAATTACCATTTATGTAAATTGTATTCATACTAAACTAATGGTAGTTTTAATGAATCGTGTTATAATATTTCAAAAAAGAATTTACTTATGTCAAACATCATGTTAACGTTTTACTTGTGAAATTCTTTGTTTTATTATTTATTTTTAATTTATATAAATATTATTAAAATAAATTCAGCTTCCTCGGCCATTTGCAAAAATATCATAAATGATGACGTTCAACACCTAGATGGGGATGACTTTACAATCTTTTAATTCATAAATGATGATGTTGAACTATTACTCTTATTGATATTATTTTTTAGTTATTGAGGCGTCACATATTAGATATCAAAATGTTTTTTTCCATGATATATATGAAATTTTTTATAAATGATTTATTCATGTCATTGTAAAATTATCAAGAAAATGTAGTGTATGACATTCCTTAATTGTCATGAAAAATGTGAGTTGACAAAGAAAAAATGTCATGAAATAAATAAATAATTTTTTTTTTAATTACATATACACTAACGACGGGTTTTAGGTGGGTTGATAATTTATTGGCCGACACATATTTTTACCTTGACTTTAATAAGTATCATGAATAAGTTCTTTTTTAGAAAAAACAGTTTTGAATACAAATGGGGAAACGGACTAACAAAACAAATCATATATAAAAAATATTAATTAATGTTCTAAATAATATGAGAGTCAAATACCAAAATCTAGAATCAAATTCGTGATTGTGATATTGAATTAGATTGAATTACGGCTAAGAGAAAAGCTTGCCTCCAAATAATGAAAATTGTAGATGAACTAATATATAGTTTGTGGTTGTTAATGAATAGCATTGTTATGACAATATTAAAACGTCATGAATTTGTGTTATCTTATTGTGTATTTTTTTTATGGATTAAAGATTAAAGATAATTGAAAAGTAAATTGACTAAATTAGAATGATCGTCAAAGTTCATAGACCAAAATAATATAATAAATTACAACGATTCGATTAAAAAGAAAGAAAAAGCGACTCACAGTGAGCTGATTTTGAAGATGAGTGATCATATCGTCAATAAACGAATCTGGGGTTTGAGAGATTCTAGCGCCAATGGAAAGCACAGGAAGGAGATAGTTATTCAATAAATCGTTGGATCCGATTGTGATGGAAAATATGGACTTTTTGGTTATGTACTCTTTTGCTTCTGATGTACCCAACAATTTATCAAATTGTTTTCTTGTAATGTTGAAATAATCAACTTGTATATCCATTCCCAACCTGTTCACCTGCCCATCACCATTATCGTGTACGTTCTTACTAAATTATACTTCAAATTTAAATTTGTTTTTTAAACTTTCAAGTTTTTAACGATTGAGTCCATATAGAAAAAATATTGTCAAAGAATAAAATTTAGTTAGATTTGTATCATATATTAAATTATGTACAACAATCAACTAATTAAGGTCTGTTTGATAACTATTTGTTTTTTTTATTTTGGTTTATGAAATTTAAACTTATTTCTACTCAAAGTTTTTACCATGTGCTCCATCTTTCCTACAATGTATTCATATTTTTTTTAAGAAAGTAGGTAAGTATTAACCAAATTTCAAAAACATAAACAAGTTTTTGGAAGCTACTTTTTTTGTTTCCAAATTTTGGTTTTGTTTATTAAAAGATAGGTAAGATGTAGATATCCAAATAATGAAAAATGTTTAATAAGATGGTTATTGTAGGCTTAAATTTCATAAACAAAAAATGAAAAACAAAATGATTATCAAACGGGCCTAACTAATTTTGTTATCATAATAAGGGATTTCAAAATAATTAAAATACGGATTTGAGAATTAGACAGAAATAGTAATAGTATTTAGTTTTTTGGAAATTAGGGAAAGAGTTAAATAATCATACGAAGATTCTTCCGGTTGCATTGAGAATTCCTCCGCCGCCAGATGCATAGTTAACGCCGCACAGTATTGATTTTCCGGTGGAATTTGGGTCTAAAAATGGGACTGCGTTCTTTGCTATTCCCAACTCCTCACCTGCAACCAACCAACTCTATTAATGCTCTCACAAATAAATCATTAAATCATGCCACCACCATGAATTGAATATATAACTTCTAATTTGTTTTCTCAAGGCCATCAAATTTAGAGAGGTCCATTTTTTCCGTGAGGTCTAGTCCTACGGGAACCCGCCCCTAACGGGGCAGGGAACAAGACTGGGGATGAGAGAGAACAAATCCTCATTGCCTAAATAAGAGTCGGGGACGGGGATTGTATTCCCCGTCCCCAATTCCCTGATTTTATTTTTTATTTTTTTAATATTTTTTCTTAATTCTACTCCTTTAATTTTCAAATAAATATATATATTTGTTGGTGATATTATCTATCCATATGAATAATTTTTTTATAATTAACATTATAGTCTTGTAGATATTTTCTTAAAAAATCTAATTTTTTTGTTCAAAAAATATATAAAAAAGGAAAAGGGAAAAAAAACAAATTGAAAAAAAAATTCCCGCGGGGAACTCGATCCCCGTCGGTGCCCCCCGATCCCCGAGAAAAAAAGCGCGAATTTTCCCAGGGACAGATATTAAATTTTATGCCGGGAATGGGGACGGAAAAACCATTCCGTGACCTTGCCCCGTGTACATCTCCAATCAAATCATGATGCTTGCAATGCTCAAAATTATGCTTTATAAATATAATTAAAATTTTATTTTCAAATATTAAAGGTTTGACTTTACACGAATCCCTAAAGGGTCAGTGGCGCAGTTGGTTATCTTGTCTGGTGTTAATCCATTTCAATTCCAGAGTTGTTGTGCCATCTATGTAGTGTTTGTTGGTCTCCTTTCCCTACTATGTACTAAAAAAATGGAACGAAAGAAAAAAAAAATTGTGTTTTAAAAACAAATAGCTCCATTTTAACTTTTTTATTTTTTATTTTTTTATTTTGAAATTTAAATGTATTTTCAATCCAATTATCTATAGATAGTTTCATCTTCTTTTAATAAATCATAAACAAATTTTAAAAAATCAACTCAAATACTTAGAAGCTACTTTAATTTTTAAACTTTAATTTAATTTAAAAATTATAGATAAAATATAGGGAATTTGTCAACCATAACATATTTTGGCTCTTCATTACAATTGTAACACATTTTTAAAAATAATTTCATTCATAGCAAATTTTGCCCAAAATTCATATTCTAACATTATTAGACTTCTATCAAGTTCAATTAATAAACTTTAGATTTCTATCAGTTCAACTGATAAACTTAGATCAATTTTGAGTGATTGAACAATGCAAATCGATAGACTTTAATTATTTTTGTGTAAAAATGAATAAATTTAGAAATTGTGCTATACATGAAATTATTTTATTTTATTTTTAATATACATGCAAGATTCCCTAAAATATAAATATGAAAGTATGGAAAATTATAGATTGCTTAAAAAGAAGTTAGAAAACGGGGTTGAATTTTGTAGGCTGAATTGTAATTGTAGTGTATAGAAAGAAAATATATACATACCGACGATGTCGCCGATGGTTCTGCCGTTGGTAAAGCGGCCAGTGGGATTCCCTCGAGAAGGCCTAAAATCAATGCCATTGGGACGAAGATCGGCTTTGGACAATGTTGGCAAATAGTTATTATTCCCAGCATCCACCAATGAATCGCCAAATATAAATGAAGCTCCAATTTTAGCATCATTCCCACCAGCTCCATTATTCTTTCCCAAACACCCCATCAAAACCAAACCACAAATCAACAAGTCCATTTTGCAATCTCCCATGCCCACGAGGATTTCATGCTTCTTTATAAACTAATGTTTTTAAGACTCCATGAATCCAATTGGTAAGACTTGCAAGTTTCTGTTTCAATTATTAGGCGCATTTGGTTTGACATTTAATTTTCCTTTTTTTTTTTTTTTTTTTTTTTTTTTTTTTTTTTTTTTTTTTTGTTGTTGTAAAGTTTTGGTCTTTGGTAGGGTTGTTTATCAGAATTGTTTTCCAACCAAAAAGTGCACTGCCTTGTTTAATGCTTCTCTCTACTCGACGATTTACAACATGTTCTGTTTTGGACTCCACCAATTAGAACTTGTTTGAAATTTTTTTAATTAAATTGAAATGGCACGTGACCTGATGGTATCATGGATGATAACTCAGTTCAACACTAAAATCACAAGTTTGATCTTGAAAATCACACGTACGTAAATTATAGAGAAAATTGCATAAAACATTTTTTTTAAGAACATATAAACCATTCTTAAGTCATAGAGTTTGTAATAATTACACCTATAAACTTTAAATTTGATCATTTACCTCCTCAAATTTGATAAGTGTTGCAATTAACGTAAAATATGTAAGGATAAACTTATCATCTAGAAAAGAAAAATAATTATCTCTACCTCTTCTCTACCATTGTCTTCTTCCTTAATTTTCAATTCTTAATCTCAAATGTTCCAGTTGTTTGTTGGATCAACATATATCAAAATCAATTTAAAAGTTTTGGAACTAAAATTGAAATTTAGAAAATTTAGAAATCAAAATGATAAATAAAGAAATGATATTTTAACCTAATATTTTAGTGTGTAAATATTTTTTAGGATAAGAAGTTTAGGGTAAAAGTGGATTCTCCCCTATGCCTTATCGTAAAATGTAAATTTTTTTTTTTTTAAAAAACAATAAATGTGGAATCGTGATATGATATGAGGTGACAATAACTACCCCTATTAATTCTAATTCAGTTTATAAAAATAATATGAACTAAATTTATGGCATGCAAAAAGTATTAGCCAACAATCATAAATGATACAAACCTCATTAATAAAGCCTCTTCAACTCCCTTTTAAAGCCACATTTAATTAACACAGATTTCGTCAATCCTTGCACTGCACCCAATATCTCAACCATTTGTTTTCAAAATAATACCAATATCTCTATAAAAAAATAATAATAATAATAAATACACTATTTATTTGCAAATTGCAATATTGTCAAGAATTAAGAGCTTCCCGCTATGGCTCCCCCATTCGGCTTATTTCAAGCGTCCGACAACAATCCTCATTTCTTTAAGGTTGTTCTTGACCATGCTCTCAAAGAACAAAAGCTTGTAAGTCTATCAACATCTTTTGTTAGTTAATTTGGGATTAATTTCTCTCTTTATTTTAACTCTGTAAAAAAATGTTTTTTTTTCTTTTCTGTTTAGGAAATTCCAACGAAATTTGTAAGAAAACATGGCCAAGCAGCATTCTTAAACAACCAAATATGTCTCGAGGTGGCTGATGGAAGAGAATGGAATGTGGGTGTGACAAAAAGTAATGGAAGAGTGTGGTTTTATGATCATGGTTGGCAAAAGTTTGTAGAGTTTTACACTGTTGCATTGAACTACTTTCTTGTGTTTCGATACGAAAAGCAATCGTCGAGCTTTCACGTTGTCATCTTTGATCATACGGGTATCGAGATCAAGTACCCAACCAAACAAAATTGTGTTCATCATAAAGTTGTGGAAAACGTAAAAATTGAAACAAGTTTGGATGAACATGACCTTGGATTGCACTCTCAAGGTTCGTTTTTTTTAGATTGATTTTGAAGTTTTATATGATAAACATATAGTATTGCACTCAACAAAATAGTTTATTATATATTATAATTTTCTTGTTTTTTTTTAGAATATATTGGGGGAGGGGGAACAAATACTAATTCTTGTACTCGAACCTATGTGGCTGGTGTTGAACTGATTTATAACTAAATAATGAAACTATTACGTCACTGACTCATTCGGTTAATTTTCTTGAATTTGAATCTGTTTCTATTTTGTTTTTATTTTTTCATTATACAAAATTTACTTTCTATTAATGTTTTGACCATAAATTTTAGAAATATGTTTAGATTGTTTCTTTTTGTTGAGGCTAGTTATTGTTCTACATTAAAAAAAGTAAATAATATTTATAAAATAGCTCAGTTGTTTTCTCCACATAATTGGTTTTTAAATGGAAACCTACATTATCAAATATCTTTTTTTACTGAAAAGAATTGTTTTTTGTTTTTTAATTTCAACAATATTTGGAATAGAGATTCAAACTTGTAAACTCTTAGTTACGGATCGTGCAGGTTGTCATTTGAATTCTACTTGTTTTGATATTTTTATTTTTTAATCTCATTTATTTTCAAAACTAGGAAAGCATGGCGAGCCATCGACAACAAGCCAACGAACAACAGCAATGTCGAAAGCTATTATCTTCCAATCCGTGACACTAAATCCTTCTTTCTTGTCCAAGATGTCACCTTCACACATTGCTCCCGCAAAATCTCTTGTAAGCAAAATAGAATCAATTTTTACTTCGTTAAAAATGCACTTTTTTTCACCCTTTTCTAATTAATAGTCTTGTTTTGTGAAGGGTGTACCAAAAAGATTTGTGGAAATGCATTTGAAAGAGAGCATAGAAACGGTTGTTCAAGTTTCAGATGGAAGAACATGGAGCCTTCGTTGTGCAGTGTATCGTTGTCGTAATAGGCAAAGAACGGCTGAATTGAATAAGGGTTGGAAGAAATTTGCTCATGACAATAAGTTGGGAGTTGGGGATGCATGTGTTTTTGAAATCATAAGAAAAAACCCTAAAACAATCCTTTTCAAAGTTGAAATCTTTAGGGATTCTTGATCCAGATGATAAGTTTGTTTGATTACTGATTATTAGGTTGGTTTTGGGGTGATTTGATCTTTAGATTTAGGGGTATGTTTTTGTTATCTTTGAATGCTGTTTTATGTTTTTGGTTATCTCTATGGACTTTATAAGCATTTTGTATATATATATATATATTCATGGTTTTGCAAATTTATGTTGAAAATCATGTTTTGTTTTTTTTAATACTGAAGCTAATGGAATTTAATTAAATAATTACATTTTAATGAGTTACAACAATGGAAATCTCGAGACAAAAGAGAGATTTCTAGACCCTCATGACTTTGGTTTTAGGCTTCCCCTAAAAAGCCTCATACCAATGAAAGTTGTGGTCATCCCATTTATATCCAAAAGTTTTCCCCTTTCTTTTCCATGTGGGACATTTGGTTGCAATACCAACATCAACCATGACGGAGGGTCAATCGATCACTCTGCACAAATTTCATTATTAGTCGTAGAAGCCTATAAATTATGGATAATGCGTTTTTAAATCATGTTGGTCATACTAGTAAGAGATGTGTTTGCCTAATTTGAAAGATGTCTATCAGTCAATGGTTCTAAAGGACCAAAGAAATTAAGAAAAAAGAAGAAAGAAGAAATAAAGTATCTGAACAATTACATAATGAATTTAATTATCTTTCAATGTTTAAAATTATCGTTAAAAAAAATAAAAAAATTATATGCGAGGTATTTTATTTGTGAGCTACCAAGGGTCTGTAGTTCATTTTTTTTTTTGGTTAATTTGTTTCAACTCTATGATAGTTGTGTCATTTACGTAGGATTTGTTAGTCTCCTTTCCTCCAATTTGTACTAAAAAAACTCGGTCATTTATTTAAAAAAAGCCAAATTTACTAATTTGTCTAATTGAGATAAAAATTGTGTTGTAATAGTTTAATAATATTGATGTTACCAATAAATTTAGAGGTTATGAATTTTATCGAATTAAAATAATAGATAAATTAAATTTGCAAAATTTAATTTAGTATATTAATTAATAGGATTTTGCAAGAAAATAAAAGAAAATGTATTAGAGAATATAAAAGAACGTTCATGTCATAAAAGAAACGGACAAAAAGAAGAGATCATGATAAAATTACAAAAATACTCCTATGCAAACTCAAAATCTCTGGTCATTAGACGTGCCGCTGAGCAACTGCCCATATTAACAAATGTATTTGAGATTTAAAAGAAGGGAAAAACCTAAAACTTTTAGCATCTTTATGATTCAGGCAATTAGAATCTTAAAGAGAATAAAAGCTTGAAGTTGTAATTTGTACATGATTCATAATAAACGATTACCTAAAGATTTTTCATAATCATTTTTAAGATTCAATTTTATATTAAGTTTCGTTCTAAAATTTTCGATTTCATTTTTTAATTCAACATAATGGAAGTGAAGCAATTAGAATCCACTAACCATCCGTTTATGCCCATTGTTCTGTACTCTTATTTTCTATCAAATTGAAACTTTCTAGCAATTAGAATCCACTAATTTTTTTTTTTTAGTACAAGTTGGGGGAAGAAGATTACAAATACGGATAGCAGCGATCGAACATGTGACCATGGAGTGGAAATGGATTAACACCAAACTAGATAACCCGTGACGATCACAGTGAAAGGAGTCAACCATCGACAACAAATCGACTAAAAAGATCCCTGGCGAAAGTTACTACCTTGAAATCCATGACACGAAGTCCTTCCTTCATGTCGAAGATATCGTCTTCACATAAATGCTCCAAAAAAATTCTAAGTAAACTAAATTCTTTCCAATATCTTCTAAATAAGAGAAAAATTTAAGTCATGTATTTGACATAATTTAAATATATCAGCTTACATATATGTGGTTTGATTTGTTCCACACTTTATTTTTTCTTTAATTTTTATCTGTATAGTTAGAATAATGAAATGTGGCAAATCACATATATTGTTGTGCTGCTTAATGAATCCCACGTCGTATCTTTATGAATATGACTGCACACAATTCCAATATATACACAAATACAATTCCTATATATACACAAATATATTTCTCTTTTGAAATCATCAAAGCAAGAATAATTATACAAGAATTTTATAATTCTTATTTCTAAATTCTTTTATATTATTTTCTAATTGTTTTAGTGAGTTTAAATATTTGGGTGTCTTAAGATTTTGGTGAGTGCTTTGAGTGTACTCTCTTATAATCCCGTCATTATTGCCAAATCTAGTTTATTTTACTGTATCGATATTAAGTGATATATATTAAAGATTGAGGAATTTTATCCTAATATATAAACATAAGACAGATATAAGACACAGACCTAAATTGGCTCATAATAACAATCCAACATATAGTAATTAAATAGGATGTGCTTCTGTTCTTCCTTTTGATGTTTTTGTTTGTTTGTGAAGCATGCACCAAAAAAATTTTGTGAAGAACTTTCCACTCCTAAAAAAAGAGGAAGGAAAAAACCAAAGCATCTCAACCATTAGTTGGTCATTTGGGTTCATGAAAGCGCCCAACAGAAATATGGAGTGATCAAAGAAAAAGGGTTATTGCAAGAAAAGGGCTTCACAAATACCATAATGCAGCTGCCACCCTTTTTGGCAAAACAAATTGCAGCCTTGTGGTGGCAATACTTCTGTCAGGCACTGCCCGAGCCCGCCATCATGCCATTGGTCAGAGAATTTTACGCTAACATCGACGTGCACGATCCTTACTCCACAACAGTGAGGGGAAAATCAGTCGATTGGAGCCCGGAAGCGATCGATGATCTCTACCACCTCGAGAGCAACCCCGGAGCTGAGTTTAATGAAATGGTTAAAGCCCCGCCTCAAGATCAATGATCACTTCTCTGCTTCAGTTGTTTCTGTTAGTTTAAGAAGAAAAGTTGTTTTTGTTAAGAAATAATCAGTTGTTGTCTCTTCATTAACTTGTTTTGAGGAATGATTTAGTTGTTAACTTGTTTTGAGGAATGATTTAGTTAACTAATTAGGCTGTGGCCTGAATCTGATACTTGGCAGGATATTTTAGGAACTTTTTTTTCATTCATATAATTTTCCTAAAGAATGGACTAGGAAATTAGCACTTGTGAAGCTCACTTGAAATATTATTTGTAATATATTCTGAGAGAAGAAAAATATTGCACTTGTGTTTTAAACAATTGTGGTAAATATGACTCACTTTTAATTTATCCCATCAACAATATTATATATATTTAGGCTAAAATAAATATGCCAACCTCATTTCAACTACCCTTCTAAGCGACATTTAAACCAAAAGATTTTTTGAATCTGTGAGTTAACAGAGATTTGACAAACAATTTGTCTCGAAAGCTGTATACAATAACACACCATTAAATCAATTAACCAAACACAAAACGCAGATTTATTATAAATAAATGTTGAAGTTTCTTCAACAAGATCACTTCCCAATTAGTCATGTCTTACTCCAATCCCCATTTCTTTGTGATTGTTCTTGCTCATGTTCTCAAGGAACAAAAACTTGTAAGCAAAATTCCACTATCACTATATATCTCTTGTTAATTAATTAGTATTTGTTTCTTTCTCTCTTTATTTTCCCTCAAAAATGTTTTTCATATTTTCTGTTTAGGAAATCCCAAAAAAGTTTGTGAGACAACATGGCATGACAATTTTCTTAAATAACCAAACATGTCTTAAGGTGGCTGATGGGAAAAAGTGGAATGTGGGTTTGACAAAATGTGAGGGAAAAATTTGGTTCCATCATGGTTGGGAAAAGTTTGTTGAGTTTTACTCTGTTGGATTGGAGTACTTTCTTGTTTTCGAATACGAAAAGCAATCTTCGAGCTTTGGTGTTGATATTTTCGATCTTACGGCTATGGAGATTGATTATCCCGTAACGAAAAATCGACAAGATGAAGTGAAAATGGAGAAAATGGAGACAAGTTTGGATGCTATTGACCTAAGTTCTTACTCTCAAGGTTTGTTATGATTATTTCTACTATTACCCCATTTTTTTTAAAAAAAATTCAAGGCTCATTAAAATTGTCTAACTTAAAGTATCATTTTACAAACAAAATAATAATAACTTTTCTGATCTTAGTGAGTTTTAAGACAACACCCATGTTAGCAAAATAATTAACATACGCACGCTTTAGCTATCTAACACACCCATAAATATTTAAGAATTAAAAATAAACTACAATGTTTTGAAACTAAAAAGAGATTTATTTATCTTTGTTAGTATGTCACTTCATTTTTCAAAACAAATGTGAAAGTAAAAAATATTAAAGTGATGCAATTACCAAGAAATTACGGGTTCGAATCCCCATCTTCTATTACGGTTGAATTCAACAACAACAAAAAAACTAAATGTGAAAATTAAACCCTGTAGATTACAAAGTTGGTGAAGTTAAGTTCAGAACAATGAAACAGAAGAAGAGCCGAAGAAAATCGCCATCGACAACGAGCCAACGAGGAATAGCAATGGCGAAAGCTGCCTCTTTTCAATCCATGACTTTGAATCCTTCTTTCATGTGCAAGATTTGGCCATCAAACGTTTGTCCTGGAAAATATCTGGTAAGCAAATTCAACTGCAGCCAAATATAGTATTAAGATTAGTACGAGATAACTTCTGGAAAAAAAAAAAAATTACCAAGCTTAAAGGCTTTGTTCAATAACCATTTGGTTTTTGGTTTTTTAATAAATTCTAACTATAGATTTGCTTGTTTTGTTATTATTTTATACAGCATATTTTTAACAAAAAACCAACCATGTTTTGAAAATTTAAAAAGTAAATCATTTTATAACCATTTGAGTTTTTAATAATTAAGCTTCTACTCTCTAAATTTTTCTACAGTGATTTTAATCTCCTCTTCGTTTGTGCCCAAAATTTCAAAAATCAAAACAAATTCTAAAAAACTTTTTAATTTTTGTTTCTCAAAACATAGCATGATTAATAAAAATATGAAAAAATCAAATGAAATGATGGTAGTTTTACCGAAAACTTAATCTAATCCAACTTCACGATCATAGGTTTGGACCTGAAAATTGTTATTTGACCTATCTGCCGTATTACGTAAGATTTGTGATCTCTTTCCTTAAACTTTTATACGATGAGTTTTAATTATGTAACTAAACACACAATTTTTTTTTCTTTCTATTTTCGTGGGAAAAGAATGTACCAATAAGTTTTTCGAAGATGCATGTGGAGGAATCCAGTAGAAGAGGGATGAATCTTGAGGTTTCAGATGGAAGAATATGGAGTGTTAAATATAGAGCTTATTGGACTCCTAAAATGAAAAAGATTACTCGCTTTACAAAGGGTTGGAAGGCTTTTGCTCGAGAAAATAACTTGGAAGTTGGCGATGCTTGTGTTTTTGAGATGGTGAGAAAAAATAGAACAATAATCTCATTCAAAGTTCAAATCTTTCGGGCTTCTTAATTGAAAACAACCAAATCAAATTGGAAAAAGGGTTTGATGTTATTTTGAAGCCTTCATTTTGGTGGGTTTTTTTTGTGAAATATAAGTTAAGATATGTGGATGTTGTGGATCTCGGGTATTAAATGTATGCATATGTCGACAAGAGTTTAGCTCAACTAATATGATAGTGTTTGTACGTTGATTGTTTTGTTATGTTTAAGGAAAATGAAAAATGCTAAATTATGGGTCGAAAATGCTTCTGTTTCTAATTTGTTTTTTTAATTTTCTAGGGGCCGTTTGTTTGGCATATTTAGCTAGGAGTTACTTTTAGGAGTTATTACCTCCTTATCGAAAACCTACCTCCAAACGAGTTTTTATTAACTCCTCATTTTTACTTTTAAAAATAACTCTAATTTCTAACCATTCATTTTTCATCCTTCATTTGTAACTATTCAATCATTTTTAACCAATTATTTTTAATCATTCCTTTCAAATCAATCAAAATAATTCATTTCTAATCATTCATTTTTAATCATTTCTTTTTTAACTACTAAAAATAATTACTCGTTTTTAAATCTATATCCAAACAAGATTTTGACTCTAACTCCTCTACACAAAAACTACATATAAACGAGTTTTTGACATAATTCTTAATTTTTAATTACTCAATATAACTCATCAATATAATTCATTAATATAACTCCTTAACATAAAAATCACCTAAATATGTCAAACAAACGGCCCTAAGGTTCTATGGTTATGGAAAGATCGTGATAATGGTAGAGTTTTCTCTACCATTCATAATCCTAAAACCACCGGTCAACTTTGGGATGTCATTTAATGACTTTTCTGCTGTAAATTTTAAAATTACTTTGTCATTATTGATTTTTCTGCTGAGACAAATTGTCATTATTGCTTTAATTAAATTGGTACTCCTAGTAATCCTCTGCTTGCTCTGGCTTTTTTCCTCAGTAAAAAGTTTCTTGTTCAAAAAAGAAAGAATCCATCATAGTATCTTTTCCAGAAAAAAAATAAAAAAAAAGTAAAAAAAAATCTAAAAAGAAATCATATATCAAAAGAGGGGAATTTGGGTGCAGCCTGGGCTGCACCCCACCCATGAAATCAGCATATGTGGTACCTTTGATGTCATACATCTCAGTCTACTTTCTTTTTTTCTTTGTTTTTAGTAAAAACATATTAAAATATGTGTGTGATTTCATGGGTAGGATGCAGCCCAAACTGCACAAAAATTCCTCTCATATCAAAATATTCGAACAACGTAAGCCAAAGTTTGCATAGTTGTACTGTTATTTATTTATTTTTGTAATTTCACTATCACTTTTTTTGCCATTCTTAATTTTTTCTTTAAAAAAATTTGACATTCGTAAAATTATTATTATTATTATTTTATTATTGAGGAAATGCAAAACACATGTTTCACATGTCACATTTTACCTGTGTCATAATTTCAAATGCTCTCTCTCTTTCTCCTTTCAATTTCTTTAATCTTGTTCGTATGATTTTTCGTCAATCTCATTTAGAGTTTCTATAAAAGTAAATCTACCTTCATTTTATTTTTCTTCATTTCTTTATGTGCTACTGAAGTTCAGGCATCATGCAATTTGTACAAACCTCATCTATATATACATCTCAATATATAAAAGAATTGGAGCCTAGGCTATGTTTAGGTCCCATTAGGATTGCACAATAGAATTGATGTTTTGCATGTTCTTGCACTCTGTTAGAGTGTTTAAATTATATTAGGATTAATACTATTAATATGATTATTAGTGTTAGAGTACGAGACCATTGAGTCTTAGTTAGAGTTTTGGTAGTCTATATATACAATGTGATAAGGTTGTATTTGTGTGTGGCACTATGTGTCTCCACCATCATCTTTCTCAATATAATTTCTCTCTATAAATTCTAATGCTTTAATGGTGGTTTCCGTTATCCATTTATATACTTGCTCACACTCTAATAGTTAAATATTTACTTTTTTTAAAACTTAAAATACTCACATCCTAAAAGATTAGTTGGTGATTGCGACACTTGTCATGGGTATGCATATGATTGAATTAGCCGCATTTACTTTCATACAAGAAAATGTTATTCATGGTATTTGAATGAGCTCAACAATTGTGTGTTTCATGATGATTTTTTTTTGGGAGAAAAATATTGGCATTCATTAAAAATTATGAAGTATACAAATTACATGAATGATTGAAAAATTACAGCAAAATTACCTTGTAAGATCCACTTGATTAGAACTTATGTTTCATTATTAACCACTAATTATAACTCTTCAATCCTACTTCTTTTTTTTTTTTGAGAATTCTTCAATCCTACTTATAATAATTCTCTCTATATATATATAATTTTATTATAGCAATCTCATAATAACTTGTAATCTAAATATATATTATTGTAATTTGTAAAATAATTTATACCTTAAAATGCAGGCTATTTAACCTTCCATATTACTTGTTGCCTGAAATGTAGCATTAATCATAAAAGTTATTTAGAATTCATATATGTTTGTATTTATTTGGTCTTAAAAGTATTTTTTATGTTCTATTATAATGTATATTTCTATTAGTTTAAAAATAATATTTTGAAGTGAAAATTGCTGTTTAATTAGCTTATTATCATTATTTTGAAAGAAGTTTAATTCCAATGTAATTTTGATCAAGATGAATTTCTAATTGGGAAGTTGTAATAAATAGACTATATTTAAAAAAATATTTGAATTAAAAAAAAAAAAATCATTCTCGGAAAGTACTTCCATCTTTGGACAGATTTCTAATTCCTATGGTAATAAATGGGATGTTTTGCCCAGGAAAGTACATCTTTGTAGAAGATTTTTTTTCCCTTTCTTTTGGATATCAGTGACTATTCAAATGTATCTGTGCTTAAAAAAAACCGTCCATGGTATCCAACCAAATTAGTTTAACATCATCGTTAGAGATTCGATCCCGAGAATCGGTATTTGTTTTCTCCCCCTAATATGTACTAAAAAAAAAAAAACCACTGTGTTTATTAATTTACACTTTCAATTTCATTCATAATTATACATTTTTAATTCTTTTTTCATTCATTCATGACTGTTCGGACTAATTTTTGTGCACCTTAATTAATGTCATGTGATATACTTCCTACAATACTTGGATGTCAAGAAAACCATCTCAAGTATCTCTTTGACCAATTGAGCCAGTTTTTAATGGTTTATGCATTTTTATCTTTTGAATTTCTTTTACTAGTTATGATAAAATTTGTAGTTAAATAATGTTTGCTATGGAATGAGTCAATGTTTAGACCAGTTCAACATCATGATCACGGGTTTAACCTAAAAAATTATTATATGACTCTCATTTACTTGAGAGGAGTGATGATATCATCTATATATAGTTTGTTGTCCTCCCCCTTCAATAGATAACAAAGAGATAATTTCGACCAAAATAATAATTAAATTAATTTTAAATTTTAATATATCAATAAATAAAGTGATTATTTTAATTTTGAGAATAATTTAATTTTTAAAAAATAAATTTTAATACAAAAAATCATTATAAATGATATATCGCGGAGAGAAATGTTCCATTTTAAAAGATCGAAACTAAATTAAAAGTAGATCGTACACTTAGGATTGAAAAATTATTTTCCCAAACATTCTCTCTCTTACATCTATCTTTGAATTTGACTTCAACCTTTTGATCTTTCAACCCTTACTTCTCTTACAAACTTAATCACATGGGTCCTCAGATTTTGCCAAAATAAGTTTCAAAATCAGCTGTTCTGCTTCATCTTGTATGAGTTTCAAATTTTGGGGTTACTTATTTTGTACCAAAAATTGTTTTTTTTATGAAAGAGTACCAAAATTTGTTGCAGTGAGCTCTTGAGTTGTGAAAATTTTCATTAGAATATGAAAACTCGAAGAGGATGTTGCTGTCATTGCCTTCTCTTCTTCTTGTTCCTCCCAATTTTTGTGATTCTGTTTATTCTTGGGTTCATCAAAGGTAACTCCCTTTTATCAATTTTCTTTTCGTTGATTTGATTTTGGCTCTGAAATTGTTGCTGATTTGAATCATTATTTACAGCTCTTGTATTCAGCCCCTTTGTATTTCTGGTGATTGGTTTTGGGGTTGTTGGTGTTGTTATTGGCTCATGGCCTGTTCATCTAATTTGGAGTATCATCTGTATAAAAAGGTTGTTTTTTTTGTTCTTTTATTTTCTCTTATTTGTTTGTGGTTTGTTTTGGATTTGAATTAGGGATTTGGTGTTGAGTAATGACTTTAGTTGTTGCAGTCTTCAACTTTACATTGACCTTTTTCTTATCTAACTTGGAAGCAGAACAAAGATGTTTCGCCCATTTACAAAATGCCTTCTGATTTTAGCTCTTCCATTACCAATAGCATTATGGATAGTGATTGGAGTTGTTGGAAGTGTTGTTATGGGTATCGGTTATGGCCTCGTGTGGCCTTTCATGGAGACTTTTAAAGCTATCAGTAGAGAAGGCGTTCCGATTTATATGAGATTGATTCGATGCTTCACGGTGAATGTTCTATCTGTTCTTTTAATTTCAAAAGCTTATTCTTAGTTATAATAGTAGTTTTGAGCTTTTGAGATTCAGTTCAAGGTTGCTTAATCTAATGAACTTGTTAAGGAATTTCGAGGTTTGTTTGGTTTGAGCTGGTCGTCACTTTGGTTTGAAGCTCATTACTTTGGCAACTTTTCAGTTTGGCTTTCAGTTAATTGTATCCCTCGTTTGTCTTGATCTTGCTGTTTGCAGTTCGTGGTTTGTTTTTGAAAATTGTGGCTTCTTCATGTAGTTTGAAGATTGACTTTTGGAGCTTGTTGTTCTCCTCAGTTTTATTGATTGTCTCAAGTGTGGTGGTTTGTTGTTTTTGTTTCTGTTTAGTCTTTTAGCCTTGAGTTGGTTTTTTCTTTTTATTGTATTTGTTGGTATCTTTCCCTCTTTTAGAGGTTTGTCATTTGCTTTCTCCTTCGGGAGTTGTATTTGAAGTTTTGCTTATTTTCATTTACTTAATGGAAAGTTTGTTTCTTGTTTCAAAGCAAAAAATATAAAGAACTTGTTGTCAATTCCTTCGTAGGATGGAACGTGGAGCAATGTATGGGGAGCATGCATCATTGTGCGCGACTTTGGAGATTTTTCCTTCCATTCCTACTTCTCCATCATGGAAACAATGGTTGAATGGAAGGGAGAGGAGCCCATCGACATCAAGTATAGTACTGTGCATATAAAGCTTCCATTGTTGCTTGTATTGTTTCGTTTGGTATTCGGACCGATACTTGCTTTATTTGTATGACCTTCTCGATTGTTGGATTACACTCATCATTCTACATCTGCATCTGAATTTTTGATATTTTGGGGGGGATTTTCAAACTAGAGTCGAATATAATGTACATATTACAGAAGATATATTTTCTCTTAAGGACTCAAATCGATAAGTAATGGACTATCACTGTTGGTTTTTTGAGCTGTGGGCAAGTTATAATTGCTAGCCTTATTGTTTCCATATGAGTAAGGACAACATCTTCATTGGTACGACTATGAGGCTTTTTGGGTGAAACCAAAAGCAAAGTCGGCTTATGCCAAAAAGATCCTTTTTTGTTTATAAGTAATGACAACATGTTTCTAAGTAATTACTACTTTCTTAGTATGAACTATATAACCCTACTTGCTTATTTTAATGACAAGTATAAGTATAAATATATTTGTTGTTTACTTGTTTTTGTTGTATAGGATCTATGAAGTAGCTGGTTGCATTTTGGTTGCAATTGTGGGGATTTTGATTGATGTTCCTATTATCACTGTTATTGTTCTGTACAAAGTTCCAATAATGCTGGTCAAGGGGTGGCACCAGCTAATAAAAGACCTAATAGGAAGGGAGGGCCCTTTTCTAGAGACGGTTTGTGTTCCTTTTGCTGGTCTGTGGATATTGCTATGGCCTGCTGTTGTCCTAATCGCAGCTTTTGCCGGTATTATCTCGAGCATTGGCTATGGTTGTTATGCTGCAGTTGTTGCATACCAGGTGTGGAATAGAAATATGTGCTTTTCGTTATAGAACTTTTATGGATAAATTCTGCTCATTTGAAGTTTGTGCTGGTGTGGGGAATTGTGTTGTAGAGAATGTAGCTCCCCTTCTAAACTTTAATTTCCAACCCCATGTTCTTAGGAAAGTTCACTCAAGAGAGGGTTGCTTTATGTCGTTGCATCGATTTCTCTGTTTGACGAATACACCAACGATTTACTGTACTTGCCTGAAGGCTCCTGTTTCCCGAGGTATGCTATATCACTGATTGTAGGTTTTAGTTAATTGAAGACAACAATCTGTTCGCTCGGCTTCTGTGATGCATTATGTATGATGGCTGAACTGTTTGGTATATTTTGTTCACTTCGGTGTGCAGGCCTAAATATCGCAAGAAGATGGATACAAGTTCACCATTGCTCCCTGTGAACGAACTACGCAAACATATCAGAGCTGTTCATACTACTGAACCACTGATAATCAGTACAATTGAAAAAAAAAATCCGGTGAAGGCGGTAGTGGTAAGACAGTATTTCATTTAGGTTGATGGTAGAATAGAACTTGAAGTAAGCAATTCATTATGTAAGATAAGGAAGTATAGGTTAGTAGACTTCAAGAGTTCTTTTTCTTTTCGGAAACACCACTCCAAATCCGTCTACCTCACTTGTTTCCTTATAACACGACAACATAGATGTACAACCTACAGAACAGGTCCTGCATAAGTAAGGAGGTACCTCGCTTGTAATTCCCCTTTGCTAGCACGTGCCCTTAGTTACATATATAACCCTCATAACTTCCTCATCTAGCAAGTTTCGTGTTGGTTGACTTAATTAAATTTATCCTGGACTGTTGATTGCTCTCATGATGCTCTCCCTCCGTTGCTCTTCGTGTATAGGCGTACTTAACAGGAGGCCTAAAATTTTCCACAACAACTCCTTTCTTCTTTCTCCAGTTATATTGCCCTTTACAAAATGAGACCTGCAGCCTTGTGACTAACTCATGTAATGGCAAGAAAAATATTGATGAATTTTGGCTATTTCATTTGTCATCAGATTTGGGATAGCTTTTACCAGGCATGTGAAGATATTGGGAAAGAGCTCATCAGAGATGAAGCTATTAGCCTTGCTGATCTCGAAGCTTGGCGTCATGCAAAAAACAAGATAGTTAATATCGGAATTCCTTCTCATGTATTTCTTCGGTGCTTTCTTCGTTCTATCAAGAGCGGCTCCACTGGTTTTCTCATGCGTAAGAATTTCTTTCTTTCTTTTTTCTAGTTTTCTTCATATTGTAAAAGGTTAAATTTTCACTTGTCTTTAATCCATCTGTGGTGGCTTTATTATTTGTTTACTGTCTTTGATTTTGCATTAGGTGATAACATTGAGATAACTAGTGTGAATAGGCCGGAGGGACGGATTTTCGACTGGCTCTATGAGCCAATGTGCATCATGAAAGAGCAAATCAGGACTTTAAATTTACAGGAAAGTGAGGAGGTGTACTTATACAGGTTTTGTTTATATAGTGGCGACACAACAAGAATCGAATCTTGGAAGAACGGTGGCGTATCTCCTCCCGATGAAATACGAAGGGCGCAAATAGAGGGTATAAGTAGAAGGTATTGTGATTCTCTTTCATGTTGTCATCGGATTTCTAGTTGTATAGTATTCGCTTGATAACATTTTCGTATCGTTTGTAGTTGTACTAACCTTTTTCTTTAGTACAGAAGCTTCCTATATACTTACATGTTTTCCAGGTTCATTTCATACTTATGGATTATCATATTGCACTTAGGTTACAAGGCTTTTGTTTGACATTATCTCGGCTTCCAACTTCGAGACGTCGATTCTTTGAAGTTGTAAGAGTGCTCGAACAAGAAGCGAAAGGCGTTGATCATATGGGGAATGGAAACGACATAGAAGCAGCTACATAGGAGTCATCCAAACATTTTCTTTCCACTGTATTGTATCAATTGATTGAAATTGATCTTTATAACAGGTGAAATACCGCTTTTGTAGCTTATTGGAGTTTAATAGTTATACTGGTACATACCTACTTTGTTCTTCTGTCGTGTATTTGGTTCTTGTAATAACTTGACATCCATTAGGGCAGATTATAAGATCTTCACGGATGGAGACACAGAGTACTAATATGGGGTTGGTTGGGAATATTTTTCTTTTAAATAATGGTAACCACGCTCGTCGGCCAGACACTGGAGACATCGAAAGAGTAATGTCATAGGTGAGTGAGCATACCCTCAAAGCTGAAGTCTTCAACCACTGCATAACTCCTTCGAGACGGTTGGTTGAGAATATTAGTAATATTATTAGTAAGGGCATAGTAATTATTAAGTATTAATGTTTTATTTAAATCGGGGAGTTAAGATAAAGGGCATGTCGGTAGTTGGCAGTAGTTTTCTTAACAAACCGACTCCAACCGATCGATAAACACCCCTACTTAGAAGGAAGTAGAATATCAGTAGAGACTTTGGGAGAAATATGTCTCCCTAAAAGGATATTGATAATTTGACATTGTAACTCCATTGATTGTAATATAGTTTATTGTATGTTTTATGGTTAGTAGTGTCTTATTAGGTATCCTCTCTTTATTCTTCTTCTTTCTTTCTTTCTTTCTTTCTTTCTTTTTTGTCGTGGAAATCATAGGCCTTTTTTTATTCTAGATTCATTTGTAGATTTGAGTTTGTGAGTTAGGATTTTTAAAGCTGAGGTCTGGATATCCATTTTTTTAAAAAAAAATTATGATAATTTTCTTATTATTTTCTCTTATAATTTTCATCGTTCTTAAAAAAATATCCAAATTTTATTAAATACTTACAATTTTGTTGTCGCTGATAAATTCAAAATTTTGAAAAATTCAAGTGGTCTACTATTTAAAAATTTGAACCTAGTTAAATTTAGCTGTCAAAGTGAACCTAGTTAAATTTTGCACTAAAAAAAGATAACTAATTATACTTATAATTTTAAAGTATAGCCAAATTGATATTAATTTAGATAATACAATCGATTAAAATACCTATAAGTTTTAATGAAATATGGGATTAAAAATATTTAATTTGAAACAAAACTAAATAAATATTACACTACACTAAAAACCATTATAAATTTTTGTTAAAAAAAGTGGATTTTTCATGTACAATAGAAAAAAAAAACCTTTTTTTTTTCCTTTTAATGAATAGCAATATTTTAGAAAAAATTAAATTGAAAATTGTGTTGAATTTAGTAAGAAAATAAAGTTTATGTATCTGATGACTTCCATGTGTATAACGTAAATATATATTTTTTAATCAATTTCACAAACAATCTAAAATAAAAAAGACAAAATGATCCAAAATAGATATAAAAAAAAGTAAAATGATAAATTTAAAAATAAATCGTTAGTGAGGAAATAAAACCCCTTGATCTTGGCGGGAGGCGATAGTCCAGACGTGTGGTTGATTGTCGGACCGTATTCTTCGTCGACGATTTCTATAGCCAAAACCCAATTTCTGGAACAAACAACCTTCAACTCTGATTCTGAATTTCCCAAAATTTGAATCCCTTATGCAAAGCAGCTCAATCAACCCAGTTTCAAATTCTCTTCAAATCCCTCGCCCATGGATTTCCCCCCAACCCCACTTCCCAATCGGTATTAGGGTTCCGAAATCCCCCCTCTTCTGCTTCAGACCGCGATCCGTTACCAGGTCTTTGAGGACTTGCTACAGAGCCAATGAAGAAGCCCTTGACGATGGGCCGCCCGGTTCCGTCGCCCCGGTTCGGTTCCCCGTCGTCCTTCGCCGCTCCGGTCGGGTCTCTCAGTACGTTTGGGATGGCCTTTCTCTGCAGTTGCTCGGCGTTGATGGCGCTGCTTCCTCTGTTTCTTTTGATTTCCATGATGGGTTTCGAGCTTTCTACAGAGCCTGTGGTTTGGCTGTTAAGGGTTTTTTTGTTCCTAAGAATGTTAGTGAGCACTATGTTTTTTATGTCAAGTGGAAGTTCTTGCACCGGGTTTTCAGTTCTGCTCTGCAGGTCATTGCTACTCAGGTTAGTTGGTGTTTTTATTGAGGCTTCAATTCAACTTCAACAACCCCTTTTGGGATTTTAATTGGATTCTGCTGTTTTGGGTGTCTAAGCTTTACTGAGATTCCTAATTGTTTGTGTGGGAGAAATTAGTGTGATTAGGAGTCTATGTGGCTAACAGTTTTATTCAATTGTAGTCCATGCGACGTTTTGATCATTCTCTGTTCAGTTTATTTTATAGTTAGTGAATATTGGTTATTTTTTTATATCGGGAAGTGTCCAGGCCAGCTAATGCCCATCTTAACTATTTTCAGAGTATATACAGCCTTATCATACAACATTTGGATATCGAGGAAAATCATAGGAAATTATTTACTGGTTAGATGGATAACATGGATTAAACCTTTTTTTTAATAGGAAGCAGTGACATTCATTCATCAATGAATTAGTTACAAAAAAGGTTCTATCTAGTTACAAAATGAGCTCCAGTGAGCGAGCAAAGTAGTAAAGCTCATCTTTAAATGATAAACTAGAATGGACCCATGTTATAGCTAAGTAAGTAATGTCTTCCATCAAGTCCAACAGATTTCATTATATGCTTATTGCTTGAATCATACTGAACCTTTCTTTGCGACGATATTAAAGCTTGAGCACATCTGAATAACAAGAATTTGAATTGTTAGGCTAAGTAAGCATTATATTATTTAGCTTTTTGAAGATTTACTTTTTATTTTTTCACGACTTTTTACAGTATTTGTTAGTTATGAAATATCTGATGTAATAGATGTCCGTCTCATGTTTTAATGATATACATTCTGTTCGGATGATAAGGAAACTTATTATTGATAGGCCATGTTTCGGGCTATAGGAGTTGGGCGCACTCGTTCACTAGCATCTGCAGCAGCCCTTAATTGGGTCCTGAAGGATGGACTTGGGCGGTTAAGTCGGTGTATTTATACTGCTAGCGCAGCATCTTCATTCGATACTAATTTGAAGGTTTGCTTCCATTTGTTAATTTCATGTGAACAAAGAATTTTATTTCAAGGTCGTGCAGTTTATGTGTTCCTCCTGTATTGTATCTCTTGGCTTGATGTACACTTCTTTTTTTTATGTTTCTCATTTCAAGAGAGTCAGGTTTTCAACAGCTGTTCTATTCAGTTTTAGCATTGGAGTCGAGTTGCTGACTCCGGCATTTCCTCAGTACTTCTTACTTCTTGCATCAATTGCTAATATTGTGAAGCAAATAAGTCTTGGATGCTACTTATCAACTGCTGTAAGGATTCACAATTTATTTCTTAATCTTTTCTTCTTCTTTTTTTCTATCTTAGGGTATCTAGTCCACCTTTTGTGTATTATATATTCGAAATACTTTTCTAGAAAAGTCGACCGACTCTATATGACAAAACGCAAAAAAATTTCTGTTGGTAGAGCTTGTTTGTTGGTTTACTCTTTGTTGTTCTTTTGTGAAGAAAAGTCACTCCGTTTGCTTGATCACTTAATGGCATGGATGTTTCAATGCAATTCTTACGATTACCAATGTCTAGTTTATGCAATTTTGAAGAAAATTTATTTGCTTTTTCTATATTCGTATGTTAGAACCTCTGTTGTGGAAACATATTAGAAAGTGGGTTGTTAGTTGGGTTCCTTTTGTGCGCTTTATTTTTATGGATTTTCTTGTATTCTTTCCTTTTTTTCTTAATAAATTTCATATAAAAAAATATTAGAAAGTGGATGATATATATAGTTTTCTACATCTGACTCTTGTTTTGAGCTTTATTTCCTTCAATTACATTAAAAAATTTGGGGATGCTCTATATTCATTGCTTTGTTTGTTTAACTTCTATGTCAGCACTAAATGCTGTCGCATATATTATTGAATTTCAATGAAATCCACATCTAACTGCAGTATGTTAACTTAAATTTGTTTGGGTTTATACATGAGCATAGTAATCACTGGTTTAATCCGGATTCTTCTATTCAATGTTGATTTTTTCTGAAGTTTCTGGAGGACTTTCAGTTTGAAAAGTTCTAATTATGTCTGTTAAAAATTCTTGAAAGTTTCATTTTAATAGATATTACTCTACTTGCTTCACGACTTTGGATTGTATCATTGTCATCTTATAGTTCTTACTCTATGTAATCAGTCGGCTGTTCATAGAAGTTTTGCAGTGGCAGATAACCTTGGTGAAGTTTCTGCTAAGGCACAGGTTCGCTATAATCCCTCCTGAAATGCTTATTACTAATTTGTTGGTGAACATTACATCATTCAGCCATCCAATATGTCTGCGCAGATTCAATCGGTGTGCTTTGACAATCTCGGTCTTGTACTTGCTGCTCTTCTGAACTTCTTGTCCAAGAATGATCAAAGGTTTTTGTTCATCATGCTACATTTTTGTTTACCTCGGAGATCAAAGGCTCTTAAATACTTGAGGCACTACTTTATGTATAAAATATGGAATTTATCAATCAAGGTTTTCTAACTCATCTTTTTTTTGTGTTTGTTAGGTTGCAAGCAGCTTTACCATTTATAGTTTACCCCATTTTTGCTGCAATGGATCTTTTTGGAACATATCAAGGGCTTAAACATGTCCATTTGCAAACTCTAACGAAGGTTGGTACATATTATTCAACTTTCCAGTAGATTTGGAGGTCAGTTGAGTGTTCATATTTGCCGCTCATTCTCTCTGCTTGCTTGATGAAACGAAATTGTCTTTTATCTGATGGTTGCATATGACACTGTTTGATTTCCTTATTCTACCTCATAAATTTATTTCCCTAGTTGATTTGGACTAGGAGGGAGGTCTCAAATAGATATTCTCTTCATAGTGACTTTGGGATAATTCAAGTTTTGATAAGATGCTGAAGTAAAACACATTTTCATTAGAAATACATTATAGAATTTGTAAAATCACTTTCTTTTTTCTTATATTGCAAGTGCTCTGGTCACCTAGGCACACTTTAACTATTATCGCGGGACAAACCATCTGACCCTATAATATTTGTTTGTCAAAGAAATTCATAGAAAATTAATTCTTAGGTAGATAGTTACCATGGATTGAACCCATAACTTCTTGGTTCCTCAAAATCCGCTTGACCACTTGGCCAACCGATGATGATTTTTTTTAAAGTTACTATCACTTATGTTATTGGACGTTATGAAAAATAAAAACACTTTTTAGCCCCTCCAAAAGTCATGAGAAACTCTGTTCAAGTGAAACTTTGCATCTCAATTTCTTATTCTTCATGTTCAGGATAGACTCGAGATTATATTGAGTACTTGGATCGAGCAAGGGTACGTGCCTACGCCTGCAGAAGTAAGTGAGAGGGAAGGAATTGATTTACTATGCAGAAAAGGTGAGGTCTTATCTCTGAATTAGTTCATTATACATAGAAGGTTGACCATTCATATTCACTGTTCAGTGCAGTTGATTAATATAACTTCAATATTCAGGTAAGGTTTCATGGCCAATCAGAATTGGTTGCTTGAATCTGGAGTCTCAAATACCCAAATTGTCAGTGCTGGCAATGAGATCTGTATGTAATAAGGACTATTATTTTATATGCATGGATGTTTTCAGCAAGGGTTTAACAACAAATAGAGTAAGTACATCTACTCAGGTTTACCTTTAAGAACAGTCGACATTTATTTAGCTCACTTTTTCACTTCCCTCGTTCGAAATTGTAGCACGGTATTCTTCTTTGTGTCCGTGAAGGGGCTCGTGCAGCAGATATCAGCATGGGGTTATTGCAGGTAGTAAAAACGTGGCTTAAATTATCATTTTTGCTTGTAGGGTTCGAGAAGTTTCATTCTGGTCTTTGCTTTAAAAGTTTAAATTCGGTTCATATATTTAGTTCAACATTCGAGCTCAATGATGTTTTGAGATATTTTATAAAACGATAAAGGCCTAAAGTGAAACATTTTAAACCATAGGGGTGAAATTATGTCACATCATTCGTTTATTCCATGTGCTTATTTATTAATAGACTTGGACTTCGAAGGTATGTTCCATTCAAGGTTCCAGGTTCGAAACTCACCTGTGACATTACTCTTTCGATTTCTCCTGGTGTCTGGCTTAGGGACAGGCGTGGTTACCCTTGTTTAAAAAAAAAGAAAAAAAGAAATTATGTCACATCATTCGTTTATTCCATATGCTTTTTTATATATATAATTCCATATGCTTATTAAGACTTTCTTTTTGGATGATTTTGAAATTCTGATCTAATGAATCTGGACTCGAATAGGCATGTTTCATCCGCAAAGCGGTTCTATCGAACACGAGTGTTTGGGATGAGGAAATCGTGAAAGGTATCGATTTTTCAGATGCAATGGCTAAGGAGTGGATTAACTTGGTTGAGGATAGCAAGAAATATGCAGAAGAAAACGGCTGTTTTTTGCTGCAACAAATGTCAAGCTTAGGATGGGCAGTGAAGAACGTTCTGCTCAGTACAAATGAACAAATACGATACAGCTTTGTTGATGACTGATGAGTATCTTGTGAATCAAAATTCACAAAATCCAGAGGCTGTTTTTTTTATTCAACAACAATTGGAAATAGAGAGGGGGAGGTTTGAATTTGTAGCCTTTGATTACTAGGTCATACAAAACGTCACTTTTAACAAAGGGCAAGGTTGATTTCCTGCCTAATGTTATTATCATCATTTTTTAATAAATAATTTATTCCTTTGCCAACTAAGGATGCATAAGTCTAGGATATATATTTTTGTAATTGTTTACAGAATTATAAGTAATGGAATGAATGTGAGTTTTATTTTTTCATTCGTAATTGATTACAATCCGAGTCATTTGTTAATAGATGACTCATATTTATAGGTAGATCAAAGAAATTAAGGAAGGTTCCTTTTTTACTCTTTTTTCCTTTTCCTTGAGTTTTCTTTTTTCTTTTTTTCCCCTCTATCTTGTGATCGATTCCTATCTGTGTCAAAAGGACTGATTGAGGATCTCACTGAATATATCAGCTTGTTAAGAGTATATTTAAATGAGAGACAATGGAAAACTCACGAAGATTAGTTCAATTCAGAAAATAATTATAAATATAATCACTTTTTTTAAAAAATTAATAGCTATAGTCATATGTATTAACAATAATTATCCGAACACTACCGGAATTCCTCCGACCACGTCTAAAGAAAGTAATGGCTTACATTTGGATGTCATCTGGTGCAGGGAATACAGCAGGATCAAGAGAATGAACTCATGAAGAAAGCAAGGTCAGCTGTATTTTCAATCTCTATTTCCCATTAGCGATTGGTATTTGGTGTCCAACCTAACGCTTTCGTCATTCTTTCACCAATGGTTTTTCTAAAGATTGTTTGTAAGTTTTGATTCTTTTACTTATTGCCATTGGTGGATTAAAGAAAGGTTTCTTTACAAGAAAAAAACAAGTCTTCAAGGGATGACACAGTAGTTGAAGACTTGGACTTTGAAGGTATACTCTCCTTAAGGTACCAGAGATTGCTTAGTTGACTTTTGTGCTTAAATTAGCTGAGCCATAATGCACTGCCACTATGTTCACACCAACAAAATGTTGACAATGAGTTTTCTTGTCATACCAGATACTCCTAATTTTTTTTGTTTTGTTTTGTAAAGTTAACGAGCAAATGATGATCATGGAAGGAAGAAATCAAATGTGCAGAGCATTTTCAATAGTTGTTTAGGATGGCTTGTTTTGTCATGCCCATTGCTGTAAATTGTATCGCCTCAATGAATACTACACGATTGACAATAGCCGTTCATTCCCTGATCAAAAGTAGTATTGGGATTTCTTACCTGCCATCAACTCAACACAGTCAAATGATTTCCTAAATGATTGTTCATTTGATGCTATATGGAGATCTATAAAGTTTATTGTTCTTATGACGGTCAGAGCAAAGCTGAAATTGAAATGGTAAAGAGCATCAAATTTTCATCTTCATTTCTCAAATCAAAATTTACGTGATGTAATCTATCTTGTAGTGTAGAGTGAATAATTACTATCAGATACATCTCTCTCTAACCCATCTTCCTAAAAACCCCAGTCCCCACATTTTCACTCCCTTCGTCGAGGGGGAAACTTGGGCTTGTCGAAGGTCTCTCTCTCTTTCTTCTTCGTGACGAACGCGGGATTGGCTACTCCCTAAGAGATCATCGATGCGAGTATATGAGTTCCACGATTGAATCATGAAAGAATCAGTTGCGTTCGTGAGCTTCACATGCATCCAACTTCACCAACTCTTCTCTTCTTTTGAGCGAGCAACAAATCTAGTTTCGAAAGAGATTTCATTCTGAATTATTAGGTAATTGTTGTTCTGACATTTAACTTTAAAATGGCAAGCTCCAACAAGTAGTTGACACTAAGCGTCGGTCACCATATCGACATTTTTAACCAACAGCTTACGATAACGACATGCATTTTGCTTGAAGACTTAACTAAATTGAACCGTATCATCTTAATTGGATCAATTCAAGTGCAATAGATTTTTTTTTAGTACAAGTTGGAGGAGGGAAGACCGCAAACAACCCTTAAAAAAAGGATACAATCGTTATCAAATAATTGAGATTTTAAATACCGATTCTAGGAATCGAACCAGTGACCATTTTTTCTTTCTTCTAAGACCGATTCAAATAATTGCATGTCCTTTTTCTTTCTTAATCGAATTTCTTCTCTCTAACCATATCTACTGATTGGTATTTCGACACAACAATAATCATTTGGTTTATTATTAAAATTTATGGACATATTATTACTACACCGACCTCAGCACGTAAGCTCTTCCACCTCCACTTTCACCACATAATCAAATTAGTCTTTGTAAAATTTGTATTGGTCCTTTTTCTTGTTTCGAATAGTATGTAACACTTTCACTCTATTAATAATATTAAACCCTTTAGATTATCAAATGCGTACAAAATAATTGATCATACAAAATTTGATTATCAAACAAATTTTTAATAAATTAATTTCTAATAGTTAGTATAATTCATTTCATCTTAATTTTTCAATACAGTTTTAACCCCTAAGCCAAAGCCCACAACAAGTTTTAAGATATATATTATTCTAATGGCCGTTTGAGGTGTTTTTTTATTTATCAATACTCATAAATGATTAAATTTTTTTAAAAAAAGGTCGTTTGAAGTACTTTTTTTAGTTTGACTCTGAAATAATAATTCAAATTGGTGACCGTAAATAAAAGAGATTAGCCTCAAACAAAATAATCATTTGATTTTGAGGTACTTCCTAGCAGGTTTATACTCAAAATTTGCTCAGTTTATCTCATATTTGCTTAATTAATTTAATGATTGGAATCCCTTCAAATTCACTACATTTATCATCATTTGCAAGAGAAAGTAATTAAGCAAATATTATATTACTTCAGCATTTGCATTAATTAACAATTATGAACACAAACCCGAGCAAGAAAGCAGTAGGGAAAAAAAAAAAAAAAAGACCGAAAAACAGAATACTGAATTTCATAAAAATACACATTTAATTCAACTCTGACCTTCAGGACCCAAAATACCGTTAACAATCGACGTAGCAATGAGAACTCCGACGACCTCAGCTCCGGCGACGGCCCCAGCCTGCGATAGCGCTCCGAAATTCAGCGCCGATTCGATCTCTTTCTCCGCCGATTCAATCCCTCTCTCCGCCGCCTTCATCCCCTGCTCCGCCGCCACGATCTCCCTCTCCGCCGTCTCGATTCCTTTCTCCGCCGCCTCGAATCCTTCCCTCACGATCTCCTCCGCCTCCGCCTCCGCCTTCTTCAGCTTCTTCCTCAGCCCGAACAGAGGAATGTCCTCCGCCATTGAAGGATTCTCTCTCCCCACGACCGCCGCCGCCGCCGCTCCCGCGGTCAGAAACAATAGTGCCTGTCGGCGCGTTGGATATTCCGGCGGGGAGGTGACTGCGGCGGCGCGGACGGTGGTGGCTAATCGGCATCGTGGTCGGAGGATTTGGAGGATGGGTGAGATTGTGGAGGCCATTGCTTTTTCTCTCTCCCACTGTGAAGTTGTTTGGAGCAAATTTCTAATCCTTTCAACACGACAACGCAATGACAGCGGTTCGTTTTCCTCTAAAATCTAGTTACCGGAAATACCCTTGTGTTCAACCACAACCATCTGACACGTCAACAATCGTAAGGCTAAAAGCGGGTTTTCATTGAAATGCATTTTCAGCTAAAATTATAGTTTATTACCGCTCTCAACTTAATCTCGATTTTCGAAATCAAGTAAATTGGATTATCACAAAAGAATAAAATCAGTGCGTAAGCAATCTTTTTGATAATTTAAGTGTTTGTTTCCATTGATGCACTTTTTTTAATTAACAAATTCTATATTTCGGATATGTAGAATTATTAGGTTCCACTTATATTATTTATTCTCTTTTACACATTCACATATATAAAATGTTTCTCTTTTAAGAGTTTAAAATTAGTCTTTATTGTTTATCAACATTTTTTTTCTCTCTCTTTTGATTTTTTTTTTTAGAAAGATTGAATCATTTTTTCTTAATTGTGAATAATAGAATTTAAACCAAGAAAATAAAAGTTAAAATTGGTTTATATAATTTTTTTTTAAAAATTATGATTTAGTTTTTATAGTTTCAAAAATTATAATTTAATAAAAATTTTAAAAAAAATTAAAATTAGTTCATGTGTGTTTATAATTATTACTGAACTAAACATCTTTATGCAATTATTCGTGCTTTAAAAATATGACTGTTTATCTAATCGATCACTTAATTTACGTTGTCATTAAAGTTAATTAAATAGTTTTATCAAATTTTAATAATTAATTCATAACTTTTAAAATAAGAGAATTAAATTATAATTTCTAATTTTTTTAGTACGAGAGAAATAATTTATACATAAAAGATACTACACCAAATAAGAAAATCAACAATGTCATGGATTCATTTGATATAAAGATAAAACTTATAATTTATCAAGAAAATTATACAATTTTAGTCATTATATTTTTTTTAAGGGTCCTTTAAAAAAAAGTTTTATTTTTTTTGAGTATTACAAATTTAGTTAGGAGGTTTTATAATAAGAATCGCGTTTTCCGCCCAAAAGGGGGTTTTGTAGCTCGAAGTGCGGAAGCCTCCACCCTACACCATTTTCTCTTAAGCTCGGAAATCATAGCCATGGCCGACGAGGCTCCAAGATCGGAGGTCACAGTGACGGCGGAGAAACCAAAACTGGACGAAACCCTAAACAACAGTGAGGCCACCACTGAGTCCAATGCTCAGGTTGGCGTCGAGCCGGTTTCCAATTCTCCGAGCAAGAAGAAGGCCGTTACTGAAGCCGCTGCTCAGACCTCTGATGGAAGCGGCGAGGAATCATTGAAGCTTGCGGAGGAGCTGCTGGACAAGGGATCCAAGGCCATGAAGGATAATGATTTCGTCGAGGCTGTCGATTGCTTCAGCCGTGCCCTTGAGATCAGGTTAGGTTTTTGCTTTTTGTTTCTTTTCACTGTCTTTTCAATTTCTGTTTGATTATGAATTGAACTATGGGAAGATGATGAAAGCTCAGTTTCTGGTACTCTTCGAGTGTAAATGCTGATTTGTTGCAACTACTTCACCCTCTTAGTCTTTTTTTGAATTTTCATCTTTAGGGTTTATTTCGGTTTTCTGTAGCGGTGACTGTAGATTTTTGCTCCAAACTCATTTTCAATTTGAAACTTCAAGTTTCTTTCATTGAAGATCAACCGCTCGTTAACAGTATTGATATATGTTAATGAGTTTTTACAAGTTGTTTATTTCTTGTTTTTACAAGTTGGTAATCCAGTTCTACACCACCATCATGGTTCAATCCTGAAAATTGGTATTTGACTCTTATTATATGAGAGTAGTAGTGCCCTCTACCTACGTACATGTTGTACTTATCTTTAAGTATTATTTTTATTTGTTCATATATTTTTTTTTTTGCATACAGGAAACTGTTGCTCAGTTTATTTCTAGTCTAGAATACCTGGTGTGAACATGTCTCTTTTAGGATGTGAAGAGTATATTCTTAAACCACTAGCATTTAGATACTTGAATTCATCTTGAATCCTTTGAATCGTTTTTCTCTAGTATTAATCTTGAAAATACTGCATTTCAGTGCTGCTCATTATAGTGAACTGGCTCCAGAATGTGTCAAATTGTACTACAAATATGGATGTGCTTTACTGTACAAAGCCCAGGAGGAAACAGATCCACTGGGAGCTGTCCCAAAGAAAGAAAGTGAATCCCATCAAGAATCCGACAAAGATGGAGAAGCATCAAAAGCTTCTGTTTCGAGCAATGCTGAGCTTGTCGATGGAGTTACAGATGATGGTTGGTATCTTCCTTTTGATGTCTCACTAATCTAGTTTCTAACTTACATTTTCCTTTTCTTTTTTGGTCTTGGACATTTTCATATGGTAGAGAAGACTAAGTTATATATATATTTATTTAAATTGAGATTTCTTTCATTTTTGGTTTTCCATGAAATAAATTATTTGGAAAATTGAAACATACGAAGTTTTCGTTCTTTTATTCTTTTATTTTTCTTGGCTATTTGCTTATTTACATTATTTTTAACCAAAATGAAACCACCTGGCATGCTGGTGCATAATGAATTCCCCTCTAATGTTTTGACTTAATGAAGATGATTCCACATTGATATGATATTCTCTCTCCCTCTTCCCCAATCCCTCCTGAAACAGAAAGAGAGAAATATTTATTCTTGAGCATTGAGGGACAGCAACATGCTTCTGGTTTTATTTTATCTTGATTTCGTTGATGTATTTCAATGAAAATCTAAGTGATGAATTTTGTGCTGTATAAGTAAAATGTACACTGAGCGAGCATGTATAAATCACTGGGCGTTTTATGGTGTCAATGTTTCATTATAGTACTTCAACTGAAATGTTACAAGCTCGATAGTTTTTTATTTATAATTGATTTATCTTCGTTATGATGTGATTTTTGCTTTGTTTCTTTCTCGTGAATAGCAATATCTTTCTATATTGCTTAGTTGGGATATACTTATTGATCATTAATGACCATCATCATTCCCTGTTTAGACACACCTACATGTTTGTTAGGTCTTCTGTCAAAGCCTCAATTAGAAATGTGTTTTCTGAAGAGGAGGAAGGAAGGAAATTCACCGTGAAGGTTATTGTCTAATAATTATATTTTGGACCAAGCTGTCTTTGGTTAAGTTTTCTGCTGTAAGTGTGTATACCAGTCTTGGTATTTGGGAGAGACTCACCCTCTCTAAAGGCAGTTAACTTTGAAACTCACATCTTGAAATTATCCTAGATCGTTATTACTATCTAGTGCCTTAACAGCTTCCACCTCATATTGGGTAGGTGGGCGTGTGTCTTGCCTTAATGGAGGTCATTTGATCTGAATCTTGATGATTGTCATACTTGGTGTAGTGACTTAGCGCAGTGAACACTCAAATACCTTTCCTTATGTCTTGCATGTAAGATTTTTCTTTTATATCCGTGATTGTCCGGGCCAGCTTGTGTGCAACTCAACTATTGTCATGAGACATACCACTTGAGCCTACAACATTTGGATGTCAAGGAAAGCCGTAGGAAATTAATTCCTGGGTAGGTGGCCACCATGGACCACCCTTCACCCCTATGTCTTGAATCTGTCTTCCTCTTTATTTCTTGTTTCCTTTTTCATTCTTTTCATTTGATGTCAGATGATGGCAGTATCTCTTTCGTTTCTTTTTCTTGTCTCTTTTCAAAGTGTTTATAGCAACATGATATAAATCTTTATGGTCTGCAGTATTTAGTTATTTATGAAGAATTACTTTTCTATGTGATATAGCATCTCACCTAATCTAGGCTTGCATCTTCTTTTGCATATCTAGTCTGGCTCTGTGCATCTTCTATAATTTTATCAATGCATATTGTGCTTTAGAAAATGCTGGTCGGTACATTATTGTAGAGTTGGTCAAGTGAAGTTTAAAATTAACATAAGTTTTGTTGTTTTAGTAACCAATGGAAATATTAACTAGTCTTTTAGGGATTTCTAAACCTTGTTTAACAAGTTATTGATGTCCAGTGCTTTACTTCTGATTGTATCCCCATTGTCACACTTGTAAATCATTGTCTTTTCATATATTGACCATTGATTTTTTATTTAATAGTAATTTATTCTCTCTACTCCTCTCTCTAAAACTCTCCCAAACCCTAAATCTCAAAAAGTTTTCCCTCCTCTTCCTCTGGCGCCATAGGGCAGTGGCGTTCTTTTTCTTCTCTCCTCGTTGACGCTAAACCTTTGTGCGTGTGTGATCCATCCTCTTCCAAATCCTCAAGAGCATCTTCGCACAACCATTCGCGAGAATCACTGGCTGCACACGATCTGCTCCTCGCACCAGCATCATAGCAAACACCAAGCGTCTTGCTCGCACTAGGATGCTTGCAAACATCGAGCTTCTCCAGGTGGACTTTTAGTGACATATGTGAGGTTCTCCTCGGATTTCTCTCTTTCACCTATTCAAAGGTTCTTTCCTCTTTCGTGGATGTTAGTTATGAGCTTTCTTCTCCATCAATAGAGCACACACAAGAAGTTTTTGACATGTGGGCTTCCCCATGCACATTATGGACGTGTGTAACTTTTTTTCTCCTTTCCATCCCCTTCTACAATGGTCAACCATTTCATGCATTGCCTTTTTTTTTTTAAACAAGGGTAACCACGCTCATCCCTATGACAAGTACCGGTAGACATCAAAGGAATGGAGTGACTGGAGGTGTCTACAAATTAATGTCACTGGTGAGTCTCGAACTTGGATTTCATGCACTGCCATTGGGAACAAGACGTTGTAGTAAATAAATTTTGGAGGCTTATTCGACTGCCATACATTCTCGCCAGAATAGCTCCGTCAAGGTTTCAATTATCAGTATTTGATTTTTTCTCCTCCCTAAGTATGGCCCCTGGCTTAACCATCATTCCAAAGAATGGAAAGATTTCCAACACAGAGGCGCCGAAAACCTATTTCTACACCACCATTGGATCCGTCAAGGCTATCTTACTCGAGTATTGGGCAGCGATATCAATAGATGTAGAAGGGCTAGCGATCGAGTTTCATCTATCATTTTCTGGATCAACAAGAAAAATTATTAGGTATCTCTTGGTAACATCGCGATAGACATACATGCCCATCTCTTACCCACTCTTTGTTTCCCACACATTTTAGGTCTTGTCTTTCACCGTTTTATCATATGTATTTTGCTCTTTGATTGGCTGATATCACATTTTCGATGAGTATTTAACACTTTTACTTTTTCAATGAAATCGTTTCTCTTCTCTATGAGAAGAAGAAAAAAAAGTTATAAAAGAAATCTTTATGAGATCTTTTGTCTGCCTATTTCCTAAGAAAAGTTCGATGAGGAAGGTTGGGGATTTTCGTCCATTTAGTCCTGTGACGAGTGTCTACAAGATTATTTATTGCTAAGGTTTTGGAAAATAGGTTGTGGATTGTTCTCCCTTCTACCATCTCGAACTCTGAAGAAGCTTTCATAGTCAGTAGACAAATTGTGGATCAAGCGCTCATCGCGAGCGCATTTCTTTCATCTTTAGTTTGGTGATGATACTCTGTCTTTCTCTTCCCAGGAGAAAAAAAGTGACAGAGGTTATGACTCACCACAAGTTAATGGATGTAGCCTAAAAATCACCCAAAAGACTAAAGGTGGGGAATCTTCGAGAATAACACCATAACTTCTTTATTGATGAACAATCATGGAGTGGCTTAAGTGGCCAAAGAAGACATTGGGATGCTTAAGGTGATGAGTTCAATCTATGGTGGCCACCTACCTAGGAATTAATTTATGTGAGTTTCCTTAACATCCAAATGTTGTAGGATCAGGCATTATGTCCATGACATTAGTCGAGGTGCATGCAAGTTGGCCTGCATAGTCACGGATATAAAAAAAAAAATATTTATTGATGATTCAAATTATCCAAATACATGAGACGAGCTCCCTATTTAAGGGTAAAACTAATTAAACCCAAAGTTAACTCACTTTCCTATTTAGTAACCTCCATCATTCTAGAAGCTATGATTTTTTATTGTGTTAGTTATTGCTGGTTTATTTTCTTTTTAGGTTATCTCTTGAGAAGCTTTTTGACCTTCTATTTTCCTTGTTTTTCTTTGAGACAGCGTCCAATAAGAAGGATCAGGATGGAGAAGAAGCTGCGGATGATAGTGATGCCGAGGACTTAGCAGATGCAGATGAAGACGAGTCTGACCTGGATTTAGCTTGGAAAATGCTAGATATTGCTAGAGCAATAGTTGAAAAAGACTCAGGTGACACGATGGAGAAAGTAGACATTTTGTCAGCCTTAGCAGAAGTTGCGCTAGAAAGAGGTACACACGTGCATTTTATATGGTTTGTGTTTTCTTTCTCCTCCAGTAAGAAAGAGATTTATCCCTCAATTTTAAAATTGGATTTTCTTTCTCCTTCATGTAGAGGACATTGAAACTTCCCTTAATGACTACCAGAAAGCATTATCAATTTTAGAAAGACTAGTTGAACCTGACAATCGACAGCTTGCTGAACTGTATCCCTCTTTCATATTCTAAAGCTCTTTTAAGCATTTTACATAGATCTTTTCTTTTAGAGAAGCATGTAAATAGAAGTGAATCTATACATAAAACTCAAGACTTTCAAATACTCTTAACCGAGATTTAAAAAAGGAAATACAGGTGCGTGCACACACACACTCATCTGTTTTCAAGGTAGCTGACCTTAAATTATGGTTTAAAATAATAGCCTTATGAATTTCTAGGAGCTTGTTAGAGTCTATGCTTCAACTTAGTGTACTATTTCATTGATATTTTAAAAACTACTCTTTATGGGAAGCTCTCTTGTAAATCCTCTTGACTTGGCAGGGCCTTCGCCTCCCTTTTTTTTGGTTCTCTTCTCTTTTGTAATGAAAGTTTCTTTTTTTTTTTTTGAAAAACAACTTACTATTGGTGTCGATAGTTGAATCCTATCACTTCTTTTCATGAGAGGAAAGTGTGCTTTGCATCCTTAAACTGAAAATTCTAGAAACTTCCGCATATGTCTGTGTCTCGAGTTTGGTTCGCAGCCGCAGGAAGCCATTTCATTTTGCCAGAAGGCAATATCAATTTGCAAGTCACGTATGCTGCGGCTTACTGAAGAAGTAAAGAGTGTCATTGTACCAACGACAGCTTCTTCTACTTCTGGATCAGAACCAGAGGTCCCATTATCCTCTGATGGCTCACGGACGACTGACAATGACAATGCTGCAACAGAGAAACAATCTGAGATTGAAACTCTATCTGGGCTTTTGGTTGAGCTAGAAAAGAAGGTGAGTTTAGATTATAACTTGGAAAGTAATTACTACGACCGAGAAATGTGAAATTCTTATAATTGTTTTCATGTTTGCAGCTTGAAGATCTTCAACAGCTAGCTTCAAACCCTAAGTCAATTCTCTCTGAGATCCTTGGGTTAGGATCGGCCAAGGCAAAGCTCGAAAATATCACACCCCCACTTCCGGCTGTGTTGAACTCCTCACAGATGGGTTCAGCTAACAGCAGTGGAGGATTTGATTCTCCTACTGTCTCAACTGCCCACACGAATGGCGGCACAGCTGGAGTGACGCACCTTGGTGTTGTCGGAAGGGGAGTGAAACGAGTATCGACAAATTCAGAGTCTGCTGACTCAAACCCTGCGAAGAAACCGGCAATAGATTCATCATCGCAAGATAAAGGCGATGGCAGTTCCGCTTGAAGTTTCTTGTATTCACTGTGAAATTAGATATCCCGAAAGTGCATAGCAGTAAAGCGAGATTCTTAGGTGAAAAGGAAAAGCTTCCTGTCTGTGGCTGGTATCCTTTTGATGCATGTTTGCATTATGTTGGACTAATATTTTACGCTAAATTATGTTTTTCCAGACTTAAAACTTAGATTTAGTTACCATCCAGAAGTTGTACGTAATAGACACATCCAGATTTTACAGTTTGTCACGTTTTCTTTTTAAGTACAACAATGGTGGAATAGAAGATTGATCTATCGATTTTTGGGATGATGATTAGCACTTCATCAACTGATTTATGCCTGAAGTGGTTTTACAGTTTTGGTGTTGTCCGGTTCTTTATTTAATATACCAGATACCTTAAGGGTATGTTTGGGTTTTTGTTTATGTAAATGGTTGAGTTAGCTATAATAACTTAACTCATGTTTGCCCCACTATTTATTATAGTCGGTGGTTACCTAAATTTACGTGTCCGTTTATTTAAACCTTATATATATTATTTTTGTTACAATAACTAGCTCCTCAAACACCGTTTATCATAACTCATGTTATAAGAACCTACTCTTCAAATACCATTTATAATAATCTACTGTTTATCATAATCCATCTTTTATCATAATTCTTCGCCTATTATAATCAAATCGGTGCTTCAAACACACCCTAAATTCCATATACTTTTGTAAATAAGAACTTACTATAAGATTTAAAATGTATATATTTTTCCACGTTAAAACTTTGGATTAATATTTCTAAGTTGTAATTTGATTTCATGTAGTTAAACTTTGGTATCTTTATTTATTTATTTTTTGTTTGAAATGCTGTAATTACAAATTGTTAAAAGATGACTGATCATTTGAACTATCTAAAATAATATTTACTTCATGTAAGATTTATAACCCATAAAAAATGATAGGGTTTAGAATTCTAAATGATACCTGTGGTAGGTCAATGAAGGGTTTAGAATTTTATCTTTTCTAAAGTGGTAGAGAATAATCGCCCTTTGGAATATTACAAAGAAAAATATAAAAAGTTAAGATCCTTTTTGCATTTGTTCGATTTTTTAGATAGTCCTTGATTTTTCTTTTGAGGAATAACTTATCTATACCCCCCACTTGAATTAGAATAGGTAACTTAAGAATTTATACCTTGACTTCGGCTCACACTTCCATTCTTTTATGTGATTATAAAAGGGTTAAATAAATTTATGTTAAGATTCATCCAAGTTTAAAGTAAGGCAAAAAAAAAAAAAAAAAAAAAAAAAAAAAAAAATGGTTAATCAGGGTGTTTCTCCACTAACTTTGGTGTTGATGGGTCGAACAGGGAATGGAAAAAGTGCAACTGGAAATAGCATTCTGGGAAGAAAAGTATTCATATCTAAGACTAGATCTTCAGGTGTTACAAGATCTTCAGAGTTGCAATCATGTGTGTGGAAAGATGGGAGAGTCATAAATGTTATAGACACTCCAGGTAATTTACAAAACAACCTATTAATATTTTTAGTACGGTTAAGTTTACACTCATCTTAATTATTTTTACTCGACACAACGGTAATTGGATGTTAAGAAAATCCGTTAGAAGTTATTTCATGAATAGTGTTTACCATATATTGAATACGATATACTACTAATTATTTGAAATCGTTATTTCTTAATTTTAAAAAGAAATTGATGGGGGAGGAGTCAAACTTAGAACCCTTAGTTTTATTTACTAGATCATGTATACTCTTGTTGATTTTTCATTTGGAATTGTTAAATTAAATATAGGTTTCTTGCTTAATATATCATTCTTTTAAAAAAATCTGTTGCTGCGGTTCTAAATGTTTTTAAATCTCTTATAAATTACCATTTTTAAACTTAGAATGTCACTTTTACAAAAAGTTGATTTTTTTTTCAAAGATTTCAACCATATGATCTGATCTTGATTGATGTTATATATTTTATTTGAGTTGACCTAGTGCGTGTTTGGATGAAGTTTTAGATGAGAAATTAGTTTAAAAAGTTATTTTGGATAGTTAGAAAATAAGATTTTTATAATACCTCATTTGGATATAGATTTTTATGGAGAAGATGTGGCCAAAAGCTCGTTCGAATATATGTGTGTGTGTGTTTTTTTTTGTAGAGGAATTTGTGATAGTAGGAAGTGGATTTGAAATGAGTTATTTTGAGTAGTTAAAAACAAATGATTACAAATAAGTGGTTAAATATGAGTTATTTTGAATAATTAAAAATGAGTTAAAAATGAAAAGTTATTGTTAATAGTTAAAAATGAATAATTAAAAATAAGTGGTTAGAGATGAAAATTTATTTTGATTAGTTATAAAATAAGATATATTTTAAGTAGTTATAATAATTCGTTTGGATGTGATTTTTTTAGTAGTAGTCATGCTCAATCTAATTTTTTCTTAAATTTGACCAACACCTTAAGTTTTAATTGACTCAGGGAAAGAAGTTGATCTAGAAAACAAAAGTTCATATTTCACTTCTTTTAAAATTCCTATAAAATTGGTACAAATTTAAAATTTCCTTTTTGTTCTTTCTAAAATTCGGTCTGCTATGGGATCTAGACTTATAGTCAACCAATTTTAACATTTACCAACAAATAAACTGGACTAAAATTATAAATAAGAATAATAGTTGAATAAGCTTGTTGTAACGTAAAAAAACAACCATGAAATTATAGATTTGAGTTCTCCTTTTTTTAATGTTGTTGAATAATAAAATATATTTTAAAAAGATTATGGATTCAAATCGAAGAAGAGTATTTATTTCAACATTAAATGCGAAATGAATTTTCGCCACCATGCAGGAGTTTTCGATTCATCAGTTGGAGCAGAGTATATTGCTAGAGAAATCGTGAAATGCATTGATCTAGTGAAAGAGGGTATTCATGCAGTTATCTTGGTTTTCTCAGTGAAGACTCGTTTCTCACAAGAAGAAGGGGCAACCATCCGAACCCTACAAACTTTGTTCGGAACAAAGATCGTGGACTTTGTCATTGTGTTGTTCACTGGAGGAGACGAGCTCGAGGATAACGAGGACACATTCGACGATTACTTGGGTCGGGATTGCCCAACAGCATTGAAGGATATCATAGCTGCGTGCAAGAACCGCTGCATAGTTTTTGATAACAAGACTAAGGATGAAAAAAAAAAGGTTCAACAAGTGGAGAATTTAATGAAGATGGTGAATGATGTAATATCTCTGAATGGAGGAAAGGCCTACACACATGGCTTGTTTTCTAATGTCAAGTTTGAGGCCAAGTTACAAGATGTCAAAACCAAGCTTGAACAACAACTTGAATCTGAAAGACAAGCAAGAATTAAAGCAGAGCAAAGAGCACAAGAGATTCAAAATCAATCTACCAATGAAATTCGAGTACTCAATGAACGCTTGCGCTCCAGACTTGAAAGACCGCCATCTCCACGGGGTGGCTGCGGCGGCGGAAGTTGTATTATATCATGATTGCAATTTCAGTGATCCTCTTCATTAACTTGTACTAATTAAATATTCTCACCTGCATAGTTTGAATAAAAAGATAGTAAATGAAGCTATCACAATTTAACTATCTTTTAAAGATATGAAATACAAATATATTTGGATATTCATATCTTCTATTAAGTATTAACTACAAAATTTAAATTTTGAACACATTTGATGAATCGCTCATATATCAACTTTCATGAAACTGCTTAGTGTGTGACCTTCAAATACTACTTATCTTTCCTTTGGAAGGAAAAATACAAGAAATTAACTGCCTCAAACAGACTATGTACCTCCTAATACCTAAAACAAAGAGAAAATGAGGCATTTAAACTGTGTGAAAAACCTTCAAATTTGGGCCCTGCTGCATGTGTCAAGGTTGTGCCTCTATATTGTGATAATAAAATGAGAGAAGATATATCCAAAATATGAATGATAAAATGATACTATTGTTGTATTGAAGTAGTGAATGATAAAATGATAAAATTATAGAAATGTAATACAAAGACTAAAACATTCTTAGGTAGTTAACCATTAACATATTGAATATCGTGTGAGAGGCACTCTAAAGCACCGCGGCACTCGACTTGACTATATAAGTCAAGGAGAACAATATATGTTAGAATTGTTTGAAACCAATGCATTAATTTGAGTTAAATTTCCAATGCCAACACAAGAGCAATGCCTCGAATCTAAGACCTTTTGGTCATTAAGTGTATACCGATGCCGTTTGAGCTATTGGTTTTGTTGGCCAAGGAAATGGTGATTTGAACCTATAATATTATACACTAAAAATAATATTGACCAGCTTGAGGAAGAAAATAAAAGATAAATAAAAATAATATCTCAGATTATTTTTAGAACAAGATAGTAGTAATCATATCTTAATTTTTCAGTCAATCTAAACAGAGTTGGATTATAGCATTTTCGGTCAAAAAGTTTAAGGTTAAGTCTTTCATCTACATCTCACGATGTCGAAAATATATATATAAAGTCATACAGGTAAAGCTTTTTATTTTTAGTAGAATTAAAGAGTCCAATCGTTCTTTGGAAAATTATTAGGAAAGCAAAAATACAAAAAAAGTTAAAATTCCTTTTATATTTGTTCGATTTTAGTGATATTCCTTGATTTTTCTTTTTGAGGAATAACTTATCTCTACTCCACTTGAATCATGGTTATGTTACATCCACCCAAAGAGACCCTTTGATGAATGGGTAAACTTTAGAATTTATACCTTGATTTTGGCTCACACTTCCATTCTTCTATGTGATTATAAAAAGGAAAAATTAATTTATCTTATAATTCATCTTCTTCAAGTTTAAAGTAGGGCCAACAAAAAAAAATCATAGAAAATGGTTTATCACAGTGTTTCTCCACTAACTTTGGTGTTGATGGGTCGCACAGGAAATGGAAAAAGAGCAACAGGAAACAACAGTATTCTTGGAAGAAAGGCATTCGTATCTAAACCTAAATCTTCGCGTGTTACAAAATCTTCTCAGTTGCAATCACGTGCTGCAAATGAATATGACATAGGTGAAATTATTTTAGAAATTGTGCTGCAAATGTAATATAAAAGGTAAAATGTGCTGCTGATGATAAATTCTCTTATAAATAGGTGTTTACCAGGAATGGAATATAATTTATTAACAATTTCTTTAATTAAACTTAATGTTTCTTAATTAAGAAAACAATTTGACGGTGAAGAATTCAGACCTACAACCCTTGGTTTTAATTACTAAATCATGTCACTTGAGCACCTCATTCTTTGTTGATTTTTTATTTGAAATTTTCGAATTCAATGTAGCTTTTTCTCTTTCTTTTCAAAAGAATGCTCTATATTCCATTAAAAAAACAAAATTGTTGATGATATTCACAATGTTTATAAATCTCTTATATGTTGATATATTTTTCAACTTAGTATGTCACTTTTACAAAAGTTGATTTTTTCCCCAAGATTTAAAATTATGATCTAATCTTAATTGATCTAGAAAAGAAAAGTTAAATTTCTAATAAAATTGGTACAATTTTAAACTTTCTTTTTATTCTTTCTAAATTTAGGTCTATTATGGGATCTAGGCTTATCGCGAACCAATTTTAACATTTACCAACAAACGAACTAGATTAATTAAAGCAGAACACAGACTACAAGAGATTCAAAATCAATCTATCAATGAAATTCAAGTACTCAATGATCGTCTACGCTCTGCACTTGAAAGACCACCAACTGTGCTACTTCCACCACGCTGTTGACGTCGTGCCGACTGTGTTATATTGTGATTCTATTTTCACTACAATTCAATAGTCTGTACTAATTAAATATTATTACGTACATATTTTAAATAAAATTGATGGAAAATGAAGCTATCGCAATGGAGCTATTGTTAATAATTGGTTTCAAATTATCTACCGTTATTTAATTTAATATTAGGTTTAAATGAGTAATTTTGATATACTTAATTGAAGTTTATGAGTTAGTAATTGAATAATGAAAATCATTAATTTAATTGTTCCAATTTAGGCAAAATTAGAACTAGTCCAATTTTAAGGATTAAATTAAACTATAAAAATTAGTTAAATGGTTTTTTTTTTTTTTGAATACGAGGGAGGGCGACAAATACTGGTTCTCGGGCTTGAACCTGTGACACTGTTGTTAAACTAATTTACAACCAAACAATGAAACTATTGCACAACTCATCCATTTGGTAGTTAAATGGTTGTTAGTAATCTTGATTACCTAAATCCATTTTTATTGCATCCATTATTTTAGTATAAATAAACTATGCATGGAATAGGTTTATCGAGAGGAATTAAGCATCATAAACAAATTTTATTGTTGAGAGTTTAGCAATTATGAGAATTGGTAAAGTATGAGATTGAGAAAATTGATTTAATTTAGAGAGAAACTAAATGAAGAGAGAGAAAGCGTGAGAAGGTCCTCTCTCTCTCTCTTCCAGTATCTTTGTAATTTCAAGTCCCATTTGTAAAGAATAACAATATACACGACGTCGTTTCGTAAAGAATCATTTAATCAGAAAAAAGGTAAATTACACCAAATGCTGAGTTTCCTTGATATGATAGATAATGTCGAATAATATTGTGTGGTTAAGGCCTAAATGACCTTTGCAATTGGAATGGGTAGTTAGGGATCGAACCACTTAAAATCTCTTGTCATCGTAGCTAATGAATCTTTTTAATATGCCTTTTTATGAATTCTTTTTTATGTGTTATTACGAAAATTTGGACAACAAGTAACTTTAACTTTAATTGACCCTAAAATCTTTAATTTGCAATTTAAAAAAGAATATCACAACTTAATGGATTGGTGAATGAGTTTATAACAATTATTTTTAATGATATGAATTACAAATATATTGAAATTTTATACCTGCAAACTAACTATTGATTTTAAAATTTTGAACACGTATAACGTTCGTGAAATTTCAATACTACTTATCTAATCCTCATTTTGTTGGTAATTGTAGAGAAATTGTAATTGAAATTCACCTTTTTTTTTCTTTTTTTTTTTTTTGTTAAATTATCCGAACTATAAAGATTTTGTCTAGGTTATTTCTAAACTTTGAAAATGTTCAAAAATACTCCTAAACTTTACCAAAGGGAACTTGCATTGTATAACAACTTTTATATCACAGTTTACAATTATAACAACTTTTTGAAAATAATTCATTTATAGCAAATTCTACTTAGTTTTTAAAAAATCTCTATTTACCCTTTTTTATCGAAAACTTTGATAGAATATATCATTCTCTAGTGATGGAAGTCTATCAATTTTATCAGTAATTGATTCTATCAACCTTTATTGATAAAATCTAATAGAAATCTATCAATTTACTATATTTATAAGTAATTGATTCTATCCAACCTCTATTGATAGAATCTATCAATATGGAAGTCAATCAATTTACATTTTTTTATATATGTGCAAACATTTTCATTATTGTGTTATTCATAGAATATTTTAGCCTTTGTAATATACATGCAAAAAACTCTCCACCAAATGCTTCTTAAATACCCTTACCATTAAAAGTTGAATGGAAAACGGTAAAATTTTGTTTAAAAAATTCTCATAAACTTAAACAGTTTTTTTTTTTTAAAAATAACATTGGCTATAAAATTTTATAAAATATTTTTATAGATAAGATATATATATATATATTTTTAAATATCACTCAATTGTAAAAGTTGTTTTTTTCTATGTAGTTTTAACTTATAAATTAATTTTATGTCTCAATATTAACGGTTTAATTAATTGAATAATTAGTTTGATATTGAAATTAATTTTTTAATATATTTTTTCTATCATTTATTTTATGGATTTATCATTTTACTTTTATTTTTTGATGTATATAAAGTAGGGGTATACATGGAATTGAGTTAAGGAGATTTTTTGGGACAAATCCAAAATTTTGGGTTGGTGAATCCATCCATCCATCCGTCCAACTATGTTTGAGTATTAAATTTGGTTGGATTAGTTCGGGTTTAGGGTTATTTGAATATTTATAATAAAAAGTCATTGAATGTTAGCTTAACCGATTAGTTGCACTATTAATTATAATGTGTTATAAAATTTCAAATTTAATGTTATATTAGCTATTGATAAAAAAAAAATTCAAAAGTTTAAATAAATCAAAAGGTTGTAAATGAATTCTAAAATCTAGTTTTGATTTTGATTTTTTTTTTGTTAACTACTGGTTGGGGACAATTTCGATACAACATTAAATAAAAAAAATCTTAATTTAGAAAGCAATTAAGAAATTAGCGAGATTTTATTTTTCATCTTTAAAGTTTGACATTGAATTCAAATAGTTATGAAATAAATTATTTGAATAATTCAAATTAGTAATCGATCTCACCAAATAAATCAATGATAAGTTAACATTCAATTTTAATTTTAAAGAAGTGAATAAATCTCTATCTTGAACCTTCTCAATTTAGGTTTTCAAAATCATCCCAACAATAGTTAAATTAAAAATATATAATTTAAAAAAATGATTTCAACAAAAATTTAGTCCTTTTTTCGTATTTGATTAATTTTGATGATTATACTTATTAATTTAAAATTTCTCATCAAATAGTGTAGGATCTTTCAAATAATATATGTATATTTATTGTTATTAATTTTCATGAATGAAAAGAAAGAAGAATAATTATTTTAGAGTAAGAATTTCTTTTAATATTTTTGAACAGTCAATGTCATATTTATTCAAACAGAATTTTAACATTTTTCATTCAAAATTTAATGGTGAAAATGTTTTTTTTAATAAGTTTTATAACCAAGGGTAGGGACATTTTTTTTAAACACAACTTTAACCGTTTACATCCAAATTTAATGACAATAGCACTCTTGAAATATTTTGTAAGGTTTCGAGAGTAATTTTGAAACTTTTCAAAATTTAGGTATAATGCTGACAAAAACTCCATAATTCACCAGTATGTTTGATAATTTAACTTTCTTTTAAAATAAATACAAATTCTAATAAAAATTTAACTGTAAAACTATTCCTTCATTTAAAATCAATTAAAAATCTTTACAATTGATCCCAATGCTATGTTTCATTGGTTCATGTACGTTATTATTCTTAATAAATTCAATCCAATTTGATGGATTGAATTGAGATAAAAATATTCTTAACCATTTAACATCGTGTGAGAGGCACACTAAAAGCACCGCGACACTCGACTTGATTGAAGCACACGAATTATTTTATTATTATTATTTTGTTTTTTTGAGATTAGAAGGGTGAGAGACTCGAACCTAAGATCTTTTAGTCATTAAGTGTATATCGATACCGCTTGAGCTACAGTTATTGTTGACCAAGAAAATAGTGATTTGAACTCATAATTTTATACACTAAAAATAATATTGACTAGCTTGAGGAGGGAAAAAAAAGATAAATAAAAATAATATCTCAAATTATTTTTAGAACAAGATACTAGTAATCATATCTTAATTTTTCGGTTAATCTAAACATAGTTGGATTATAGCATCTTCGCCTAAAAACTTTGAGGTTCAAGTCTTTCATTGATCCTCATCTCACTTGATGTTGACAAAATATATATAAAGTCATATACGGGTGCTAAAAAATATAAAGCATTTTATTTTTAGTAGAGTTAAATAATCTAATCGTTCTTTGGAATATTATTAAAAAAGCTATATAAATAAATAAAAAGTTCGATTTTAGTGATATTCCTTGATTTTTTTTTTTTTTTGAGGAATAACTTATCTCTACTCCACTTGAATCATGGTTGTGTTACATCCAGCAAAAGAGACCCTTTGATGAATGGGTAACTTTAGAATTTATACCTTGATTTTGGCTCACACTTCCATTCTTTTATGTGATTATAAAAAGGAAAAATAAATTTATCTTACAATTCATCTTCTTCAGGTTTAAAGTAAGGCCAAAAAAAAAAAAATCATAAAAATGGTTTATCAGGGTGCTTCTCCACTAACTTTGGTGTTGATGGGTCGTACAGGAAATGGAAAAAGTGCAACCGGAAACAGTATTCTTGGAAGAAAGGCATTCATATCTAAAACTAGATCTTCGGGTGTTACAAAATCTTCTGAGTTGCAATCATGTGTTAGGAAAGATGGGAGAGTCATAAATGTTATAGACACTCCAGGTAATTTACTAAAGAATTATCAAATATAGGCTCATCTTGATTATTTTTATAAGACACTATTTGATTCTATGTGAACACTACTACAATTTTAGCTTTTTATGACAATTTTTAATTGTCATAACTAACTTACTATGACAATTATGTCTAAAATCTTCTTTGTCATAGTATCCCGTGTCATGGTAAGTTTTTTATGACATATAATACAGTGTCATAAAATATAATTTATGACAGTTATAAAATTGTCATGAATGTTTTTTCACGACAGTTAAAAATTGTCATGAATAAATGAAAAATAAGCTTTATAATATCTATTTATGACATTTTATAATTGTCATAAATTACGTTATTTTTGTAATTTTAACTTTTATTACCATGACAGTTTTAGAATGTCATAAAATAGAGTTATTTTTCCAAATAAAATTTATCATAAATTGTCATAATTTTTATTTCTTGATAGTTTAAAATTGTCATAAAATAGATAACATGACTATTGTGATAGTCTTGATAATATTTTAAAGTTGTCATAAATTAGATTTCATGACAATTGTAATAATCATGATTTTTGTTTCATGATAGTTTAAAGTTGTCATAAAAGGTATATCATGACAGTTTATTTTAAATATGAGAATTTGATATATTCTATTAATTTATTCATTTAATTCATGCTAATTAAAATAAAATCTGTCAATAATTGGGTATTTAAAAAATAATATCACAATCCACATAAAAAAACAAATAGATTTCGTTGATCACAATACAAATAAAATATTAACAAATTCTATACAAAATAGTATAATATACATAAAAGTAGTAAAGTAAATTACACCGAATGTTTCATAAATCCTAGAATGAACATCGAATTCTTTGGCAAGTCGTACGTACTTGAAAACTTGGACGATAACCGTCCATGCAAACGATCCTTGCCGTGAACAAAATACCTACACAAGATAAAATTACAAACTCCTAAAAGTTTTAAAGGTTGAAACAAGCAAGCGACCTTATACTACTAACTATCCATGTCAGGATAAAAATAGTTCACAAAAGGCAAAACAAACAATACTCAATTTAGGTATATGAGTTCATTGTATCAATATATAAACAACAAAATGAAAATATAATTATAATTTCTCAATCTTGCTAAATTAAAAATCAATACTTACTTACAATCATATTATACTTAAATCAAGTAACAACACAAATGAAATGACCACATAACTATGAAAAACTCAAGTCATGTTAACAATAAAAAAGGCAATATTAAAATTGTCAATAATTATGTATTTATAAAATAATGTCTCAATTCACATGGAAATAACATGCCTTAGATGAACAGGGTCCTCGTCAAAATCTATTAAGCAACCTCATAATGCCTAAAAAGTATTGATAAATGGATTATCAAGATAATAACTAGAGATCAAAACTTAGAGTCTAAACTTAAACAAAGTCCAAAAATTCAAAATTTAATGCTTCTTTAGTAATATAATTTGATATCAAAAGGAAAAGTTATATTATCTGACTTATGAAGGTTAGTATTTTGGTTGAAGGGTTTGGCAAACCAAGAAAGTATAAGGAAGGATGTGTTTAGCATAATGCAAATAGTATGGTGAAACCACAAACTATAACAAAATTAGCAACAAAAATAATAAAAGAAAAATGGCAAAAAAATAAAGAATCTTCATGTCAAGAACATATTGAGGTTGAAGCATATTAAAAGCTTAAAAATAGTTGCTATAAACTTGCGACAATAAAATTAAAGTTAGAGTTACTAGATAAGAACTTGATTGATGAGCATCCATTTGATCGTACGGTAGAAATGTTGATTGATATCCTCCTCCCAACTTTGGAAACTATCAACTGAGCTCAAAATCATAAAACTTAAGAAAGAAAAAGTGATAGGCATAAAAATAAACAACTTTGTGTCTAGTGCATGTCATCCTCTAAATAATTTAGAGATCATGAAAATTATCAATAAGCTCCACCACAATCAATACAACTTGTAATGATCACTAAATATGCAAATTCACGACTTAGAAAAATGATTTAATTTTACAGAGTGCATAAATATCTAAGATACAAAACTTTGAAAATGCCTAAAAATAATAATGCATAAAGGAACTAGATATCTAAAGTAACATTTCCAAAAATATTATTAAAAAAAATAGCACAATAGAATCTGAAGGACATGTACTATAATCCATCTTCATTAAAGGTGAATCTTCATTCTTAATAAACTAACCTCATCTAGAACAAGGTTGAGATCTTCAGCTCCCAACCCAATCAGAATAAGTGCATCTGTTCCAAATATTAAGAAAATAAATGAGTATAATGCTTTAAAATGCCAATGGACTAGAAGCTTAATTTTTTGTGTCAACAAATAATGGGGCCGGTTCTTCAAATTCTTCGAGAGTTGATGCGATGCTTTTCTAGTCACCATGGTCGGATCTTTGGTTTATGTTAGGGCTTGCATCTGAAGCCAACAAAGAAAAGGCTTGTAACAAGGGAGAGAAAGTGATGAAGCTAATTATGAGTGACTTCAAATTCATCTCCTCACTTTGCAAATACACTATAGTCGAGAAAAAGAAAATCATTGATTTGGTTGGGAAAAAACTAAAACTTAATTTTGAAATTGATAACTAAATAAAAAATTATAACAATTATGTATCCTAAACTTCAAACAATTCAAAACAATCCCAAATTTAGTCACATGCGAACAAAGAAAGAGAGAAAATAGAAAGCAACATACATATTGTAGCTACTGCCTTAAACCAAGGGCCAATGCCTTAAACACATTTGTTCCTCACAGCACACCTCTATCTAAGAGTAAAGCATCATCAAACGTACCCATCAAACTGTATGTTACACAACAAACTAATTACAGCAAATCCATACACCCGAACTCATGCTAACCTTATCCATGAAAACTCTCAAGCTTAAGAACTCACATACTACTTTGTCTAGTTCGAAAAACTATAGCATAAAGCAAGTAAATACTCACAAAATTGAAACATGACATGAGGATATATCCATATAAACAATATCATGGTGAATTTAGAATACCTTAAATTCTATCATCAAATCCTTGAACTTTTTTGTCGAGGTCCTGTCATTCAAAATATAATTCTACCATGAGAAATATTTTAATTAAATTGTTTCTTATCTAAAAAAAAAAAAGAAGTAACCAATAAAAAAATCTAAATAATACTAAAAAAAACTTCCAACGACTACAAACCTTACAAACGTCTACACAATTCTATACCTTGCTAGAAAAATGCTACAAAGTATCAAAACTCATGAATCCAACTTTAATTTAGGGTGAGTGGTTGAAATCAAAATCTAAAAAGTCGCAAATATATTCCAAATCAGGACAACTACCCAAAACACCACTGAAACTATCACTTACCACGCCACGAAGAAGCCCACTGCCCAAACACTTCAATTGCTAGTTGTGCTGCTAGAGGAAAGAGAATGGTAAATTTAAGGGTTAACATTTGTGGCTCTACCATTAACATAGAAAGCCACAGGCAGTAGACCACCCCAATGCAACATTTGTGACTCTACCATTAACATTTCGTAGACTAAATGTAATTAGTAACAAAGTATTGATAGACACCTCAATAGCAAGAACAAGAAGTACACTAAATAACCCAAAAACATATAGCCAAAAGATCTTCAATAAATCAAAAGTTCTTAAATCTCATCTGAAAATGGACAAACAACAAAGATGTAGTGCACAAATATCATCTCAAAATTCTACAAAACAATCAATGAAATCAAGAACTTCAAATTTCTAAGTTTATTTCTAAAGATAACCTTACATCTTCAACTTTATAAAACACTACTTTAATCTTCCAGAACAAAAGATATATTAATCCTTCCACACTCCAAATGGTATAAAAATAAATAAATTAAAGATAAAAAAAAATTGAGTAAATTGAAAGGAACTTTGTGGTGCCCATTAGTTTTCAAACAAAACTCAGAAGTAAACACACAATGTTATCGAAACCAGCAAATGTATTAACATATTAACGTGAGCTTGTATTGGAAACACATCACTTGGGTGAAGCAAGTATAAGATCAACAAGTATTAAGTGGTAGATGAACATGGATGGCTAAAGAAAACTTAAATGTGCAATCAAACAAGCAGTAGAATCCCAAGTTTTTTACAATGAAGAATTCAAATAAAATATGAGGCTTTACTGGTTTAAAAAAAAAAAAAAAAAAAGACAACACCTTTATCAATGTAGTAGCATCCTCCTCTACAGTCCCACCTATTTCTTCAATTGGAACAATACCTGAAATGCATGAGGTAAAAATCAAAAGAGAAGATGTGAAACTAAAAATCTAAGCACTCCAGGATTTTTTTATACTTGATTCCATCCATTTAAACACACAAAAACTATGAAGCTAAAAATCAAATGAATCAACCACCAACGAAGAAGTAAGATAAAATTCACCGCCTAAAATGATATAAATGGAAGAACGGACCTTATTCATTTGTTAACCTTAAGCCAAATTGAAAAAGTACTCAGAACAAGTTTTCTTAACTAAATTAAGCTTTGAACCTTACTTGAATCCTTCAAACTTAATTCAAATCTACAAACTCGAGCTTCAAGAATAAGGGATTAACCTAAGCCACTATATTAGAGTTGAAAAGAGTTTAAATGCACTATTACCTACTACTTTCCACCAAACGACCATGGAACCTTGCTGGTTGGATTCGAAGGTATTGAAAAGAGTAAAAAAACTACAAAAACGATTCACCAAAGTTTAGATACTACGAATACTTTCAAAATATAGCATCAAAGAATAATATAAAACAAACATTCAAGTAAAAGGACTCTACAATTATACCTTTGAAAGTTAAAGTAACAAAACCTAAAGTCTCCTTCAAAAAAAAATAACAAAAATTTCATCGTTATAAAACAATTTCCACAATTTGCCACTTTGCAAAAAATATTTCCAATTAGTTCCTTTTTCAAACTTTTCTTCGTTCCTTTCCCTATGCAAAATCTCCCTCCAATTCTTGTCCAATGTCTTATGGCCTTTGGATTCAAACCAATTTTCCAAATTCATATTTTCAACACTCAGTTAACATCGTGCATTGGAATGAGAAGGAAAAAAAAACACAAACAACGGTGATAATGCCTAATTTCAACTTTAAAGACATAAACTTTTCATCAGACAAAGACCCTATCATCTAACTTTAGGGAAAAATAAAAAATCTAAGGCAAGAGAGAGAGAGAGAGAGAGAGAATTTCCCCTACTTCCACCACAAATCTAAAGCAACAAAAGTTTAAGATATCCTTCCCCTTTACCCACACAAACCTTCATTAAAAACAAATAGCACATAAAGTGATAGTGATCCCAAATAAATCTTTCAGTAAGAAAAAGAAAGAAAGAAAATAGGTAAAAAGAAGAAGGAACCCGAAATTAAAGAAAACTTACTGGTGGAACCATGGCGACAGTTCGACATAGCCTTTTCGAAAACGATTTTAGCAATTTAGGGCTATTCCGGAGGGAAATTGCTGAAATCATCTACCATGGTTTGGCATAAACCAAGAATTAACGGAGAGAAATTTAAAAAAAAATGTGACTAGGGCTATGACGGAGGGAAATCGAGACTAAGAGGGAAATTGGGAAAATGACGGAGGGAGATGATTTTTCAATCTCCCAAAATGAAAGAATGCCCACTGTTTTTTTTAATCACAATTTGTATTTAATTGAAATTTCTAAATGTATTTTCTTTTAAGTTAAACACTAAATAATGACATTTAATAAATTGTCATAAATTTAAAATCTGCAAAATATTATGTTTTGCACTAAAAAAACGCGTCCTTTACATTTTTATGACAATTTTTCTTATTTTTAAAATTTTTTGGTTTAGTTATTCTGTCATGGAATACTTTGAAGGGTATCCCAAATTTGTAGTAGTGGAATGTAAAAAAAAAACTCGAAAGAATTTATTTTATAGATAGGTGTTTACTCTTAATTAAATATAATTTATTGATAATTTCTTTATTTAGATTTATTTCTTATTTAAGAAACAACTTGACAGCGAAGAAGAATTCAGACCTAGAACCCTTGGGTTTTAATCACTAAATCATGTCGCTTGAGCACCTAGCTCTTTGCTGATTTTTTTATTTGAAATTGTTAAATTCAATGTAGGTTTTTCTCTTTCTTTTCGAAAGAATGCTAAATATTTCATTTAAAAAAACAAAATTGTTGATGACATTCAAAATGTTCATAAATTTCTTATATATTAATATTTTTCAACTTAGTATGTCACTTTTACAAAAGTTTGAATTTTTTCCCAAGACTTCAACACTTTTTTTTTTTTTTGAAAACCGGGAAATCAGAGCTTTGCTCCCCTATATCCGGGGCACCACTGGTCTGTCTCTAGATTGTGGTATCGGAATACTTTGAAGGGTATTCTAGTTTAAGCGCTTTCCAGCGGTCTCGAACCAATGATCTCTCAAGGAAGCATACCTTGAAGTCCTTAGCCTCAACCGTTGGACTGCCTCTTGGGGACCCCAAGACTTCAACCTATCATCTAATCATAATTGATCTAGAAAACAAAAGTTAAATTTGTAATCAAATTTGTCCAATTTTAAATTTTCTTTTGTTTCTAAATTTCCGTATATTATGAGATCTAGGCTAATAGCCAATCAACTTCAATATTATGAGATCTAAATTTTCTTTTGTTTCTGAACAAACCTAGATTAAAATTGTCAACAAGAATAGTAGTTTTATAAGTGTATGCATTAAGGCAAAAAATAATATAACTATGGTGGTATCATATATGATCTAATAATCATGAGATTTCATATTCGAATTAGATTTTATATTCGAAAATTCTTCTACCCTAATGTTGTTGAATAATAAAAATTATTTGTGTTTTAAGAGATTATAAATTTAATTCGAATCAAAGTTTTTATTTGGACATTTGCCAAATGAATTATCGCATGCATGCAGGAGTTTTCGATTCATCAGTTGGAGCAGAGTATATTGCGAGAGAAATCGTGAAATGCGTTGATCTCGTGAAAGAGGGCATTCATGCAGTTATCTTAGTTTTCTCAGTGAGGACTCGTTTCTCACAAGAAGAAGAGGCAACCATCCAAATCCTACAAAATTTGTTCGGAACAAAGATCGTGGACTTTGTCATTGTGCTATTCACTGGAGGAGACGAGCTTGAGGATAACGAAGACACATTCGACGATTACTTGGGTCGAGATTGCCCGATGGCGTTGAAGGATATCATAGCCGCATGCAAGAACCGTTGCTTGGTTTTTGATAACAAGACTAGGGATGAAACAAAGAAAGTTCAACAAGTGGAGACTTTAATGAAGATGGTGAATAATGTGATAACTCAAAATGGAGGAAAAGCCTACACACATGGCTTGTTTTCTAATGTCAAATTTGAGGCCAAGTTACAAGATGTCAAAACCAAGCTAGAACAACAACTTGAATCTGAAAGACAAGCAAGAATTAAAGCAGAACAGAGAATACAAGAGATTCAAAATCAATCTGCCAATGAAATTCGAGTACTCAATGATCGTCTACGCTCTGCACTCGAAAGGCCGCCGCCACCACCAACTCTACCACCTCCACCACGCCGTCGACGTAATGACGGCTGTGTTATAATGTGATTCCATTTTCACTACTTTTCAATAGTCTATACTAATTAAATATTATCACGTACATATTATAAATAAAAATGATGAAAAATGAAGCTATCACAATGTAGCTATTGCTATAATTGGTTTCAAATTATCTAGCATTATGCAATTCAATTTTAGGTTTAAATAAGTAATCTTGATATAGTTAATTAAATCTTATGGGTTAGTAATTGAATAATGAGAATTATTAGTTTAATTATTATAATTTATTCATATTGGTTAATTGGGAAAAATTAGAATTAGTCCAATTTTAACGATTAAATAGAAATGTAGAAATTTGTGAAATGGTTGTTAGTAATCTTGATTACCCAAATCTGTTCATATTACATCCATTATTTTAGTATAAATAAACCATAGTATGGAATAAATTTATTGAGAGGAATTAAGCATCATAAAGAAATTTTATTGTTGAGAGTTTACCATTTATGAGAATTGGTAAAGTATGAGAGAGAAAAATATATTTTTAATTGTTTTTAAAGTTCAAGGGCATTGTGAAATTTTTTCGAAGTTTAGACGTATTTTTTAAACTAAACTTTAATGGTTTCTATTCAAATTTAACGACAAAGGATATTTTGAAACTAAAGTTAAAGTTTGGAGGTATTTTTAAAACTTTTCAAAGTTTAAAGGCATTTTTTACACAACTCCTATAAGATAGATCCGAATCTTTTTTGCATTAAGGTTTTATCTCTGAAGATCTTTAGCCAAATCTTGAGTTGTGGAAGATCAAGGAAATTCAAAGATTCTTGCACTCCACTTCAAGGTTTTATTTGTGCTTGATTGATTCTTTTATTTTGTAAATCTGTCTCGTACCCTAGATAGATTTTTTTTTAGACAAAAATCAATTTTTTATTTGAACTTTGTTTATGTGCATGTGATATGCATCTTGATAATCTCGAATAATATTGTGTAGCAAAGGCCGAAATGACCTTTGCAATTGGAATAGGAAGTTAGGGGACTTGTTTTTGCTTATGAATCTCGAATATGTCTTTTATGAATTTTTTATGGATTACAATTTAACTGACCCTAAAATCTTTAATTTTCCATTTAAAAAAGAATGCAGGTAGGTATGAGTAAGTTTATGATAGCCATCTTTTAATAATATGAATTACATATATATTGAAAATTTATACCTTCTACTAACTATTGATTTTGTTGTCCATAATAGCAATCGAATATAATAACTTAATGATAAAAGATTAATTGAGATAAAATTAAATCAAATAATACGTAATTAACAAAATAAAATGAATAACCGATAAGAAAGCAACAACAATTAAATATAATAATTTTAATGATAAAGATTAATTGAGATAAAATCAAATCAAACAATACGTAATTAATAAAATAAAATAAATAACCGATAAGAAAGTTTAGGCATGTAATTAGTTTCCTTGAAGTTGATTCACCGTCTCCTCACAACGTGCTTAGAGAATGAATTGATGACAACCTCCCAGGATACAACAACTTCGTCTTTAATCCGTAGCACAAGGATTGAAGACAAGCGAACTCAAAAACCGTAAGAACTCTATCACTAGAGAAGATTTAGAAACAAAAGTTTTGTTTTGTTTTTGTTGTGTTTTAGAATGAAGAAGATGCGGGGTTTTTATGGCTGAAAAAACCATGAAACGTTTCGAAATAATAATGGGAGGAAAGTGTAACGTTTTTCGGTTTCAAAATAATAATGGGAGGAAGGTTTCACAATATTGATGGGTGGAAAGTGTAACGTTTACAGTTTTAAAAGAGAAATTGTAACGTTTACAGTTTCAAAAGAAATTTAAGTTTACATTTTTCCAACACATTTTTCTTGTCAAAAAAATAGGTAAGTGGTGCAATGGTTTCATTGTTTGGTTGTAAACCAGGTTTAGCTTTAGTAGGAGCGAGAATCGATTCCGAAGATTTGTTAAACACAAGAGGTCGAAGAATGGTGAATTAGATCTGGTAGCTCGCAAGGGAATTCTATCCAGTAAAGGCCAACCCCTTCATTTACCGGTGCTCTCTTCGTGAGTTTGTCTTTCTATTTTATTTTCTTTACAGAAGTTTATGCCCTAGCTTGCCTAGAAGACAAAATCACTGCAATTTTGTCGCAGGACGAAGGAACTCCAACTACTATAGTAGAAAATGACACTTTTTCAGTGGTAGTTCAGTATCACAGGTTCGAGTCCAAAAATCAATATTTTACCCCTCCTCTAAGTACTAAAAAAAAAGTATAATTATAACGTTCATGAAACTCCAATACTACTTATCTCATCTTTCCTTTTGTTGGTAATGGTAGAGAAATGGTAATTGGTATTGACCTTTTTTTCTTTTTTACTAAATTATCAAACATATCTCAACTATGATGATTTTGTTAACTTTACTTAGTGAACTTTGAAAATGTTAAAAAATACTCCTTTTAAATTTAAAAAATGTTTCATAAATACCTTTTAATGTTAAAGGTGAACGAAAAATATTAAAATTTTGTTTAAAAAATTCTCCTAAATTTAAAAAAGTTTTTTTTTAAAAATAACCTTGGTTATAAAATTTTATAAAATATTTTTATCACTAATATTTTAAAAAAATATATCATTCAATTGTAAAATGTTTTATTCCGTGTACTTTTAACTTATAAATTAATTTTATGTGTCAATATTAGCTATTTAATTAATTGAATAATTAGTTTGATATAAAAATTAATTTCTTAAAATTGATAAGTATAACCATCAAGATTAATCATTTTGGAATAAGAACATTTTCGTGTTGAATTTAAATTAATCAAATTTTTATGAGTTGAATTGGGTCATGTGTTGACCCAAAATTAAATGGAGCTAATCTAAATTGATTATAAAATTTTTAAGAAAATTATATAATATAATGATATTTTATTTATTTATTTATTATTTTAAAACTTTTTTTTTTCAATATTCTTCAAAATAATTTTAATTCTTTAGAATGTATATATTAGGATAAAAGTATAAAATAAAACTATATCATCAATTTTTGTTACTTTTATAAAAGTTGAATTATGTCATCTATCTTTTGTTATTTTAATTATCTATATGTTGTCATGATTTTCTACGATGATGAATGTAAGTAACTTTTAATTGGATATTTTATATATTAAATATTTATTGGTGAAAATATCATTTTGGTCCCTCGACTTTCATGTTTGTTCTATATTGGTTCCTAGACTTTCAAATGTCCAATTTTAGTCCTAGACTTTCATGTTTGTTTAATTTTAATCCCTCGACTTTTAAATGTCTAATTTTAATCCCTAAACTTTCATATTTGTTCAATTTTAGTCGCTTAACTTTATAAAAAAAAATTAAAATCAGTTCTTAGATTTAAAATAAACTAACCAAAGTTAAATGTGATGATTTGGCAAAAATAATAATAATAAAAAATGGTCTTCATCTTCTTCTTTTCCCTTTCTTCTTGATATAAACCCTCTGTTTTTATTTTGCTAAGAACATGGCAAAGAAGCAAAAACTCCAACCCACTATAACGCATACGAAGGGCTAGAAGCATAATACATCAAGGAAGTTGTCAACCTCTGTTTTTGTTTCTTTCTCCAAAATACCATTTTCCCCCAAAATCGTAAACAATGTTTGTACCCAATTTACGTTCCTCTCGACAACAACAAACCCATATGATCATATCCACAACACTATTCTCAAAATCTACACGATTGTTAAGCTTAACGATTGAAAGGTCGTCTTAAATAATTAGAACAATTTAAAAGAAGCTAAACCCATAAATCTTCTGCTCTTTGGTCGAGTTTGAAAATAAGCATCCCTCAAAACTTGCATTCTTATTCGATTCCTATTGTTCGTCCTTGTAATTCTAGGCCTTTACCCCATGTCAATAACACGTTTGAGAAAATGCTTGAGACCCGTAAGCCACCATATTGGAGATTTTGAATTCCTTGGTTAAGTGTTATAGAGAATGCGGTAGATCTAACTTGATTATTTTCTATATTTTGATTGATAACTTTAGAAAGTTTAGTTTTGTCAATAAGTTCTTTACTGTTTTTCCAACTTCCATTAGTGGTGGGTTTTTTCCAACTTGATATGATGTAATAGCTTGATGAGGGATTTGGTTCTTTTCATTAATGGTGGGCTCTTTCCAAACAATTAAACCCTAAAGTTGTCAATTCACTGATGAGAAAAACACAATCAACTCTTAAAATTGCCAATCTCTTGCAAAATAAAATCGAGAAAGGGAAAAGAAGAAGATGAAGGACCATTTTTTATTATTATTATTTTTGCCACATCATCACATTTTAAACTTTGGTCAGTTTATTTTAATCCTAAGGACTGATTTTAATTTTTTTTTTATAAAGTTAAGGGACTAAATTTGAACAAATATGAAAGTTTAAAGACTAAAATTAGACATTTGAAAGTCGAGGGACTAAAACTAAACAAACATGAAAGTCTATGGACTAAAATTGGACATTTGAAAGTCTATGAACTAAAATGGAACAAACATGAAAGTCGATGGACCAAAATAGTATTTTAACCACATTTATTTCTATTTTATTAAATTGATATAATAATTGATGATTTTATTTTATTTTAGTATAATATATGATTAATTTAATGAAAGATATTTATATCTATAATATATTAATAAATTTTATAACACGCCCTAATCTAAAATTATAAGAATTGAATTAAGTTTTATTTTAATTCGATTGAGTGAGAAAAGTAACCAAGCCAATTGTTTGGATACTAAAAAATTATTCGAAGGTCATAAATCTTTGGGTACATAGCTTTATGTATGACTTTGACTAAAAGGGAAAAGCTTCCACCCAAAATTACCAAAAAGCCCCTCCACATTCTCTAAATTCACACCTCTGGTCTCCGGCACAGCCATATAAAGAAACAGCCAACCGGCCGTCGCAATGGCGGCGTAGAGGAAGAACGCGCCACCAATGGAAATTGCACGGTAAAGGGACAGAAACGTCATTGTCACAACTGCGCCGATAATTCTATTCGTAATCAACCCCACGCTCACCCCCTTGGCGCGTAGCTTCAGAGGAAAAAACTCCGAGCTGACGAAGCACATGGGCCCCATCCCCATTGAGTAAAATGCCACGTCGGATAACACCATCGCAATGCACAGCCCCACACCCCACGTGACTCGCTCGTGCGAGTTTTCAGTAATCATTAACCCGGTCCCTAAACCAATGAGCGAAATGATTTTGCCGGCGACGCTGATCAGAATCAACGGTCGCCGTCCGATCCGGTCGAATGAGCCGGCGGCGACCGAGACGAAGGCGGTTTTCGTAATGCCGACGGCCACCGTTGCTAGAAGCTTCTGGTCGGAGGAGGAGATTCCGGCCTTCTCGAATATTCTGGGGCTGTATAAAACGACGGCGTCCATGCCGGTCGCCTCTGCCACGAAATTGATGCCGACGGCCGTGATGAGGATGTGCCGGACCGCCGGCGTTGGGCGGAGGAAGAGCTCTTTCCAAACGCTGCCGTGTGTGCTCTGTTTCGGAACTAGAACGACCTCCTCTTCGCAGCTCGCCGGAATTCCGACGGCGTTTTTTATATCGGCGAGACGCTGCAGAGAATCTTCAATTGAATCTGAGGTTCGGATGAGGACTTGTTTGGCTTCGCGGATTCGGCCCTGCATTACCAGCCACCGTGGGGACTCCGGCATTACCAGAATCACGACGGTGGCTAACAAAACCGACGGAAGAAAGCCGATTCCGAGCATAAACCGCCACCCCAAATGGGTTGGGAGGTTGGAGAATGCGAAATTTGAAATGTATCCGAGTAAAATGCCAACATTAATAAGCACCTGCAACAAATTGATGAGATGAGATCCTTCAATCTTCAAAATAAAAAATATTCCACAGATCTGTTCTTGTGAACAACGGACCTCTGTAAAAGTGGAGAGGCAGCCACGAGACGATGACGGAGAAACCTCGGCAGTATACACAGAGGTGGTCAAGGGGGCAAAGCCGGAGCCGACGCCTGCGAAGAATCGGCCGGACATGAGGACAGCGTAATTTGGGGAGAATCCCATGAGAAGGGCTCCGAGGAAGAAGAAGGCGGCGGAGAGAAGAAGAGTTTTCCGGCGGCCAATCAAGTCGGAGGTTGCACCGGAGGCGGCGATGCCAATAACGGCGTAGAGGTTCACAATTCCGACGAGAACTTCAAGCTGGAGGTCGGAGATATTGAAGTCTTGTTGGATGTAGATTGCGGCTCCACTCATCACACCAATGTCTGTGCAGAAATTAAGGAGAAAGATGAAGAACAGAGTGAAAACAGGTTGTAGAATGGAAGGAACAAAAATTGTCCCACTCACCGTAACCGGCCAAGAGGGAAGACATGGAAGCAACGATTGCGCAGAGAAAAACAAAAGAGTTTTTGTTGGTTTCAGGGTTTTCGGAAGAATCGCGTAACTGAATGAACGGAATTTGGTGGCCGGTAGTTGCAGAAATCTCATCTTTCCGGCCGCCCATCTTTAGTCAATGAATTTGTAGTATTGAACGTCACAAGCTTATAGAATTAAAATAGATCAATAATGTTTAATAAGAATACTTTTTAAATTAATAAAAGAGTATAATAACAAAAACCAATCATAACCACTAAATTATGCGAGCGTTTGGATAGGTTTTTTATGAGGAATTTTTTTTTGAGTGGTTAAAAATTGAGAGTATTGTTCAAAAATTTGTTTGGATGTAATGTTTTTGTAGAGGAGTTAGATTAAAATTGTATTGATGTATATTTAAATGAATATTTATTTTGAGTAATTAAAAAAAGAATGAATATAAATAAATGGTTAAAAATAAATTATTTTGGTTTATTATAAATAAGTGGTTATAAATGATTGAATAGTTATTAAAATGAATGATTAGAACTAAGAAACTAGAAATGAAAGTTTTTTTTTTTTTTTGAAATCGAAATGAAATTTATTTGTCATAATAAAAATGAAGAATTATTTTAATAAATGTAATTTTTTGTAGAGGAATTAGTAAATTATTAATATAAATCTTTCTTAAATATGGGAAACAAACGCCTCAAAAAAGTTTAAACACACAAATAAAATTTAAAATATAGAAACAAAGATGGTATTTAAATATACATATATATTTTATTGTTTTTTAAACTTATCGATGAAATTTGGTTAATGATTTCATCACTTTTTTATATTTTGGAGTGATAGGATTTTGAAGTTAAAAAGAGGAGAATGGGGGAAAAGAAATTGAGTAATTTGAGATATGAAATATTTGTTTGGAGAGGAGAGGTTGTATAAATATTTATGTTATATTATTTTTTTTAAATGTAATTATTACATATTTGTATTAATTAATAAATTTAATATATTCTATTTTATATTACGTGATGGAAAATTTAAAAAAAAAAAATTGATGTGATATTTGATAAAATTAAATCAAATATATTATATAGTTAAAAATTGAAAAAATATTTAATGTAATATCTAATAAGATTAAATAAAAGATTTGCCGTGACTTTCGTAGAAAAAGTCAAAAAAATTAAGGAGAAATTAATATTTAAAAAAAAAAAAAGAAAAAAAAAAAAATTCAACTCCTTTCTTTTTTCTACTCTACTCTATGGCCGAAATCCAATCAGCTCCTCAAATTTTAGTGGGATTTGGTTTTGTTTGATTTGATTCCATTTTACTGGAAGACTTTTCTCCAAATAAAAATAGAACTATATTAAAATAAAAATAGAGGAACAATCTCACAACGCAACATTGAATCATTGTGCTTGGCCGGCCACCACTATGCTATCTTCTAGGAAACCTCTTCATCGGTGGTTAAGGTCGAGGTCCCATCGAATCGAAACGAAGGTCAAGGCCTCTTTTCAATCAACATATCCTTTACATGTTTTCTCTCCTCTTACATCTAATGTTTTTGTATTTTTTAATTATTATTAATGGGTCTTTCCGTGGAGAAAGAACTTCACCAATCATTCATAAGACTCTCTAAACCAATTTCACACTTTTCTCTCCTAAAAATCACACAAAACCCTCCTCTATCCTATAATATTTATGAAATAAATAAGTAATTTCGAACTCAATGAATCAATCATTTAATATTATAATATTTTATGAAATAATTACATTTCAAACTTTAGGTTATCATAGATATAATTTTTTCCAGTAAATTATTTACTATTCATATTTATACAAAAAATAATCTAGTACTATAACAATTTTAAGAATACATTTTATAGATTTTTAAATCAATAAGTAGAATAAATTTTTAAAACCCATAAAAACAACTAGAAATGCACATGAATTAAAAAAATTATAAAATAAAGTAAAATAAATAAATAAATATATATATATATGTGTGTGTGTGTAAAATTTTGCAAAAATATGTTTATAAAAGAATGAAAATATATTTAAATATAAAAGAACAAATACAAAATGTATGTTGCAAAAATATGTTTATAAAAGAATGAAAATATATTTAAATATAAAAGAACAAATACAAAATGTATGTATATAAATTAAATAAAATAAAATAAACTAATGAATCTATGTATTATATATATATATATAAACATAGATAAAGTAAAAGAATAAATTTATGCCATGAAAGACTACATGAACACACCAAATAGAGAAGTGTTTAGATAAATAAATTAGAAATGAAACGGTTCGTGGATTAATGGTTTCATTGTTTAGTAGAAATTCAGTTCAATACTAAAGGTCATAGATTTGATCAGGAGAATTAAGTATTTAGATCTTATTTGGGAAGGGAGATTTAAATTTATAACTTATTCCCCTTGAGAATATACTAATATTCAAACAATCCAAAAAAATTTGTTGGTGAATCAACAGACATTCTAATTTTGTTTGGTTAGGTTGGTTTGAGTATGTTATCTTCTATTAAAAATTTGAATATATTTTTGTTATTTACTTTAAATTTTTAAATAAATGAACATGATAAGTTCTAACTTTATTTTATATTTTTTCAAAATCAAATATTTTTCAGTAAAAATGTTTAGTTTTAGTTTTTGACATTTCACTAATACTTCATTTTAGTTTTTGAGATATGAAAAGTATTAGTTACATGAAGTAATGTTGACTACGATAATAATTAAATAATGTTAAATTTCAATATATTGATGAAATTGTTATTTTAATATTGACATAAAATAAATTTATAATAAGAAATAAGTACAAAACTTAAAACTCAAATGAAGTATATTCCAATCATAGAAAAGTAAGTGTTTCTATCATATACTGAATATTAGACATTAAAATACTAACTTTGTTCTTAATTATATTTTCAGGGAAATTTGGTGGACGGTTGGTATGAAATTAGTTGCGAGTTAAATCAACTTATGAGCAGGTTTCAATCATCTTTTGTAATCAAGCTTAACCACATGTTATTAGCGTAATTTAGGTATTGGTTGCACTCAACATGAAAGTTTTCTTCTACATTCAGGTTTTACATTCTACACAAGATCAGATAATCATTGTAAGATAAAATAAATAATAATTTGAAGCAAACAAAATTTAATACATTATACAACAAAGGGTTCTTTTTAGTCTCAAGAAAATAACTTAAGAAGAGTTTTCCTACTGGGGGGAATGACCTCAACTCTAACTCTCAATGTTTTTTTTTAAAATATCCGTGACTATTTAGACCAGTTTGTAAGCACCTCGAGTAATATTACAAGACATACCACGTGACCCTACAACATTTGGATATCAAAAAAACTCGTAGGAAATTAACTCCTAGGTAGGTGACCATAATCATCACCTTTTAAGCACCACCTCAAAACTCTCTTAATCACTAGGCCACTCCATGATGGTTGATCTTAACTCTCATTGTACGAAGTACGAGACCTAATAAATTACGAGTGACAATAAATAACTTGTTTTCGATCTATAAAACGGTAACAATGAAAATTTTATAGTGCCTCCATGTTTTTTTATACATAAGTTGGAGGTGATAATGAAGTTTCAGGAAGAAGAAAAAAAGAATTACCCCTTTTGAAATATCAAAGTACTGCAATGAGATCCATTGTTGTTTAACACTTGGTTAATATCTCCGCTCCATCATTGGTAATTAAAATAGTATGTTCAAATTGTGCTGAGAGGCTTCCGTCTTCTGTTACAACGGTCCAGTTATCATTCCACATGACAGGATTTATGCTACCAATAGTTAGCATTGGCTCTGCATAAGAATTAAAAAATGTGCAGAAACGAAATCAATAATGGACCAAAATGAATGAGGGTATGACTTTAGTGAACAAAATATTGTACAATATTAATGCCAACTTAAGACAAAAAAAAAAAAAAACTGCTCTTGCAAGTTTGAATCTTTGGAAGTATGATGCAAGCCTTACTTACACCACTTTGTAGGAGGCAATCGGGTGTCAAGAAAGAGCAAGAAACAAAATATGGTTTAACGTTCAAGTGTTACAGGATTATGGCACGATTCGATGCTACAATGTCTGGGCGTTTAATCCAATGTTTCATGAACGGACTTAACATATTGAAGTTGATTGTCATTTTATTTGTGAGAAAATACAACAAAGATTGATTTCTACAAGATATGTTTGGACCGGAGAACAATTAGGAGACATCCTCACAAAATACTAAATGGAGTATGTTACCGCTCGAGGGGGAGTGTTATGATATACATGTATTTAAATATTATTTGTATTTGTCCTTTTTTTACACATATTCTCGGTAGAGTTTCCTTGAATCCCTGATTCCCTAGGTTTTCTTGTATCCATATACATGTGTTCGTCATTCTAAGTTTCTAACCAATAATATAATGATATACAGAGTATTCTCCTTAGATATTACCAACATAGAAAGTGGAGAAAAATATTTGGACTATTTGGGCTCGACCACTAAATTGATGGAGGACAGAACTAAAGATGAAGGATAGGATACAAGATCACTAAAATATGGATAGAAATAAAATCGATCATAATGCTTCCCAGTCATTCAGATCATATCCGAGAGAAAATTGCAACTGTAGTTTCATACAACTACTTTATATGAATTTCTCATTAATAACGTTCGTTGCTTAATTTAGTTATTGCAGACGTCATTTGCATCCTTCAAGTAATCATAAGAAAAAATATATATCTAAACATAATGATATATATAGTATACGTTCGGTAACTAAAACAAATTGAAATAATTACCAATTGTAAAGGTTTGATTCAATATCATGCGTCCATCATCATTGTTCCCTGAAAATAGTAAGAAACCATGCTCAAGTATATCTGATAACAATTTTCTGATAACGTGTGCTTGGTTAGAAAATGTTGGCACTTCAGTACAGCGCAAAAGCTTACAGGAGCAGGAAACCTTTTTTAAACAATTATAAAGAGGAAAGTGTCCCAAATAGATTGGCAAGAACAGTCTTCACTATGATCGAAAGAGAGCCCAACTATTCTTCATCTAGATCTTCTGATTGAATAAATAGTACACACTTCTATTAAATTAAATGATCTGTTGTTTTATAATCATATGTATTAAGAACCGTAAAGATCAAAACCATGTTGGAAATGAAATTAATATTGCTGAAGCAAAAATCAAATCAAAGTCTTAATGTTCGTTGAGAACATAAGATAGTAAAATAGAATATGCTTCATACAAAAAATTGGTGATAGAGAAATGTGGTACTAAATTGTATCACAAAATGTGGTGTTACAAACTTTCTCGAGGATGTTCATCTTTATATAGGTACAAAAAATTGAACCTTATGATTATATTAAATAAAGAAACTAAAACAGTTTATAATAACTTCACAGACAATATAAACATAAAGGGGAGTATAGACAACTTAAACAATCTTTAAAAAAAAGAACAATAGATTTAAAAAAGGTATTTAAAAGTTGAATTGAAAACTAAAATTAATTAAAAACATAAAACTCAACAGATAGACCAGTATAGACAAAAAAGCAAGCATCTAAAGATAGAATAATTACTGAAATGAAGAACCACTGGATCAGCATGAAACACACGTCCAACACCATGGCCAACAAACTGTCGAACTACACCAAACCGGTGCTTATCTGCATGGTCGCTTGATTAAAGAAACAAAGAAAATTATTAGGGGATATTTTAATAAGTCGCAAGTTATCAATTTGTCTCAAACTAGTCTTGGATAAATGAAAATCATAATTTATTAACATCAACAGAAGTATAGGACAAGTACAAAAGTGGACAGCCTAAGGATACGGGTAGAGAAAACCCCCACCCAAGGAGGAGCTACCACAAAATCCCTTCTAATTGCTAATCAAGGATAGGCTATATTTACAAAAAGAATTCCTTGGGATTACAGAACCTGCACCACCAAGAAGCCAGGTGCGACTATGAACAAAAAAATCTAAGGTTCATTTCTTTGTAAATCACTCAAAGGATAGTATTAGGTATCTGTTGGTGCCCCCTACTATCCATACTTTATACTAGAAAGGGGAAAAAAAAGCTCTGGTAACTTTTTAACTTTTCCCCTACCCATTAATTCTAATAGTAGAATTTGCTACCTTGGCATTAGTTGCTTCCAAATAAAAGCAGAGCACTAAAGATCTCTCTGTTGAATTCGAATATACTCTAAAATTAATTATTTTGTGTTTATTTTAACACAATCCTGCGGCATCTAGGGCACTAGAAAGTAAAAGAAATCACAAAGTAAAAAAATCAGTCCTAAACCTTTTTCTCTTTCATAGGTAACAGGAATTATCATGGATATCTAAACCAAGAAACTACAATCATCAATAGTGTCATATCGTTCAGCAATGCAAAGTGGCTTTCCTTACTGAATTATTTTGCCAATTTGCTTGAACTCCACTCCAGGTGCGCATGTGGATATTGCTTTATCTAAGCACTCTTTAGTCACCTAAATAAATAATTGAGGGGAAAAAACTTAAAATTTCTGTTGGGGGCTTGCAGATAAAACATCATCTCTTAAGCAAAAAAGCAAAGATAAGGACGCCAATTAGTGAAATATCATTTTTTTTAGTGGAGAGACAAATTTCAATGATTAATGAGTAAGAACTCAGAAGTTCAGAACACCTATTGGTCAATTACATAAATGTTTTCAAGTGGGAGATTAAAGAGGAGAGACTGTTAAATGAACTTGAGTTTTTTTTTTTTGGAAACCGGGAAATCGGAGCTTCACTTTACTATACCTGGACTAATTCATCCTTTAATGAACTGCAACTCATCCTTTATTAAAGAAGAATCAAGCTTTCTTAATGAAACAAGAGCTTCGAGCTACTTCATTTATTCTTGGGCGGTTACTGGTTGATTGTGATGAAAAAATTAATTATTGGATTTTGAGAGGTTTTATTGCAATTTTCAGTTTTTAACTTTTTTTTTAATGTTTTAGATTACAATTTAGCTAGTGGCCATCATGACATCGGTGGGCATAAAAATTACAACTCATGTAAGCTGTCTTTACAATTCAAATTTGAGACTTGTAAAATGCTGTAAAAATAGCCTTGTGATTTCTTTTAGCCGAGAGCAAAGCTTCATCTATCTTGCTAGTCGATTGATAAAATCACCGATCTTACTCCTCGAGTACAAAGTTGGTAATCAGTATTTCCAAATTGGGCTTTGAATGTCGATTTTGGATCTGTTGACAAATGCAAAACTAAGTCATTCGGCTGACTCTAAAAGTTTGGCCCTAGATTCTTTGGGGCTTTTTACTGTGAATTCTCTTTCTACTTTTCTTGTGGTTCTCATCCTCTGATGAATAAGTTGGTTTTTAAAGCCATTTGGAGATCAAAATGTCCTAAAAGAGTTATCATTCTTGTATGGATTCCTTTAAATGGGTACCTACATACTTCTGATTTATTGCCAAGAAAAATGCCATTGTTAAATCTGCTGCCTTCAGTTTGCCTTCAATGCTTTCAGAACTCTGAGTCATTATCCCATAACCTCTTTGGTTTTGATTTTGCTCTAAAATGTTGTTTCAAGCTTTTCTAGATCTTCAAGGTTAATTGGGGTTTTTCTAGCTCCCCCAAAAATAATATTGTTCCATTAACTGATTCTCTATGAATTCTAAAGCCTTGCTTCTCTAGATCAATGTGGCCAAATATATTCTTTCGAAGCTCTAGTTGGAAAGAAACCAAAGAACTTCTGAAGGCAATTGTTTAGTCGGAAGCACTCATTTTGATTCTATGCACCTAAAAGCTTCATCCTGGTGCATTCTTTCCAAATCTTTTGAGGGCTATTCTATGTCTGCTATTCATGTTAATGAGCAATATTTTAATGTTTTTAGTTAGTTACTTTTATCTCTTCGGTTTTTTTTCTTTATCTTCACTTCTTTGGAGTTTGTATTTTTGAGCATTAGCCTCTTTTCATTATAACCATAAAAAGTTCTGTTTTCTTTGTCAGATACAAATTGGGTTCGAATGTCAAAAGCAAAAAAGTGTGAACCATAAATAGCCAACATGGGAGTGGGGCTTAATGTTAGGAGTAAACGTTAAGGGTATGCTCCTCTTGAGGTTCTGAATTTGAGACCCACTTGAGACATTATTTGTAGACACCCCTCAACTCTATCTTTGTTCATCCGATGTATCCCGGTGCCACGGGTCAATGGTGCTCCTAAATTTAGAGGAGTGAAGCTCTAAGTTTTCAGGTTATCCAAAAAATAAAGGTTGAGCTGAATTGGATATTGTCAAACAAGAATTTAAGCCCAAATGACATAAAGTTCTAAATAGGTCCTTGTAGACAGCCAAGGACAATTTCTATTCAAATATTAACAAAAATCAGAAACAAACAAAAAAAAAAGTATGCATAACTAGCTAACTAAGATATCAAAAACAACATGAACATATTACATATCTGAATGAAATAGCTGCCTTTATCAAAAGAAAAAAGAAATAGCTACCTGGACAAGGTTTCTGGCTTCATCATCAACATCTCCACAAAAGAAAGTTGCTGAAGTATCACCATGGTACCCCTACAATTTACAATCACATATAGCAGCAATAGTTTGAATAGTTACAATATTTTACTTTATTGAATAACACAAAGAAAAAAACTATATGCTGCTTTAAAAGGTTAATTTTGAGACGCAAGGTAGCTATTGAAGTTTTAATGAGAAAGATTTGATTTCTGATCTTCAAGCCATCAAGGGAGGAGAATAAAATGCCTTCTACGAATAGAAGATAAGACATCAGAATATTGTTGCCTCAAACCACAAAGCTTTCAAAAATTGAAAGAACTTATAGAAAAATAAGCTTATATAACTTTACATTCTCATGCATAGTATAAAATTAAGGAACCAAATCGGCATTATAAATTATTTAAAGGTCAGTATGAAATATTTAAAGCTTCAAGCTCAGAGTAGCAAATCCTTACGTTTAGATAGACAGTAACATCTATATTGATAATTTCACCCTCCTGGAAAAATGAAAAAAAACATCATGACATCTTAATTCCTCGTCATAAATCAGGCAATTGATTATCAATAAATGTTGTTGGTTTAATTAATAATTCATAGAGAGGACCTCAAGAACTCGAGAATCTGGTATTCCATGGCAAATGCATTCATTAACTGATGTGCATACACTCTTTGGAAAGCCACCATAACCCAGAGGTGATGGATAGGCTCCATTATCAATTATCATTTGATGAACAGCCTTGTCAATATCATCAGTCATAATACCTGGCTGCCGTGGAAGCAAGAATCAAATTTTTGTCATAAAATATAGTGGTGACTCATAAATGGGTGCATCATAGACTGTAAATTACAGTTATTTTAAATGCATTAACCGAGGAATTGTTATAATGAAATCATTTATTCTTGGATAAGAAACATGTAATGAAAAATGGTATTACAAAAGGATGTACTTGTTTGGTTTTTTATTATAATTAGGAATCGAAGCTTCACCCAACTATATACCATGGGCACCTGCGCCCCTCCTAGGGCTTGGACCAAGGAAACAACAAAAGAATTGTTACAATTCAGCTCACTCGTGGAATTCGAATAATTCCAAACAAGTGAAAATCAATATTAATTGGGAGAGAAAACAACTTCAGAACACAACACCTCTTGCTTTGATACCACTAGTTAGAGACAACTACCATCAATAGATCTCCACAATAGTATGATATTGTCTTTGAACATAAGCTCTCATATTTGTTTTTTGTTTTATCCAAAATGCCTCATACCAATAAAAATGTTTTATTTTACTTAAAAGTCTATGATCTTTTAATGTGGGACTACTTTATTTGTATTCCCAACACTCCTCTCATTGAACAAAGTACCCTTCGAGTCTTATCACCCAGATGGCCATCCCTCCAAATTATGCTTAAGCCTAATATAGACCCACTCCTCATCAAAGCACTGAAAACCTCAACCACGAGCATATTACATATCCATTCTTCACAACAGCATCACACAAAGCTCAACCAAATATTCAATAAGATTATGTCATTTAAGGCAATTGACTCTTCGTTCAACACTAGAGAATTCTACCGATGGCTAAGTTTGAGGTATAGCTTTGATACCATGTTAATTAATTAATCAACCCAAAAGCTTGAGTTGATAAGTTGGAGTGAATTCAATTATATCAACGGGCAATACTTTAATTGTTTTTTTTTTTTGAAACAAGAGTAACCACGCCCGTCCCAAGGCCAGGCACCAGAGACATCGATAGAGTAACATCACATGTGAGTCTCGAACCTGGGACCTTGAAGGGAGCATACTCTCAAAACCCAAATCTTCAACCACTGTGTCACCCCTTGGGGACAGTCAATACTTTAATTGTACTAACTATGAGTTAGACTTCATCCTAATACAAATTAGTAGCTATGAAAAACCTAATTGTCCGCGATGTTACGCTTGTCCTATACAAATTGGACCTCATATTACTCACAGAATATGGGCTTCTCTAAGAGGAGCCTATAGATAACCTTCGTTCTCCAAAATGAAGAAATTTATCCTCGATTCGTAGGGTCATCTCCATTTATGGAATAAGCCTGATCGGAAACCCAACCAAGATTTCATTATTGATGTCTTCCTTCAGGCAGTCAAAGAATTTTTTTTTTTTCCATTGCAGCAACGTTTAACTATAGTGGCGCTAAACATTCTTCAAATCTCTCTCTCAATACTGTTTCCCAGTAGTTTCTTACTTCAAAATAAGGAATAGTTCATGAAGCATACCATAGTCGAAAGAAATCGTCGTAGCACCAACTTATGAAACTCTTCCCAACTTTCAATAGGACGTCAATGCTTCGTCGAATTATGCCAATTCAAAGAAACTCCATCCAGACAAAGAACTGCAACCTCAAGCTTCTCTAACTCTATCAATCTATTGACCACAAAGTATCGACTTGTCGTTCGACCTGATAAAGCCAGTCGTATGCAGTTTTCCCTTCAAAGATTGGAATTTCTAGTTTGCATAACCTCATTTCAAATGCATGCGCTAAAGCCTTACCGAGGTTAGTGGTGTTGCTCTCACGGAAATCTATGGCTACTATTTTCAGAGTTGTCTACCCCTTCTTCTTCTATCTTTCTTTATCAATCGTCTCAACTAGCTCGGAAGCGTCTGATCCAACCAATCGCGAAAGAATTTCTCTTGAAATCTCAAAAACGTCGAACAAATTCATTCGCTTTCACAATCTTTGATTCCATCTCTATGCGCACCATACTGGATTCCTTCTACATCGATTCTTTATAGTCAATGAAATTTCCCTCCAAAGTATCTACTCTAGATTCCATCCTTGTTTCCATTTCCCGATTTTACTATTCTAATACCACCAATAATTGAATTTCTTATTTATTTCACAAAATGTCAAGAGAAAGTAAATAGAGCTTACCGTCCGCCCACTCTCACTCAATACAATTCAATTGATCTACCATACTTTCATTGTAGTTCAAACTAACAATATATACAGCACTCAATGTAGCTTCCCCCTTTAACGAACTCTAACATAAATAACAATCAATCAACTAATCATACCCTTTCCGTCACGTGCCCTCATTAGACTTATTACTTCCCTTTCTCTAATACATGTGCTTCAGGCTTTCAGCTAAGGCTTATCAGAATTAAAAATATTTAAGCAAGGAGCTCCACCATAAAGGTCGGATAATGAATGAGCTGGATGTATGATCTAAATGATCTCTCCTCTTTCAGAAAGAGCATACCCTAAATGAATGAGAATGAGATGTATAGAGGATAGGGATACCGCTTTTGAAATTTTTCATCAAGGTTGACTAAAAAATTATTCTTCTTTGCAATTTTCAACGTCAAAATTTATTTCATAAAACTTGGAGGAAGCACGTGGCTCCATTCAACTGTTTCATGATGGCATTGTTTTTTTGTTTTTTTGGAGAAGAGTAAAAGACTGAAGATTTTTTGGGAATGGTGTGATTTCAGCTCTTTGTTAGGCCACTTGGCTAGAAAGGAGCAAGCATGTTTCAAAAGAACAAATACGTAAAAAAATAATAATAATAATCAGAGGATTGGGTTCAATTTGGGATGGGTTTCATTATTTAACTTTGTATGCCAAATTATGTACATTAGTAAGATTTTAGCATTCATTTTCCCCCAATGTGAGATGGTCAAATTTTATGTCACTTAACGTTCTCATGTTAGTATGTTCTCTTCTATGAAGATATGTTGATGTACCAAATAGAGTTGCGAGTAATGTTTGAAAATAGAAGAAAGTAGACAAATAGAAACATGTAAGTTACTCGGAAACAAACGTTAAATGGCAGAAAAATACCTTGACTAATGTCCCTGCATATTCTAGAACTTGAGCTGCAAGCCTCCCAGAAGCTCTCATACACTCTATACCCTTCTCATCATGCACCTCAGGTCCACTAGCAATTCCAGGCGGTCGCTTAGATTTGACATAAGGGGGCCTTGGTATGTTTTCCGGAACAGGGCAACGAGGAGAAATTTTTCCAGGTCTTAGACGTTTACGTTTCATATTTTGCACCTCATCCAAATTTCTATCAATTTTCATGAGAAGGGCCATATGAAAACTTACAAAAAACTACTATTGAAAAGGAGAGTAGTATAACTAGAATCATCAAAAAGGGGTGAACGTTTTAACTAAGATATAACCAAATCAACAATGTGATAAAAAAAGAAACATAGAGTATGTAGATGCTTTATCTTGGAAGGTTTTTTTATAGCGCTCCTGCCATGTCCCCCAACAAAAAGCCCGAACAAAGTATTCCCAAATAAGCTTTTTCCTTTTCTTAAAAGGGTGTCCACCAAGAGCATGTCAGCAGATTCAATGAGAAGTGTTCACTCAACACTTTTTGAAGATGAACATATTCTTGTACATATGCTAAAAGAAACAATCATGGATACAATTCTTAAGCTTGATCACTCACAAGTGCCAACTCCAAATCAAATATCTGAAAGTATTATGACCCCTTCAAAAACTAAATCATAAAGACCAAATCACAAGATTCATGTTGGTTGATATATAAATTTATCCCAACCCATCCTATGTTTTTAGGTTGATTGGTGATTTAACATGATTCAAAGGGTGTGTTTGGGCCCCCGTTTATGTAAACGGCCAAGTTGATTATAATAACCCAACCGATGTTTGCTCCATCGTTTATTATAAACGGTGGTTACCTAAACTTGCGTGCCCGTTTATCTAAACCTACGTGACCGTTTATCTACACCTTACATACATTACTTTGTATTACATAATCAACCCCTCAAACACCGTTTATCATAATTCATGTTATAATAAGTTGCCCTCAAACACCATTTATAATAATCGACTGTTTATCATAACCCACCGTTTATTATAACCTTCCGTCTATAATAACCAAACCGATGCTCCAAACGCACCCAAAGTGTTATCAGGCAAAAGGTCATAAATTCAAACCTCTATGTAGTTGTTTTCTCCCCAATTAATATTGATTATTACTTGATGGCTATTTTAAAGTCTAAACCGTTCTCAAAACCCACGAGAGTGTTGGTTATTATAATTAAATTTACACATGATTCAACAATGCCAAACAAAACAACTATGTATTCAATGGTGGATACTAAATTATACGCTAGTGTGCAAATGCACACGTCTACCAAATCAAATAAACGAAAACACTCATTAACGAGAGCACAAAACTATTGAACCCCATACCTTTTATTGGAGAAGAGGTTGGCCAAACCAGAAAGTGCCCTAGATAATTGCATCGAGACATGTTTGCCTCCTACAAAAGAATATAACAGATTATCACCCAAATTTTGCACTCAACTAAAAACAAAACGAATTGCATTTGATTTTACAACATCACATAAACTTGCAAACTAGAGCCGATTAGTACGAGAAACCGCTCCGCCCTAATAAATGAGTAGTTCGATTATGAACTGATATTGGCAGTCGCATTACAGCAAACAATGACTGGAGAAAATGGGGGAAACAGCGGGATTTCAAGAAGTTGCTAACCAAATTGGTTGAGAAGACGAAGTTATTGGGAAAGAACAAGATTAACAACGAGTTGGCGATGGAAGGGAAGAGCGAAATCGAAGGAAACCTGGATTGTAGCCGAAGACTTGGCGAAGAGGGAGCCGAGAGTGAAGAAAATGGTTAGCACCAACTCCCACAAAGGATGATAAGAGCTTTGATTCCCCATACAAAGCACCCACCATTTTCGCTCTCTTCTCTCCGTCCCTGAAACAGAGTCTATCTTTTGGTCAAATTAGTGTTCTTCTACCCAACCATAAAGTCCCTTCATTTTCTTGTACTTTTTCATCAACCTTAGGGCATGTTTGGTTTTGAAGAATTTGAGCCCAAGGTTTAAAAACAAGGAGAATTGGTTTGATAGTACAATTTCACAAAATAATTGTAGATATAGTTAATATATTTGAACTTTTTTCCATCCAAATATAAAATATACGGTATAATTAATATTCATTGTAGATAGAGATGTCCCAATGGCGAGGTCGAGGAAGCATTCAATCCCCATCCCCAGAAAAATCCCATGTTTTTTCTCGGGGATTTCCAGAAGAGATTTTTTAAGGTATTAATACACTATTTTGTATTATTAATACATTACAATATTATATGTTGTTAATACAATATTGTATATTGATACTATATTATGTATTAATTATACTTTAAGTATGACTATAATTACTATTTTTTTATTGTAAACATTTTTTCAATTTGATCTACGCCTAAAAATATCCCTTAAAAGAATTGAGTGTTTTTTTTTTTATTTTAGTACAAAAGAATTGAGTGATTTAAATGAATAGTGTTTAGGATATTTCTAAGGATGACGATTCTAGAAAGTCTTTTAAATAAGGTTATTAGGATAAAGGTGTCTGGAAAACGGGTTGTAGAGAGAAAAAAAAATATTTCGAAAAGTAAGTCATAGAAAATCTTTGTTTAAATGCGATGGTTTGGAGGAAGGGTTGGAATGTACACTATGAGATAAATTTTACTATTTGTTTATTCTTCAACTTCTCATTCATTCGTGTTTGTCCTAAGCTTGTGAAGTGCATAGACTCATGATACAAGAAAAAAAAAATGTCAATATTGTATTAGAATCATTTTAAATTTTAATTAAATGACGAATAAAATTGAAACTTTAAAATCTCTCTTTGTATATTTATGATTGATCAATTTATGCACATCTCAATTATTATCACATGCATATTTACAACACTTGAATATTAATAAAACTAATTTTAAAATAGATGATCGATATGATTGAATTTATCCAACTCTTAGTTCTCTTAAATTTTTTTGAGTTAAAATCATAAAAAATAAATTGAGGCCAAACCGAAAGTAACCAAGTCATTGGAATGAAATTAGAACCAGTAAAATGAAGCTAAAATTTAGAAAATAGCTTTATAAGATTTGGAGGCATGCGTTGGAAAAAGGAGGTTGGTTATTACATTGGTTAGGCTGTGAGGCATGTGTTTAGAGATAGCAATTTTATTTTCAAAGTCAGCATAACTCAACTAATATGTTAAGTCAACAATCACCAGATTTGTGATTCAATGTCCATAATATCTTATTGCACTAAAAAGAGTTGTTTTAGTTTATTCCATTGACTACATGCTAGTTAAATGGTGTCAATCCAAGCCTACATTGAAGATGAATGGTATAATAATTTTTCTAAGCTATATCAATTGAATCAATGTTGAATCAATAATTAAGAGATTATGAGTTTGAATTCTCTCACCTCAAATTAATTGTAAGACTCAATAAAAAAAACACTACATTTTTATTCTATACATTTGAAATCTAGTTTCAATTTGATGTTTATATTTTAAAATTAAATACTTTTATGGCTAATATTTCAACAATTCTCAATTTTAGCCTTTTTTTTTTTTAGTTTACTTTTAATTCTTTTGAAAGTTAAATAAACATGAAAACTAAAATAATCATTTCATCAATATATTTATACTTAAAATTAGTTTAATCATCATTTTAATTAATTATACTTTATGTTATAAATGATTTTGTTATTTCCGTGACCAAAAGTGTAGCATCATTCAAGAGTGTTAAAATATAGATTAAATTGAAACTTTTTTTAGAACAAAAATGGATCATATTATTAAAGCAGAGATCCAATAAAAAATTTAAATATTTTTTTCTCTAAAAAAAATTATGCAATAAGAATGCCCAATATTAATATTCTTATAAATAAATGAGCATGATTAAAAAATAATAATAAATCAAACGAAATAAATACGTCCATCATTAAAAAGTCATGAATTTGAATATTTTGCCTCTAATTGTTGTTAAAAAATATCTAAAGATATGTTGTCAAATGATAATTAACATGTATATCTGATTAAGAGGTCAACATTTCAAAATTGTCATTCCTATAAAATATTTAGGACCAAAAAATAAAGCTCTAAAAAAAGTGAAAGAAGGGTACGTTAGTTTTTTCATTCATCTTAGGGTAGAGGGATTTTTATTCTCAGGCTGATAAAAAATAGTTCAATTTGACCTAAGTATTTGTTTGAAATATTATACATTCGGACTTTTTCATCCCAATTATTGTTAATTTTTTATATAAAAATGAATTCTCAGAGTAATTGTCTTTTAAATATTTCATCTCATGAATTTTTTTTATAAAAATGAATTCTCGGAGTGATCCATGAATTTTGAAAATTTGAAAGTGAATGTAATTTCTAATAATGTATAGGGTTGGTCGAATGTTACAGTTGTGTAAACCAGAACGAAGGGTATAACTGTAATTCGGTGATGCACACAATAATTAAAATGGATTTTACGACATTTTTAACCGCACGATCCGTATCGTTCGGTGTTTGGTATCAGAATAGATTGCCGAACCGGTAACCGGCGCGTGGCGGTGAGGGAGGCTGCAGACCGGAGCTGCCAATTTATATAACGGCGCCGTCAAATGTCCCCCGTTTACAGATTCCCCTGTCATTGCCAAAACAGGTTCCGGTGTCGCCTTTGGACCACCACCCATCATATGTAGTGCGTAATAATAAGATCATCACAGCCAAGCAAATTTTATAACATTATATATATATATATATATATATATATATATATATATATATCATACTACGTTAGTGTGGTTTAAGAGAAAATTATTTTTAGACAATTTTACCTTAACTCATACCCTAAATTATAAAAATTTCATTTATTGGAATAAATAAAAGAAATCAAATAACATAAAAGATATTTACAATATCATTTAGATTTTCGTCTGTAGAAGATAAAATATTTTTATCAAATCTCATAAATTTTATGAGTAACTTAGAAGATAAGAGATTTCAACAATCAATTGAATATATTTACAATATCATTTAAATTTTCATGTAAAAAATAAGATATTTTTACCAAATCTAATAGATTTTATTTGACATTTTATATTCTAATTAAAATAATAAATTGAATTTTCTAATCTTATGAATAGTTGTCTACATTTTGTTGAAATAACACTTTCTATTTGCTTGGATTTATTTTTCTTTATTTTTTTGTTTTGTTTTTTGTGTTATAATAAGTTATGTTGGATTATTTACCTTAACTTTCATCTAATTTTTATTTTGTGCAATAATTTTTGTAGGGATGTTTTTTGCATAATTGTTTCCTTTCAAACAAATACTTGGAAATCTGGAAAAAAAAGTTTGAATAATTAATATAAGATTATCATCTGAGGTTAGTGCATGAATTCTTCAATTTCAAAAGTTTGGCAACAATGAATTCATACCATATATATGGTTCTCTATAGTTTGTTTACAAACACATTTGAAACTTTCTTTTTGCTTGAGATTACTTTCTTGATTTTTTTTTATAATAAAAAATTTAGTTATCTTATTTTTGTTTGATTATTTATCTTAACTTTCATCTAACTTTTCTTTTTTGTAGGGATCTTTTGTTGCTTAATTGTTAACTTGGAGATGTGGGAATTGTTTTTTGAACAACGATAAAATTATCATTTGAAGTTAAAGGTACGTTCATAGATGTATACAAATAAATATATTTAGCTTATTTATATTTATAATTATAATAATGATATAACTCTTATAAATTTTATAATTCAAAAGTAATTGGTCTATTGATAGATAAATTGAAAAAATATTAAAGAGCATCGATTTTTAAAAATCAAAAATAAAATTTAATTTTAGTTCAATAAATTTTATTAAGTTTTTGTTAAATAATAACACCTATTATTTTTTAAACTCAAAATAAATAACGAACTGCTTTTTAACATAAATGTGAATTTTAATAAATTTAACTAACATGAAAAATGGTTATAAAATTTAATATTATATTGAAATTATTATTTGATGATTTAAATTTTGCATAAAAATGTAAGAAACAATTTATAATTATATATATATATATAATTTATTATTTAAGAAATTATCACGTGCAAAGCGGTGCTAAAATTCTAGTATATATAAAGGTTAATCACTTTTTTTTTTCTAAATCACATATTAACTATATAACACACATTAAAAAACTAGAATTTTAGCACGGCGTTGCACGTGATACTTTCTTAAATAATAAATTATATATATATATATATATATATTTATTTATTTATAAATTGTTTCTTACATTTTTAGGTTAAATTTAAATCATCAAATAATAATTTCAATATAATATTGAATTTTATAACCATTTTTTCACGTTGAAATTTAACATTTATGTTAAAAAATAGTTAATGATTTATTTTGAGCTTAAAAAATAATAGGTGTTATTATTAAAAAAAAACTTAATAAAATTTATTGAATTAAAATTAAATTTTATCTCTGATTTTTAAAAATCGATGCTCTTTAATTTTTTTATCAATTTATCTATTAATAGACCAATTACTCTTGAATTATAAAATTTATAAGAGTTATATCATTATTATAATTATAAATATAAATAAGCTAAATATATTTATTAGTATACAACTATGAACTTACTTTAACCTCAAATGATAATTTTATCGTTCTTCAAAAAAAAATTCTCACATCTTCAAGTCAACAATTAAGCAACAAAAGATCCCTACAAAGTTAAGATAAATAATCCAACAAAAATAAAATAACTAAATTTTTTATTATAAAAAAAAAACCAAGAAAGTAACCCCGAGCAAAAAGAAAGTTTCAAATGTGTTTATAAACAAAATATAGAGAAATATATATATAATAAGAAATTATTGTTACCAAACTTTTGAAATTGAAGAATTCATGCACTAACCTCAGATGATAATCTTATAATTCTTCAAACTTTTTTTCTAGATCTTCAAGTATTTTTTTGAAAGGCAACTATTATGCAAAAAAAAATCCCTACAAAAATTATTGCACAAAAGAAAAATTAGATGAAAGTTAAGGTAAATAATCCAATATAACTTATTATAAAACAAAAAAAATAAAGAAAAATAAATCCAAGCAAACAGAAAGTGTTCTGATAAACAAAATGTAGACAACTATTTATATGATTGGAAAATTCAATTTATTATTTTATTTAGAATATAAAATGTCAAATAAAATCTATGAGATTTGGTAAAAATATCTTATTTTCTACATGAAAATTTAAATGATATTGTAAATATCTTCATTTGATTGTTGAAATCTCTTATCTTAATCTAAAAAAATCTCTTATCTTCTAACCTAGTCATAAAATTTATGAGATTTGATAAAAATATCTTATATGAAAATTTAAATGATATTGTAAATATCTTCTACGTTATTTGATTTTTTTTTTCATATATTCCAATAAATGACATTTTTGTAATTTAGAATGTCATTTAGGGTATGATTTAAAGGGTAAAATAGTCTAAAAATGATTTTCCTCTTAAACCACACTTTAAGATAGTATGATATGATATGATTATAATAGGTCTCGTACTTTTAAATTTTGTGTCCATTGTATACCACGTACAAGACATTGAAAATTAAAAGTTCCATTTTTTAAAAATGTAATTAAAATAATATTTAAACTTAATATTTTGAATTTTTTTTTTTCAATTGTTCGGTTTTAGTTTTATGATATGTTTCTCGTTCATTTTTCATTTTAAAAAAATATTTTTTTATCTTTCCTTGATTTTAAAATTATTATCATAATTGACCAAATTTCAAATATCATAGATATTAGTTTTTATTTTTTATACAAATTTGAAAGTACATACATTAGAAATAGAAAGATCACAAGTAAAAAAAAAAACCAAAATGTATTATATCCGAGTAAATATTAATTAAACTTTTTTCATGGTAGGATAATAGTCTATTCATATGATTAAGATTTGTCTATCTTTACTACATCCTTATCAAGAAATAATTAAAATAGTGATACCCTCCTAAGTTGCTCAATATGACAACATTCTACTTAAAAATAATATATTCAGATTGTGCTTTTCTCGTCCTAGAAATTTTTAAGAAATTTTTAATGGACCAGTCTAAGCTTCAAAATTAGAACTAAAAACGATTATCTCAATCTTTTATGAGAGTTTTTTATTAACAGAATCACGTCTTTAATTTAAGGTGCATGAAGTAAAACAATTTTTTTTTATGGTACAACAAGGAATGAGGAATGGAATTCATGACCTATTATTTTGGTTGGAAGTAAAACAATCCATCAATATCACAAATGAATTATCATTTAATAAAAACAATACATCTTAATTATCCTTAGCTTTTGACAGGAGCGTTTAAAACAGTATCTATAATTAATTCTTTTTTATGAGTTCAACAATAATAATTAGAACATAAATTGATTTTTTTTTTTTAATATATATTGGGAGAGGCAGGACAAATACCAATTATCCTGATCGAACTTACAAGGCTGATGTTGAACTAATTTACAAGCAAACAAAAAAAATCATTAGTCACATAAATTGAAATTTGTTGGCATATGATTAGTGAATTCCAGCATAATTTGTTACATGTTAATTATTTTTTTTCTTTTATTTTTGTAAATTGTTATTGGAAGGAGAAAGAAAAAAAGGCAATTCTGAAGGGTTTGAACGGAAAAGGTGATCATGAGTATCACAAACAGAATCCCCGTCTGAGAGAGTACACACACAGTTTCTTTTTTCCTCTCTCTCTCTTCCACTATCTCTGTAATTTCGTACTCTCAAATCAACCAATTCTGAAAGAGATCAGCCGAAATTGAGATATGGTGAGCAAATGCAGAGCGCCGGTTTCAGAGATTGCAGTCATGGAGGTCGACGTCCGGCCGAGGACCACCAGATCTCCGCCTGCAGATTTGGATCATGTATCAACCTCTTCCTCCAACAAGAGGAAGAACCTCGCCGCCGCTCCTCACAGCTTTGACTTCTCCACCACCACCGCCGCCACCACCACCACCACCACCACGTCGTTTGTCAAGCTCCAATCGCGGAGACGCCGCCGCCTTGTTTTTCAGGAGAATTCCGTTTCTACTCCGCCGATCATGGAGGAGATCACGGCCGCTACCAGCCCTACCTCCGATGGCGCTACGGTTTCATTTTATTGCTCCTCCGGTAACGGCTGCAGCGACGTTGCCGAGGAGCGTCTCAAATTTGTAGATCTGGAGGTAATTACAACTTTCAACTCTAAATCTCGAGTCATTTCTCTGGAGTTTTTTTTTTTTTTTTTTTTGATTCGGTTTTGTTTCTGAAGATTTTGTGTTGTTCTTATTACTTTTTTTGGCAGGATGAGAATGATGAACACGGAGTTGTATGCAAATCCAGTAGAGAAAGGTTTTTAATCTCGACAAAAAACTTTTCAAATTTCGCACCGATTTAATAATCTCGATCTGAAAATTTTGAATTCAAAATCTGAAGAAAAAGTAGTTTCAGAAACGGATTTGACCTCTCCATTAAACTGATTTAATGAGTTGTTTCCGTTTGTGATTTTAATTTCTCTCTCTTCCTCTTCATCTCTCTCTCTCTTCCGTCCACAAATACGGCGATTACAGTCCCATAAATCTTCAAACTCCGTTTCTTCTTTTTTGTCTTCTTGCAGGAGAGAGCTGTCGACTCCGTCTAGCAAATTCCGATCGATTCAGTCCGGCGAAATGGAATCTCCGGCAGGGAAGAGTGAGGAAACTTCCGGCAATAGATCTTTGTCGTCGTCAGCGGCGAAGATGCCGGCGGAATCAGAGCTCGAAGAATTCTTCATCACCGCAGAGAAAAACATCCAGAAACGTTTCGCAGAGAAGTAAGTTTAATGGAGATTTCCTAAATTGTTCTTATGCAGAGCTAGCCGTGGAAGAATTAATGAATACTCATTTAAAATTGCAGATATAACTACGATATTGTTGAAGATAATCCAATGGAAGGACGTTACGAATGGATTCGATTAAAGCCATAGAAGAAAGAAGATAACCAAATCAAGAACTCTTCAACTCTCGTATGTTATTTCGCTTAATTAGTACATGCTAATTATCTCTTAATTATTCTACCTTCATGTCAATTAGTACCTTCTAATTTTGTACAGTTAATTACCAGATCTCTCTCTATTATCTTGTAAAAGTAGAAAACCAACTTATTTTGTTCTAATTCGTACGGTTCTTCAGAGAAAAAGAAATTGTAAATTCCTTGGGAGAATTAGGAATTAGAATTGAACAAAAAAAAATATTCTTATTCCTGAAGATTAGCATCTTAGAATTCGTCAGTTTGCAACCACACGCGGTTTCAGTTCTTCACTGGTACAATTCCCAGTCTGAAAATTCTTCTTTTCTTCTTCTTTTTTTTTTTTTGTCATTTAAATTTAAAATTTAGTTGTTTTTATAGACAAATTAGAAACTCCCTTTCCATTTGTCCTTTTGCATTCATAATTTTGTTTCTTATGCTATTTTGATCTCTTTCTTCTTCCCTTCAATTCATATTCTTTTGTATTTTATTTTCACATACTGTTTATAGCATCTTCAGCACAAAAGGGGAAAAATAAAAATCTCCTCTTCTGGAATTTAAAGCTTTGTTATTTCTAGTTTTCTTCAAATTTCATCATTGTTTTGCTTCCTTCCATTTGTTTTCCTTTCCCATTGTAGAAAATGAAGGGAAGAACAAATTTCTATTTACAATGCAGTGGAAATTAAAATAAGAGAGTGGAATATTTTCATTTCCAAAAAAGAGGAATTGAAAGCTACGGATGTGAAAAATAAGTTGGATTTTTTCTGTTATACTGTGGTATATACGTAATCAATTTCTAGAGAGAATGGGGGTGGTCCTGGTTTATTCCATTATTGCAATTTCAATAATTTTGTTTTTGTTAAATTATTATTTTCATTTATGAATTTTTTAGAGCATGGGGGTCTAGAGAAAGCTATATGTAAAAAGAGAAGGATAAAGTTGCACATGGAATTAGATTCCCTGACATGGCTGATGTGGGAGAGGTGAGAAAAAAAAACGGACGCCTTTTAAAAAAACAAATTAAAAATAAATAAAGTAAAGCTTTTTTTTTTTTTTTTTTTTTTTTAAATTTATGTTTTATATATATTTTTTAAATTGAAGAAAGAAAACAAGTAAAATATACTGAGAAAGTGTTGCTTTCTGTTGCGTTTTTAATGATTGCTAGGTTGAGTTCTTCTGGGCATGATCTTTTGCAGGTTTCATGTAATTCCGTGACAAATATCTTCCTTTCTGTTTTTATTTATTATTTATGTATTTTAAAATATATATTAAAAAGAGTAAAATAAAGAGATCTTCTAAAATTCTCGGCATTGATTATTTTTTGGTTTTATCTTTTAAACTTATGTCAAGTTAAATTGAATGCATGAGCTGAGTTACTGTTTTTATTGATTCAACTTAAGTTTTTTTTTTTTTTTTTTAGTATAGGATTTTGATACAGTAACTTAATAGGCTGAATTTGAAAGAAGAGCTCTACTAACATCATAACATCATACATGACCAAATGACTAAGATGTCATACCTTGATAATAATAAGCGTTTAAACTTTTGAAAATTACCGACTTTTTTGTTGCCTAAATTTCAAATTTTGTCCATAGCTTACATATTTGTGTTTAATAAGTATTTGAATTTAACAATTATGAAATGGCTTAATAGTCAAGATCATTTCAAGAAAATAAAAATGAATGAATTGAGCCCACATACCCACTTACTTAAGTTAATTTCATATAATTTTTTTTTACATCCAATTATTATTGTATAGAGGTGATATGTTTAGTGAAAATAAAGCTTCTGTCTACGAAACTTTATACTTTCATTTCTGAATCTTCAATGCATCCGCTAAATAGAGTAACACTCTATTTAAAGAGTTTCCATGGTCTCTAGAAAGTTTGAGCCAATAAATGAGTTTTAAACCCAAATTTCTTAATGAATTGGGTTCAAATGAGTTTTGACAAAATAAATTCATGGACTTTGAACTCCCTATATATTTTTTTGAAATTATAATGGATGAATTGTTTTCACAAAATAATTACAAATTATGTAGGTAGAAATTTAAGTATTTATATTAGTAACGTTATTATAGATTAGTAACATTAATATATTTTAATACGATATTGTAAATACTCAATAATGCAATATTATAAATTATAAATTCTCATTAATACAATATTTATATCAATATCAATGATTATATTTACTAATTTTAAAAAATTGACTATATTTACGATCATTTTTTAGATTTAACTAATCTCACAAGTTTTCCTATATTTTTAAATTTTGTCATCGGTGCAATTTGTTTTTAATAGGCATTTGAACTTCACTTCACAATCATGAAATGATTTTAAACCCAAATATCTTTATTAACTGGGCTTGAACCAATAAAATAGGTTTTGGACCAAAATATCTTCATGGACTAGATTTGGGTCGATAAACGGGCAGACCCAAATGCCTTTACAGACCGAGGTTTTTTTTAGCCCAACTCAATTTCTGGGAATTTGGGTTCCAAAAGCCTAGAGATCCGATACATGACCTAATTTGTTTAAATAAAATTGAAAATTGAAGAGAAAGAGCTGATTTAACAAAATAATTAGAAAGTAATCAAATTTTAAAATATTTATATTTATCGTTATTAATACACTTTAATATGATATTATAAATACTCATTAATGCAGATTATATATTATAAATACTCATATAATACGATATTTATATTAATATCCAATTACCATATTTGTAATTTTTTTTAGATTTGACTAATCTTACAAGTTATAATTTATATGTTACATCATTTTTTTTATCAACAAAGTTTAAGTCATACATTTGCATGATTTAAATATTGATACCTACATATGACTTCATTTATGCTATATTTTATTATTTAACTCAAAAAATAAACTTGCATTATCGAATGGGTCAATGATGTAATTAGTTATTTGATTTTGTATTAATCTATTTTCATTCTACAGTCACAAATTCGATCATTTCCGTCTTTATTATAAAGAGCAATACTTTCCCGACCTCAATTTTTATATGGTGTGGGTCATAAATTAGAAATTATTATTATAGTAAAAGAAAAAAAAATAATGAAGAAATGAGCATGAAATATTAAAATAAATGTAAAACGGGTGGCAAACATTTTCAGTCATTAAAAGAATTTGGCCCTAAACCCCAAAGTCAAAGATGCTTATCCAGAATGGCCGGCAGCCATAGAGATTGCTTCGTCTTTAATATAAAAAGTACAGAAAGGCCGGCAGCCAAACTTTGTCATTAATTACTAGCTACCCGTTTTTGAAAAGTATAACTTAGAAAAAATAACCCACCAAACCTACAAAAACATATTATTATCACTATTATGAGAAATATTTGGATGCATGTGACCATTATTTGGCAAAATTTGAACAGTTTAAATCGTGTGCAGTTGCATGTTACTTAGGTAGCTTACAAATATTTCTCTATTATTATTTTGGTGAAAAATGTTTTGTAGTTGAAAATTGGCAATGATATAAGGTCAAATAGTATGTCGGCAAGAATAAAAGAAGAAGAAATCTAATTTTAATTTGCTTCATTTCAAAATTGAACATTTTTACCTTTGAAATTTCAATGATACTTATTTTTAATGGTGAGCGTTTTTAAATTTATTTTTATACTTATTTTATTTTAAAAATTAAAATAATCACTATATTAATATGTTAAAATTTAAAATTAATTTAACTATCTTTTAATCCTAATAATTTTGTTAGTGGAAATTATTGAAATGGTAGATTAAAAATGTATCTAAACGTTATACGCAACAAAGTCTTCAATTGTTTCATAAATTGTGTAGGAACACCTCAGCAACGTCAAAGATGCTTATCTTCTTGTTTGGCTTAATATAATATAAAATAGAGAGTTTGTAAGCTCATAAAGGGCTATAAATATGGCAGAATCCATTTCCCATTATACACAAAAAGATCATCAATTAAGAGATAGTAAAAACTAAGGTTTCAACATGTCTGATATATGCCCTCCAGGTATACATACATGTTCTTTCTTCCCTTTACTTGATTCAATTTTAGTATGAATGTATAATTTTCATTTTCATGTTTGTAAATAGGAAAAAAGCAATGGCCAGAGTTGGTATTTGTAGAGTATGCCACTGCTGCTAGAATCATAGAAAAAGAGAATCCTAACGTGAAAGCAGTGAAGATTCTGGCTGGGAGTCCAAGAATTTTGAACTTCGATTGTAACCGAGTGTGGGTTGATGTCAACATTGAAGATCGCGTTGTTCAAATTCCATCTGTTGGCTAAACTTATAGCCTATATCATCCCCATATGCATACATATAATGATATGCATTTCAAATTAATTACTAAATAAGGTAGAACCTGATCTACCCACTACTAATTTCAATTCATATTTTAATGTCCTATTATCAAGTGTTTCATGTGACCACTTCAACTCTCACACTTCTCATTGCCATTTTTCAATCAATTGCATCAATAAAATAAATGGGTTATTAAGGCCCCATTTGATAATCATTTTGTTTTTCGTTTTTTGTTTATGAAATTTAAGCCTACAACAACTACTTTACTATACAATTTTTCTTATTTGGATATCTACATCTCTTACCTATAATTTTAATAAACAAAATCAAAATTTGTAAACAAAAAAAAGTATGCTTCCAAAAACTTGTCTATGTCTTTGAAATTTGGTTAATATTCTCCTACTTTTTTAAGAAATGATGGATACATTATAAGAAAGATGTGACACATGGTAAGAAATTTGAATAGAAATAGGCTTAAATTTCATAAACAAAAAATAAAAAACAAAATGGTTATTAAACGGGGCCTAAAGGACCATCTTCCATTACTAGTCTACAATAAATATACTTTTTCAAATATATATACATAATTATATTCAATTTCATAACTAACATTTCTTTTAATACCAAATATGTCAGTGGCGCGATTTGTTATTTTGTTTGGTGTTAATTCATTTCATTTTCAGATCTAAATATTAAAGAAAATAAGATGCAAAATACATTTACCTTTTCTTATCACACATATGCATAGATGTTCCATAACATTAAAAATATCTAAATATTGTGATGGAAAAGCTAAAGACATCATATTAACATTTTGTAAAGCATGCTAGACCTGCAATTGAAGTTTAGTACAACAAAACTTGCTCACAAAATAACTTTTAAATCGCCATACGCCAAACATCCCAAAAAGACTATTACTTAACGTCCTTACTACTTCAAATAAATCTTTCAACAACCACTCAACAAGCAGTGGTGGGTGGGCTCGGGCGTGGCTGCACGAGTTGACATGGAGTTTGCAAGGCGATCGGTAGGCTGAGGCGGCACGGTGCAGCTATTGGCTGCACGACGAGGAAGGCAACAAGATCCGATCACATGGCGATGCGACGACTCTTCTCCCTTGGCCTTTCTCTTTCTCTGTTGGCTTCTCAAACGTAGAATAATGAAAATACCCTTAACCAAAAACCTTCTCAAATTAAACTTTCCATTAATTGCAAAATTGCCTAAGATCTTCTTGAAATCACAAAAATGGCTTAAACTCTTTGTTAATTACAAAAAGATCCCTGTTAGAGAATATGGGGTTTTGCTTCAGAACTAATTGATAATGAGAGTAGTAACTCATATTGCTTAGTGTGAGACATTTGTGAGATCCTAACAATCCCTAAGAACAAAATCCCTAAAATGTTCTTAAGACTAAAGATGTCCAAGAAAACTGTACCTGAAAGGTCGTAATGAAAATACAGAGCGTGGATATAGATAACCTGAATAAGAGAAAATATTGGACTGAAGTTAGTGGTATGATAATGTAAACATTTGATAATTGTTTATATTATATATATATTAATTAATTCGTTTTTTTTTTTTGGAAAAGATACGAATATATTAGCATATGCAAGAAGCATACAAACAAAATTACAAGAAAGCCCTCCAATTAATAATTATGGAAGAGGCGTTGTAGTCTTTAAAAAGAGATGATTTATCACACCATTTGGCAGCATTGACAATAATATCATCACAAATTTCCATAGCTGATTTAACTTTGTGTTTCTCGTTGAAAATGCGGCCATTTCGCTCCAACCAAATCCACCAACAATAGCCACCTATGATATTAGCAAGCAAAAGCCTCTTTTTAGATTTGCATTTCCTGTTAACCGTGTGTAATAAAAGGTGTTGCAGAGTTCGACTAGGATCCTCAAATTCAACGATCATCAATAATTGAAAGGAGGCGAGGAGCCAAAAAGAACATCTCATGAACAAATGATGGCTGGTTTCGATCTCATTATTACACATCACACACCAACTTGGGGACAAGCGGTTCAGTAGATTTCTTCTTTGCATGACTTCACTGTGTTGACTCCAGAATGGAATAAGGCCCAAAGATGCATTTTAATTTTCTTTGGGATCGTTGTGGACCAGAATGTTGCATTTAAAGTAGAAGCAGAAGTTGCAATGACAGGCAAGAGAGAGTTTTTCATGGAGTATACTGTGTAATTGGGGCTATCATCCAATGTCCATTCAATATAGTCTTCCAATCCCACATTAAGGGGAGTCGGCCAATTGCAAGAAATATTTTTCCATAAATCAATTTCTCTGTTCATCAAGTTTCTATGAGGATAGAAATGCCAAGAGTTCTCTTGTTGATCCCAAGCTTCAACAACAGATATATTTTTCCTAGAACTTAGAGCATAGAATCTAGGATAAGAGATAAAAAGGGGGTCATCAAGCGCCCAAACGTTGTGCCAAAAGCTCGTGTTCCTCCCATTGCGAATTCGCCATCGCATTTTCTCTAATACCATATTGGCCATTTGCAGGATAGAGTTCCAAAGAGCCTTATTGCTACTCCACCGACCTTTAATAGGGAGACCAATATTGTTTTTAACATTATATTTTGCAGCAATAATGAGTTTCCACAAGCTTTCAATGCGGTCAAAGAATCTCCAAATCCATTTGCCTAGAAGGGCCAAGTTAAAGTTAATGATTTTTCCAATGCCCAAACCTCCTTGTTCTTTAGGTAGTGAAGCAATATCCCATCGCACCAGATGGGAACCCCCATTTTTATCCACTCCCTCCCATAAAAAACTTCTCATTAATCTTTCAACCTTCTTATAAAAGGTAGTAGGGGCTTTAAAGATAGATAAATAGTATGTTGGCAAGTTGGTTAGAACGGATTGCACAAGAGTTAATCGACCTCCTTCGATAAATATTGATATTGCCGATACCAAATTTTCTTTGAACCTTCTCAATGATTGGGTTCCAAAAGAGATATGTCGCGGTCATCACCCAATGGAAGCCCCAAATACGTAATGGGTAAAGGAGAATACTTGATTCCCCATAAATCCGCCAATTCCTTAGCCTTATCAATATTAACATTGATTCCTGATAATGTTGATTTTTGTAAATTTATCGTCAGGCCCGATGAGGCTTCAAAGATCCTTATAATGGTTAACAAATTCTGCAATTGAGACCTATCAGCAGTAGATAATAGAAGAATATCGTCTGCAAAAAGTATATGATTGACTTGAAGGCCGTTACTTTTAAAAACGCAACCCTGAATAAGTCCTTTACCTTGAGCGTCATCAAGAAGGCGAGTAAGGTAATCCATAGCCAATACAAAGAGAAATGGTGATAGGGGATCGCCTTGCCTAATGCCTCTGCTGGTAGCGATCCTCCCTCTAGGCCTGCCATTAATAATAACTGATACAACAGTCGAAGAAAGACAACCATGAATCCAATAAATCCACTTTTTGTGGAATCCTTTCAGTTTCAAAATTGCTAAAATAAAATTGCGATTAATTTTGTCAAAGGCCTTCTCCACATCGAGTTTTATAACAATTCCTTCTTGTTTAGAGCATCTCAAATAGTCAACAATCTCATTCGCCATAAGAGAAGCATCAATGATTTGGTGACCAGCTATGAAGGCACATTGGTTATGAGCAACAGTTTCAGGAAGCACTTTTTTAAGCCTCTCAGCCAATACTTTGGCTAAAACAAAATTATTATCAAACATCACATAATAACGAGGGAGAGAGAACCAACAAACCCTATGTAAACCCTATGTAAAGACTTTATTACTGTCCAATAATATGAATTGAAATGGATTTACATTTTGTTTCTATAAATTTGACAAAATGAAATCTATTTTCCTCTCATTTCAAAGAGACCACAATGAATTAACGACTAATTAAAAATAATAGAAAATACTAAAATACACCAACAATCTTTACACAATAATTTCACAAGGTCACTCTATAATAATTGAAAACGAAAACTATTTTAACTACTTCATCACAGCCTCTCCCCACCTTACATCCCAAATAAAGGTTTTAATGTCCCTTCCTTTCTTAATTTTTCCACTCAAATAAAGTTTTCATTTCTCTTAAACCCTAATAATACTTTTCAGCTCTCATCCCCTTCTCATATGTTATATAAATTTGAAATTTAATACGTCTATTAAATTTGAACTTGCATTGAAAAATATCTTCCAACCTTCTCATTTTTATATGGTATGGGTTTTATTCATTTTTACATGGTATGTGTTATAAATTATAAATGAACATTATAGAATTTAGGATTAGTGACGCAGTTGGTTATCTTGTTTGATATTAATTCATTTTAACTCCACGAGTCTAGAAATCGGTATTTGGTTCTCATAACTATTTTGTGCTCTATGTTAGGGTTTGTTGGTCCCCTTGCTCCAATTATACTAAAAATATATATATATATATATATATATATATATAAATATATTATAGATTAAGATTATAACTTAAAAAAAAGACAAAATTAAAAAAATATATGAAGAAATGAACATGCCTTTGTTTTTTTTTTTTTTTAATGAAAACACGAGTATATTTATTAACAACCAACCAACCAATAGGTAAAGAAAATGCGAGAGAGACAAAGAAAAAACACATAAAATTTACGTGATTCATTAACTAGTATTAGCTAATTCAGTGACAAAGAGGGAGCTGAGTTTTATTAAGGAGAACAAGCAATACAGAATTACACAATGAATGTCATAATACGACAAAGTTTAATTCAAGTTTATATATGCACTCTCATTAAATCCTATTACAAAATGCATAACATTAAAAAAGAATACAGATGCGTAAGTGCATGTAGAACACATTGCAACAATGCAAGATGCGTTTGCACACGGGATGAGGTAAGCAGAAGCATATATACATTTACTCATGTGGAATGTGGAATGCGATAAGCACAAGTGAGACCTCCACCCATGTGGAATGTGGAATGCGCTAAGTGAAAGCGAGACCTCCGACTACTAATCGCAGGGCATCAATGCCTTCAACACATCTTAACAAAACAAATAAACAGACATTATTTGAGATTAAAATAAAAAGAAAACTCATAAATGTCGTATCATAATTAAAAAAAATAAAAACAAAAACTTTTCTACAAAAAAAACTGCATCCAGTTATTAATACAACTAACTCTAGAACTATTTTACAAAAATCAAATTCAAACCAGATATTGATACATTACTTTACTAATAACTCTTTATAATCTCCCTCAAATTAGCGCAATGCATTCTAACTATATTAATAAAATAACAATTTATATGGCATATCATTCTTATGAACAATTTGAAATTTAACGTCTATTAAATTTTACAGGACAAAGACCAACAACTTGCATTGAAAACTATTTTTCCAACCTCCTCATTTTTTATATGGTATGGGTTGTAAATTATAAACTGATCGATAAGATTATAATTTTAAAAAAAGATAGAAATCAGAAGAAAAAAAACACTGAAGAAATGAACATGAAATGTTAGAAATATAAACACGTGTCCCAATCATTTTCAAATCAGGATAAGAATTTACCTCATTAACCCAAAGTCAAAGATGCTTAAAATGTATCCATACTTTGTCGTTAATGAATAGCTGGTTGTTTTAGAAAAATATATAAAAACTTAGAAAATCCCCGAAACGTGGAAACGTGGTTTATTGTTAATTATTATTTGGAAAAACTATTTTTTTAATACATAAATTTGGGATCTAGTTTGAATTTTGATGTCCATTTATTAAAATTTAACACTTCATTTTTTTTACCAAATGGATCAGTGGCGCCATGGTTTCAGTATTTGATTGTAAATCAGTTCAAAACTATCGTCATAGGTTCGAACTCGAGAATCGATATTTATCTCCTATCTCCCGATATGTACTAAAAAAACACTTCATTTTTAATCTTTTCTATTTTTATAATTATTTTATTATAAAAATTAGATCTCAATTACTAAAATAATGAAGGAACGTGATAAGCTAGAAAACTTGAAATGCTCTAGCAAAATCAAAGATTGCGTATCATGTTTCTAATAAGAATAGAGATTACGAGCTGTCAAACTCATCAATTTACTAAAGATAATATAATATAATGTTAAATAGAGTTTGCCAGCTGTCATGGTTGTGAATTTGCCGAGAGTTTCAAAGCTCATTAACGGCTATAAATAGGACACATTCCATTACCCACATCACATAACAAATCAACAAATAGATCAAAAGAGTTTTAAAATACCAAATTAAGCCTTCAAGATGTCTGTATGCCCTCCAGGTATATCTATATAACTTCATTTAATTTTTTTTCTTATTTAAGATCCATTTACTATGAATGTAGTTTTCAAAATCAATAATCGTGACAGTTTTTTTTTTTTTTTTTTTGTGTAAGATGTTTTTAATTGTGATGATAAAATGTTTTGAAAACGTTGATTCCTATAATTTGAAAATAATAAAATTAAAATTTAGTCTTTACAACTATTTTAGGCCCGGTTTAATAACCATTTTATCTTTTATTTTTTGTTTATGAAATTTTAGCCTACAATAACTACCGTACTATACCTTTTTTTCTTATTTGGATATCCACATCTTACCTATATTTTTATAAACAAAACCAAAATTGTAAAAAAAAAAAGTAGCTTAAAAAAACTTGTTTATGTTTTTAAAATTTGGTTAGTATTCTTTTGCTTTCTTAAGGAAAAATGAATACATAGTAGGAAAGATGGAGGAAATTTAAATGGAAATAAGTTTAAATTTCATAAACAAAAAACAAAATAAAATGGTTATCAAACGGAGTATTAATATTTAAAAAAAATTTAGCAAAAACTTGTTTTAAAATTTAAAATTTAATTAAGATTGAAATAATTTATTAGAAAAGATAAAAGTCGAAACAAAATAGTTTTCAAACGGAGGCGTCTTAATCTTTCATTTTTTTTCCCACTACGATTAATTTATGTGATTTATGTTTTGTAGCATAAGTTTAAGACGATTGAAAATGTTTGTAAATAGGAAAAGACAGCTGGCCAGAGCTGGTATTGGTAAAGTATGCTACTGCTGCTAGAATTATAGAAAGTGATAATCCTAACGTGAAAGCAGTGAAGATTCTGGCTGGGAGTCCAAGAATTTTGAACTTCGATTGTAACCGAGTGTGGGTTGATGTCAATATTGAAGATTACGTTGTTGAAATTCCTAAGGTTGGCTAAACATATAGACTATGAGGCTATGATCATATGCATGTATGACCTATCAATTTAATTACTAAATAAGGTAGTATCTACCTACCATATAATTTCAATTTCAATTGATATGTTCTAATATCCATTATCAAGTGTTTGATTTCAGTTTAACTCACACATCTCATTACCATTTTCAATGTATTTCATTCATATGGACAAAATTGCACAAATCACCCTGATAACGATTAAGTTCTTAAATTTTCAATTTGATCAATCACATCTTCAAGTTTGATAAATATATTACAATTGTTCATTTAAATTAAATTTGAGAGATTCTCACATGTGTGAAAAGGATCGAGATTGGGGTGAGAACATCTTGTACCGATCAAGGTCAAGAGCAAGTAATCTCAACTCCATTACACCGTGCATGAGTCGGGGGATATATATATATATATAAGGGATAGAGAGTGAAAAAACGTAGTTTAATTTGATTTAGGTCTCTTGAATAGAATTGGCAATTTCAAACAATTTCTTCAACTCCAATTTCATAACCTAGCACCAGAAGCAAAATCATTAATAACGTAGCTTAGGAGATCAGAAAAATAACTCAGATGAAGATATTACAAGAATTTATTAGAGTTGAAAAAACAAAACTTGATAAACATAGAGATTCCGCAAAACACAATCAATGACATTGAAGCAGTAAAAAAAAAATTGTTAGTCATAATTCAGTTCCTCTCTCTTATTTTTGTTTCGAATACCATGAATTCAATTTTGGATCGGTGTGCATTTCTCTTCTCCTTGATTCTTCTCTTTAATTGTTTTTATGATTCATCTCTATAACTTAATGTTCTTGGATTTAGAATGGTTTAGATTTAGAATTGTGCAACAAAAAATTTACAATCTTCACACATGTGAGAATTTTTCAAATTTAACTTAAAGAGTTAATTATAACATATATCAAACTTTAGAATGTGTTGGTCAAATTGAAAATAATTAAGTGAATTGATTGCTTCGATCATTTTAGGTGATTGAAAATAATTAAGTTTAATTAAATAATATATATATATATATATATATATATTTGAAATCAAAGTGCTTCATTAGATAATAAACTAAACATTATAACAAAGTTGCCAAATAAAAAAAAAATTAAAACAATAAAACAAGGAAACCCCGACAACCTTTTGATCTCGATCAGACCATCTAAAAGACAAAAAATGGTAAATTAAGTGACTTCTAAAAAGACATGAGGCATCTTTCAACTGATAAAAAACAATTAGTTTAGGCTTTGACTTGATAATCATTTGTACCACGTTTGAAAACTATTTCGTTTTTTATTTTTATTTATTTTTTACTTTTTTAAAAATATGTTTGTTTTGATAACTAATTTTGATTTTTGTTCTTAAAATTTTAAAAAATATTAAAGAAATTCTAAACAAAGTAGCTTTTAAAAATAGGTTTTTGTTTTTAAAAAACTATGAAAAAAAAAACAAGAATAAATAGTAAAAAAAATTTAAAAAAAATCCAAACAAAATGTAATAATTGAAAACAAAAAATATTTATCAAATATGTACTAAAAAAACAATTATCAAATATGTTTTTTGGTTTTTCATTTTTAAAAACATAAAACTAAAATGAGTTAACAAACATATACTATTTTTATTTTTTTTAAATAAAAAACCAAAAACAAAAAATGAAAAACTATAAAAAAAACGTAATGGTTATCAAACCGGGCTTGATATTTTGTTTTTAGTTTTTAAAATGTAAGTTTATTCTTACTCAAATTTCTTACTATCAGTTCCATCTTTCCTACCATGCATTAATCTTTATTTTTAAAAAATATGTGAATACTAACCAAATTTTAAAAATAAAAACAAGATTTTGGAAACTACTTTTTTTTCTTCTAAATTTTGGTTTGGTTTTTATAGGTGAGAGGTAGATATTTAAGTATGAAAAAAATAAATTGTAAGATAGTTATTGTTGACTTAAATTTCAAAAATCAAAAACAAAAAACTAGGGTCCCGTTTGATAACCATTTTGATTTTCGTTTTTTATTTATGAAATTTAAGCCTACAACAACTACCTTACTTTACTTTTTTTCCTTATTTGGATATCTACATCTTACCTATATTTTAATAAACAAAACCAAAATTTGTAAACAAACAAAAGTAGCTTCCATAAACTTGTTTATTGTTTTTGAAATTTGGTTAGTATTCTCCTACTTTCTTAAGGAAAGATGGATATATTGTAGGAAAGATGGAGTACATGGTAAAAAATTTGAATAGAAATAGACAAGATTTCATAAACAATTTAAAATTTTCTTACAAGAATTTATTAGAGTTGAAAACACAAAACTTGATAAATGTAGAGATTCCACAAAACATCAATCAATGTCATTGAAGCAGAAAAAAAATTGTTAGCCATAATTCAGTTCCTCTCCCTTATTTTTGTTTCCAATACCATGAATTTATTTTGGATCGGTCTGCATTTCTCTTCTCATTCTTCTCTTTAATGTTCTTATGATTCATCTCTATAGCTTAATGTTCTTGAATTTAGAATGGTTTAGATTTGTAATTGTGCAACAAAAAATTTATCATATCCACACATGTGAGAATCTTTCAAATTTAATTTAAAGAGTTAATTATAATAGTAATCAAACTTTAAAATTTAAGGACTTAAATTGTTAAAAATGTCAATTTTTAAGAGTAGTTTGTGCAATTTTTTCAAAAAATTATATAGTTATCAAAAGACGATCTTCTAATACTATCTACAAATAACTATACATAACTATTCAATTTTCTTGCTAATAATTTTTAAAAAAATTTGAAAAAAAAATGTTTATAGCATAAAAATGAGCAATTCCTAAATGTCTAAATTTAGTGAATTGATTGTCTTGATCATTTTAAGTGATTGAAAATAATTAAGTTTAATTAATTAAAAATAATTTTTTATTTTTTGAAACCAAAATGTTTACAACGTTCCTTTTGCGAAAGCAAGAACAAACCCGATCTTTTCTACAGCTCAAGATCAAACCGTTACAACCTCTCTTTTTATGAATCAAGAGAAAACCATACAATAATTTGGAAATGTAAGATCAAGATGAACAAACTTTCACTACTACAAAAAATGGGTTAGTTGACGCACAAAAAATGTCAACTATATAGTTTAGTTGACACTTTTGAAAGCGTCAACGAATCGACTGTCAACTAAAGTCACTATAGTTGACGCTTGCTACAACGTCATCTAATGATATAATTGACATGTTCAAAATGTCAAGACCATAAGTGATTGACACATTAGAAGCGTCATGTGATGGTTTGGTCGACATTTATAGAGCGTCAACCAAGAGCTTTGTTGACGTTTGGTGAATGTCAACAATTGTTTGAAAACGTCAAGTAAATGTACATCGATTGACGTTTTTTAAATGTTAACAAAAGTATTGGTTGATGTTTTAGAAACATCAACAAATTTAACCAAAAACGTCATTGTTAAATAAGGTTGACGCTTATTTAACGTCAATTGGATCATATACCTTCTTTTTTTTTTTAATTTTGTCGAATTTATCTAGATTTCCTGTTCATCTTGTCAAATGATATATTACTGGACAGAATCCCAATTATAAATTACTAACTATTTCAACTTAAATAGCATAAACTTAATATTAATATTTTACATAATCCAAAATTACAAAGAAAGTATGGAACCACATTCTCAACTTTGAAATATTTTTCAAAGTTATCTTCCTAAATATACAAAAAAAATACTAATTTCCAAAAATAGCCTAATTATGTCCAGAACTAACTATATATACAAAAATAAATATGAAATATTTTTCAAAGTTTGTAGTCTTCCCAAATATATGTTGCAAAGAAACAAAATACAACATTCTGCATGCACTTTATCCCGTTCACGTGTAGGATACTAGAAATTCAGCTTATCCACACGCACTTGATCCAACTCATCTTGTGTGTATAAGTCTCTTGTATCTACCTGCTAAAATTAATTAAGACTCAAATGATAATTTTTTTTGTGACAATTAATAATAAATTTTCAAACTAAACAATATAATAAATAATATACTGTATTTGTGATGATTATGTTATCTATTTTATGACGTCTCTCATATTTTTCATCATATAATAGTCACACTCTATATTCCCCACTTATAATACACACTAGAATTCCTATGTGAGATCCTCCTCAACATGTCTCTCAAAATGTATCTTTTTGGATTCTCCATTAACTAATTGAAAAATCGGTGGCTTGTGTTTTACAAATTTGTGCTTTGGTTTAGTATTCATTTTTCTTAAAGATTATTTATAGGAATGGGTTATAAAGATTAGACAAAAGACAACAAATCATCTTCAAATATACCAATCCAATCTAATCTAAATCTAGAACTTAAATGATTTGCAGCAAGGATTATAAACAAAAGCATCTAGAGAACAATACAACAAGAAAAATGATACTTTAAATAATGAAAATGAATCTAAGCTATTCCATCATGAAGTTTTGGTTAATCTATGGATGAAAAACAATATCGAAACTCTAGAGCGGAACAATGAAATTCATGCAAATTTGTTGAGTTTGAGGTTTTTTTGTACTCATCACAAAGTAAAAAATCTTTGAGGTATGGTTTATCATAAGAGTTGTACTAATTTTCATGAATTTTCCACATTCACAACTTAATTCAACCCCCCTCAAATTTAGGGTGGATTTCAAATTATGTTGTTCAAATTTCCCCTATCCCAATTTCAAAATACTTCAAAATTGAAGCTACAATAAAATGAGTTTGCTAAAAAAACCTAAATAAACTTCAAAATTGAAGCTGCAACAAGGCTTGGTGTGCTACTAAAATCCTAAAAAAAATAATACAACATTCCAGCATGGTGTTCTCTTTTCACAAAAAGAAAAAACAATCCCATATTTTGAAGTTTATTAACAAAAATCAAAAAGAAAAAAGAAAAAAGAAAAAAAAAAGTAATTTGTACATACCTTAAGAATGAACGTCGCAAGAGAAATAAAGGGGCTGCTTTGATTGTTCAACAATTCTAATTTCAAGAAGCAGAAATGGAGAAATCACAATAAGACCAGAAACAGTAATGGAGAATTTATGTAATTTCTAGAAACACAAACATGTTTGTTTTGAAGTATTTTGAGAGAGACAAATGACTTAGTAAGAAAGTGGAACTAATGAAATTAATTACATAAAAATCATATAACTTGCAATGCGATGGTGGACTTGATAATATCATAGAACTTTATACATAAAAATTAGAGTAAAATATAAGTTTAGTCCCTGTGGTTGGTAGAAAGTTAGAGTTTAATTCAATTCGCTAACGATTACTTACGATAAGGACTATATTTTCGATTTAATAAAACCATAAAATTCTAATTTTTTCAAACTATATGGATTAAAATCTAGTTTTTGAAACCATGTGAACTAAATTCTAACTTTCTTCAAATCATAGGAACTAAACTTATATTCTACCCTAGAAAATATATACGACCTAGTAACCATGAGGTTACATATTCGAATTTTCCTTCCCAACTAAACTTGTTTCAAACTTAAGCATCCAACATCACATTTGAAAGTTTCAAATTGTAGTGAAGAATCTGAGGATCACAGTGAAAGTGAAGATATTGAAATGATTTTACTAACCCCAACTTCAATCTCAAGTCTCACTTCCCAATCTAATCTAACTTCACTCTCTTTAACTTTTTTCAACAAATCATGTAGGTTCTCTATTCCCCTTCCCCAACATAAGCCCTTAAGCTCATCAAATTCCTTTGCCTCAAATTCCATGTCTTGTAGTACATCCCATGGGGGCTAGACCTCAGAAGCCGATTATCATTTCTAAATACCAAGTAGAGAGTTTTGGTTTCGAGGATTGGATTGAAGTTAATAGCAAGACTAATAGGTTATCAACTAGTTTTAATTTTGAGCAAGTAATTATTTACGAGTATTTGAATAGTTAATCACGAATGCAAGAAGAATTTAATATAAAAGAAGAAATTTCATAAAACAATATATATCAATTTCTAGGCCTCCATTAAAGTCCAGAAACTTGATGTGAAACAAAAACAGAGAGAAAAAAAAAGGAGTACCTCAAGTCCTTCTTGAATAAATGAATGGTAAAAACATACTTTAGCAGAAGAATCCTTCGATTGTCGTTCGAGAAAAACGCTTCTCTTTTGTTCTACGAAGAAAAACATCAATGAAATTATAGAATCAATACATATTGAACTTCATTAGCTCACTAGCTCTCGAAAAAAATACTTCCTTATGGCAATAAAGATTGTGAACAATCAACTCCATGAGGCAACCAACCTGTACTCACACTACAAGAAAAAAGGGGTTAGCCGACGTTTTTTTATCGTCGCCTAAGAAACGTCGGTTAATAGTGGTTTAACCGACGGCTTTATAAACGTCGGTTAAACTTTATTTTAAGCGACGGTTTTAAAAAAACGTCGGTTAAACTTTATTTTAAGCGTCGGCTAAACATATTCTTAGCCAACGTTTTATGGAAACGTCGGCTAAGTTTTTATTTTCCCTCCTAAAATTCATTTTTCCGCTTTTATTTTAAAATAATAGCCGACGTTTTTAAAAAACGTCGTATAAACTTTATTTTAAGCGACGTTTTTAAATAATAGCCGACGTTTTTAAAAACGTCGCCTAAGGTTCTGAGTAAAATTCGAGTTCCTCTTTTCTTTTCTTCTTCTCCTCTTTTCTTTTCCTTTTTTCTTTCACTCTCTCCCTCTTTTCTCAATCTGCTGCCTCCCGTCCGCCGTTTCTCCATCTCCTCCATCGTTTCTCCACCGTCGCCAAGGGGTCCGCCGCCGCCGCCTCCATTCATCCGCCGCCGCCGTTCGTCTTCTCTCTCGCTCACTTCCAAATCCCTAACTCTAGGTAAATCTTCAAATCCCTAAATTTATTGAATCTTTCTTTTATTAAACTATTTCTTGTTCTTTATGTATGTGAAGTTTGATTAAACTATAAAAGTAAGCAATTTAATTGATTTTTTCTTGTTCTTGTTCATTTGAAGATGGGAGTATTGCTTGGTTTTAGAGATGTTGAGGTGTTGGTTTTAGAGCATTTTTCTTCAAATTAAAGTTCTAATTCTGTTTTTTATATCCAAGTTTCGAATAATTGTTCGATTTGAAAATTTGTTGAGATGAGAGTATTGCTTAAAGTTTGTTACTTAGAGAGTAATGCAAAGATGAGAGTATTGCTTAAAGTTTCATATGTTACATTGCATTTGGGTAAAAAGAAAATGGAAAAACCTTTATTGAATTTCTCATGTTTGGTTCTTTGTCAATATCAAAACATAGGTAATTGGTGGTCATGATTTTTGGAAAGGAAAAATAATAAAAGGGGGTCGAGAAGAGAGATGGTGGATGTGAGTAAAGGGCATCTAAATACTTTGATTTCTATTGGAAAATATGTACAACTTAAGAATCTCTATTGTATGTATTTTCTATTGAAAATTGTGTCTTTCACTAATATTCCTTTTAGTGAAATTTTCATAATTTGATAATTGGGAGGGGAGTTATTTACCGCTTCCCTTTTGTGTTGTCAATTTGTAGTTGGCTTTCCCTTCCTCCTCCTTTGTACATTAAATATTAAATTCAACATTTTCCTTTATACTCTTATAGTTAGAAGGAAGATGTAGTTAAGATTTTATAATTGGACATAATATACATACGCCTTTTTTTTATTATTTTATTATTTATTATTTTATTTTATAATATTGAATATTAATGAAAATCTTATTATTTTATTTTATAATATTGAATATTATTTATTATTTTATTTTATAATTCGTCTAAATCTCAGAGGATAGTTCAACATTAGAATCTGAGAGCGGTTATTGAAAGAGATTGAAGATGAACAAAGATTGGATAAAGAATAAAAATAGGTTGTCCGTTGAATATGCTGAAGGCGTCAAACAATTTTTCGAAATGGCAAAGTCTCATGTGAATAGTGTTGGAAAAATGAGGTGTCCATGCAAAAAATGTATGAATGTGTTGTGGCAAAGTATTGAAGGAGTAGAAACTCATTTGTTCATATATGGAATTGTCGAATCTTATAGTGACTGGATATACCATTGAGAACCTGTGAACTTACCTACATATGAAAGTCAAAGAGTTAGGTCAGTACATGTCGAAAGGGTCAATTTAACTGAGCAAAGTGGGCATAATGACGAGAATGAAATAATGACAATGTTGAATGACATGAACCGTCGTACTTTGGAATCAATTTTAGTTGAAGAAGAAGATAATTATACTTATGAAAATGTTGCACCCAACAATAGTAGACAAGATGATCGATCAACATCGTTTGATGATTTGATGAAAGAAGCATCTATTCGGTTATATCCGGGATGTACTAGATTCTCTCGCTTTCCATTTTCTCGTCAAATTGATGCATCCAAGGCTATGAATAATCGGACCAATACCTCATTCGATTTGTTGTTGAAACTGTTAAAACAAATCGCATCCGGACGGTGCTTGCATACCTGGTTCATTCTATGAGGCTAATAAGAAGTTTCGAGAATTGGGGTTGACTTACGAATCAATTCACGCATGCAAGTACGATTGCGTGTTGTATAGGAACGAATACAAAGATGCCGAACAATGCCCTACATGTGGAGAGTCTCGATATATGATGAATAAGGATAATTCTAAGAAACTGCCCCATAAAGTTTTGCGACATTTCCCGATAATACCTCGACTAAAGAGATTATTCTCTTCTAAGCATTATGCTTCCGATATGAGATGGCACAAGGAAAAACGTGTTGAGGAACCAGGAGTTTTGCGACATCCATCAGACGGTGCAGCCTGGAAACATTTGGACCTTCAATTTCCTGAATTTGCATTGGATTCTCGAAATGTACGATTTGGATTGTCTTCAGATGGATTCAACCCTTACGGTCATATGAGTACCACGTACAGTATGTGGCCGGTACAATTAGTGGCGTTCAATCTACCACCTTGGAAATGCATGAAAGATACAAATATAATATTATCCTTATTAATTCCTGGTCCAAAATCACCGGGAAGGGAGATTGATGTGTACTTGCAACCACTAATTGACGAGTTGAAGGAGTTGTGGAATACTGGTGTTCGCACATATGACTCATTCAAGAATGAGTACTTTCAACTTCGTGCTTGTTTGATGTGGACCATAAATGATTTCCCAACATATGGCGACTTGTCAGGTTGGAGTACGAAAGGTTACAAAGCTTGTCCTATTTGTAAAGAAGAAACTCCATCCGTTGCTCTGAGAGGGAAGAGAGGTTACATCGGACATCGACTATATCTACCTAATAATCATACTTGGCGTAGAAGTAAATTATTTGATGGGAAGAATGAATCTCGTGAACCTCCAATGATATGGGATGGAGAGGAGATCTTGCACCAAGTTAGTCATATGCGTTTTCCTGTGCTTAGCAAACATTCTTCTAAACAAGATAAGAAGAGGAAACAATCCGAAAACAATTGGAGAAAAAAGAGCATTTTCTTCGAGCTCCCATATTGGTCTAAACTTCTGTTAAGACATAAGTTAGACATAATGCACATTGAAAAAAATGTGTGTGAGAATTTGCTAGGAACTATACTTAATATTGAATGGAAGACAAAAGATACAATGAACGCTAGAAAAGACCTCGAAGATATGGGAATACGAAGGGAATTGCACGTACAAAAATTAAGAGATAAAGAGCTTAAGCCGCATGCAACATATGCGCTCAAGAAAGACGAAAGAGTTGAATTCGCAACTTTTTAAAACATCAAGTATCCTGATGGTTTTGTTTCTAACATAGGACGGTGCGTTAATGATTCAAAGTTAACAGGGTTGAAGACACACGACTGCCATGTTTTGCTTCAAAGACTAATCCCTATTGGTGTTCGAGCATTTTTACCTAAGGAAGTGTGTACTACGATTGTTGAATTTTGTCAATTCTTTAGTTCTTTGTGTTCTAAAACATTACGTGTGTCGATTTGGATCGACTTGCAAAAGAACATTATTATAATCCTTTGTAAAATGGAGAAGATCTTCCCACCGCGTTCTTTGATGTAATGATTCATTTGACTATCCATTTGCCGTCGAATGTAATGTTTGGTTGGACACAGAAACTATAGCCGGATGTATCCTTTCGAGAGCAAGTTTAAGAATATTCAAACTATTCGTTATGAATAAAGCACGCCCGTATGGTCGATTCTTTGAAAGGTATGTGAACAAAGAATGCTTGAACTTTTGTTCATTATATCTCACCGTATTGAAACAAGGTTCAATAGGGCACCGCAATGATGACCACAACACTAATAACGAACGGCTTGGAGAATATGAAGTATTCAAACAGTAATGCACGACCAATGGGAGAAATGACACCAAAAACTTTATCTCGATATTGACATGCGAAGATTACATTGGTACATTCTCCATAATTGTGATGAGATAAATAGTTATCTTATTCAACATTTAGCACTACTTCGTCCAGTGTGTTAACATTTGCACTGACTTATATACAAAACACGAGCAACAATTTCCAAGTTGGTTTAAAAGAAGTTCTCAAAATGAGAGAAAATGGACATAATTGTGATGATTTGTATGCAATGGCAATGGGACCTAGTAATTTGGTTCGATCATTCAAAAATGCATAGTTAATGGTGTAAGGTTTCACAATATTAAGGTTCAAGAGCGTCGAACAACACAAAATAGTGGTGTTAGGGTGCTTGGGCGAAGGGGAACCAAAGATGACCCTTTGTACTATTACGGGTACTAAAGGAAGTGTTTGATCTTGTGTACGTTAATAGGAGACGAGTTATGATTTTCAAATGTGATTGGTACAACACTCGACAAAAAACGGTAGATCTCATTTCGAGCTAGGTTTGCGTTCAATTAACACGTCTCAATTTTGGTACAAAGATGAGCCATTTATCCTTGCCACACAAGCGTAACAAGTGTTTTATATAAGCGATCCAAAGTATGGTCGCAATTGGAAGGTAGTGCAATTAGTACCTAATAAAAAGTATGGGATGTGCCTCAAGTGGAAGAGCAAGAAGATGAAGAACTTTGATGAAATACAACTAGAAGGTCGAACGATCGTCGATGAGTGTATAGAAGAAAGTATATTACATAGGATTGATGTCGAACTCGCATATGTCGATTTAACACGGAATAGGATACAATCGTCAAATAATTTAGATGATTTCATTGACGACCATGAGATCCAAGATGACCAAGAAACGTCTTCTGAGAGCCTCTCGTTGGATGATTGTTATTCTGACTGATTAGTATACTTAATTACTTATGGACTTCAGTACCTCGCATCCTGATTTCATATGATAATGATTATCTATTTTCTGCAGTGTAGTCATGCCTGCTAATTTGTCGGGGATGTCTAGCACATTTTTTATGAGAGCACTGATGATCAGGATATTGTTCCTGCCACTTTGCCTTCTGAGGAGACCCAACCATCAGGTATGATTTCATTTGTTTTGTTCATTCACATTTTTTTTATTGGTTTCTAACATTCAACCACGTGCAGGTAGTACATCTAGACCTCGACGTGGTCGAGGTATTTCAACAGGCTCTGAGTTGGAGAGAAATGTGAATAATCACGGCCTTTTGAACGTTGAATTTAATCAGGAGTATGGAAAAGTTGTTGGACGAAATGCAAACAGCTTGAGTAAGCAAATCGGGGTGTTTGTTAGAGGGTCGTTTCCTTTGACTCTTAATAAATGGAAAGAGGTCACTCCAGAATTGAAGAACTTAGTGAAACAGAGACTCCTGGTATGTTTAAAAACACATAGTTCGTATTTTAGGCACTATTTTGTTGTATTAATCTATACATTCGTATTACAGTCACACTTCAACTGGACCTCAGTAATCCTAGGGTCAACAAGCATATAGAGGACGTGATGCAAACCACGATGAAGGAGTATAGATGCACGTTGCACAAACATTACAAGTAAGTAATATATTAACTTATACTTATGTTGTTCCATTTCTAATGCATCAAACTAATCATACATTATCATTTTTTCAGGAGTTTGGATCCTGCGGTTCGACGATCGAACCCACATACTTCCATAACGGATCCAACTGATTGGGAATATTTGTGCAATAAATGGGAGGACCCAAATTTCAAATCAAAGTCAACGAAGGTTGAGGAGAGTAGATCTCATGTTCAATACCATCACGTGGCTGGGAGTAATTCTTTTTTTACTATACGGGAACAGGTAATACTTTATTGTGTAATACTTTATTGCGAACGATTCGTACAATATACTAACGACTTTATTTTATGTTTCTAGAGAAAGAGGGATGGTCAGCTCATGGGGTACATCGACCTATTCAAAGAAACACACTTCAAGGAACAGACTGGATAGGTCGACAAGAACTCTGAGGAAGCTTATGTAAGTGTGTTGATTTTGCTTTATTCATTCAAATTTTATCTTGATACTAATGTATGTTTAATTTTTGTATAGGAACAAATGATAGAGATTAGAACGACGGCAATTCTTCTTTGAACTCCCATACGACGAGTTAGAGATCACTGGCAGAGTTTTAGGTATTAGGGGAGATAGCATAAAGGGCCTAGGTCGGGTTTCTTATGAGGTTCGGTCTGCTGCGAGAGGAAAGAGGGCGTCCTCATCAAGTTCCAGTGTTAGTGAATCCATGGCTTCTCAGCGTGAGTTACGATTTCAAGAACAGTTGGATTTTGAAAGAGAGCAGAGGGCAAAATTAGAAAAAGAGCTCGCCTTGACTCGCGAGGAACTAATGAAGTCCCAAGAAGAAACTCGCGAAGGCATGAACCAACCGAGAGATGATGGAGTCATTCAAGAAAGCAAGAACGTGACGTTACACTTAGGTAATTAATTAAATCTCTACATTTATGCATATTTTATGTCAAATATGGCTACCCTGCAGCAAAGGTAGCCATAATAATGTAGACTATATGATTTTCATGGTTAAAACAGGTGTAATTTATTTTTGTTAGTCATAGGGGTGTTTGTTATGTCACTAAAAATTCAAATTTTCTTTTATATGATGATAATTTCCTTTAATTTTTATTAGCTAACTCATGGTTCATTTCATTTTTTCGGATGACGTCACGGACTTTGGTTTAGGAAAAGGAGACACGATTATCCGGATTGAACCTTTTTTAAGATCTTTTGTATTGTGCTACTTTTTAAGAACTTTGTATTGTGCTACTTTTTTAAAAACTTTGTATTGTGCTACTTTGTATTTTGTTATAAGAGGTTGTATTATAAATTTCGCAATTTCTATTAGATGTGATTTAGTTTACCTTCAACTTGTTTTCTCGGTTCAACAAGAATATCATATGTGCACACAAAAAAAAAAAGAAAAATAAAATTATATAAAAAAAAACCAAAATATACCCTTATCCGACGTTTTAATAAAACGTCGGATAAAATGTATTTTATGCGACGGTTCTAAAACGTCGGATAAAATGTATTTTATGCGACGGTTCTAAAACGTCGGTCAAAATACCTTAGCCAACGTTTTTTAGACCGTCGCCAAAATATATAATGACCGACGTTTTAGAACACCGTCGTACAAAGTCCGAATTGACGACGGTGTCGCAAAAACGTCGGCTAAGGCTCTTCCGACGCGGTTTTGCCGACGTTTTGGGCGACGATTTGTTTACCGTCGCATAAGCCTTATGCGACGGTTTTTTGGTCTTAGGCGACGTTATTTGCCGTCGGCAAAGACCCTTTTTCTTGTAGTGTCATTATACGTTTCCACTTTCAATATGCAACAAAGACATTACTAAAAATATCATAGAGACCATAAAGTCATAAAAAAAACTCGAGACATGTTCAGTAATTAATGTTTCACGAAACACCTCACAAACCATAAGAAGATTTTTGTAACACTCTATTCTTGTGAAATTTCATTCTTCCTTCCTTATTGAATATAAAAAAAATACAACAAAAAAAATATAACTTAGAACAAGCAGGGACTTATACCAATTCATACATACATAACTAGGACCCTAGTTTAGCCCAACCTAGTACTTAATCAATCCAGAGCTTACAAAAAAAAAGAAATATTGCATACACAATAACTATTTAGCATCCTCAAGATTGAGTTTCCTAAATTTAACAAGAGTGTGTATAGCTATTCGAGCGTCTTAAACCCCTCATTATGTCTTACATAGTGGTGCCTATAAGAAAGAACCTAGTAGCTACCAATATCAAACAAGAAATTAAGTATTAATTACTTATTTAATAATAAGTTCTCATCTATGGTGTAGAAAGTTCAACAAGTAGCTCAACAATTCAATGATAACTTAGTAACGTTTTCCCTAAACCTGCATCATTTTAAGCAAATATACCATGGGAAAGAAAACTTACGCACACCAAAGCATTCCACAAGGCGATATCTGGTAGCGACATTTCAACGAACACCTTCCGTGCAAGATCAAGATCTCTAAATTTCCCATAGGCATCAAGTAACATGGTCTACAGAAGAATAAACATCAAACCCAAATCACAAATCCTATGAATGTAACTGCTTGGCTTTAGAACAAGTCAATGCACTAGCATAAGCTTTGAGAGCAAAAGAACAAAAAAGAGCATCAACTTTGTGAAACCCATTTGAGGAAGCAAAGGATGTGTTTTAGAAAAGATTAGAGCTTGGTACGGCGCCGCGAAGGACGAAAAATATGGATGGCGTGAGGGAGGTCGTTGAAGAGGGAAATGGCGTAATGCTTGAGAAGCTGGTGCGAGATGAAGAGAAATGGAAATGGCCATTGGTGATGAGATTCGCTTGAATACCTAGCCTCTTCACAATCTTCAATCCACCACAACGAAAACGTGAATAAGATGAAGGGAATGGAAGAGTGCGTGGTGGGCTTGATGACAACGAAGGAGTCTCTGGAAAAATTGTGAATGCAATCGTGCCTTAGTTTTACGACTCTTACCTTTTCTTTTATTAGTCATATCTATCATTTTATTATTTTTAATTAATTTAATTAGTTGACGTTGAAAACGAGTCAACATATTTATTTTATAGTTGACGCGCACACAACATCAACTAAAACCAAGTATAAAAAAATAAAGTTCACATACGCGTGTTTTTAATTTAGTTGACGTTTTTTCATGTAAGAGACATTTTAGTTGACATTTTATGTTCAAAACGTCAATTTTAAAAAATATCAAGCGTCAACTATATTGATTTTTGTAGTAGTGTTTCTCCAAGAGTGGATTTACAAATTTAACTCTCAAAAATCAAATCCTCACAATACAATAATTTCTAAGATCAAGATGAACAAACTCTCTCCAAGATTAGATTTACAAATTTAACTCTCACAAATCAAATCCTCACAATACAATAATTTCTCTCTCAAGAATAAGATGGAAATTGAAAGTTTGGAGAGAGCAACAATGAAGACTTCTTTATTTTGGAGGATTGAGAAATATGAAACTTGGTGTCTCCAATTTGGTGGAGAAGATGAAACTTAAATAAACATGAAGATGCAAAGTTACCGTTAGACACAAAACATAATAATATTATAATATTTAAAAAGTTACCGTTAGACACAAGCATGATAATATTATAATATTAAAAAAGTTACCGTTAGACACAATATGTTATAATGATATAATATTCAAAAAGTTGCATTTGGACAAACACATAAAAGTAGTATAACAATATATAACTTTCTTTCCCTTTTAAGAAAGTTACCGTTAGACACATCCTCAAATAATAATATAATAATGGATACTTTGTTTTCCTTTTCTATTTTTCTTTTACCTTGACTTTTTATAACACAAAAAGAAATCTCAAATGTCAAACATCCAAGGCTCCACATGTCGCTCTTGGATTGGCCAATTTTTGCTACGTCATCACGTCGGAATTTACCATTCAAAATCTTTTACACCATAAATTTTTCATCTTAACTTTGATTTGAGTAATTCAAAATGCGTTTGAATTATTATTTCAAGCTCTACAAAATGTATATTTCAAAACACTATATTTGTTAGTAAATAAATTTCAAGAAGACTATTACTTTTAGATAACTTTTAAATCGCCATACGCCAAACATCCCAAAAAGACTATTACTTAACGTCCTTACTACTTCAAATAAATCTTTCAACGACCACTTAACAAGCAGTGGTGGCTGGGCTCGCGCGTGGCTGCACGAGTTGACATGGAGTTTGCAAGGCGATCGGTAGGGTCGAGAGCGACGCGGTGCAGGCTATTGGGTCGCCTGACGAGGAAGGCAACAAGATCCGATCACATGGCGATGCGACGACTCTTCTCCCTTGGCTTCTCTCTTTCTCTGTTGGCTTCTCAAACGTAGAATAATGAAAATACCCTTAACCAAAAACCTTCTCAAACCAAACTTTCCATTAATTGCAAAATTGCCTAAGATCTTTTTGAAATCACAAAAATGGCTTAAACTCTTTATTAATTACAAAAAGATCCCTATTAGAAAATGGGGTTTTGCCTCAGAACTAATTGATAATTGGTAAGGAGAATAGTAACTTATATTCCTTAATGTGAGACATTTGTGAGATCCTAACATTTCCTAAACCAAAATCACTAAAATATTCTTAAGACTAAGGATGTCCATAACTTATCCGAAAAAGATGTGATCAAGAAAAATGTACTTAAAAGGTCGTAATGAAAATACAGGGCATGGATATAGATAACCTGAATAAGAGAAAACATTGGACATCAAGTTATTGGTATGATAATGTAAACATCTGATAATTGTTTATATATATAATTAATTTTTTTAAACAATAAAATAAGAAAATAAAACTAACAGGAAAAAAATGAATAATTATAAATGGCCCCTTCTTTCAAGAAACAAGATATAATAATAGTTACCGAATGAGTTAGTGGCGCAATAGTTTCAGTGTTTGGTTGTAAATCAGTTTAACACTAGCGTCACATGTTTGTTTTTTGTTAATGAAAACATCAGTATATTTATAAACAACCAACCAACCAATAGATAAAGAAAATGCGAGAGAGACAAAGAAAAAACACAGAAAATTTATGTGGTTCATTAACATAGTGTTAGTTAATCAACGGGTAGAGAGGGAGTTGGGTTTTATTAAGGAGAACAAACGATACAAAATTACATAATATATGTCATAATACGACTAGAGTTTAATGCGAGTTTATATATGCACTGTCATTAAATCCTATTATAGAATGCATAAACATTAAAACAAAATACAGATGCATAAGTGCATGCAAAACACATTGCAACAATGCAAGATGCGTTTGCACGCGAGATGCGGAAAGCGGAAGCATATGCATCCACGCATGTGGAATGTGGAATGCGCTAAGCGCAAGTGAGACCTCCACCCATGTGGAATGCGCTAAGCGAAAGCAAGACCTCCAACTGCTAATCGCACGACATCATTGCCTTCAACACATATCTTAACAAAACAAATAAACAGACATTATTTGATATTAAAATAAAAAAGAAAACTCATAAATGCCCTATCATAATTTAAAAAAAATAAAAACAAACACTTTTCTACAAATCATCTACAAAAAAAACTACATCTAGTTATTAATATAACAACTCTAAGAACTATTTTACAAAAAATCAAATTCAAACCAGATATTGATACCATTACTTTACTAATAACTCTTTATAATTTCCCGCAAATAGCGCAATGCATTCTAACTATATTAATAAAAAAAAACAATTTATATGGCATATCATTCTTATGAACAATTCTTTTCAAAAAAAAAAAAAAAAAATCTTATGAACCATTTGAAATTTAAGGTCTATTAAATTTTACAGTACGAAGACCAACTTGCATTGAAAATTATGGGCCCGTTTGGTAACGTTCCCGTTTTTTGTTTCTATTTTTTTGAAAAACAGACTTGTTTGGTAACCGTTTCCATTTCTTGTTCTCAAAATAAAAAAGAAACGTTTCTAATTTTAGGCTTAAAAATGAGAAACTTCCAAAAAGAGTTTCACTTGTTCCGTTTCTTATTTCTTGTGTTTGTTTGCTTTACTATTACTTTGTCTTTTTCTTTAAAACCATCCACTTTGTTTACATTGTTAGCTTTTGGCCTAGTGACAAGTAGATACTAGATTATTTTTATTCACTTGAACATCTCAAGTTCAATCCTTGAGTAAATCTTTTTTTTTTTCCTTTTCAAACATTTTTTCAATTTTAATTTATTAAAATAAACTTTTCATTTTTATTTTCAATTTAAAATTTTTTAAAAATCAACTTTTACTTTTCAATTTCCACCCAATATATATTCATATATTATTTGAATTCCTAAAAAATCAATTTTTTTTAAATATATTATTTCAATTATATGTATATATAAACATAAACTATTGATTTTTTATTTCAATTTATTTTATAATAATATTAATATATATTAATTTTCAGTTTAATTTATATAAAAAATAATATTTATATTTCTCTATTATTAATTTAAATATATATTAATTTTATAGAAAAATTTTCGTGAATAAAGAAAAAAAAAAAGAAATCCATTAAATATCAAAAAGTTTAAGAAAAATCAAATATAAAAAGTCAAGTCAATCAAGTTAAATTTGATGGTTATAATTTTTTATATGGTATGGGTCGTAAATTATAAACTGATAGATTAAGATTATAATTAAAAAAAAAAAAAAAAAGATAGAAATCAGAAGAAAAAAGATACTGAAGAAATGAACATGAAATGTTAGAAATATAAACACGTGTCCCAAACATTTTGAAATCATGATAAGAATTTACCTCCTGAACCCAAAGTCAAAGATTCTTAAAATGTATCCATACTTTGTCATTAATGAATAGCTGGTTGTTTTAGAAAAATATATAAAAACTTAGAAAATCCCCGAAACGTGGAAACGTGGTTTATTTTTAATTATTATTTGGAAAAGCTATTTTTTTAATACATAAATTTGGGATCTAGTTTGAATTTTGATGTCCATTTATTAAAATTTAACGCTTCATTTTTAATCTTTTTTTATTTTAAAAATTAAATTTATATCAAAACTAAAATAATTACATTATCAGTATCTTGAAATTCAAACTTAATTAAATAACTTTGTATAGTTAATAATTTTTTTATTTCAAAAATTAAAAATGAACAAAAAAATTTTAAAAAAATTTAATTTTGAAATATAAAAATTAGATCTCAAATCCTAAAGTAAATGAAGGAACGTGACAAGCTAGAAAACTTGAAATGCCCTATATAATTAAATTGTTTCATAAATTGGCTCGAAATACCCAGCAAAATCAAAGATTATGTATCATGTTTCTAATAAAAATGAAATTATTTTATGTATATATAAAATAAAAAATAGAGATTACGAGCTGTCAAACTCATCAATTCACTCTTTTCAAAAAAAAAAAAAAAACTCATCAATTCACTAAAGATAATATATAATATAACATAATATAATATTAAATAGAGTTTTGCAGCTGTGATAGTTGTGAATTTGCCGAGAGTTTCAAAGCTCATTAACGGCTATAAATAGGACACATTCCATTACCCACATCACATAACAAATCAACAAATAGATCAAAAGAGTTTTAAAATACCAAATTAAGCCTTCAAGATGTCTGTATGCCCTCCAGGTATATCTATATAACTTCATTTAATTTTTTTTCTTATTTAAGATCCATTTACTATGAATGTAGTTTTCAAAATCAATAATCGTGACAGTTTTTTTTTTTTTTTTTTTGTGTAAGATGTTTTTAATTGTGATGATAAAATGTTTTGAAAACGTTGATTCCTATAATTTGAAAATAATAAAATTAAAATTTAGTCTTTACAACTATTTTAGGCCCGGTTTAATAACCATTTTATCTTTTATTTTTTGTTTATGAAATTTTAGCCTACAATAACTATCGTACTATACCTTTTTTTCTTATTTGGATATCCACATCTTACCTATATTTTTATAAACAAAACCAAAATTGTAAAAAAAAAAAAGTAGCTTAAAAAAACTTGTTTATGTTTTTAAAATTTGGTTAGTATTCTTTTGCTTTCTTAAGGAAAGATGAATACATGGTAAGAAAGATGGAGGAAATTTAAATGGAAATAAGTTTAAATTCCATAAACAAAAAACAAAATAAAATGGTTATCTAATATTTAAAAAAAAATTAGCAAAAACTTGTTTTAAAATTTAAAATTTAATTAAGATTGAAATAATTTATTAGAAAAGATAAAAGTCGAAACAAAATAGTTTTCAAAACGGAGTCGTCTTAATCTTTCATTTTTTTTCCCACTACGATTAATTTATGAGATTTATGTTTTGTAGCATAAGTTTAAGACGATTGAAAATGTTTGTAAATAGGAAAAGACAACTGGCCAGAGCTGGTATTTGTAGAGTATGCCACTGCTGCTAGAATCATAGAAAAAGAGAATCCTAACGTGAAAGCAGTGAAGATTCTGGCTGGGAGTCCAAGAATTTTGAACTTCGATTGTAACCGAGTGTGGGTTGATGTCAACATTGAAGATCGCGTTGTTGAAATTCCTAAGGTTGGCTAAACATATAGCCAGCCTATGATCATATGCATGTATAACTAACATGTATAACCTATCAAATTAATTACTAAATAAGGTAGTATCTACCTACCATATAATTTCAATTTCAATTGATATGTTTTAATATCGCATTACCAAGTGTTTGATTTCAGTTTAACTCACACATCTCATTATCATTTTCAACGTATTGCATCCATATGGACAAAATTGCACAAATCACTGCGGTAACGATTAAGTTCTTAAAATTTCAACTTAATCAATCACATCTTCAAGTTTGATAAAAAAAATATATTGCAATTGCCCATTTAAATTAAATTTGAGAGATTCTCACATGTGTGAAAAGGATAGAGATCGGGGTGAGAACATCTTGTACCGATCGAGGTCAAGCACAAGTAATCTCAACTCCATTACACCGTGCATGAGTCGTGGGGATATATATAAGGAATAAAGAGTGAAAAAACGTAGTTTAATTTGATTTAGGTTTCTTGAATAGAATTGGCAGTTTCAAACAATATCTTCAGTTCCAATTCCATAACCTAGCACCAGAAGCAAAATCATTAATAAAGCAGCTTATGAGATCGGAAAAATAACTTAGATGAAGATATTACACGAATTTATTAGAATTGAAAAAACAAAACTTGATAAACGTAGAGATTCCTCGAAACATCAATCAATGTCGTTGAATCAGTAAAAAAAAATTGTTAGTCATAATTCAGTTCCTCCTTATTTTTGTTTGGAATACCATGAATTCATTTTGGATCGTTGTGCTTTTCTCTTCTCCTTATTCTTCTCTTTAATTGTTCTAGCTTAATATTCTTGGATTTATAATGGTTTAGATTTGGAATTGTGCAACAATAAATTTACCATTTTCACAAATGTGAGAATCTTTCAAATTTCACTTGTTAATTATAACAGTTATTTAACTTTAGGAATGTGTTGATCAAATCGAAAATTTAAGTCATTTTAAGAATAATTTGTTCACTTTTTTCAAAAATTAGTAATTAAAAAAATTGTATAGTTATCAAAAGACGATCTTCTATTACTATCCACAAATAAATATACATTACTATTCATTTTTGTAGCTAATAATTTAAAAAAAAATTCTATACTTTGGTTCAATTTAGACATATGTAGGTGGAGTTTAGGAGATTTTCATGTAAAAATAATAATAATAATAGGAAAACCAAAATTTTGAAAAACAAATTGTTTATAGCAGAAAAATGAGCCATTCCTGTAGGTGTGGAGTTTAGTTTATAGTTTAAACGAGATTTTGATGTAAAAAAATAGTAATAATAATAGGAAAACCAAAATTTTGTAAAACAAATTGTTTATAGCAGAAAAATGAGTGATTCCTAAATGATAATCAAAATGTCTAAGTTTAAAATTAAGTGAATTGATTGTCTTCAATTATTTTAGGTGATCTTTTTATTTTTTGAAATCAAAGTGGTTCATTAGATAATAAACTAAACCCTACAACAAAATTCCCAAATAATAATAAATAAATAAAAATCAAAACAATAAAACAAGGAAACGTGACAACCCTTTGACACCGATCCACACCTCGGATCGAGATCAACTAAAAGACGAAAAATGGTCAATTAAGTGACTACTAAAAAGACATGTGACATCTTTCAACGTAATAGAAAACAATTTGTTTAGGTCTCCTTTGATAATCATTTAGTTTTTTATTTTTGATTTTTGAAATTTAAATTTATTCTTACTTAAATTTCCTACGATGTGTTCCGCCTTTTCTTACCATGCATTAATATTTTTTTAAAAAAAGTACGTGAATGCTAATTAATTTTCAAAAACAAAAAAGTTTTTGAAACTGCATTTTTTTTTCTAAATTTTAATTTGGTTTCTACAAATATAGACCAGAAATAAATATTTAAATATGAAAAAAAATATATATAGTAAAGTAATTATTGTTGGCTTAAATTTCAAAAATCAATAAAAAAAAAACAAATGATTATTAAAATTATTATTATTATTTTTTTTTTCAGATAAGGCGAAAAGAACTCTAACAAAAACACCTCCATCCATCAATTGATTCACCTCTTCCAACTTAGAACATCACATTTCCCATTAAATAAAAATGTATGTATATATGAACCAAAATCTCATTTCCTATTTGGGTTCCCCATTCCGAATCGTTTGTTGCACAATCGCGGTGCTCAATAGCCATGGATGGCTGTTGGTGATCTTCGCCAACCCAAATGGATCGTGAAGGTTGGGGTAGAAATTCCCCATCCTTGAGGTCTTCCACTGCGGCGTCGCTCGCGGCGGCGGACGACGGCGACGACGACGGAGACATGGCGCTTGCTCAGATCCCCAGAAACCCCCGCCACAAGCTTGCCGCATCCTCGGTCTGTATATTCTATTCCTCTTTCTCTAATCGCTGTTTCTGAGATTCAATTTCCGGTCATGATCCTCTTAATTTGCAATCGCGATTAACGATAGGTGATACGCATTGGTGGTAGGGTAAAGCGCGGAAGCCTATGGACGACAATCCCATGCTTAAGGTTAAGAAGAGACTTGCGGATTGGAAAACTAACCATGTAAGCCTCTCTTCCTTTATATTGTACATTAGATTAGAAGAAATACATGATTTACCTAACCATCCTTGGATTCGCAGTGCATAAGACAATGACTTCAATCCATGGTGGCCACCTACTTAGTAATTATTTTCCTATGGATTTCCTCGACATCCAAATGTTATAAGGTCAGGCGGTATGTCTAGTGACTTTTGTCGAGATGCACGAAAGCTGGCCCAGACAGTCACGGATTTCAACAAAAAATAGATGATTTTTGTATTCGCCAAATCTGATTTCGTATGCACATGCACTCTTAAAATTGGGGGAATTAATTGGTATTCTAAGACGTGTTCAATTAACCGTAATGGAGTTACCTAGAGATCAAGAGAGACTTCAGGAGCTAAGCTACGGATTTTCTTGACATATAAATGTTATAGGGTTAGGCGGCATGTCTCATGACAATCGAGTTGTGCGCAAACGGACTCGGATAGTCAACGGATATAATAAAAACATTCAATTGAGTTCTTGAGTAAAACAACGATGATGATTATCGTCTATTCAAATTGAGACATGTGAAGAGGGGAAATCCTTTTCTTCAGAATGTTAAATTTGTTTTCTTACAGAAATTTAGTCTTCAATGGAGAGCTAGATTTTCTGTTTCTTTATTGTTCTGTTTTTTCCTTAATCTTAATTATTACGGGTTTGTAAAATTGATGGTCGTATATCATGAATAATGGATGATATTAGACAGATCAAAATCATGATTGGAGAGTATATCACTGACTTTGAACTTTTGTTTTGCTCAACCTGTCTTTAACCATTTCTAGCTTTAGTGGTGTCTGAAATCCAAACTCCATCGATACCCTTTTTTCTTTAATCCGGCAATCTATTGTTACAGTTAGTGTTAAACTTTGATAACTCACTGGTCCAAATTTCTTATCGATTCTTTGCAGGCTGTAACAGGTCCTGGAGGGAAGTATATGAGGTAGGCGAAATATTGCTTGTGGTTTGTGACAATTACAATGTGTGCATAATTGTCTGCACATACACAACACAACTATCATTTAGGGAATTTACCCTCAACAACACATTTTACCACCTTGTATTATATTTGCAGCTCAATTTCTAAAATAATTGATCTATAACACATGATTTCTATCGGTAAGAGAACTCAACCAGTGATAGAATGAGTCTATCACTGATTGAATTCTATGAGTGGCAGACTCAACCAATGATAAAACTGTATCACTAATTGAATTCTACCGATGATAGAACTCAATTTGTTAATTTTGATTTTGTGCTATAGATGGAAATATTTGCCTTTTTTTGCATGTATAACAAAAAATAGCAAAATATTTTCATCTATAGCACAAAATCAAAACTAATTCATTTGTGGCAGAAAATTCAAATTGACTTCTATCACCCATAGAATTCAATCAATGATAGAGTTCTATCACACTTATTCTATCGCTAGTTGAGTTCTATCAGTGATAGAAAATTATGTGCTATAGATGAATTATTTTTGAAATTGTGCTACAAATATAATATAAGAGGTATAATGTGTTGCTGATGATAAATTCTCTTAATATTATCTTATGACAAAAATGTTCTTTTTTTTTGTTTTTCAAGTTTTGAGCAAAATAAGGCAGTATATGACGATCAATACTCTCCTGGGGAATTTAAATCATCTGCTGTGATGCAAGCACTTGCGCTTCGATCAAGATTGGAACGGGAATTTCCTAGCTTTGTGAAGTCATTGGTCAGATCACATGTTGCTAACTGTTTTTGGATGGTATGCTCTGTTAGAAAGACACGATTTTAAGTTGACTTATATTGTTGGTAAACTAATTGTTGGCATTTACAATAAGTAACAGGGGCTTCCTGCGGCATTCTGTAAGTCACACTTACCAGTAAGAGATAGTACAATGAGTTTAGAAGATGAAGCTGGGAGGCATTTTCAAGTAAAATATATTGCACATAAGACAGGGTTGGGTTCTGGATGGAGACAGTTTTCTGCTGCAGAGAAGTTGCTTGAAGGAGATGTTCTTGTCTTTCAACTCGTAGCGCCCACAAAATTTAAGGTAATATCTAGAATTATATCATCATGTATATCATACTGTGATGTTCATCATTTTGTTGAATTCTGAATATGATCATGAAGGACATGATTACCAATTACCATAGTCAACTTATCATCCTTTGTTATGCAAAATTTTTATTAACAAACATCAACCATAATAATTACACTTTAGATAAACAGACTATGAGTCTATGACAGGTTGGACAACAAAATTGAGTCTTATATTATAGAATATATTTAGGAACATATGGGAAGGAGTGAACTGATCTGGCGTGGGGCCAAATATGCCAAGATTCCTCATTCAAGCAGGGTTAAATGAGGATCTGAAGGTAAGAATTCAACTGGTGAAAGTACTGGGCTTCAATAAGCATCAAGAGATGAGAATGAACTAAAAAATTTATTCTGGTTGTAGAACATGACCAAGGTGGATTCAACATGGAAACCGGCTGGTAATATCAAAGAGCAATTTCTTCATTTTCACATTGAGGACGATTCTCTGGAGTGGTGAATCTAGTGATAGGCCCCAATTGCTCATGCTTATAGTCGAATAAAGGAAAGAAAGAGGTAGGGTGAGCGTTATGTGTACTGCCCTGGTTAGTGAGGTCCATGTTTGGTAGAATGGGCTAGTGCGAGACTGCGAGGTCGTTATGGGAGAGAGGTAACCCTAAGTGGCAGAACACTTTTTATCATTTGGTTGTTTTGTGGATTCTTGATAGAGAATTGGGAGAGAAAGTTAGGTCTCTGAACTCCCTAGATTATTGCTCTTTCCTCATAAATAAGTTGATTTAGGTAAAGCCTATCAACCTCTTACGAGCCTTTGATCACAATAATCAGACTTGGACTGAATTGAGAACTTTTTGTATTACATGTTTCTGGAATACCAGGCCCTGTGTTAGTGCCAGTGGACTTTTCCAAGGGCTTAGCATGGCTGTTTTGCTTTTTAATGACCAATATCTTATTTGTTACTTCACAATGATATACTTCTACTGTAGGTTTTTGTTATAAGGGCATGTGATCTGGCAGAAGCGGATGGTGCCCTTGGCCGACTAAATTTGGAGTCTCATACTAAACATAGTGATGCTGGTAAGTCCATTCACTAGTATTATGTTTTTCTTTTTATATTTGTGATTGTCTTGGTCAGTTTGCCCGCACCTTAACTATTGTCACGGCCACGGGACAAATCACCTGACTACAACATTTGGATGTCAAGTAAATCTGTAAGAGATTTTAATTCCTAGGTAGGTGGTGATTAGGGATTGAATCATTATTTTTTAGTTTCAGAAGACTCTCTTGACCACTAAGCCACTCCATGATGGTTTTGCACTAGTATTTTGTTGATGCAATCTGTCATTTGAAAAATATGCATATGTTCAAATTGCAATTCTCTACTACAGGAAAAGATACTGAAAAAAAGGGTGATGTGGTTAAAGACGTTTCGAGCAAGAAGCATGCAAAGTCAGCTCTCTTCGGCACGCCTGAAAGGCCGAAAAATTCCAGCCCATTCAGGTCATTTCCAAGGTCTCAGGTAGCAGAAGACTCTGAACATACCCGTGAAGAGTTTGTTTCAGAAATATTGGAGGATTTCAACTTCCATCTGCCAGCTGTTCCATTTAAGGACATCAAAAGCTTTGAGGACTTCAATATTGTAATCGATGGACTATCAATAAATAATGAACTGCCTGGAGACTTGCGGAAGAAGTATTATAAACTTTGCTGCAGTCAGAATATGTTTCTCCATGAAAATCTCATCAAAGGCATGAATCGCAACTTAGTTACCGGAGTTATTACCGAAACAGTTACTCTGGCCGACGCCATTAAAGCTAGCGACCTCTCGACTTCACGGGACGAGTTCTCTTCCATGGACAAGACACTCCGAGCCTTTATGCTGTTCGGTATGAATGTTGGATTTTTACATAATCGTCTCCTTAGGCTCTCAAATATTGCTTATGAATCGGAAAATGCATTGGATCTAAGAACGTTTGTAGATGCTAAAAATGATGAAGGACATGTGCATGGTGAAATAAAAAATATTGAGACAAAGCTTGTTGAGTTGAAGGAAGCTTGTGATAAATTTGAAGCTGCAATTGATGGCTTAGATTCAAAAGCTGAGGTTTATAAGTCCAAGTTCCAGGAAGAAGTTTCTGCTCCATGGTAATTATGTCTGCTCTAGTCACTGTAATATAGCCATTATATTTTCTTATTCTTTCTTTTAATAATGCTCTTGTAAAAAAAATATCTTCCCTTGTTGACCAACAGAATCTTTGCAATGGTGGAAATTTCTTATGAAAACGGTTAGTCTAAAAACCAAAACAAGTTTTTCCGAAGTTAATTTTTTTAGTTTTCAATATATTTTGCTAGTTTAAAAAACATAAGTAAAATGTAAATTTGAAAATCCAAAAAAAAAAAAAACAAAAAACAAAACAAAACTGTTATTCTACGAAATCTTAGCAATTTACGAATAAAAGGATAAGTAATAATCAAACAACATGTGTAACACGTGATGATTGGGTGTATGATGATTGGATGATAATTATCCTAGAGTAACTTAGGCCCCGTTTGATAACTATTTTGTTTTTCGTTTTTTGTTTATGAAAGGAATTTAAGCCTATAACAACTATTTTACTATACATTTTTCCTTATTTGGAAATCTACATCTTTCCTATATTTTAATAAACAAAACCAAAATTTGTAAACAAAAAAAAGTAGCTTTCAAAAACTTGTTTATGTTTTTGAAATTTGGTTAACATTCTCTTACTTTCCTAAGGAATGATGGATACATTGTAGGAAAGATGGAGAGGAAATTTGAATGGAAATAGACTTAAATTTCATAAATAAAAAACAAAAAACAAAATGGTTATCAAACGAGGCCTTAGTGATTAAGAGGACATTGAAAAACCGAGAGGTGATGAATCTAGTTCATGGTGACCACATACTTAAAAATTGATTTCTTACAAATTTTCTTGATCAAATATTCTATGGTTAAACGGAATATGTCCGTAACAATAGTTGAAGTGTCCCGTAAAAATAATTGAGATGTTATGAAGTTAGCCACATTTGAAGTCTCGGTGAACTTCAGTCGATTAAAATGTCACTTTTTTGCATGTACATTCAACATTATGAAAATCGTAATGAATGACCCCTTTTCAAACTAATCGTGGAGTACTTGTAAACCATTTGTTGGCTATATAACCTGAATGAATACATGAAAGCTAAACTACATTGTGTATTTGTTTAATGATTAAAAGCCTATGTAGATTTTTTTAAAAAAATAATAATAATGAGTTGTAATTGAGACCAATGCACAAACTTTGGTAGAAAAATATCAAAATCAAGAGTGCCCGTAACAACCTACCAATGTATATCAAAAGGTTGTTGTAGATGTTGTGACTTAGTAATTTATTCGCAATGTAACATATATATATATATATATATATATATATATATATATATATATATGTTATGTTGGATACTTCAAAGTGCCTCAACTCGCAGATAGTAGTTAACTCCTCATGTTTTTGTCTTTGAGAACAAAACAAAAGAAAATGTCTATTAAATTAGGATACCTAGAAGTAATTAAAATGTCATCAACAGACCGAAGAATAATCAGTCATATTCGATCTACCCATAAAAAATAATTAGTTGTCAGCTTAAGAATTTGAGGAAGACTCAAGCAAGGAAAATGGACTTTAATCAATCATACCACGCGCCTAATTTAAGTCATATAGCCTTATGAAGTTTGCACACAAAATTTTACTTGTCCTTAGCAACAAAACTTTGGGGTAAAAAAGTAAAAAAATAATAAGTTATAAGAAAGTAAAAAAATAATATTCTATAAGTTATAGAAAAGTAAAAAAAAAAAAGAATAAGAAAAAAACCAAACCTTTGGTTTAACAATTCCACTTAATGAAAAATATATATATTTTTTGTTTAATAATAATTAATAGTAAGAAAAATTCAAATTCATAATCTCTTAATTAAGATTATATAAGATATCATTAAAGTTCTTTTGGCTTTTAAAACATATAAAACGTAAGAAAAGTAAAAAGTTGTGGAATGAGATTTTCTTTTTATATATATATAATGTAGGGGTGCAACAAAAAAATGAAAAACCGAACCGAACCGAACCGAACGGATCGGTTTTTTACCTCAAAATTGGACATATTGGTTTGTAATTTGAAAAAACCGAAAATATTGGATCGGTTCCGGTTTTGATTTTAAAAAACCGATCCAAACCGATATATATATAGTCAATAATTCATATAGAGTAATCTTCTTTCCATTAATATTTCTTTAATTCACCCATATTTCAAGTAAAAAATATCCTTAAATAATTTTAAATAAGTTAAAAATACTTCTAACCTTTAAAAAAATAGTTGTTTACGAGAATGTTGTTTTTATATGAGAAATATTTTTTTGATATATTAAAAAAAATTGAACATTGGATCGGATCGGATCCATTTTTGGACATTGAAAAATCGAACCAATGGTTCTATACTTTATTGGACATTGGATCGGATCTATTTTTTGAAAACCGAAGATATTGGTTCGGTTGTCGGTTTGGTACAAAACCGACAAAAACCGAACCGAAATCACCCATAATATAATGTATGGAATGAGACTTAATTTTGAAGCATTGGAATAAAAATCGTAATAACCAGAGGACAAAAAAGGCAAACAAATATTTAGAACAAAACTGTTGTGATTTGAATAGGACAGTACAGCACACAGCTCATTCTGAATTCAATGTGCTTTTCTTTGACTGGTCTTTCCTCCACCCCGATTCCACCACGTGTCCCTACCTTTTTTCCCCTCTTTTCTAGCACGTGAGTGACAGCCTTCTCCACGTGTCCCTCTCATCTCTTTCTTTTCATTTCCTCTATTATATGCTTCTTATATTTTATGATTTCTTTCATTTTTTTTTTATCTTCAATTTTAGTTAGTGTATTCTAATCTTAATCTTTTTTAACCGTAGTTCATAAACCACTGAGACTACTTTTTTTATTATTTCTTTTAGTTCAACTACTATTCAATATATGTGATTGATTTTTTTTTTTTTTTGAGATTATGATATTTTTATATCCATGATTGAAATTTATGGTTGGTCAGTAATAAACCCACTTACAATTTTTTTTGTTATTCATGAGTCTTTTCAGTTTATAGTATACTTTAATGAGTAAAACTCACCTACACATTCATGTGCAGGGGAGCCCTACAATTTGAAGTATGTAGCACCATTAGGTGCTACAAAAAATCATCTCATAAATGAAAAAAATAAAATATAAGAGAATTTTGGTGGCACTAATGGTGCCAGATCACCAAATTTTAGGGCTCCCCTACACATTTATGTGTAGGGGAGTTTTGCTCTACTTTAATTATTCTCAAGAGACTGATTCCATAATGCTATAATTTTTTGTTGTTAATAAAAATATTTTATAGCTACCATAATTTTAACTTTTCCTCAAACTCTCTTTGAACCATTACACTGATCCAGTAATTCATGGTAATTTGAGTGTGTATATTTATATTAGTTTTTTTTTATAGTTTTCTAGCTAGTATATATTTATCTTAGTTGAAGTATTGGTCTGAGCTCTATTGATAATATTACTGAACTTTAGGAAGAGACCGACTCTCTTCTCCTTGAATGTCGCAGCTCTAATTTAAGTCTAAAAGTTTGGTTAGTATTTTTCCCCATAAAAAAATACTAAATAAATTTAAGCTTAAAGCAAAATAATTGTAACAATGATATTTACAATGGAATATATATAATCTTGTTTTGGCTGGCATTTCCAAAAGATATTTTTATAAATTAAATTGAGTAAAGAAGTTATTAACTACATGCTTAATTTTTTTTTTACTATAAAAAATACAAAACAAAGATTAATTAATTTTTTAGTTAACCTAAGCACAATTTAATAACATATTATATAACTTACTAATTATGAGATTATACTTTGAATCTACTTTAGATATAACTTGTTGAGTAAAAAAAAAATTATATATTAAGCAAATTTTGAAAATGATGGTTTTGAATTAAAAGAATGATTTTGGGGGTATCTACCAAAATTTTCTTGAAATAAGAAAAAGAAAGAGATAGTGAGAGAGGATAGGAAAGTTGCAGAAATGTAAATGAAAAGACAGTAAGTTGTAGAACTGACAGTGGCAAAGAGGGAACCATCCTTTCTTTTATTCAATTTTTCTCACAATCCCAAACTCATTTCTTCTTCTTTAATACTTCCATTCAATTTTTTTCTTTTTTATCTCTTCTTTTATTTTTCTAAAAATAATTAAATAAAAAATAAGGAAAAAGAAAACCCTTTGGCGTTTTCCTGTCTGTCTTTTGGTAGGTACTACAGATGTGAAATGATAAGGTTCTAACATAGCATAATTTGCAAATTCCATCGTCATGATTGGAAATAAATTAAAATTTATTTATTTTAGTTTTTAAAGTTACAAATTTTTTATTATATAAAATTGAATAAGTAGTTCATAATTAATATTTGTCACTTAATTATTTATGTGTAAATGGGATTATCTATTGTATTTTGTTGATAATATGAGTTAAATAGTTGATTTGATTAAAATCACGTTGTCATTTTTTTATAAGAAAAACATACACTAAAGTTTGTAAAAAAAAAACTAAAGTGTTAATTTTTATACAAGATATATTGATTGACTCTATAGCATCAGGATGTTAAAGAATTCAAGAAATTAATTGTTGACACCATGAATTAAACTCACATTTTTTTTAGTTTCTTAATGGTCGACCACGGATAATGGTCACGGAGGACAACATTATAAATATATGAATGACAATCATTATGAATTGACTAAATGATCAAGAGAATCTTAGAGAATTTAAATTTGTGGGTTCAACTCATGTTGGTTGAACTCAAGATCTTTTGACCATTAGATATGCATTGATACCGTTGAATTAGGTTTTTATAAATTCTAATTGAAACCCTTTATATCTTATTAAACTAGAAAAAGAAAAAAAGACATGTAAAAGTGAAATTAGGTAAATTAGGAATGGGGGGTTTGTAGATACAATATTATTTAAAACAAACATTAAAAAATATGAAGCATAAAATAAAAATAATATGAAGAGGAATTGAAAAATGAAAGGGAAAAAGTACTTTATTGGAGGGGGGAAAGGGAGTGGTCAGGTGGTCTGGGTATGTGCAGGTAATTTAGAGTTAGGCAGGTCAAAGAATGGTCAACCTGACCCTAATGCATGCCAATTGCCAAACCCCCACCACCACCTGCCAATTCTGCCCCTTCCTTTTCATTATTATATATCTTTTGCCATTCAAATTAATTCATCATCACATCTTTCAATTCTCCCTATTTCCTTCAATTTTTAAAATTTTGTCTCCTAAGTCACCTAGGTGTGTAATGTTTGGTTTAGGAGAACAAGAGGGATCTAAAGGAGTTTAAGGTGAACAAATATTTTATTGTTCGGTGGTAATCTCTTTCAACACTACGGTTATCTTAAATTTAAATTTTAGGACCTTGAAATTATATTCAACTTCTTAGTTTAGGTTTTACTATTTATGAGTTTACAATTTTGTCCTCAAATGGTACTAGACTTTTCAAGTTAGTATTTTGAATATATCAGCCAATGCCTAAAGTGATAGGTCAGCTTCATACGAGGTCATGAATTTAATTAGTCTACTACTAAAGAATATGGATATTAGTTCAAGATCAAAATATTTAGGTGTCCATGTCATAAAAAATATTGATACTAATGAATATTTTATGAAAAGAATATTAGATAAAGAATATTAAAAAAAAACCATTAAAAATATTTAAATTAACAAGGCACAATTTGCCATTATCCGTGAACCATGATTAAAATGTTTCGAAATATTAAAAAAATTGGCGAGGTGTTGGTTTTATTGTTTAATGGTAATTTAGTTTAGTATCACGTTCACGAGTTTGATTATGAAAAATCGGTATTCCTATTCAATTTTAATTAATGTTATGAAATTTTAATTGATTTATCTAGTTCTTTCACATCTTTATTCCTATTCAATTTTCGTGTGAGACGCCTTCCTCGATTCTACATGTCTTTCCTCGATTCTCCCGTGAGAAAGCTTTTACCTCCATACATTCTGGTAACTTGTTATTTTTTCGTCGACTACTGTTTTTCGATCAGACAGTAGTTACCTTCCATTTCAATCATTCAATCTTTTAGCTTCATAGTAACTTGTATACATTGCAATCATTCGAAGCTCCCTGTTTGATTTTCTTCCTGACTTCCCTTCATTCCATCATCATTCAAATCTTATTGTTCATTTTCCTTTATTTCGAAGTCGATGTCTTAGATGGTAAAATATGGTATGTCATTATTCCATTTCAGTCATTTATGTGCATTATATTCATAAAGAATCCATCATGTACCATGTCTTTAATCTTGATTCAATATGTCTCATACTCATATGTTTTATAGTGCTATTTACGAACTCAGATTGCCATGTATTGTTATACTTGATTTTACACACATTTATAAGATTGTATAATGTATACAATACTCTATGTGTTCACATATAGCATACTACATCTTGTATCACTTATACAATACATCAAATGTTTTATGTTCATTCTATTCATATCGAATACGTCTTCCAAACTCCTATTGTATACATTACATTTTCATTCCGCAATACCATATTGTTTACACATTTATATTATACCGATAATAATATATCACAGTAGTATGTGGACATGTTAGTGATAGTGTACAACTTATTCTGTGTGGTCAGTGGGATGAAGGCCTCTTGCAAACTAGCATTTACTGTGCAGTTTGTACTATTTTCATGAACTACACAATACAATTTTCACACATTCATATGAGTGCTTTAACTTCATCGCTGTGCAAGTTTCGGATTCCTATCGTCAATAATCGAATAGTATTGAATGGACGGTATGATTCTTTTTTAAACTCACAATAATCAAAGAGTCCTCCACAAACAATGACAAAAATTCTGAAAGGAAAAAGAAAACGAAGGAGGCGCGATTTGGAAAAAAAAAAAAGATGAAAAGACGATTTAATTTTGTTCGAAGTCCCTTAATTAATTCCGCAAAATTCGCACTGGTTTGGAATGGGAAGAATATTTTCTTATTTTAAAATTGTTTCCAATTTGAAAAAACATGGGAAGGTATTATTGTAATTTTTATTTACTGATTTAATAATATAATTAACGAAATTGAATTTTTCCTAATTTGAAAATTGTTTCCAAAATTTAAAAAAAAGGAAGGTATTAATGTAATTGGTTATTTACTGATTTAATATAATATAATTAATGAAGTTTAATTTTTGCTAATATTTTCCGAGAAACCTATATTTACAAATATTTTTCAAATATGTTCTATTTATGAAAAAAAAACTCTTAAAAAAATATCCTTAATTACATATATATAGAGAGATAAAAGATGCATTAAGTTTTGGATTAGAAATGGTTTATAGTTTTGTTATATAATGTATTTCTTTTAAAAAAAAAAAAACTTTCATAAATTTTTACTTTGTTTTTAAATGGTAATTATTTTTCTTTCTTCCGATTTACAAAAAAATTAAAATCCCTCGTAACAAGGACAAAAAAAAAAGTTCTGAAGAATGTAGAACGATAATGTAGGATTTTGTTTAATTCTTTAATCTTGAAGGATAATAGATCGTGTTTGAGTTTAATATCAATCTCTACTGAAAATTAAACTATCAATGACCCATTTGTCCCGTTTAAATTCGGATTTAGTATTTTTTATTCTAAAATTCAAGTTTCCTTTATAGTTTCATAAGTATGAAGATTCAACTTGTAATGTTGTAGTTATAAGATTATATTAGGAAGCAACTAGAATTATATTTTTGTTGAGTATACTAACAATTGCTAATATAATATTAAAATAGAAAGTTCCACAAACATAGTGATAATATAATATCTATTTTGATTTCTTAACAACAATGATAAATTAGATTACTACAAATAACGAAATTAACACTCCGTAAACAGTTTTGATGTTGCTATTCAATAAATATTTGTATGCATAAAAAATAAATATAAAAATGATAAAGACATTAAATAAACAAACAAAAAATAATCCAAAGATAAATTTATTAATAAATTTAGTGTAACCGTCGGACAAACAATTCAATTAATATCGAATCTGTTATTATCGCAATGGTTTCATTATGAACGTCAAAGATTTAATCTCAAGAATCGATATTTGTCTCCTTTCTCCAATATAAATTAAAAAAAACAATTCAATTAATAAAATTATTAATATTAACCTAGAAATAATAATAAATTAAGAATACAAATTAAAAAAAATCTTTTACGAACGTAGTTAAATGTCTAGAAAGTTATTGAAATAAAAATGCACCATTTTAAAAAATGAATAAAAGCTTAATGGTAAGTTTTTTTTAGATCACGGATATTTTAAAAAAAGTTGTAGGATACTCTTTTAAAGAAAATGTTATGGTCAATAATCCAATAGTTTATTGTTTGCTTGTAAATCAGTTCAACAAAAAAAAAATTACAATTTACTTTGGTTTTATTTTTCTAAGTTCAAATGCACTCTTTAAAAATATCTTTTACACAAACCACATAATTAGGTTTTTATTTTTATTTTTATTTTTAAAATTTAGCCTCTAATAAATTAGTAGATTTTGATAACATTTTTTATTCAATAAAATAAACTATCTTAAGATAATAATTAATAGTATAATAATAATAATAGATCTTTCTCTAACTATTTTTTCCTCTGTACTTTATCGGAAGCACAGTACTTTGACTAAAGAAGACACCAAGAAGTTTCGTTCAGATTAAAAAAAAATTAAGGAAATCTCTAGGCCTGAAGCTTTTAGAACTTTCAAATAAATCAATGAAAAATTATTTTGTTTGGCAGCTGTTATCAAATATACACATAGATTTTGGTAAAAATAATATAATGGAAGAAGTCAAAACATAAGATTCGAATCCATCTCTCTCAAAATATATACACATACTTCTGTTTCTTTCTTTTTTAATTAGTTGACCACAAACTTACTTTACCAAATACTTGTTTGAATTTAATTTTATACGAGATAACATATTAAATAGTATGAATATTCATTTGAAAATAAATTAGTGATGAAAGTAGTTTATATTTTTTTATGTATTATTATGAACTCTTTACTCTTTCGGATATGAAATCTTAACTAGCAAATTATTTGATTCGATCAACCATACAAATTTAATTCTTTCTCATTGTAAAATGACCGGAAATAAGTTTTATACTGTTCATTAAAATAACTCAATTGACACATTAGTAGGGAATAGAGTTAAAGTATGTGAGGTAATAAATTTCACTGTTATGATACATATTTAATCTCGCTTTTGAGAAATGGTAAAAAGAAGATTTATTCGCTCCTTGATCAATTAAATGAATAAAAAAGAAACTTCAAATTCAGACACAATAATTATAGGAAAAGGTGTGGACTTTCCATTATTTTGAGAAAAAAAATTAGTTGTGTTATGGAAAGCATATTGAATTTGGGTAGGTGAAAGAAATGAGGGGCTTGAAAATGGGGGAAAATTAAATGAACTTCACTAAAGGCAAGAAAACTTAACCTATCGTAGAGAGAAAAACAATAGACTTTAGCAGTGCAGAGTCAAAGGTTGGTCATAATTGAATCCATATTCAAAACATCACATCATGGAATGCCATGCATGTATTTATACATAATATATATAGTTCAGAGATAAAATTTTACAACAAATTACCAATGATAATCTATCGTAAAAATGGGTTGCGAATGATATATGAGAATTAAAAAAAAAAGAAAAAGAGGGGCCAATATTAAGAGAGATAAATATATAGGTAGGTTTGTTAAGTAACATTGTACCTTCCTTCCCGATGTTGGTTTGAAATCTCTGATGGCATGTTTAGACATGTACAACAACTCCTCCGACCACAAGTCTGTGCACCGGCGTGCCCCGGCCAGTCCTCGAATCTCCTTCTCGAGCGACTTCGTGGACATTCAGCAGTCCCTCAAACACCAACAGCGCTCCCCGGCCCCCGTCTCGTCGGCCTCCCCCGATTTCGAATTCTCCGTCTCCAACCACTCCATGATGCCTGCCGACGAGCTCTTCTTCCAGGGCCGCCTTCTCCCTTTCAAGGACTCCAACCGGGCCGCTACTACGCTTAGAGACGAGCTTCTTGTCGAGGAAGACGAAGACCAGGACGCCCTCTCCCACCGCCCTTCCAGAGGCCGCTGGAAGGGCTTTCTTGGATTGAAAAAGTCTCACTATGCCTCCAAGAAAGCCTGCAGGAGCGACGGTTCTAGCGGCAGCCGCAACCCCCTCCACACCAAGAGCCCCTTTGGTTGCTCTCCTTTATCTGGCACAACAACCAACTCCTCCCAGGTAAACAAAATTGTTCAATGGGATCGTCACTCTTTATTCTCCTAACGTAACACCTTTTATTTTATGGATTTCATTCATCTTTTCAGGGACAAAATGAAGAAGGATCAAGTTGCAATGACCAGGAAATTGATTTCTAGAGAGGGAGAAGTTAAAGTGGAAAGTTTTTTTTAATTAATAATTTAGATTTTTGTGTTCTACTTATGTTGTTCAAATGTTTTCAGATTTGTAGGTAACTGTTTAGTTTTCCAGTGGATTATTATTGTCTTTACTAAGAAAGTATGGTGTTTTGGCTCTTTCACTGTACAAAAAAAAAAATCATCTTTTGCACTTTCACTTCTCTTTCTTTAACCTCCCTCTCTAATCATAATTTTTCTTTCTTCTTTTAATATTCGAGGAAAATAATTCATTTTTAGAAGTCAAAATTTAGAATCTTTTTTTAAAAATATATAAGAAAAAGTACAATTTGAAATGACTTACAGTACTTAAAAACATTGAGCTGTTAAAAGATAATCCATTAATAACACAAAAATACTTAAAAAGAAATTGTGTATCTTCCAAAGGAAGTGATAAGGAAAACTCCTTTCACCATTTGAAAAGCCATCCTTTATTTTCAAAGTCAATAAATAATTAAAATGATAGATCCACATATATAATCAGGTTTCCTTAAAGAACGCAAGTAAAAAATATATATATATACAAAAAAAGAAAATGTAAGTGAAAGGAGCGAGTGGGAGAGTTTATTTGAACGCGAGAGTTCCAATGCAAACTTTCGCAATATTAATGTAGACAGCTAAGCCACGATTCTTCAATACAATCAAAATTTAAAATAAAAAAGAAAACACAATTTCAAGGTAGATCTGCAGATTTTTTTGTTAAATAATTTATGTTAAAACATGAATTTTTTTTTTTTTTTTTTTTAATTTAACCATATATGAAAAGAAGAAATTTGACTGTGTATTGTCATCCTAACTAAGTTAAATAAGATATGATTTTGATTTTTATATTTTAAATGTTATTTTATTTTAATTTATGTAGTTAATATTTTAATTTCGATTTTCAATAAAACTTAAAATTATTTTTATAATAAATTTTAAGTTAGTTTTCTTTAAGAAAGTATTTTCCATTAGCTTTTCTTTAAAATTTTTAAAATTAGCTTCCATTAAACACTTTAAAACTTTATTGAATATGTATGAATGGCGAAAATAGATATTTTAAAATAGGGAAATTTTTTATGTATAATAATAATAAAAATTATGAATAATATTTATTTAGAAAAAATTCGTATATAACAAACAAAATTAAGACGAACCAAGTAAAAAGACAAAAAAAAAAAAACATGTGCTTCATGAGTGAACAACAAACAATCTTCAACTAGTGTATATACAATTTTCAATCAATATTTTAAACAATCTTTAATTAGTGTACAAGCCGGTCTTTAATCAATATAGACTTCTCAATCAAGATCACAAATGGTCTTCAATAATTAATACAATAGGTAGTTTTCAATTAAAAGAGGGTGAATGATATAATTAAAATATGAATGATTTTTTTTTTTAAAGTAATATAATTAAAACAAACATTAAGAAATAAGTAATTTAATGGGTTTTGATAAGAAAAGAAGAAAAGAATAATGGAAAATTGGAAGGTTGGAAAGTAGTGAAAGAGTCTTTAAAAGCATACACCTAACCGTTGGTTTGGAAATAGAAGGGGGTGTAATGGGTGGTCGCTGCTCTGAACACTGAAAATGGCTCAGACCAGACCAACATATAAACACACCAAGGACATTGCCACTTCATTTCTACCCTCTTTCCATTTATTTCTCTCTTTTCTTTTATTATTATTATTTTTTTTATCTTCCCACACTAATTATTTTGCATCTCTACACTTTTTTTTTGTTGTTCAAACCTTGATTGGTATCTATATAATCTTTCTACTTTTAATTTTGAAATACTTTAATGCTTTAATTTTGCAACTGATATAGTGTTGACTAATTGTTACGGTCTTTTGCGATTGTCTGGGCCAACTTCCACGCATCTCGACTAATGTCATATGATATATTGTTCGACTCTGTAACATCTGGATGTCAAAAAAATCTGTAAGAAATTAATATCTAGATAGGTGGTTATTATAGATTGAACAAATTTGAAGGTGTCTTATATCCATTTGGAAATTTCAAGCTTTACAACTTTTCAACTATTCCTTGATTCACGTTCGAGTCGTGGTCTTGAATTAAGTTTGTTTTTAGGTCTATTGTCCTTTCATTTTTGTTCTTTCATATGCAGGAGTTTCTTTATTATAATATTTGTTTATATCATCTAATGAAGTATTTTTATTTTTTTTAAAAAACAACTCTAATGCTTTAATATGTAGCAATAATTTGATATTATAATTTAATTTTGTCACGCTTTAATCTTTATCAAGAAATTACATGTACAAATTTTGTCGCTGAATGTAGTAACGGCTGACTAACATTATTTTATTTTTATTTAATACAACAATAAGAGATCGGAGGTTCTAACTATTTCGTGGTTGAAGATGTATGTCAATTATTGCTAGACTAAATCTTTGTTCGATTTCAACTTCTTTTTATATGTTAATTTATGTTAGAGACAAATGTGATTATGGGTATGTATGAAATGTTTGGTATTACAATCGTTCAAAAATGATTTTGTATGCATCCTTTAGGACTTGATGATAACTTTAACACAAATTAGCAGCTAGTAGCTTGATGTTTTGATTCTGATCCGTTGATATCATGGCATGTAAAGTTCCTGAGCTTGGCAATTAATGTATGTCGTTGTGGTGTTTATTTTTTTATTCAAGGACAATATTTGGGAAAAGAAAATTCAATTATATAATCTGATGATTATAAATTAGTTAGGTAAGATGATATTAAAATATATTATGCTTTTGTTGGTAGTTGAGTGGTGTTAATTTTTATTAATAGTTTTGTTATCGAATTAATTGTTCTTAGAAATTCTGGGTGGCATATAGATTTTTGTGGTTATGCTGCCAACTATATTGGACGTAACGATAGTAAGTTCATAAATTTAAGTAATATAATAATGACTAGTGAAATTGTAATACCAAATCTAATAAAAGCCCTTCAAAATTTAAATTATATCAATTACTTTAGATTTAATACCATCATGACTAATGATGCCAATTTTTTGTTGTCCTTTTAAAAAAAGGCACCAAATTTACAAAAACAATCAATAGAATAATACTCTAATGGATTGTTTTGTTTTATCTTACAAGATTGAACATAGGGGTGTACAAAAAATCGGTAACGGATTTTTGGGTTGGTTCGCGGGTTTACTGGTTTTGGGTTGGGTTCAACCCGGAACCCGAATATAAATATATATTTATTAACATATCTTTTAGTGTAAAGTCGTTGATAGCCTAGTGGTTGTACATCTTTTCTTATTTTATGTTTTCTTTTTTTTTTTGCTTTTTTCTTCTTCTATGAACCAGAAAACTTCAATCTTTCTCAAATCTTTTTTTCCTCGAGAATTTATCTAATTTTTTTAATAAAAAAATATCATACTCTTTACAAAATTAGCTTTATATTTAGTCAAATTTTATACCGATATTTGACTTCTAAATATTGAAATAATTAGTGTATTCGTCGAATTTGTAATATCGCATTCAACTTTTAATCCTTTTGAATAGATAAACCAAACCCGAAAATATAGGATTGGATTGGGTTGAAACTCTAATAGGTTGGGTTGAGTTAAAAAGTCGATCAACCCAAATTTTTGAGTTGGTCCAAAAAATATTGATTTTCGGGCTTGAACTAACACCAGACAAGATAACCAACTGCACCACTGACCCTCGGTATTGATTATAATAATATTAATTTTTTTAAAATTATGAATTTAAATTGTACGGGCAATATTGATTCATTAGGGTAAAATAATGTTTTCGATTTTTGAAAAATAATTATCTTGAAAAGAAAAGTAAAAGAAGATAAACCGGGGTCAATGAGAACACAAGTGGATTAGGGTAGAAGTTTTCGATGGGGGTAATACCATTCAAATTGTTCGACGTTTGTGTTTGGGCGTTTCAACTTTCTTCAGATTTCTTTCTTTGGCCGCACCGTCCGATTCCATGGTACGTTGTTCGAAATCCATTCCCAGATTTTCTTAATATTTCAATTTGTTGTTCGATCTTGTCCTAATCTTCCATTGGATGCAATCTTTTCGATCTTGAGGCCATGTTTCTGTTATGTGTTGCATTCTCTGCTGGATTTGGTCAACTGTTCGAGTTTCTAATATTAAGAACTTAGGTGCCGGTCTTTGATTTTGGGAGGAACTGAAAATTTGAGGAACTGCTTATTTTGCCAATTTCTTCGTTCTACGCGGAAATTTGGGTCTTGATTGTTAGGTCTTGTGTTTACCTTTTGGTTTGAATTTGCAATCGTGTTTGTAGGCAAGTTTATACAGAGGTGCTTCTAGGAAGGAAAAACCTAAAGGACGCCATGGCTTAACTCCCCAGAAGAAGCAGGAAATTAAGGAGGCTTTTGAGTTATTTGATACTGATGGCTCTGGTGCGCAAACATTGCTAGCTTCTTCTTTTTATTTTTATTTTTTTATGTGTGTATGGATTTGGTACTCAGTATTATGTCTCTGTTACTTTTGGCTAGGAAATATTGACGCCAAAGAGCTTAACGTGGCAATGAGGTAAGAAGATCTTACAATGGATCATGAAGACGGCTAAATTATTGTAAATTGAAACTTTAACAGACTTATCTTTTGTGGCAGGGCTCTTGGTTTTGAGATGACCGAAGAGGTAACTCCATACCACTAGGCCTATTAAAGTTGCAGTCTTTTGGCACTTGTGCAAACATATGGATTGAAAAACATGTGACATTCACATTCTAGCATGCATGACTACCATTAGATAAGTTTGTCAGAAATCATCAGTTTATTCATCTCGTAGCACCCTTGTAGATTCTTAACATTTTGGACTTATCTTTTATATTTTTGCATTGAGAATGTAAGTCGTAAGGATGTAAGGATAAATTTTTCATCATATCAATGAAATGATTTTGGATTTAATAATTGGGGCGACCTTTTAGTTCCCTCATGCTATTTCATAATCCTGTTTGCCCTTTTATTTTAGGTATCCTTCATATAATACCCTTAGTTGGAAGATATGATTATATAAATTAACATTTAAATGCATTAACTTGTTTATCAATAATCTAATTGCTTTTAATCTGACGTAAAGTTTTGCTCGTGTGCCAATTATATTGCTGGTTGACATTAGATTAATCCCTTGTTGCTCATTCCAGCAAATCAGACAAATGATTGCAGATGTGGACAAGGATGGAAGTGGTTCCATTGATTACGATGAATTTGAATACATGATGACAGCAAAAATTGGAGAGAGGGACACTAAGGAGGAACTTATGAAAGCATTTCACATTATCGACCATGATAACAATGTGAGTTTTTGATCTTTTAGGTGGTAGGGATCCAGATGGCCACGTTGTCTAAAATAAGTGAACTAGAAATTTATATCCTGTTAGTAGAGGCTTGGGATCTCCCAGACATGCTCCCTTGGAGGTCATAGGTTTGAAATCCACGAGTGGGCTTCATTGTAAAATCCCTTGCCCCCTAGCTCCAATTCCCACCTTGTTATAAATAAAAAGATTTTATTTTTTATATATATTTTTAATGTAAATGCTGTTACTTGAAAGTAGTTGTACTGTAATATATTACGAAATTCATCTAATGCATTTTCAATTTCAAAGTTCCAAAATTGTTTCTAAGGGATCGCACAGGGGTTGAAGACTTGGGTTTGAAGGTATGCTCCTTTCAAGGTCTCAGGTTTGAGACTCAATTGTGATATTACTCTTTTGATGTCTCCCGATACCTGGCCCAGTGATGGGCGACGTTTGTTTAAAAAAAAAATAATTCAAAGTTCAAAATAATTTAGAAGAATCTAATTTGCTACCATATTTTATGTTTCCTATCTCAAGGGATTTAGACATTTTGTAATTATAATTGAATCGACATTACATTTTCATATTTTTTTCCTGAATGTAGGGGAAAATATCTGGCAATGACATCAAACGTATAGCAAAGGAGCTGGGTGAGGTTTTCACCGACAAAGACATTCAAGATATGATTGAAGAGGCAGACCGAGATCGTAAGTCATAATTACTCAATTTTTTGAGCAAGTTTTCTTTTGTGGGGTTACTGTCATGCTTTAATGCCTCAAACAAATATGAGCAAAACTCACCTACTTTGTACATACTTTCTGATATAGTGTGATGATAATGTGCCACATAGGTAATGTGACATAAGTCAAATCATAATTTTTTATATATGTGATTAATGCATTTTTATTTACCTATGTGGCACATTATTATCCTCACACATGTTGTGAAGTATGTACAAGGTACATTCTCGGCAGTACATAAGTTTTGCTCGACAAACATATATTTTTTTCTTGTATGTATCAGCAATTGATATTTAAAAGTGATCATTATATCCGTTCTTTTTTTTATTTTACTGTTTTCTTTAACCTGCATATTAGTATTTACTGTTTAATGCTGCACCTGCGAAAAATTCTCTCTTCCAAACTTTTTTTGTAAATAGTTTGGCCGGACTGCCCCCCGCTAAACTAATCTTGGAGCGGGTAATGGGAGTCGGGAGACAGTTTTCAAGTTGTCAAACTTTAAATTCTTTTTTACAACTTAGATTCTTTTTTTTAGAAGAAACGAATACATTTTCATTGATGATGTCAACCCTTGAACTGAAGCCTCTTCAAACCCTTATCACCTCGTGTCTCTTTACTGATTATAATTTGAATTGTTACCCTACAGCAAAAAGATCTAAGGATTTCTATTCATGACATTGAAATTTCTGAATTGTTGCTGTTATCTTTTATCGTGAAACCAAATTGTTGCTGTTATTAGTCTTTAGGAAGTTAACCAGTAAAATTTTGTATTAGTTCTGATGTATTTGCAACAGCAGCGCACAGAAAATTTGGGACTCGGCAGGGTACTACTTGTAGGCTGTGGTTCAAGAAGTGGTCGATATTTACTGTGATGTTAGAGATTGAATAAAAGAGAGATGCATACCTTATAAAGAGCCAATGTCAATGCTTTAGAACATTCCTGGAATGGGTAGTCTATATCATTAAAATTCTTGTAATGAAATAGCCCAAGACATTTTGGGTCTTGCTTAAATATCCTCTTAAATAAACTAGTTTCTATAACAGTTTGATATATTTTATTTATTCCGGCCAAACTTCTTTTCCTATAATATTCCGGCCGAACTTAGGATTTCCTCGTTGCACCCTTGTAGGTTTTTAGTCTGACTTGGCACGAGGCCAAGGAAACTAGGATAAGGGAGGCCGAAATATGTGCATGATTCATATACCCCCAAGTCCTATAAGCCAAGAGGTAAGGTTACATAAATAAGGCAAGGAATTGCCACATCTTGACCAGATCCTTTCATCCGCCTATTAGTTTAGTCATGGGGTGCCAATGAGAGCAATTGCTTAACAGGCACAAGTGTGTGCTCATGACCAAGAAGTCATGAGTAGAATCCCCCGCCCCACGTGTTCACTAGTCAAGTTGCTAGGCATTTGCAAAACAATGGTATTGTTGCTTTATCATTCTTTTATTTCTCTTAAAAGGAAAGAGGAATAAAATGGGAAGCAGTTCGGTCATTGAGGAAGTTGGAGATCATATGGGGAGGTTTGTCAGACCCTTTTAAATTTGAACATCCCCAGTAACTCTTTGATGAAGGGATGCGGGTGTGGTGAATAAGAGGAAAGGAAAATGAACGCTCAATTGTGGGAGAATTGATCAATTGGTGGCAACACCAGTGACCTTATGGTAGCATGTTGACCATTCGTACTTAAGTTGGGGAGGAGTCAACTTATGTGCAATATAAAGTGCATGTATCCTTGAAATGCTCAAGTGCCTTGCTTGTGGTGACCTCGTGCTTGGTAGCAGCCCGATAAGACCAGTATCAGTGGGTGAGCTTAGCCCACCAAGGAGGTAGCAGAAGCAGTTGAAATTCATGCACAAGAAGGGGTTTGGGCGCTTCAGTCAGACTCATGTACCAACACTAGCTGTGCCATCACCACCAGGTGCAGGACCAAGGCTTGTAGAAAGCAAACCATCCCTGAATGAGCCATGGAGCCAACCACCTGGGCCTACATTTTTACCTCAATTCTTTATTTCAGCTCTGCAGTAGAGTTTTTCTTAGATGCATATTCACTTATCTTTAGGCTTCTCTATTTTGTACTGTATCCACTTGTTTTGATTTAGTAAAAACATGTTTCCAACCATATTCTTAATTTTTATAAGATATGTAGTTGGCTATATACGCTCATCATGGAAGAAAAGCAGTTAACTTTGCTTTGCTAATCTGCAGATGATGGTGAAGTGAATGTTGACGAGTTCGTTAGAATGATGAGGAGAACAACATATGGATTCTAGAGGTCACATTTTAGTAGAATGGCAAGTACAATTATGAGAATAAGAGACATGCCAAAGTAATATGGTTAGTATGCTTGGTATAGGCTCATTTCTGTATGTATGATCAATATGTATTAAGAGTTAATTTGAATTTTTTTTTTCTATTACTATTTTGAATTGTGTGTAATGCATGCTAGTGATTGGCATAGTGGAACAAAACCATTTTATTGAGAAAGCTTGTTATGTTAAAGAGAAAGCTGAATAATATGTACAGAAACCCCTTTTAGGAAAGCATTGGAAGGGCATGTGTGAGAGAATGTTTGCACGATGAAAGAAAATAATCTTTTGAGGAGATTAGTGAAGAAAGATTGAAATGGGAAAGATGAAGAAGTGGCTAATAAAGTCACTAGGAAAAAAACCACCTTGGTCTTGAAGGCTCGGAGAACTAAGAGGTGGTGGGTTCAATTCATGTTTGCCTATTTAGGAATTAATTTTTTACAGTTTTTCTTGGCATCCAAATGTTGTAGGGGTCATGTGGTATACCCTGTGATAATAGTTGAAGTGCGAGTGAGCTGGCTCGGACAATCATGGATATCAAAAAAGAAAAAAAAATCACTAGGAAATAGGCGGAAGTGAAAATAGAGTAGAGAAATAGAACTAGGTGAAAGGGAGTGAGTGAGACAAACGCCAATCTTGATGGCAGGGGATGAGGAGAATATTGGAGCTACTATGTAAGGACCCGACCCAAACTAGGGTCTAAACTTAAGTCCTTAACTCAAAATGCATGAAAATAGTGTTTGCAATCTCGGGCATGTAAATTTAAAACAAAACTCCTTTAAAACATCTCGGAAGAACAAGGTTATAAGAGTATAAATTCATTAAAACAGTCTTAGGGTACCCTAAAGTCAAAACATAAAAAACTCGATAAAACATGTTCCACTTATCACGCCCTTAAATAGTTCATGCAGAAAGAAGGAATTTAGAAGACTCTAAACAGAAGAATGCAACGGGTCCCATGGTCATCTTCAGCTCGTCCGATCGCCCATCTCGATACAATCTCGTAGTACCTGTGGTATTCCACAGTGAAAAGTGTGAGTTTTGCAACTCAGTAAGGATTCCCCACCTCGGGGTAAAGACATGCATCAGGTCAAAAGCATCACGAACATGCAAGATAGCAACATAATCAAGGGGTCCACAAAACTCGAGCTCCTGGGCGAAAAGGTTTAGGAACCATGTCCAAGATCCACGCCACGCAGAACGGTCTGAGGCCACAAACCAAAGACCTAAAGGCCAATAGAGACCACAAATCTCTAAGGAAATCTGGGATACCTGCTCCAGGCCGAGGGATCCTGCGAGTAGAGAAGCCTGGTAGCTAAGGCACCACAAATCCCACAGGTCTCATACTCACGGTGAGGGTGGATCCAGCACGCTCACCAAAGGGCCACAAACCCAACCACATACCTGGAGAGCACCCTAGGCTACTAGTAAAATGCCGACAGGGCCGTGAGCCTGGTGGGCCAACCATCCATGGGAACCCGACGGCGAGGGACCATAAATCCCCATCGAGCGTCTGGCCACAAACCATGCACATCCGCTTACTAGTATCCTCTATCCGGTCTCCGTGTCTCGTTTGCGTCCAAACGAAGCACCAAGCCGTGCATCAAACATCATGCAAGTCCCCAGTGGGACATAAGAACTATCATGCAAGACCGACTCTGTCAATCAACATATGGCAATTCATGCATATCCAGATAATCAACATAATCTACATGCTTGCCCTACACATGATTTCAATCATATATTGCATGCTCTCAGTGTAATCAATGCAAGCAACAACAACAAAGAGTATGCCACATCAAACAAGTAAGTGAATACAGTCAATCTAACACATGTAATAGCCACGGGCCTCGAGAAGGGGGTAACGGGTCCCTTACTTTAGCCGAATCCCCAAACAACACTTCAACAATCTTCTGGCAGCCCAATTAATCAATCACCACTCCAAGCCTTGAAATGAACAAACTGGTCAAAACTAGCACCTCAGACCATCAAAATCGGATCCAGAATATCAAATTTAGCAAACAGTGAAGAACCTCGAAAAACGTTCCCTGGAGACACCCGACGGCTACACGTGCCTCACGAATTCGGCTCGAAGAACAGAAAATGGATCGGGTCAAATCTGGTCAATAAAAGTTAATGGGTCAAAATTCGTCATTTTATCCGAGCCAAACACCCCTTAAACTCGAATCATACAACCACTAGACCCATAGCCAAACATACCTTCACAACTTACAATGATTATAAACCACTAGCCAAACAAGTCTAAACCACTACTTGAATGTCCATAACCCAACGAACCATCACAAATTACCCACAATTTTAATACCTTTAAACTTGCAAACAAACAACCTTTGTTCCTTATTTAAATGACCATAAACCAGCAAACAAACACCACCTATCCATAACTTAAATAGCCTAACTCAGCAACCAAACATGTTTAATCCATCATTTAAGTAGCTTTAAACTCTCCATCAAACAAGCTTAAAACCCAACTTGAATGACATTAAACCAACAAACAAACATGGTCAATCCTCCATTTAAATATCTTAACACTTATAAACAAACAATCCTTATTCCTCATTTAAATTACTTTAAACTTGAACCCAAACAACCTATATTCACAACTTAAATAGATTAAGTCCACTAAACAAACACACTTCTTCTTCTTCAAATGAAACCAAACCCATTTAACTTAAAACACCCATAATGGAAGCTCACCTTGTGCGAAACCGGTGAACGGCGGACCTGCGGCGGTGTTGCTTCTTCACGTGTACGCACGAGCAGCTCGCGGTGGTTGACCCAGCTGCTGCGGCGGACGACGACGCTCACAAAACTCCACCGCGAACACCTCGCACAGCGGCAGATCTCGAAGCAGTCGGCGGTGCTGAACCTTGCCACTGCGGAACACCAACCCAAGCATGCAGATCCTCGACGAGCAGCTGGACGATGACCCCACGCACGCGGCGATGACGGCTCTCCCGCGTTGCAGCAAAACCCCCACGAGCGGCGGCGGGCGGAACTCACGACAAATTCACAAACCAACCACGAACCCAAGACGAGCGCACCAACGAAACCCGATTCCCCGCCTCGCGAACTCAAATGGCACAACCCACGTTCGCCGCGCGATCTTTGCGCGAACCCGCGACGCTGCTCCACGGCGACTCGCACACAACAACCCGACGACGATGCTGCTTGAACCACGGTGAATCGAACCCACGCGGTGGCTGAATGTCGAACTTCAATGGCCTCAAAGTGAAGAAGATGATGGATAGTAGCTACGTGAACAGTAACTTTTAGACCTAGGGATTGAAACTTTTCAATAAATATCAATGGTTTAATGACCAATTTGAAATAAAACACAAATAAGCCCTCAAAGCATTTATAAACCAATAAATTCCAATAAGCTGGGTTATTACATACTAGGTGTTGAATTTGGATTTCAAATCTTGGATGTATGGCGCTAACATGAGCATAAGTCAACTAACATAAAACATGTGACTCGACGCGCAAATATTCTATCGTATTGTTTAGCTATGAAAAAAATCTTGGATTTATGGCATGTTGTAGTGTAGAGCCGAGAAAGAATAGGGAAAACTGTAGTTTCACCTTCATTTACTTTATGATGGTGTTCGCGAAAGTGTTAGGGTGACTATCAAAGCTCTGAGAGGTATATATATATTTTTATTTTTTGTGGCACTCAATGGTGCCATATACTCAAAGTGTAGGGCTCCCTTACACATCCATGTGCAGGGGAGTTTTACTCTATATATATTTTTCCTTTCGGAGTTACAAATGCTCACATCGCAAACACGAGAACAACGAATTAAACCCAACTTTTCAAATGAGTTGCTCTATATATTGTTAAAGGAAGAAGATTGAAGAAATGAAAGCTTTGTCGAACCATTTACTGAAGTAATTAATGTGGAGTGGAATGTGACATTAGCTCGTCGTGTCATGTTATCTTATTTTTTAAGTTTAGGTTTTTTTTTTCATATATATATAGCCATGACATATTAATCTTATTTCTTTAAGTTTAATTTAGTATTTTTTTCATATATATATATTTATATTTATATAAAGCTTTTATAAGGTAGACCGCTTGATTCTTATAATTTAGCTGTGAAGAAAATTTTATGAAACTAATTTGTTGGTACTTAGCCACATAAATTATATTCTACTCATAATCTTGTGTAGGCTTTTTTACTACTACACTTTTAGACAATTGGAGGGTTATTAGTTTTGAAGATGTCAAATTATTGTGGTGGGGAAGGTTAAAGGCATCTTTTTGGGCTATGTTTCTTTTCTTATGAAGACATTCCCCCCAATAGTGAAAGTAAAAGAGATGATGCCCTTCAAACTTCCTTAAAGTCTCACGTCAATTTAGAACTTGATTCTAATTTAAAATGATTATTCTCTGCCTTAAAAAAAGAAGAAGATAATATTCTCTTCGAATTACATCATCGTTGCATTTTACCAAGTATTATCTTTCTTTATGAAGGCGGGGCTGTATACAAATAAGAATTTATTCCCTCCAAATATATGCTTTCCACTTTACCCAATATTTGTCTAAGGGATAGATTCCACTCTATTTTTTAATACAAAGTTGAAATTAACGATCCTTTCCCTCTTATCTCGTGTTAGCTTGTGTTAAGTTTATAAGCTTGTATTATAAAGTAAAATATCGTAAAGCTCTTTATCTAATTTTCTTACACAAATACAATTTTAAAATTTAAAGATTATAGAGGCAAAAAGTTCAAATTAAAAAAAAAAAATCAATTGCTAAATAAAATAAAATATTGGAAAGTTAGGTTACTAAAACAAATGGGTTTTTGCCTCAATGTCCGATCTTGTAACTAAAAGTGAAAGTTTGTTACTATTCACTTTGAATTAAAAAAAAAAGAGAGCTTGCATCATTCCTTTGGTAAATTTGAATTCTTAACTCTTAAATATTAATTATTGCACTAAATTATTTTTAAAAATATGAACCATTTATATTTTATGTCGGTTAAAATGTATTTTTATTCTTCGATTATTTACTACAAAACAACAATCACAAGCAATAAAAGCAGGAAATTGGATTTAATAAAAGCATATATATATATATATATATACTTTTTTTTATAAAAAAATCATCCTAAAAAAATAGGTGGGATAACTTTTTCTTATAATAACATTTGAGGTTAATGGATTTAAACTTGCAAAAATATTCATGAATGTTAAATGAGTTTTAACATGATGTAGAGAAAGATTCAAACATATGATTTGATTCAAGCAAATATATTTATGCGGTTGAATTACTAACAAAAAAAAAACATTAAATCTAAATAAAGTAAGAGAATAAAAAAAAAACGTTAAATTTGAATAAAGTAAGGGAATAAAGTGGTCGTAGACTCACAAATATAGAAGCTTAACTAAATCTAAAAATATCATTTCCTACAAAATAAATATATCTAAAAATATATTAATTATAATTATTATTATTATAATAGACATAATTTATTATTACCAAAACCGACCAGCATCAAAATAATTTTTTCAAAATAGATATGAGTATGAATTCCATAACTAATAAACCACTATAAAACTTCCAATGCAAACGATATCTAAAACGATGTTGATATTTTCACTTTGAAATGGTATAGAATAAATGATTTTTTTAGTAGTTTATATGAATGATAAAATTTGGAGAGAAAAAAACCCACCAATTTAGAGATATATACATTGTAACGGAAGATTTTCCCACTAAAAGGCTGCATTTACAATAATCACGAACATTTTTTTAATACAAATTCAAATATATTTTGTACTGATAAAAAAAAAATTACAAAGTCAAATATTTAAAATGGTACATCTTTTGGACCTATCAATCTTAAATAATATTCCAATTCTAATTTTATTAGACTAAATACCTGTTTTGACTTAAGGAATTTTGATATTATAGTGTTAACATGGATCTCAAAATAAATTAATGATGAGAGAAGTAATCCTCATTTCTTGTATATAGAAACCACTTTTTCTAATATGTAGATATAAAAATAGTCCAAATATTTTTATAAAGATTTAAAATTATAATCTCTTAGTTGTATGCATATTTACCCCAGTTGATCTATTGCTTTTGTTGACACTATAAAATACAAACCCGTGTGAGTAGATAAACCAGTTTTAAAAAAACAGAAGAAAATTCTATTTATATTGCCTATATAAATAGGAATACATGGTCTTCTCAAAAAACTGAATTCAGAAACTTCAAAAAACTTAACAAAAAGATGACAAACAAAGGAAGAAGCATGCTGAGCTTATTCACAAGCTGTTCTGGTAAGCGACAAATCAAACAAATCCCCTCATCAACCCAACCCAAACACAGGTCCAACTCCTCAGCCTCCTCAAAGCACATCCGCCCAAACTTGGACGAAATCAAATGGGTACGTATCCTTAAAACGATGATCATATACATCGATACGCAAGAGTCCTGTGTTTAAACTCATATAACGTATGCGTCATTTTCTATTTAATTGTAATCTAACAGGCGTTCGACAAGTTCGACTCCAACAAGGATGGTAAGATCTGCTTTGAGGAGTACAAGGCGGCTCACCGAGCCATGGCAGGGAGCAAAGAGATCTCGGATGCCGAGGCTGCAAAGTCGTTTCAGTTTGTCGATGTGGATGGAGATGGATATGTGGACTTGAAGGAGTTCGTGGAGTTGTACACGATGAGCGGCGGGGAAGTGAAGATGGGGGACATTGAGAGCGCGTTCAAAGTGTACGATTCGAATCGAGACGGGAAGATAAGCGCAGAGGAGGTTATGGAGATCATGAAGACATTAGGGGAGGAAACAAACCTTAAGGCGTGCAGACAAATGGTGAAGGGCGTGGATAGGGATGGGGATGGCTTTATTGATATCAATGAGTTTTCGAAGCTCATGGGGACGTATTCGTTTAAGTGTCAGAATTAATTGACGAGGTTGAAACCATATGTGTGACTTATAATAAAATTTTAAGCTATATTTTTTACATTGTATCAAATAATTAGGAGTATAGTTAATTATTGTGGCGATTATCTTGAATAATTTCTTTTTCACTTCCTTTTTTTGTATGCTATTGTTGGTTTTGTGCTACTACAAGTAGTTATAAATAACGTGGATGTAATACGAGTGAATATAAGGGTATTAGATGTTTTTTTTAGCAGAAGGTATTAACTGTTCATCCCCATTTTGATATTTTATTCGACATTGTATTTTATTTTATTTTAATACATCAATTGCATTTGAATGGAAGAACTCAAACTTACAACCTCTTGGTCAAAGATATATGTCATTTACTACTGGGCTAAGTTCACTTTGACACTTTTGTCAATATTTTCGTAAGTTTCTGACAATAACATAAAGAAGTGAATCAAATATTATTAATAAGTTTACATAAGGAAGATAAAAAGGGAGAGAATCAGGTGTAATAAGTGTAGATGTTTGTTATGAATGAGAGAGATGGGGGTTGGGACACAAATAAAGTTGTCCCAAATTGATTTTTTTATTAGTTCAACAATATTTGGATATAGGAGATTTCAAACTTCTAACAACCTCTTTGTTACTAGGTTATACATAATACCATAAGAACACTGCTTCTTTTGTCGGATGTGCATATTGGTTAGTTAAAGGGAAATATATATGGTTTCCCCAAGCCTAACTTCCAAAAATGTACCCCAAACTTGTACAGTTGATATGCTATGAAAAACCCTTATTCAACCTCCAAAAGATTTTCACCTCTAAAATGCACCTGATTCATCCATTTCTTCACTCATGTTTCCTCTCAGTCTAAGCACTGTAGCTAAAGCTTCATCAACTTCTGGATGTGACTGAAAACCAGAAGAAAATGCTTGAACATGTCTTTTGGCCTCAATCCAACTTAGACCAGGATCCTTTCCCCCTGTTGTTTCTCTTATTCTTCTTCTCATCTCTGCAACACCGTCCCATTTTCCTGTTGCAGCATACAGATTTGAAAGCAATATATGTGTTGCATTGTCTTCTGAATCTATTCTCAACACTTGTTTTGCTGCATTAACTCCCACTCTGAGATTTTTCTTAACAACACATGAACTTAACAGAGTTCTCCATAGCTCTGGATCATTATCTGCAAATGGTGATTTCATAATCATTTCCTCTGCTTCATCTATGAATCCACCTCCACTTAAGAGACTTACCATGCAAGAGTAGTGCTTAGAATTTGGTACAATATCACTTTCTTTCATGTAGTTCCATAGAAACTTCCCTGTTTCAACTGAGTTGCTGTGGTTGCAAGCAGAGAGTAAGGTAAGAAATGTTACTTGATCTGGCTTGAAACCATGGTTTTGAAGCTCCAAGAAGAGCTTTAATGCCTGGTCCATATTCCCATGCTGGCCGTACCCATCAAGCATGGAGTTCCAGCACCTCAAATCAGGAAACTGGACTTGAGAAAATACCAATTTAGCAGAACCCAAGTTGCCATTTTTGGCATACATGTCAATTAGACTACCACAGACATAGATTTCAGCGTCACAACCTGTTTTTATAGCCTGAGAATGAAGGATCTCCCCCTGTTTCAGAGTGGCAAGAACAGCACATGAACTCAGAGCCACACTGAGTGAAAAACTGTCAATTTCATATCCAGCATGATGCATTTGATGAAAGAATTTGATTGCCTTTTCCCCTTCACCCATTCTTGAATACCCAGTGATCATTTCAGTCCACAGAACAACATCCTTCTCCACAACAGAACCGAAAACCGTCTCCGCAGCTTGAAAGTCACCATTTCTAAAGAACATGGACACAAAGGCACTGTCAACAAAGACACTGCTTTCAAATCCGTCCTTAATAACTTGAGCAAGAAAAGACATTCCAATCAAAAGGGTGTCAATGGTTGACATTATAGCTGCATAAGTATAACCGTCCGGTTTGGAAAGTGATGATTTCTGTAGTTGTAGAAATAGCTTCATTGCCTTCTCTTTTTCTTCATTCTCAGAACATCCTGAGATGATTGTGTTCCAAGCAACCAAATCTGGGTTTTCAATTCTGTTAAAGATCCAAAATGCTGTATGGGTATCCCCACAATTGCAGTAAAAATCCAACACAACATTTTGCAGAGTTCTATCAATAATGGCGTTTGAGCTGATGATATGGCCATGAACAAGCCGACCAAAATGGTAGTCGCCATTTCTACAACATATATTCAAAACCATTGCATAGGTAAATTGAGTAGGAATCAAACCAATCCTTACCATTTCATGGAATAAACATATAGCCTTATACAATTTACCATGCTTCAAGTATCCAAAAATCATAGAATTCCAAGCCACAACATCCTTATCGACCATCCCCCTGAAAATTTTCAAAGCAGATTCTAAATCCAAGCAATTGGAGTAAGTTCCAATTAGCGCGGTTAGAACACGAACATAATTAACAAACCCACGTTTCACTAACTGCGTATGAATCAAAGAACCCCAAAAAGGACCTTCAAGGGAAGAAGCTACCTGCAACAAGCTGGTTAGAGTTGACGCATTGGGTCTGAAAAATTCAAGCGCCATTTGCGAGAGAAGGTTGAAAGCCAACGGAGCATGATGGTGAGAGCGTGAATAGGCCGCCATTAGAGCATTGTATGAAACGATATTTCTGTGCGGCATTTTGTCGAACACTTGCTGTGCGTCCCAAATAGCACCGCAGCGTGCGTACATAGATAAGATGTTGTTGCAGATGTAAGGACACAACGACGAGGCGGTGGGTATGGAGGTGAGGATGAAGGCGTGGACCTGACGCGCCGCCTTCGGCGATGCTACGACGGAGGTGCATTTTTGGATAAGCGCTGCTAAACAAAGCGCCTCCGACATGCGAAGACGACGTGCTCTTTTGTTTTGGGCTTCAAAATATTTTGATTGTTCATGGACGTGGTGGCTGGATGATGGAACATTCCATGGAATTTGGATTCTTGGTCGGGTGCAGTGTCAAAATTATTGGTTCGGTTTTCCTTTAATTCGCTTTTCAATTTTTCTTTATAATTTTCAGATTTCAATATAGATATATTTTGGTTTCCCTTTGTTATAAATACTTTATCAAATTTCAATATCAATACACTCAGTCCAATTCCATCATCATGGAGTAGTTGAGTGGTTAAAAGGGTTTTGGAGTGGCCAAGAAGTTATAGCTTCGATCCATGGTAGCTTACTTACTTGGCTTTGTGGCCAAGAGGGTCTTGGTTGTCGAAGTGCGGTAGCTGACTCCAACAATCACGTGTATATAAAAAATAATTGATTTTTATATTGATTTTCCTTTTTTTTTTTTTTTAAAAAAACGACTTTTATGTTTGTATGTTAACAATGTCCCAAGCAAAGTAGATAACAATTTTATTACCAGAGATTGAGTGAACAAAAGGTAGGTTAATTGTTTTTTTTAAAAATCGGGAAATTGGAGCTTCGCTCTCTCATTTCTGGGGCACCAAAAGGGTACTATAATTTAAGCACTTTTCAATCACCTCGAACTAAAAATCTCTCAATGAAGTATGTCTTGAAATCCTTAGTCTCAAGCACTAGACTGCACTTTGGAGACATAAATTAAGGTTTTGAATGCTCATAAAATGTAGGTTAAACTACGATTTTATGAGAATTCATATAATATACTTTCATAAAATTCTAATACAAATATGATCCAAATACATAAACGACCGAATATGAAACATAAACAAGATTTATAACATGTTAGAAAGTACACAATTAAATGTAGAAATCTCTCATATACTTATTTCTTCCTCATTGTCTTTATTTTCTTAACTAAAATTTAACAGTCACCATCTCCTAACTAGTAATTAATACTTGGATGCTTTGCCACACTTGATAGCATTGGGTGGAATGTCAGTCTCAGTCAACAAACTCTTTTCATCATTCCATACTTTGAAATACAATTGCTGACCCAAATACTTTCTCCACCATATTGTAGACCTCAAATTCCACATTCCCTTGTTGTCTAATGACACCAATATTGCACTCCAACTATTTGGATATACCTGCCCAAATATGTATTCACCCAATTTAAATCTAACTTTATTTTATAATATTCTAGCTATATGCTCATTTTATAAAATGTATATTAGGGTTGGTAAAATGCTTTGAGTTTAAGTTCCTTAGCAAACATGGATCTCCAAAATCCAATGGGTTATGGATTCAAATCCTCACATTTCCAATTTCGAAGAAAATGAGGATCTTCGACCATGATTAATCAAAACTCTAGAAATGAAATGTATACAAGAATTGCGATAAACGACATATGTGAAGCTAAAATTACCTGAACGGTATGTCTTGATAAACCATTTACTAAGTTATAATCTTTTCTCATGTTATACGTCCACGAACCTGAGCCATATCTAGAAAGACAAAATCAAAAAAATTATATATTTATTGGTAGGAAAGAAAATAAATAAAGTCAATTTCATGATAATAGTGTTTTGGTTTAGTTTATAACTCCTACTTTTGGCACCTTTCAAAAACATTTTCAAAATCCAACTTGAAAACTAGAAAGAAAGTTCCTTTAAAGAATTTGCATTCATTTTTAAAAATTTCTCTATAAAAGAAATCATGAGAAACTAATCACATTCTAAAAAAAACGAAAAAAAATAAAATGATCAACATTGAATAGGGTCTCAATTAAATGGAGACTTAAGTTTTTTTTTTTCCGTTCAACAATATTTAAAAAAGGAAGATTTAAATATCTAGTCTTGTGGTTACTAAATGGTATACGATGTTATTCCAGCAATGTTTTTTTTGACAATAATGATTTAAAGTTAGTAAAAACGTACCCAACAACGTAGAAACTAGTTCCATCAAAATGCCAAGTTTGGAGAGTATTTTCATTGTTTTGGAAGACAATCTCCACAAAATCATGAAGAGTGATATTAGCGACAGAGACGCCGAGCATTGGAGGTCGAGAATGTGGCCTATCGGTGAACGTCATCATATCGAACACGCCGGGGATTTTGAACCAATCAGCCAACTTCAATGGCGTTGATGGATCAACATATGACACATTGTTAACTGCACAACGAAGAGATCCTTTTATCTTTGTCAATGAATTTTCCAATATCAGTCTCCTCACCACTGTTATGTTCCCATAATGGAATGATCCTTGTGGGTTTGGCCTTGCTGCATTTGCTGTCAAATTTAGCCTATTCAAGTGAAAACAAAATCAAATCCATGTGCAACTAAATGATTAGAGCATAATTGAGATTCGAACCTCTATCCATGATCGAGAAATTTATGGTTTATGTCAATTAGGCTATGGTCATATTGAAACATTTAAACAAGATGTTTCTAGAGCTCTGTTTCTTTTTGCAAATAAGTAAGTTATAGTTACCAAAAGAAGCATAGTTCTGATCTAATAACTAAAAAGTTACAAATTTGAATTCCTGACTCCGGAATGTTTTTGAATTAAAAAAGAAGTCATAGTTGCAATTAATTCCTTAAATAAACGAAAAGAAAAAAAAATGAAGCTATGGATTCAAATTTCTTGGACGAACCTGATGGACCGAGCCTGCATCATTGACCAGTGAAGTTGGTCGGTCGGTCCGGAGGGAAAAGGCTTGGAAGGAGGAATGGAAGAGCCTTCATAGCTAAGAACTCCAGAGGCAGTGAGAATAGGGTTGGTGAAACGAGAAGAGGCCACAAAGAAATAGTCCTTTGGAGAATTGTTAAGTGACACCAAAACGGCGACGGATTGGCCTGGATGAATGTCCAATGACTTGTAAGTCTCTTGCATGGTGTGAGCTCCTTCAACCTCCACAAGAGTCATTGAATGGCCTTGAATTCTAAAGTTTATTGAAGTTGCTATCCCCACATTTGATATCCTCAACTTGTATGATAGCCCTTCAAAACAAATTTAATTAAATAAAATTGAAGGAAGACTCTTCCGAATAGATAGTATGAGGTTTTATTCGATCAAAATCAGTAGGTGATTAGAGAAGTAATCAATAATATATTTTATAAATGTTAGTAGGATTTCTCACTTTCTCATGGTGAAACTTTTGAGGCCCACTATGTTATTAGCGATTTACTTATGATTTTTAAGAAGAAAACTAATCAATCATATTTTTTTTAAAAGAAAATTGCAACAAACTAATCTACCACTAAAATCAAAGATTTGAAAGTATAATTACTTTCTTATAACTATTAGGTTCTACATGAACCTATGTTTTTATTATGAAAAAAATATAATTGCTTACTTGGATAAGAATGTAATTTGATTTGCAGTTATTTTAGAAAGCAAAGTCTTAATTTCAAATTTTGTAAACATAGTAGAAAAATATCATTATTATTCTTTCACAGTAATGTATCTGTATTGGTAAGTTTTTTTATTCTTCTCCCCCAATTTATATTTTAAAAAAAACTTATGAAAACAATTATAATTAGCAAATTACCTTTTTTAAAAGTCAACTTTCTACTCTGCTTTCCATCGATAAGAAGACCATTAGGTAAAGGGAGTTGAATTCCCCTATCCAATTTCTTTCGCAACATCTATGTGACATCAAACTTAGTTTAGCCATCATTGATATTAATATTGTTGTTAAACCTAGTTATATGTATGTAATATTGTTGAATGCTAGTGTGAAATAGTGTGGACATCCATCTCAAAACCAATTGGTTATGAGAGAAGTAGTCCACCTACCTTTTAAACACTTAAAGATATCATCTCCTTATCAATGTGAGATTCTCAACATACCTCCTCAAGATGGTGCCTCTTTTGGGCTCACCAATCTTGAATCGGATCTCAATGTGAAATAGTATGGACATCTATCTCAAAACCAATTGGTTATAAGAGGAGTAGTTCACCTAACTTTTAAAAACTTAGAAATATCCTCTCCTTATCAATGTGAGATTCTCAACAGCTAGATGTATTTGATTGGGAAGGAAATGACCTTATGATCGGTGATGTACCAGTCCCCGATGAGTAGGTCGACCTCGCCGTGGGGGAGAGGGTAGGGAGTTGTTATGACACTTTGAGGTTGAACGACAAGGGCTCCGTAACCACCCGCAGCTCTTTGAAAGTTGATGGAAGGAAAATATGTGAAGGTTCCAATTTGATCCTTAAGTTGGAATTTGTATGTCCAATTCGAGTTTGGAGGGATTGGACAATTGGTTCCTACAACTCCATCTTGCCATGATGTTCTCCTTTGCTTGATACCGCTCCTACATTTATCAACATTATTCATAATTCTCATATATGTTACGTTTAATTATCAGATGGAAATTAATTATATATTATAGAGTAAAGTAGTTATTTAAGTTTTTATAGACTAATTACCATGTAAAGAGGAAAGGCTCGTCCAGCTTGTTAATGACATTCACAATTATGTTGTCGTTGGTCACACCCTCTATTTTTGGGGCTGGAAACTGTCCGTTCACAAGAATTACCTGCATAACAGACACAATATTGCAAAAAAAAAAAAAAAATTTGGAAAAAAAATTGAGTTTTATTTTTTATATGAAAAGATTGTTTTATTCGGTCTTATTTGGCGTGTATATATATATATTCATATTAATTCAATAATAATAGTAATGGAGGAGACTAATTTGAATATGTAATCTCTAGATTATTAAGGTTTTATTTAATAACCGTTTGGTTTTTTAAATTTAAATTTATTTTTATTTAAATTTTTTATCGTATGTTCAATTTTTTCTTTAATGTATCTATCATTTTAAAAAAAAATATATGAATGCTAATTAAATTTAAAAAATAGTAACTTTCGAAACCTTGTTACAAGTTTTGATTTGATTTCTAAAAATAAAGTAAAAGGTAGATATTCAAATAAAAAAATATATAATAAAATAATTTTCGTAAACTTAAATTACAAAAATAAAAAATTTAAAATTAAAATGGTTACGAAATTGTAACTAAATTATACAAAAGTTGTTGAGAATGTAACCTTTTGCTTAACACCAAGGGGAGCACGTGTGCCGTACGTGACATGAAAAGTGAAATGCTTATCTTCTGCATTTACCCAATAAGCATTCAAACTGCAACAAACCAATATGATCCCCAGGATCAAATTTACAGAAATACCCCCCCTCATTTTCAATTCTCCCTGCAAAAAAATTCCTCCATGCAAATACACAACAAAAAGTTCATTGGAATCGATACAATGCTTATAATTACTCTAAAAAGTTAGAATGTAAAATATTATCTCTCAGTCTTTCTTTCCTTTCGAGGAAAAAATAACTCGAAAGGAAAAAGATGAAGACGAAAAAGGGAAAGGAGAAGAAAATAAGCAAAAAATGAATAACGAATAATTAGTGTTTCAGAAAGAAAATGATACCTAGAAAAAGAGATGAAAGTCGAGGTAAGAAATGAAAAGATGATTTTATGTAAATTAAGGGAAGGAAAGTTTGATATTTAAGGAATTTAATTAGGTGAGGGTCACAAGGTCCAACATTTCATGCTTTCTTAAATTAAGCTGCTATTTGCATGGATACCCCTCATATTTTATATATCTCTTCTCACTTCACCCTCTACTTTTTTCATTTTCATCGGAGTCCTTTAACATTATTTTATTCTATTTATTAATCGAGTTATATTTATGATAATTTATAAAGTTATAAATCCAATTTTTTTTTTTTTTTTTTTTTAAGTTTAAGAGGGGTTAATCGAAGGTTCTTTATTAACGTGCAATAGATATTAACACAAATTTGTGGTCCCAATCTTTTAATTTCGTATTGTACTAAAAAAGATACAAAAGTGAAACCGACTTATTAAAGTTGAAATAATTTTTTATGTGTGAAATATATTTAATAAAATTTCTTATAAAAGTCTTCTAGAAGCACAAAACGTTTTACTTCTCACTCCCTATTCCATTCCTGATTTCTGGACAAACCAAACAAACATGAAAGTAAAACCAAGTAGATCCCCACTAACCAACCTCAATTGCTGTTGAAATTAAAAAAATAATAATAATAAAAAAGAAAAAAGAAAAAAAAAAAGTAAAGCATCACTGTGGATCTAGGCTTCTTAAAACCCTTACATAGTAGAGTCCACTTGAATGAAAGCTTTGAAGAAAAGGGCACACACACATTCTAGGACCTCACTAGACCAACAAGTCAATCACTGCAAGTGAAATTCCAACTTCTGCATGAAAAGTAGCCAAAAACTGAGTAATTGAAAGGGCTTTTATTTCATCAACCAAAATTGGCATGAAGTAGATTTTTGTTTGTGCTGCAACTAGAAAGACAGATGAAGCTTTTCAGTCCTGCAAAAAACAGGACTCAACTTATCAAGTAAGAGCAGAAAAGGAGGCAAATCATAAAATATGAAGTTCATAACTTTGTACAGGGTACTACATAATACAGGGCAATGTCAAAGGCAATAGCAAAAAGAAAAACGGATTAGATCTCCTAAATTTTAATGTAGTTGTACTTTCATCAAACTCTGTTTTCTTCATAACTCGTACCCTTCAAATCGTTTTCGACAATGCGGGTTAATGGTGGCATTATATTTGGCGTGGCATAGTCCAAAGGAGTGTGTAAATCTACAAATCGATGAGAACATGCTAATGTTCTTTCTCGAAACAAATTATTTGATAGTCTGAACCAGTCCCAAAAGAACAGTCCAATAATTTGTAGCTTCGGCACCTCCGTATCAATTATCAATTTGCATACACTATCTCGCCACTGCTTTCTATATCAAGCTCAGATACATCGTCTAGATCGTCCATGTCATCATCATCGTCCATGTCAAAGTTATCTGTCATGTAGGCAAAGCCATGTGAACCAACTGCTGGTATCGTAGCCTCAGCAACTATCTGCATTATTGTATCGAGGCTCTGCATCGGTTGATCCGGCTCTTCAAATTGATTACCCATGGTGTTTTCATCCATCAAGTCTGATGGGAGATTCTTCAAAAACCAGGAATGTTTCTTAATTTCAGGGATAGTGATTCTCTGTTGAGTATATCGACACATGAAAGAAAGAGTAAACATGAGAGATAGAAGGATAACAGCTTCAAAAGATAGCTTATTCTGCTTGGATTCCAAGCCAAAACACAAAGTGGCACAATGTCGAGTTGCTGAATCATACGGTCATTAGACTTGCTACATCAATCATAATTATTCCGATTGTGCAAATTTCTACATTTTTGAAAGACAAGCTCGGGAATCAAATCACTATCTTCAATTTTTATAAATGTTCAGAACTTCTTTGGAAACTGTTTTCAAATAGCTATCAGGTTATTAGAACACTAATGCAGACAAAATTTGAAGATACAAGTTTAGGTTAACTGGTCATATAAGTTGTTTTTTCTTGTTTCACTTAAGTTTTGAAGTAAATGAAGTTAATTAATCTCCCCCCAATCTCAAACCCAAAAAACAGTTGAAAAAAAAAGCTAAATTTGAAATAACTTATCAAACTAGTTCTTACAGTTCCGTGCAATGGATTATCAAGTTTGAAAAAAGAGAAGAAGAATCACTCCAGTAAACGAAGTAATTAGGTCGTTCAAATAAAGCTACGGACTTGAACATGATGAGTCCAAAGATTCAAAGGTAAATCAATAAATACAAAATAACCCAGCTAATCCAGTAGGACAATTCAAAGAAAGGAAACTTAACAAAAACTGTCAAATCTAGAAAATAATTACTAATACGGCCACTTTAAAAAAAAAAATAGCATATGTAGTCATCAGTATTGAGTATTGTCACATACTTTCTTATAATATTCATATTACTTAGTATTTATAATACATTATTCAAACGTATTAATAATTAATACTAGGCCTACATTTGTAATGACTTTGTGAGAACGGTACATCTAATACAATTTCCCTTCAAAGAAAGATAAAATCAATTTGTGTAAGAATTTAAGACCTCCCATTAAAGGCATGTGCATGGAAATCCCAGAACGGCTTTCAAAGAGTTGAGGAAATATGGTCAAATTGAGATATTTTGACGAATTCAGCAGAACAAGGATTTAAAAATAAGAATAATAAATAATCTTCATACATACTGTAGCATAAACAAACAAATTCTGTTCATAGGCCTACCGTTGCAGGATCTGCCTCAAAAATCCTAGATATGAGATGGCGACACTCGGGAGATATTTGAACGCTATCAGGAATAGCATACTGGACACTTAGAATTCTCTGCAATGGATAAATAGAAAAATCATGAGTTTATGCATTTTCAACTGCGCGAGAGTAACAAAATATCAGTTGGGTCATCTTTCATACTTGTATCGTCTTTCGGAAATCCTTTGGCTCATCAGGGTCTTCGAAAGGATAGGTTCCGACAAGCATTACATAGAGGGTCACTCCACATGACCATACATCTGCTATCTGATGTTTCATAGGGAATCAAGATAAAATGTCTTTTAAAGCCTATACCCTCTAGCATAGATGTAGTGTGATGAATGAAATTTAATGGTAAACGTATTTTCAGTGAGTACTTCTCACAGAGAGTACAAGTTCAATTGATTATCAAGATGAAGTCAACAATGAAGAACAAAACTGCCATTAGGCTTCAATACAGCCTACCTACCATAACTATTGAGTATCCGATCAAAAATATCAAATCAGTCGACTAAAGCTTTTGTCCCTGCAATGCCCTCATCCTATTAAATACGAAGGAGACATCAATTGATCTTGATGATTTGAGCAGTGGTAGTGTAAACAAAAAACTAAAAGGAAAGCAATTTACACTGCCACTAAACTAAATGTGTCCAAGTAAAGCAAGTACTTCAGTTGGCTTGGTTGAGATTCAAGAATAGCATACAGGAAAACATGTGTCAGATTTTCAAACTGTTTCTAGTAATCAGTAGTTAAATTCATACATCCATTAAATGGAAAAATTAGTACCACATTGAAGGTAATCAGAAGTAGTCAAGAAGAGACTTACCTTGCCATCATATTCTTGCCTTAAAAGCACTTCTGGAGCAATGTATGCAGGTGTTCCCACAGTTGACTTTGGTTGTGAATGAAGCACTGATGACTGGGGAATATAAAGAGCAATAATTTGAAAGAATGCATTCAACATGATAATTATTTCATAGAGACTACGTAGAAAACAAAGTCAATCCGTACGTTCAAATCAGACTAGCCTACCACAAACCCTTTGCAGCCATGAAGTATGGAATCTGATAGATAGAACTAAATCTAGATTCAAACCGTGTATAGCACATGTTTATAAGCACAATTAAAAGAGCACATCAACCTTCAAGAGAAAGATAAAGTTAGCTGACGTCTAAACCAGAAATTTCCCTTAAAATTAAGCTATGGGAAAAAGGGGAAAAACAGAATGTCTATTCCATACAATTAAACAAACAAGTCTAATCTAAGTTGCAAAGAGAAAATACAGAAGGAATAAGTATATAAGTATGAGCTAAAATTCATGTAATTTGAACAAAAGAAACAAATAGTTGCAATTGAAAACAGAGAAATCAATACCTTTGAGTAGCCAAAGTCACATATTTTCAAACGAGGAGCTGGACTTCCATCTAATAAAGTGTTCTCCAACTTCAAGTCCCGGTGACACACTTGCTTCACCAGTAAAAGCAAGTAAACAAAATTAGAAAGAAAAAACGACAACATATTTTCATTTCCTTTCAAGGATATGATTTAGAAAAGAAGATGATGGGGTTGAAGGTTCGTATAACAGTTCCAAGTACCATGGCATGGCAGTAGCTGACTCCCGATATAAGCTGCTGAAAGAAGAAGCGAGCCTACACCAGAACAATAATAATTGGGCAGAGAAGAGAGAAATGGTGATGATAAAAGAAACAAAGGTAAAATTGAGAATCAAGACCTCATCCTCACTAAAGCGCCCGGCATTACTTATTCGCTCAAAGAGCTCTCCTCCGGATGCATATTCCATTACAATCGCAAGATGGGTAGTGGTTAAAATGACCTTCATCCATGGCAGCAATATCCAGAGCCAGGAAAAAAAGAAAATCAAACAGTTAAGTGAGTTGACTGAAAACTATACGTAAAAACATGGGAATCTAGACTACCTCTTTGAACCTGACTATGTTAGGATGCCTCAGAGACCTGTGATTGATGATTTCTCGCCGAACATTTTCATCAATCTACAAGACATAGCTTTATAAGAGATTAAGAAATAAGAAGAAATACATAATCATCATAGCGAGAACTTGCACACTATCTATTTGAACTGAAAACCCCCAAGTGAAATTAGATTGTAGATTTTAGTTTCTAGAAACAACTTAAAAGTTTCGTGATGGATTTATCTTAACAAAAGATACATTATGTTGTCTTGTAATTCAGTAGCTCAATTTAATTACACAGAAGAACATGCAAAAAAAAGATGCATTTCATACAAATTTTCACAACTTCTATACAGATATTAAAGAAGAACTGGACAAAAACCCAGCTCCCCTCTCTGCCCTGGTTTACAAGGAAAAAAAAAGAACAAAGATACAATCATCACCAATGAATTTCATCCTTAAACGCATCAATCACTACAGCTAGTTCACAGGTTAAAAAATGAGCTTCCCAAAATAAGGGCCGGGACATTTGGTAAGCTGGTTTGGAATCCAGATTCCTTGAAATCTGGTAGCATAATCGAATTTCCTGAAATTCAAGATTTTGGTTTGTTGTATTCTTGACAAATTCCAAGTAAGATAAACAAAAGAAAAATCCAAATATGAGTTATAGTAAAAGAAAGCAAAGTTGTGCCAAGGCAAACCCCAAAATCCAAATAAGGGATATTTCAAAATCCCAAGTTAAGAGATAAAAAAGAAAAGAACCCAATCACAAGATTTTTGCATTCGTTGAAAAATAAAGTCATAAAAGCACCCAATGATTAAAACTTAAAAGTAGAACAAAACAAACAACTGTAAATCACACTTGCAATGGAAGATAAAAACACCAAGACCAACAACAACAACAACAACAAAGCTAAAACCTAAATTTGCATAAATAGATAGACAACAAACTAAGATTAAGCTCCAAAAGCTCATATAAAGCAGTAAATAAAAAGGGAATTAAGTCAAGAATCCATCGAGTTCATGGAGTATTGACCTTATCGCCTCGCTCGATGTACTTGACCGCAACCAGGTCTTTGGTATGCTTGTCTCTCATGAGCCTGGCAACTCCAAAGTTGCCGGCGCCGATATCTCGGACTAAATCGTAGCGGTCACTGTCGTGCATGATCGGCATATCCATGGCCGGCCCTACAGTAATTGTCGCCCGATCCATGGTTCAGATACAGAGCGAGAATTGAAGAAAGGGTTGAGTAGATCGGAGTTCTACCGGTGGAATGGGATCTCCGGTGAACTGCGAAGAATTGACGGCGACTGATTATAATATCTCTGTGGATAGTGAACGGAGAAATTGGTTTTTTTAATATAAATTATTTTGCAGAGGAGAGATATTTTTAGAGCAGAAACTAGAGATGATTTGATGAAGATGAAGCTGTGTCGTGTAATGAGAAATAGGAAGTAATACGACGACGTTTTCAGTACTCGGGTATGTGTAATGCTAATAAACTTGGACCCTTGTTCAAAAAAAGTGTTATCAATAGCATAATAGATTTATTGTTTAATTGTAAATCAGTTCATACCAATATTACATATTCGATTTCGATAATTAGTATTTGTCTAATTTCTTTCGATGTATATTCAAAAAAATGTTATCAATATTTTGATTGTAACTTTTTATTTTTCAACATTAGGAACTCAAATCCGAAACTAACTTATTATTAAATTATACTTAATGTTAATGGAGCATTTTGACAATTTTTTCCTTTTTAAAATAAAAAATAATTGAAGCTAGAGAATTTACCTAGTTGTAAACTCACACAAATTGTGATTATATATATTTTTTCTTTTAAATTTAATAATATTTAAAATGGAAGATTTCAAATTAATAAACTTATTATAATGTACATTATGTTGATTGTGTTTAACTATGGTTAGTTATTATGTTCATTTCCTTTTTTTTAATTATTTTTTTTATTGATGATCAAATCATAGCTCAATGTTCATTGAGTGCAACAAAGTCAAAGATAAATGTCCCTCTCAAAATTTAAAATCACTACAAAATGAGAAATTCCCTCTTAGAAAGGAACCAAAATATTATTTTCTAAAGTCATCTACCCATTAAAGTGCATTTCATCCATTGCGTAATCAAACTGTGTACCCCTATTAGAAATACCATTATTTTAATAATTAGGTAGGTATTTGCATTTGGAAATAAATAAATTAATATCAACTAAATATCTTAAATGTTTGTTATGTCATGCCACATCTATTCACACATAATTTGTGTATAAAAATATCATATGTCTTAAATATTTATCCACCTACTCTTGTCTTTAGTTTGACAGCCTCAAATAGTCTAGAGATATAACCCAACTATTTTGAAAAAAGGAAAAAAAAAAGGGAAGTAGGGGTTTGTCAATAAAATACCAAAATTAATTGATATTCTTAAAATTGAAGAAACTTATTATGTAAGAAAATTATTTCTATTAGTAAATAAATACAATTTGTCGGCCAGTTAAACGGCCATATTTATATATTATGATTGAATAGGCCAAAAATGTCAATCGGGTTTTGAGCCCAAAATTAATAAGATTATCCATCGTCAGTGGCGCAGTTGGTTATCTTGTTTGATGTTAATTCATTTCAATTTCACGGTCACGAGTTCGAGTCCGAAAATTGGTATTTGGCTCTCATATTATTTTAGAATAGTTGTGCCCTCTATATAGAATTTGTTGGTTTCCTTTCCTCCACTATGTACTAAAAAAAAAGGATTATCCATCGACCATATTTTTTTTCTTTCTTAATATTAGCAAATTGAACTGTTTGTATCGAAGAAAAAATGTGAAGCGACAAAAAAGTAAAAGATTTGGCTTTCCTTCAAATTTGATTATAGTGACAAAAAGTCAACCAGAGCCTTGAGAATGACAAATTAATTCAGTAATAATGGAGAGATCTTGGGGCTATTTGTTTGACATATTTAGATAGGAGTTAGTAGGAGGAGTTATTAACTCTTCCTAAAAAACTTACATCCAAACGAGTTTTGATTAATTTTTCATCATTTTTACTTTTAAAAATAATTATCATTTTTAACCATTCAGTTTTAATCATTCATTTATAACTACTCAATCATTTTTAACCACTTATTTTTAATCATTTATTTCAAATCAATCAAAATAACTCATTTTTAATAATTTCTTTTTTAACTACTAAAAATAACTACTCATTTTCAAATCTTCATCCAAACAAGATTTTGACTTTTAATTTCTCTATAAAAAAACTACATCCAAACGAGTTTTTGACACAATTCTCAATTTTTAACTTCTCAACATAACTTCTCAATATAACTCTTTAACCTAAAAACTACCTAAATATGTCAAACAAACAGCCCCCCTTAAGTTTGAGTTTTCTATTTTCAATTATTATAATTTAATAAAAGATAAGAAATAATAATGACAAATTAAAAAGAGTTCTAACACATGATCGGTTCTTCTTGACATGAAATTTCAATTCTCAACTTTGAAAAAATGTAAATTTAACTGCTTGTAAAAAAAAAGATATTTAGCCAATTGAGTTGTAGCTCAAACGGCACGAGTGTACATCTAACGACCAAGAGGTCTTAGGTTCAAGTCTCCTCCACCCCCAATTGTTGTAATCTAAAAAAAAAAAAAAGATATTTATAATGAGTTGTTAATATAAAATTTTAAATATATTCACTATAAAAATGGTTAAATTTGTGAATGAGCTTCGAACTTATTCCATAAACTAATTTTAACATTTTAAAGAGCACATTAAATAAATTCAACCATCAAAAACTAGAATAAACTCAATATGATGTGGTTCCTTCCATATAATTATTTTTTAATTTAACAATATTAACCTGTAATCTATATATAATATTATTAATACTTATTTTGCTTAAAAAATAGTTACTAGGTTGTACACAATATTATTAAAATTTATTTTAGACAAAAAACACTTTTTTTTTAAAATTTAACTATATTGGAGAATAAAATATTGTAACTTATAATCTTGTGATTATTAGACTATACCGGAGGTGGCCAGTAATTAAAAATAAACCACTCAAATGATTTAAAAAACCAACGAAGACCAAGATTTAAAATGAGTTTATTGATGAGATTAGGTTATATAGTAGGCAATAGAAACTCAGTAACTCGGCAAATTTCAACACATTGACTCATCAGTTTTGATTTTTGAGTACCGAGTCGACTACCGACCCTTGACTCAGTGGAAGATCAAAAATCATTTTCTCCCTTCCCCTTTCCCTTCCCCTTGCGACGATTTTTGTCAAACCAGAAATTATTATAAGAAAAGGGCTCTCATGGGGTCTTTGACGTTTTGTGGGATGTGGTTCAAGTTTCCCAAAGGACCCACTTGCAGAGGAGGATCAAGTTGAAACCTTTCCTCTCATCTGGGTTTGATTCCTTTCCCTCGTCTTATGATCATCACCAACTGCTGATTTTGAGTCAATTTTCAGCTTTTTTTTACCCCAATTGAGTGGAATTCAAGTATTCTTCCTTTTACGCTTTCAATTCTCCTTTGTTTTCCCCCTTTTCTAGTTTCTTTGACTTTGCTTCTCCAGGAAAGTTTTTGGGCTGTGAATATGCTGTGGAGACTGTTTTTGTGTAATCTGTATCTGTTTTGGTGACTATGCATTGGTGGGGTTTTCAAATTTTTTCTGATCTGTGATTTTTTCGATCCAACAGTCTTTTTTTTCTTCTTTTTTTCAGGTGGGATGGAATGGAATTCAATTCTCTTTTACTAGATAATAGATATTGTTCTTCTCTCCTGTGAACACTGGTGTTTTCATGATGATTTTGAGTGTTTTTTTGCTTCAAATGATTTGGGTTTTGCCTTTGATTGTTTGATCAGGGATTTGGAACTTTTCTTTTTGTTTGTTAATGTGAAATTGTGATGGGTTTATCATGATATGCTCTTAGCTCTCTTCTTGTATCACCTTCGAGAAGAATTGCTTGCTTCTTGCACTTAAGTGTTTGGGCTAGCTTACATACACCTCGGCTAATCTCATTGATAACCCACCTGATCCTGCTAAATCGAATGGATTTCTAAGTGGTGGTGACCATCGATTGAACACAACAATGTTTGATTTCATGATTTTAGAATCTTCTGTTCAATGGATAGTTTGTGCATTAGGACTGGGATTAGTCTGTAATGACAGTGAAAAGTTTCATTGTTGTGAAGTATCATGGTTTCATCCTTCTTTTATGACGTTTGGGCTATAATGTTAAATTGATGTTTGATTAGACGATCTTTATGGCTAGTATAGATTAAATTACCAATCAAGGATATGAGTTTTGGTCAATTTAATTGTAACACTCTTCCCTCACTTGTGGACTTGGAAATTTGTAAGAGCCCAATGAGTGGAAATCAATTTTATTTAGGGAAGAAAGGACATTACAAGAGTTTGAACTTAGGATCTCTTCGCATACCACATTATATAAGGGTGGAGTTTCACCTCAAAACTAATTTACAATGAATTTTCAATGAACCAAAAAACTTAAGCTAATCGGTTACGGTAAATTTAGTGATAAAAATATGAATTTTTGTACAATGTGGATGTTGTTGCATGATTCTATTGATTTTTTAGGAAATTTCATTCTGTTTGTTTACAGTTACAGTGACCGAAGCAATGTTTTAAAAGGCGCGCCTAGACTCAAGTCCCACCTCTAGCGCCTTGCTTGTCCAGGCAAGGCGTGTGTAATAAGGTGTGCGCCTTATGACGCCTCACGTGAAGCTCTGGGCACCAAAAGGCGCGCGCCTTGTGGGATTTTTTATTTCCTTTGCGCTTTTTGTGTTTTAGATCCCTGCACTAGGGCATTTGAAGCGCGTGAAGTTGATAGTTGAATATTATGTGTGTAAATATTATTCTTGGTTAAAACTTCATTTATATCCATGAAAAGTGTTTTTATTGTGTATCCACACATATATAAATTTTTTATGTTTTTTTATATAGTGTGCATTAAGTAAAAAAACCTTCACCTTTTGGCGTGCCTTGCACCTCATGCTCCAGAGGGTCATTGCGTCTTAGTGTACCTTGCGCTTTTTAAAACACTGGATTGAAGTTTTACTTTTACAAATGTTGTATTAGCTTCGGTTCTTTTTAGAAATATTTGGAACATACATTGTTGAGAGTTGTAATCACATACTACTTTAATCGAAAACTTGATGCCTTGCATTCTCTCTCTCATGTATGAATTTTTTTGTTACCTTTCTTTGTATTGGTGCACTGATTGCTGCAATCTTTTTCTGTTTCAACTTTCAATACATTAATCCTGTTAAACGCATAGAGTTTGACGTAAAGAACTATCAAGAACATTTTATCTACAATTTATACATTTTTTAATAGAACTTGGAGTGGACTATTTCTTGTACCTGACTGAATAACTTTTGCTGCAGGAAAAAATATTGCAGCCAAACAGTAAAGTTTAACTTCAAGTATGGGTTGGTGGACTAAAGTTTTCAAAGGCCATAAAAGCCCATACAGGGAAAGATATGGAAATGATAGAAATTGGGATGAACCTCGAACCTCTGCGGTAGGAAACGTTAAATTATCGTTTTATTTTTATTCGGCTGTTTCTGCTGATATGATATATCATAGATGGATATATAGCCAACCCCTTCTCGGATGGTAACTACAGTTAACTTGTAGAAAAGAGCAATGTCTATGGTTCCTAAGTATCATATACACGCTACAGAGTAAATTACTTCTCAATACTCCGTGCTGATCTGCATTTGTGGGAAACTTCACTGCAGGATGAATTGGTCCAATTTGAACAAGAGGAAATCGATTATGCAATTGCACTATCACTTTCGGAAGAAGTTCAAAAAGAGGAAGCAGTGATTGGTGAGTTTGGTAGCTCTTATCTAAATGTTTTGAATTCTTTGATTTATCCACATATCATGACCCCTTAAATGTGCTCATGACTTGTGTGTTTGAGGCATTATGAAGATATCATATCATAAATTGAACATGGTTCTTGAGAAGTTAAACAAACCGTCATTATGCACACAAGTTTGTTTTTGACGATGTTTAACTTACCATCTTTTGCAATAAGCAATAATAGATCACAATATAAACTAAAACTGATGCCCTTGACTTCTTCAAAATACTTCTGGAGAAGTCTTTCCAATGAGCATATATCATACATATAAATATGGTTGGAATTGTTGATAATGCTGTCAGGGAGAATAATTTTCAATATTGAAATATGATATTTCTTGTTGAAACTGATGAGTACCTCACCGAAAACAAGGGTGTAAATGCTGAAACAAGAGAATGCTCCAGTATTATATTATAATTCTCATGGTCATGAACAACAATGATACAATGGCAAGCTTGGCCACACTATATCAAGGTTTCATTCATAGCTTGAGTTGAGTATTCATTAATCATTTTTCATAACTTATCAATTGCAGAGGAAGAAGCTCACAGTGATGAAGATGTCTTACACAGTATCGAAGATGAATCCGATAATGATGAACAAAGTAGCAAAGCCCAGTCAGAGGATGACAATCATATTACTATGGCTCAATTGGAAGAAGAGGAGCGAGCTGCCAAAGCTCAAAGAGATGAAGATGAGCGACTTGCTAAAGCTCAAATGGAGGAAGATGAGCGACTTGCCAAAGCTCAAATGGAGGAAGATGAGCGAGCTGCCAAAGCTCAATTGGAGGAAGATGAGCGAGCTGCCAAAGCTCAATTGGAGGAAGATGAGCGAGCTGCCAAAGCTCAATTGGAGGAAGATGAGCAAGCTGCCAAAGCTCAATTGGAGGAAGATGAGCAGATTGCTAGCACTTTAGTGGAGGATGAGAAGATTTCCAAATTTCAAGCTGAAGAAGATGAACAGTTAGCTAGAGCTCTCCAAGAAAGTCTAAAGATAGATCCACCACCTCCTAGATACGATAGTGGAAATAATTTCAATCCTTACCCTTTCTTCTATCCATCTGGATACAGGTACGGCTGGTCTCTTGTGCATATTTCTTTGCCTCATGAAAGGGTATGTGGCCCACTGGCTAGGCTACCTAGCCAGGCCTTTTCTCTTTCCTTTATTTTTGATATCTGTGACTATCTGAGCCTGCTTGCGTGCATCTTGACTATTGTATCGGGACGCACCACTTGATGCTACCAGTGTTTTAAAAGGGGCGCGCCTGGGCGCAAGGCGCACCTCTAGCGCCTTGCCTGGGAAAGGCGAGGCGCGCGCCTTTTGGCGCCTTACATTAAGCCCTGGGCGCCCAAAGGTGCACGCCTTGTGGGCTTTGGTGTTTCTTTAGGGTTTTTCAGGGTTTATGCCTCAATTTTTTGTGTTTTAGAGTCCCTATAACTTAATGCCTTAAATAACTTAATTTTTTAGCGAGACCCCCGTACTAGTCATTCGAAGCGCGACATAACTGATTCAAGACATTTCAATGCCTTAAATAACTTAATCTTTTAACTCATAAAGACAACATTTGCTTAAAATTAAAGGTTAATAGTTGAATCTTATGTATGTTTTGTATACATTATTTGTTAAACTTCATTTCTATCCATGAAATGAATGTTAATAGTTGAATGTAATGTATGTTTTATATATTATTCTTGGTTAAAACTTCATTTATATCTATAGAAATGTTTTTATTGTGTATTCACACACACATATATTTTTTGTGTTTTTTTATATAGTGCGCCTTATGTAAAAAAGACCTCGCCTTTTGGTGCGCCTCAGGCTCCAGAGGGCCATTGCGCCTTAGTGCGTCTTGCGCTTTTTAAAACACTGGACGCTACAATATATGGATGTCAATGAAATTCGTAGGAAATTAATTCCTAGGTAGGTGGCTACTATGAATTGAACCCATCACCTCTTAGTTCCCCAAGACTAAGACTCTCTTGACCACTAGGTCATTGCATGATGGTTTGGCCTTGCCCCACCTTGATCTGGTTGATGATGAGTTTAATTGTAAAAACCATTCAATATGCTAATATAAATTTGGTTTAAGGTTAAAAAATGATTGTCTATGGACATATCCAAAGGTTCAATTTTATGGGTGAACATAAACTTTGATGTGTAAAACTTATGGACCTAGCGTTTGTAGATATCAACAGATCATTTAGGTTCAAAGATTATTTAGGCATATTTTGCTTGGACTCAGCGCAGCGTCTAGCCTTGTAGAGATGATATCTTCTATTAAAATAACACAATATGATATGCTTTTATAAAAAATCTCTTTTGACAGAATCTATGATGTGGTCTGCACAATCATGTTTGTTGTTAATTACTCAGCCTACTAAATTTCTGGATGATGCTTTTTAATTTTTACTATGATACTGAGCATCAGGTAATATTTAAAGCCTTGATATTGGCTAGAGAAGTAGATATTTTTCCAACTTGCATCATCAGAGTTTATGTGGGTTTAACACACTGGTTGGAATCTCTTGAATTTCCATCTAATTGGTAGTGATGCTTCTGAAATAATTATTCTGGGCAATATGAAACAAGTACTTACCAGACACAAAATGAAATCTAAGTCAGTAGTTTTCAATTTGGTATGGTCTTAGAAGCTAAAATCATATTTCATGTAGGGTCTGTGCTGGTTGCCATACTGAAATTGGTCATGGGCGGTTTCTTAGTTGCATGGGAGGTGTTTGGCACCCGGAATGTTTTCGCTGCAATGCTTGCAATGAACCCATAATAGATCATGAGGTAAATATACAATTAATTGATGTTTACTGCATAAATTTTCTTCAAATCATTTGCACTGTAGATATGCAATTGTGAACCTGTTAAATGTCCTTAAAAAATACTGAGACATTAATGGACTATCTGATAAACCTAATTCTCTTTTATGTTAGCTATTATGTTCACATTTTTGAACATGTTGCTATGGTTACTTGTTTTAACGAATCAAAATTTTGACAGTTTTCTATGACTGGGAACCGACCTTATCACAAATCCTGCTATAAGGAGCAACATCACCCAAAATGTGACGTTTGTCGGAATTTTGTAAGCCTTTCTTCTCTTTGGTAATTTTATTTCATTGATTGTTCAGATTTATCCCTCTCAACATGAACGTGATATTTGTTTGTTTCTCCTACTTTTGCTATACGTTTTTATTTTAATGTGAGTGGAAAAAACCATCTGTTTAATACAAGGATAGAGATCTACAGTTAAGGCAAAAGGGAAATATACAATATATTATTAGTTTCAATATCGAAGGTAAAGTACATCTTTTTGTTTTCTGATTTTTTTACTGATGGAGAAGATTTCATTAAAATCAATGAGTTGGCATAGTTCAAATGACATAAAGTGTGTCCCCGAGGGGTGGCACAATGGTTGAAGAATTGGGCTTTGAAGGTATGTTCTCTTCAAGATCCTAGGTTCAAGACTTACTTGTGACATTACTCCTTCGATGTCTCTCGATGTCTAGCCTAGGGATGGGCGTGATTACCCTTACTGAAAAACAAATGACATAAAGTGGGTATTTTTTACCAAGATGTCATGGGGTTGAATCCCTCCATCCCGATTGTTGTGAACCCGAAAAAAAAAATTATGTAATATAATATAGAATTTAATTTCAATATATGCATATTTTTCTTAGTTCACCACGACAAAGTATATAGACCACACTTTCTTAAAACCATGTCGTGGCATATAAGAGGAGTGACTCAGTGGCATAAGTGTGTACTAATGAACCAAGAGGTCGTTGGTTCTAATGTCTCCACCTCTAATTATTGTTGAACTAAAAAAAACCATTTCATTGAAATACGGTCCATTTGAGCTAAAAATATTTGATTGGTTATAGACTTCAGATGATACTTCAAGCAAAGTTACTATTCCATGATTATTCTCAAACTTGGCAAAACTAAAAATCATTATGCTAAATACAAAAATTTAAAACTCCAGAAGTTATCGAAGTAAATAATTTTTCTGTTATACCAAAACCAAATCATGGCTTGATGTAATATTCAATATAATGAGTTCACCTGATCCTGTGTGAAAGATTTTTAAGCAACGTAAACATCTCAATATGCCGTCCCAAACGCACAGTTCAACTGGCAAAGACGAGTTGGATTGGAGTACAACTTACGAGTACCCCAAATCTCATACATTACTCACTGCCTTTGTTTGTTAGGTGTTCAAGAGCAGTTTGAGATGCTTCATAATTTAAAAGACATATTAAGCATATTGTCAGTCTTTTTCATATCTGTTGATTATAAAACTGTTTAACCTTAAAATGCATTCGTTCTGATCTCTTGATTTTCTTCTGCACAGATTCCTACTAATTCTTCTGGTCTTATAGAGTATAGAAAGCACCCTTTCTGGTTACAACAATATTGTCCTTCCCATGACAAGGATGAAACTCCAAGATGTTGTAGCTGTGAAAGAATGGAGGTACTCTTTGAAATCATGTTCTACCTCATCATTTTCCCCTCACCATCCACTGTGCACACACGAGCGTAATTGGAAGAAACAATATCTTGAGAAATCTACTCCCGTCGGTTTTAACATGATGAGAAATGACTAGGATCATTACTGTCAGTTCGTCGTTGGGTGAACTAATTTCTTTTTATTGACGCAACCGATGAGAAACGACTAGGATCGTTACTGTCAGTTTGCCATTGGGTGAACTAACTTCTTTTTATTGATGCAGCCGATGAGAAACGACTAGGATCATTACTGTCAGTTAGTTGTTGGGTGAACTAACTTCTTTTTATTGATGCAGCCGAGAGACACTAGTTATCTGTTACTTGAAGATGGACGGAAGCTCTGTTTAGAGTGCTTGGACTCTGCAATCATGGATACTCATGAATGTCAACCTCTATACCTCGAAATTCAAGAATTTTATGAGGGTTTGAATATGAAAGTTGAACAGCAAGTTCCCATGTTGCTGGTTGAGAGGCAAGCGCTAAACGAGGCTATGGAGGGAGAAAAGACTGTAAGCGCAAATGGACGTTGTCTGTGTTAAGCAATGCAGGTCGTCCACGTCTCATCACAAACTCATTTGAATTTTGCTTTTCCTTTGTATAACAGGGTCATCATCACTTGCCTGAAACCAGAGGACTCTGCTTATCAGAAGAGCAGACTGTTGCTACTGTACAACATTCTCCCTCTTAGATTTATTTTGTGCTCCAATTAGAGTAATTTGATTTGATCTATGTGGTACGATGTTATATTCTCAATAAAATGTGCAGATCTCGAAGAGGCCAAAGATTGGGGCAGGCTACCGTATAATAGACATGTTTACTGAACCTTATAGATTAGTTCGTCGATGTGAAGTTACTGCTATTCTCATTTTGTATGGTCTTCCTAGGTATGATTTCCTCTACTAAGTGGACCAAGTGACACACTTTGATGTGTATTTCTGTTTTTCTTTTCAAAGGATGGCGAAGTAAAGTTGGTGGCGTCTGCCCGTAACTTTGTCGATGCAGGTTATTGACGGGATCTATCTTGGCTCACGAGATGATGCATGCATGGCTTAGGCTGAAAGGTTGTCTCTTTGCTTCCTACTCCTATAATTTTCAATTGATTTCATGAAAAATTCTGTAACATGACATCAAACAGGCTATCCGAATTTGAGGCCTGAGGTGGAAGAAGGAATATGCCAAGTATTGGCTCACATGTGGTTGGATGCCGAGATGTATTCCATCTCTGAAAGTGGTGCTGCCTCCACGTCTTCCTCTTCAACTTCTTCTTCATCCTCATCACCTTCATCATCCTCTTCTTCCTCGACGTCTTCAAAGAAAGGTAAACGATCTGACTTCGAGAAGAAGTTTGGAAACTTTTTCAAACACCAGATTGAGTCAGATACATCATCAGCTTATGGGGGTGGATTTCGAGAAGGGAACCGGGCTGTGTCCAAATATGGGCTAAAGAGGACCCTCGATCACATTCGGATGACCGGAACCTTTCCATAGCGTAACATTCTGTTAAGCTTTACCTCTGATATATATAATTCCAGTTTATACAAAAACACATATATTACATAATGAGAAAGAAAAAAAAAATCAAAATAAGAATTGAAAAATTGTGCAATCATTGTGAATTTCTCTTTAAAAATTGTAGCACAAGTATAATTAGGTTACCTGTATTGCAAGTATATAATTAAGTGTCAGAATGAATGCAAAGTTTTGCTGTTATTTGATGTGGAATTCATTTTCATTTGAATGGTTAGCCAGTCTTTTCCTGCCTTTGATAGGCCACATCAGTGGTTTAATTTAATAGAAGAATTTGGGTGCACCCCGGGTAGCACCCCCACCAGACATCACTTATGTGACATCTTTGGTGCCACACATTTTATCTCACTTTTTTTACTTTATATTTATTATAAAAAAAATTAAAAGAAAAAAGATGTGTGGCTTCAAATGAATGATATCATGGTGGAGGTGCTACTCGGGGTGCACCTAAATTCTCCTCTGTAATTTAATAGGAAAATGATTTACATGAATTAGAAAACCATCAAAACCAGGGGTGCAACAAAAAACTGAAAAACCGAACCAAATCAATCCAATCCAATGGATCGGATCGGTTTTTTAGTTCAAAGTTGGACATATCGGTTCGTAATTTGAAAAAATCGAAAATATTGGATCGGTTCCGGTTTTCGTTTTAAAAAACCGATTCAAACCAAAATATATATATTGTCAATAATTCATATAAAGTCATCTTCCTTTCATTAATATTTCTTTAATTCACTCTTATTTTAAGTAAAGAACATCCTTAGATAATTTTGAATAAGTTAAAAATACTTCTAACTTTTAAAAAAATAGTAGTTTATGAGAATATTATTTTTATATGAGAAATATTTTTTTTTATATATTAAAAATAATTAGACATTGGATCGGATCGGATCCATTTTTTGACATTGAAAAATTGAACCAATGGTTCTATACTTTATCGGCCATTGGATCAGATCCATTTTTTGAAAATCGAAGATATCGGTTCGATTGTCGGTTTGGTACAAAACCGACAAAAACCGAACCGAAATTACCCCTAATCAAAACCATCAAACTGTTTAGGAATATGTGATTCTCCGCCTCAAATTGTTAATTTTTTGTCTTTAGGATGTAAATTCATGAGTAAATTAACCTCATTTATTTAATTTTTGAATTTATTAGCACTGATTTTTTTTATTTATTTAATTTAGTTATTATTGTTTGATTTGTCAATACTTTGATTAATTAGTTATGAGTTAGGGTAAAATCACTTTTTTTTATTATTATTTTGAAAATTAATTTCTTTATTTTAGAAATGTGGATATTGAAGTCTTCAAAGGGTGGCACCGTGGTTAAAGATTTGGGCTTTGAGAGTTGCTCTCCTGGACATCCCAGGATTGAAACTTAGCTATGACATTATTTTTTCGATATCTCTCGGTACCTGGTCTAAAGACGGGCGTGGTTACTGTCTTGCTCCATTCCCCGGCATATATATAAAAAAAAAAAAAAAAAACAGCTATGAAGTATAATTAGTTTAAAAAACGAAACTATGAACTAACTTTAGTATTTATATTTTTATCATTATTAAGAACCATTTGTATTATAAAACTATTAATTTTATTATAGTATTACTGTGGAGAACATCATAACATGTAAAACAAGAAACCTAACTACAATATTATAAATAGAAAAATAAGTTGTTAAATCACAAAATCTGACTAAATCCACTGGAAAATATTATTGGTTAATATGTGTGTGTATGCACACACTCAAAGTTGCTATGCTGACTTATTATTTGTGCTAGTTTATTTACAGAGAAAAAGCCAACTCTGCCGTCCATTGAAGTTTTGTTTATTGTATTTTAATTTCAAACTTTGATGCAAGCAAAGCTGTGATCTTCTCTTTTGTTTTTCTTTTGAAACTTTTCCAAATGGCAAACTCACAAAGCTCTTATGCCTTTTCTGATACCTCAATTGATACTTTGTTTCTCATTTCAGAGCTTGACTTCCTAAGCTATCTAATCCATTTTTCCAAGCTCTCATCGCTATGGTTTTCCACTTCATATCCTCCCGTGCGCTCGTCGTTCTCATTTTCTTCTTCTTTTCTTGTTTTTCCAGCTCTCAATCGTTCCTAACGGTTGGCTCATCGTGTCATTTGGAATCTGTTTGCAATGCTTATGTGACCTTCTTTGTAAGGTCTCCTGACTTTTTGGATTTGGAAAGTGTGTCTGATCTGTTTGGAGTTAATCGCTCGTTGATTGCTGAAGCTAGTAACTTGAATCTCGAGGACTGTAGTCTATTACCGGGCGATCTCTTGTTGGTTCCTGTCCAATGTGCCTGCAATGGATTCCAATACTTAGCCAACATCACTTACCGAATCAGGAAGGGTGATGTCTACTTTACTTTAGCAATGGCTTCATTTCAGAATCTTACTGAATGGCATATAGTGAATGCTTCCAATCCCAATTTGGATCCAAACACTCTGCAAATTGGAGATGCTATAACTTTTCCTCTCTACTGCAAGTGTCCCTCAAAATCTGACATAAAAAACCACATCAAGCACTTCATTACGTATGTATGGCAGCCGACCGATAACATTTTTGTTAGTACAGAGTTCAATGTCTCCAGCGATGTCATATTAGCTGAAAATAACTTCACGAATTCGAGAGACGCAGCAAACCATCCCGTGTTCATTCCCTTGTCGAAATTGCCTCTTCTTTCTCATAGAAGTCCATACTACGAGACAAAAAAAGATAAACGCAAGTGGATTATCGCCGTTTCGTTAAGCGTAGGGAGTCCGGTTTTTATTCTTGTTTTGTCTGTTGTGATAGCCTGTACTCATTTTGTTCGTAAGAATAGGAAGTCATTGAAATGGAACAAGTTTCCTATGGAAATTGCTGATAGCCCTGCCAGGAAAAACAATCCCTTTAGGGCTAAGATTGACTTGCAAGATGATTGGTTGCTTCCCAAGGTTTCAGAATATCTAAGCAAACCAATCTTTTATGACATCAATGTGATCATGGAAGCAACCAAGAATCTAAATGAGGGATCTCGAATTAGTGGATCGGTGTACCGAGCGACAATCAACGGTGAACTCTACGCCATAAAGAAAAGCATGGAAGGTATAACAGAGGAACTCAACATTTTGCAAAAAGTAAACCATGTGAATCTAGTAAAAGTAATTGGATTCTCTATTGGAATTGATCGAAGTTGCTTCCTTGTCTACGAATACGCCGAAAATAGTTCACTTGATAAATGGTTGGACTCCGCTTCACCATCCTCTCTTACATGGGATCAGAGACTATCCATAGCATTAGACGTGGCCAATGGTTTGCAGTATATGCACGAACACATTCAACCGAGCATTGTTCATCGAGATATCCGAACTAGTAACATACTTCTCGACTTGAGGTTGAAGGCTAAACTAGCAAACCTCTCAATGGCAAAGCCTGCAATGGACTCAACATCACACAAGATAGATGTTTTTGGTTTTGGGGTTGTTTTATTGGAGTTACTTTCGGGGAAAAAAGCGACCGAAACAAAAGGCGACGGGGAGGTCAAAATGTTATGGAAGGATGTAAGAGAGGTGATGGAAGGGGGGCTGAGGACATGGATGGATCCAAAGCTTGAAAGTTCATACCCCATTGATGAGGCTTTGAGCTTGGTGGATTTGGCTAAGGCATGCACCAATGACTTGGCCATGGCAAGGCCAGGAATGGCTGAGATTGTGTTTAATCTCTCTGTTCTCTCTCATTCATCAGAAACATCTTGGGCTTCTGGTTTGGAATCAATAGATGTTAGTCAAAAGGCGAATACGATCTCGGCTCGATGATCCTTTGTTTGAGAAGTTGAGATAGGAAAAAAAGTTAAAACAAGGATGATTCATATATATATATATATATATATATATATATTGTATAAAAGTGTATTCTAGTTCATGTCAATAAATTTCGTTCGCATATTTGATTTTTTTTTTTGTTTTTGTTTTATCAATTTAATCTCTGTTCTCATTCAATCATCATCTTTGATTTTTATTCCATGGGGCTAAGTTTATGTTGTTCTATACTCTATTACTATCCAAATTTGAATTAAATTTGAAATATTTGTGATAAATGGAATATTTTGGAGATATGCCTATGATATTTGGATTTGCTGGCCATGATGAAGCATTCACTAGATTCTATATATGATATATATATATATAGAAAAGTATGTTTCCAACCCATCATCAGGTAGAAGGCTATATTTTACCCATGTAGCACTAAAGTAAGTTTTAGTTAGGTGTAAATGAGAGTTCATCATCACATATATCCCAATGGAGGACCTTTTGAAGAATGTTTATGAGTGCCCTTTCCTTAGCACATCTCCAAGGGCCACATATCCTTCCCAACCAGCCCCTACTTGGTATACTTTTGCCAGCTTTGACCATTTTAAATAGAGTTTTAGCAATGGCTGTCAATGTTAAAGTCAGTCACTATAAATTAAGATACACTTTCCTGCCAGCTTTAACCATTTGTGTAAATATTCTTTCAATAATAGATGGTGATCAATATCTTTTATATTGCAAGCATCTATCATTAAATTTTGCAAATAGTGAATGCCCCTATAATCAATAATCACTGTAAAATACAATCATAACCATAGTTGTCACAACCTACGTGTCATCATTAAAATATACCATATAGTTTCTGATTTAATTCAACTTGAAATTAATTATATAGAAACGGCCATTCGTGGGGTTGAAAATAAAAGATTATTGCCTCTATTTGTTTTCTGTAATTCTCAAATAATAATTTGGACAGATATGGAGGATCACATGGATTTGAGTTGGACATATATTAAAACAAAATGAGATATTTGACTTTGGAAGCATTAAGGGATTTGAATGAAGTAATAATTGAAATGAAGATTCAAGGCAATTGCAAGGCTAATCTTTTATATTCAACATTTTTATTAAAAAGGAAATTGCAGATGAGATTCTGTTGTGATTTTTATAATTTTAGACTGTGCATGTACATTGTTTTGGTTTGCCGGTTGGTGAGGTTATATATACTCTTAGGTTTTTCCAACAAATCATATGTTTTTTTTAATGTCTTTGTTGGTTTACTTAGAAATTAAAACATAAAGATCCAACAAATCCTCGTGTTTTCTCAATGGTGGATTTCATGAACTTTTGTACAATCATGTCGACGTTTGAATTTTTCATTACCAATGTTTTTTTTAGGAAACTCGAATTTAGGCATCCATTAATGTCTCTCTCTTTTTTAAAATAAGTTTAGTATATATATAGTTGTTAAAGTGAAGCAAAGAACATAGCTAGTAGTAATTAAGAGAATTCAAATATTCTAAATAAATAATAAAAAAAAAAGGTTAGAGCACTCATTTTTGTTTATAATTAAAATACATACTATTAAGAAAAAACATGAAACAAATGAATAAAAAAAACATGAAACATATATATTATATAGGAAACATCAAAAGTTTAAAAGACTCGTAGGCTCTCGTTCACAAATATACTAAATTAACATATAAGTTTTTTTTTTTTTTTTTTTTTTTTTTTCAGAATTAGCATATAAGTTTGATCCTTCACGCAATTGTCCATAATTATTGTTGAGTCAAATACATGTTTTCCTCCTTGAAATTATCACTTCTCTATTAAGTTTTATCAATTCCTTTAATGAATAATTTGTTGTAACCCAACCATAATTAATTAAACCCAAGTCTCTCCCATTTCAAAAAAAAATTAAACCCAAGTCTCTCAAACTAAGGCAGATGGGTATCCTTTCCTTCTAAAACAAAAATCAGCACTCAAGGTAACTATTCGTTTACTTTCCTAAATTGGAAAGGAGTGGAATTTCATATTGTGTAATGTATATTTTCAACTTTATTTCTAAAAAAAAAAAAAAAAAAAAAAAACATATTTCAACTTCCCTACTACAACAATTTCTCAAATGGAAAGCTTATAGAATAGCACAGTTAGCTATTTTCACGAATGCACATCAAATACTTCTTTTCGAATATGAATTCATAAGTCATATTGGATTTCAATCAAGTCAATATATGTAGTTATCCTAGTGAAAAATTGTGTCATCAATCTATAACACAGTTATCTAAAGAGATTAATATTTTATGGTCTAATAATCTTATGCAAATTTTTTACATAGAATACCTTTACTCACATAGTTCTATACATACGATTTAGAACAAATCATTTGCAATTATTACAAAGTGGATTAAATAAACAGTGTGTTAGAATAAAGAATCCAACCTCATTCATATACTACATACTCTTTTTTTTAGTACAAATCGGGAAGAAGAGGACCAACAAACCCTACATAGTGAGTAGCTCTCAAATAATTGAAAGTCAAATACTGATTTTCGAGCTCGATTGTGACCATGAATTTGAGACGGAATGACACCAAAAAAGATAATAACACGCCACCGACCAATTCGATTACTCTTTTTGTTATTTAGTCGAACAAGATTTACAAATTACATCTATGCCAACTACCTATCTGTTTGAGTATTTATGAAATAATCTAAGATTTTTCTTAGTTATGAATAACGATGAAAATGAATAAAATTACTTATTTATTATTAGTGAAAAAATGTTGAATTTACATAAATACGAGTTTTATGGGTAAGAATCTCCAACCATATCTGAATGACAAAAAATCAAAATTTGGAAATATGAAAGTAAAATTAAAGCAGGATAAGCTTCTGAAAACTAATTTCCATCTAAAATAATTTTGGATTATTTTTTAAAAAAATGTATACTAATTCTAAATAAATCATTAATGGTTAAATACTATTAGCCACTTGTGAAAAACAATAAATACTCTTTCTTATTTCAAATAAATAAAATAAAATAAATACTCTTTTATATTGTCTGCTCTCTTGTTTTTAATACAAGTTGAGGGAAGGAGCCTACTAATATCGATTTCAGAAATGGAACTAATGACTATGGTGTTTAATTGAATTTTCACTAGGGATGTCCATTTTCCTCATGGGGAATCCCCGATTAGGCAGGTAACGGGGCCGGGGATGGAGGAGAAAAAATCTTCGTTGGCTAAACGGGGCCGGGGACGGGATTGTACTCCCCGTCCCCAATTCCCCGATCCCCGCCTCGATTATTTTATTTATTTTATTTTATATTTTTTTCTTAATTCTACTCCTTTAATTTTCAAATAAATATATCTTTGTTGATGATATTTTCTATGCATGTGAATATTTTCTTTGATAATTAACATTATAGTTGAAACTTATAGATATATATTTTTTTAAATCTAATTTTTTGAATTTTTTATCCAAAAAAATGAAAAAAGAAAAAAAAAATTTAAAAATCCCCAGGGGAATCCCCGCCCCGATCCCCGAAAAAAAAATCGGGGATTTTTCCGGGGACGGGGATTGAATTTTATGGCGAGGACAGGGACGGGAAGCCATTCTCCGACCCCGCCCCTCCCCGTGGACATCTTTAATTTCCACCAAACAATAAATTATCAAGCTACTTGCCCTTTCGGTTATCTGCTCTATTTTGTTAGAATGTGAATATATTTAAAATAAATCATTATACTTTATAATTAGTTTGTACAGTTTTTTTTTTTTTTTTTTTTTTTTTTGTGTATTATTCAAATGTAGAACATAATTTTAACTCTTATTTTCAAAGATTCCCTTGGCCTACCATTTATCTATTGGCTAACACCTCTCCAATTTGGGTTCAGGAGTTGTGTATCTTTCACTATCACCACTTTCCACCAAATTTTTTATTCAAATAATTTCATTTTCTCCATTAAAAAAAAAGTAGGTACGTCTAAAGTGAAGGGCCTTGTCCTATTTTTATTTAATATTTCTATTTTTTTACTCAACAATAATTTAATTATGAAGACTAGAGTTCATGTTCACAAGGATCTTGTCCTTTTGTTTTGTTTCTTTTCCCCCTTCACATAGCAATATAGTCCTAATGTATGTGTGTGTGAGGTGGGAGGTAAAAGATGGTTAATTATTACTGCGAATTTATGAGAAGAAAATTTTTGGGGAATGTACAAAAATATAACAGTACTTAACTTTTTGTACTAAAGTTTATATATAACATATTATAAGAAAATAATATTAGTAAAAAGAAAACTGATCTTCCTTTGCAAGATAATATTTGGACTTTGAATAAAAATCAACCAAATTAGGCAATCACGTACAATCCCGCGGGAACCATTATTTTAATTTCAAAGAAGAAAGGCAAGATTAAAGGGTAAATTTTTATATGGGGAAGTGAAGGTTCTTTTCTAGTTCAACAATTAAAATTTAGAGCTCAATTGAAAAAAAACCTTACTAAGCAAATTTGAATTTTTTGCCTCCATAGTCAAATATACGGTATAATTAATATTCATCATATGATATAATTTATGGTACTAATATAGTATTTTTTTTATTATTAATATAATATTATATGTTATTTGTACAATATTGTATATTAATACAATTTTTTTTTTTTGCTTATTGTAAATATTTTTCCAATTTGACCTACTCTAAAAAATACCCCTTTTTTATAGAGAAATTATTTATTCAACATCAATTATTGGTTACATCCAAAAGAGATTTTGGTGGTAGTGCTTCTAATGATTCAAAAATCAAAAGAGACAAGATTTGAAGAAACTACAAAGGAAAATAACTATTAGCCCCAATCACTCAACCCCATGGTCTTTTTATAAATTACACATCCACACATATGTTTTATTTTCCATCAATGCTTCCTACAAAGTGGGGATTAGTTTGCTTAAAGTTACTTCCAAGTTAAGCTTCATCATGAAACTTGTATTGGATAAGCTATTGAAAAAAATGTACTTCATTGATGTAGAGATAATATGTATATCAATTATTTTTAGCTTTTTCGAAACTATATTATTGTACTTCATATTGTCAACCTTTTTAAAATCTTTCCCATTTTGATGTAAAGTTTATTCATTTATGTTCCCCTTTACTCAAAAGGCTATTATGAGCTCTTTGGTAGATTCATGCATTTCTTCATTGCACCTTAAATTCCTCCGTACCTTCATTGACCCCTCTAGTGTGTCAAAATCAAACTACAAACTAATTAAATTAGAGATAACTTTTAGATTTAGGAAAATAAAAACATGATTGTTCTCAACTATTTAAGCATACCAGAATACATGAAAAAACTACTTTACCAAGTAGACATGAAAAAAACTTAGAATGAAATATAGCTTCAAATGATCTAACACGAACTATTATGATTTAAGTTCTCCATTTGATTTGAAGTTTTAAGAGTGTGTATCGTATAAACTCTTTCAAAACGCTTATCCCCTTACTTTAATATTGTGTACTTTAAATATTCTCCTTAATAATATGATTTCTTTTTATGTCATGAACATATCCAACACAACATTAGTGAATCGTGTAAATCTACGTCTCTATCACAACTATACATTCAACCAAAAATGCTTTAAAAAAAAAAACATTCAAACAAATAAATTGAGATAAAGCATTAGTATATTGAAAAAAAGGGACAATAATTGAGCTAGGGAGTAGAAAAAAGGAGAGTAGCTTGGGATTAAAGAAGGAAAGTGAATAGAGCATGTGCATAGGGGGATTTTATATATCTATAGCTCAATTATAAATGCATATGGGTTTGAGACAAAAGATCTAAAAAAAGAAAAAAAAAGGACATGGGATGAATTTAGATAGGGTTTATGTATATGTTTTTTTTTTCCTTGTTATAAAAATGCACATATTGTAACACAAATGAAACATAGACAAGTGGGTGTCTATGTACTTGGTCGCATCCACCCAACACTGTTCAGACCACCATCTTCCTCTGGTCGGATATCTGCCTTCAAATCTTTACACAAACCCTCATGGATCCCTTTCTATTATTTATTTTTCCTTTCACACTTTTGACAAAAAAATTCTTTGTTCATTTCATTTAGCATATTAAACAAATATAGATAACGTAATATATAACAAGTTATCTAATAATTGAAATACGATTGATATGAGTGTGATATAATAATAATCTTGCATGTATTGAATGTACTTGGTCAAATCAATGATTGAACTATTGATCATAATGCATAACGTCACAATATATCAAGAATATATAACGAGAGAAGAGTTAGGTTTCGTTTTATATTACTTATGTGTACATAACATAAGAACTATTTACACACGAATGATCAAATTTTAAAACAGGGTATTAGGTTATGAAATGCGGTCATTGCTAAGGATGAGTATGTTAATTAACCTACTTAAATCAATCATAATTGTAAGGGGGAAATTTACCCCTAAAACTTTATATAGAGTTATAATAATTTTCGTCATGAATCTAATATTAAGGCATATTTTTTTTCTTTATTTAAGTAATAAATAACGTGAGTGACAAGATTTGAATTTGTGTGAGCAAAATCCACATGATTTATAGTCATGCCCGATAACCATTTCGACACACTCACTTTCTGAGAACTAATTAATTTACTGAATATGTTAATTAAAAATGCTTATTGAATAAATAATTATTTCATCATTGGTCAAAAGAGAACTAATTGATTCCTCGCCCACAAGGAGAAGGAAGGTAGAGTTCTATTAAATGGGCTAGTAAGGTTTAAGACTCCACACCCCAACACATTTGACCTAATTGTTAGAGAAGGAACACAACATTTAAAAAGTTCCTTCTCCCAACCTCATAAAGGTTTCCATCATGCGATTAATTTTATCAGAGTCATAGTTTGAAAGATCAAGTGCAGAATTATCTTAATCAAGTAAGATTCGTGGAGATAAATAATAGTGAGTCGTTTAGCGCTCGAAGATAAAGATTTACTAAAATAGATGAAAGACGACATTCTTACTTCTGTGTAGTATTAAATAGGCGTTACTTACATGTAAAATGAGCGACCACCTTAGCATATATTGTGTAATGATATCTTAGAAGCATGGAGGACCCGTTGGTTGAGGTTTAGTTTAGAATTAAATAATCTAAGTTGTAGGAAATGTTTTTTTAACCTAATTATTATTAACTTTCCAGACATATATTACTTTGCATCTTTTTGTATATATGGTGAAAATAGGTGAAATTCAAAACTTACCGTCATCATTATTATATAGATAAGGGTTGAAGATTTGAGAGAAGAATAAAGAAGGAAAGACCAAGCAGAATCATGGATGACAAAACCAACGCGTGGCTACAAACTACAAACTTTATTTTAATTTGAAAAGTGAAAATAGGTAGCTTTTTATTATAATAATAATAATAACAGAAAAAGGTATTAGCAATTATTGTATTCAATTTTATCCATTTAAAAGTGACAGGTGCTTTTTAAGCGTCGACGTGGCTACTTGCATGGGCTGAAACGTGGCAGCTTGTTTGACGACTTAAAACTGGGTTAATTATGAAAATGAGTTCTTTTTAAAAACTTACTATTAAAATGGATATTTTTTCAAACGTATTGTCAAAATGGGTCTAATTTGTTGTCTTTATGTGGTGATGACTTTAGTATAGACACCACCACTTTAAAATTTTCAAAAATAGTAACGGTGTTAAAAGAAAGTTTGTGGTGATGACTATAGAAGAGTCATCTTCTTCTTGATTTTTGGTGATGACTATAGTAAAGTCATCCTTTTTTTTTTTTTTTTGTAAAAAAATTGAACTAACATTAGTAAAATAAATTAGGTTAAAATACTATTTTGATTCCTTAACTATCATCTCTATTCTATTTTAGTCCTTAGACTTTCATTGACAACTCATCAATTTTTAACTATGGTTAACTTTTCTTTTAACCTAAAGACTATTTTAAAGCTTTTTAAAGTTGATAGATCAAAATTAGACTTTTAGAAGTCTAAGGACTAAAATGGAATAGAGATAATAGTTGAGAGATCAAAATAATATTTTAACCAAAAAATTATTTATTTCTTCCTTAACTTAAAAGCGCATTTGAGAGTGACTCTATCAAAAAATTAATTGATTTATTAAATAATTTTTAGAACACTCACATGAAAACTTTAAAAATAATTTAAACCGAGTACTTTAAAATAATATTTTCAAATTTTAAAAACAATTAAAAAAAACATTTAAAATAAATTTTTGTTTCAAACTTTTAAAAATATTTTTTTACATATATTACGAGCCTAATTTTGAAATATAATATTTTAAATATTATTTTTAAATTCTTTTTTAGTAATTAACTCTTATTTTACTAAACATTATGTTATTAATGAAAATGCATTACAACTAAAAATATATACTTACATATATTTAAATAATCATATTCTAAAAATATTTTGTTATGATTTAGTATACGATTACGTAAGTACTCAAAAAAAAAAATATACGATTACTTAAAATAATATTTGAAAAAAAATAATATTTAGAATATTATATTTCAAAATTAGGCTTTTAAAATATAAGTTGATATAAAAACTTATTTAAATGTTTTTTTTAATTCTATTGTTTAATTTTTATTTTTTAAAATTTTAAAATATATCCGTTTAAATTATTTTAAAAGTTTTTAAATGAGTTTTTTTAAATATTATTTAATAAATCAATCAATAGTGGTGTAATCTTTTGGTGGAGACACTAGCTTATGGAAGAAAAAAATAATTATTTTTTCAAATGTTATGTTTTATTTTTTTTAAGAAAAAAGATAATTTTAATATAGTCATCATTAAAAAAGTTAAGAAGAAGATGAGTCTTCTATAGTCATCACCAAAAATTAAAAAGAAGATGATTTTTCTATAGTCATCACCATAAACTTTTTTTTAACACCGCTCTTTTTTTTGAAAATTTCAAAGTGGTGTAGTCTATATTAAAGTCATCACCGCATAAAGACAAAAAATTAAACCTATTTTGATAACATGTTTAAAAAATGACTCATTTTGATAGTAAATTTTTTTAAAAGACTCATTCTTATAATTAGCACCTTTAACACTCCTTATATTTTGCCACTTCGTCTCTCGCTCCTCCACCTATCTCCAAACCACCTTTCCTTTTACTCTTCTTTTATTCTTTCTCTCTCTTCTTTAATTTCTCTCCTCATTCTTTTATTATTTCTATGCTTTACTTAATTTAATTTTTAGCTGTCTTCTATGACATCCAATTTGTTAGTTCAACTTGTGGGCTTCAAGGTTTCAAAAAAATCAATTATATCATATATTTGAATTCCTACATTTAAACTAAAGATAAAAATAAAATAAAAAAACAAATTTAAAAGTGTGTCTCATTATTAGATGGTATGATCGTCTATTTTAAAATTAAACGGTTATATTTGATCCAGTAAAATAAAATTAATATCAAATTTAAAATTGATGTATTAAAAAAAAGTATATTCTTGAAAGAACTTATTTTGAGAATCTCATTATTACCACACATTAAAAAAATGGAAAAACCTTAGATGAGCTACTCCCTTTATCAGAGATTAATTTCAAGAAGAGTATTCACAATATTTAATATCAATCTCATATATAGTTTTACTATCTAAAATAATATACATTTTGTTTAAAAATGAATGTACGAACATGCATTCGTATAGTATTAAACTTAAAAGGACCTTTATGTAAAAAAAATTTAAAAATAAAATAGCACGTTTAGGCATCATTGTTTCTAAATAAAGTTTATATACAATTGAGTTTTATTGAAAAATTAAAACAAAAGTGTTTGTTTTTTAAATTAAAAAAATAGTTAAATTTGTAGTGGAAATCTATAAATTAAAAGAAAAAAAAGTACTTTCTAATAAGAAAACAAAAGTTCGAAATTTAATTACTCCACCCATGATGTGGTTCCTTTTCAGCTGTTTTGAAACCCATCCACTTTTTAGGATATCTCTTTGTCGAGATCGTTGTATAATTTAGCCATCCATTTACGTACATGAATTGATGCCATATTCCAAAATAAAAATAAAAATACAATTACTAAATCTATGTTAGCTCGTATATATCATATATAAAGCCTTTAATATTCAAATACTATTGTTGACAAAAACTTAGTTAATAACAGTCATAAAATAACTAAATGAGTTGGTGGCAGGATTGCTCATTTGATTTGATGTTAATTCATTTTCATTTCACGATCACGAATTCCATCTCTTACATTGATATTTGTAATCCTCTTTCCTCAACTTATATTAATATATATTACAATAGTATTGGTTAAATGGTTTTCTTTTTCCTCGTAAAATAAAGTTAATAACTATTGGCTTACTTATGGTCATTGACTTGATTATCATTCTAATTTCTTAAATTAAAAAAACAATAAACTTCCCATTATTATTATTTAGATTGAAATACATTTTCTTTTTGAAGGATATAAAATATGATAATACACAGTACATAACAAAAAAATCCAAAATTTAATGACTAGTTAGATTTAGTCGTTGTCAATAAAGCTTTCAATTTTGGAAAATAGTTTATTTTTTTAAAAAAAGAAAGTTAACAATATTTAGATAGATTTGACACTTGGGTCAAGGTGGGACGGAAATCAAATCAAATTACAGAGAATCCGTTATTAATGCATGTGTATTTGCTAGCTGCTACCTCAACATCACTCTCCATTTCATTTCATTAAACTGAACTCATAAGAATCTTACTTTTCACTCTTTAATTTCCAAATACAATATATACCGCTCAAAAACATCAATACTTTTCTCCTAAATCTGGTTTTATAATTAATTTTTAAAGTTTAAAGCACAAATAGACGATTAAAAAAATAGTTAAATGTATATTTGATTAAGCAGTCATATGTTGGAATTTCACTTCCAAAACAATGTTTTGTACCGAATGAGTCACTGACACAATAATTTTAATGTTTAATTGTAAACCTGTTCAACACTAGCGTTACAGGTTTGAATCGGTATTTGTCCCCCCTCCCTAATATGTACTCAAAAGAAAAATAATAATAATGTTATGCCTTTCTAAAGAAATTTAACGATAATTAAAGTGACAATTCAAATACTTAACCTTTAATTTAGAGAATTTGTTTTAAATGACTAACTTTTTTTTTTCTATTATAATTATAGCATTTTAAAAAAATATTTCAAGCATAATAAAATTTATGGCCCTTTTTTTGTTTTTGCATATTCTAATTCTTCTATTTATCATACTATTTGTGATGTTGAAGATATGTGACAATGATGGAAGAATGTTTGTAATACGTATTAAAAATTATATGTATACCGATTAAAAACTATTTATTGCACCGATTCAAATCATTATATATATGATTTTATTTATTTATTTATTTATTAAGTCTGTCCCCAACTTTTGGTATGCACCAAATTTTTTCAAAAAGTTGTTTTTCTAATACAAAAGTTGAACTTTATTTTGAAAATGTGCGGGGTTAATATTGTAGACAACGTTGCGGGAATTGACAAAATCTCGATTTTCTACGTAAACATAAAATCAGAGTCATTGTTAATCAAATTCCCACCAACTCCAGCCTGTCACCACTCACATAATACAGTCTGGAAAAAAAATTATAAACAAACCCCCAACAAAACGACAAAAACCAGAATCCTACGTGGCAGCGGTACAACTTTCAAGGCAAAGCTCCGCTCCTTTAAATACTGTCCATATTTCCCCATTCATCAATTACTCGAATTCACAGACGAACAAGTCGGTCTCGCCTGACTCACTGAGTTAACTCAACTCGGAACCGATTCACCCGAAAAATGGGCATTTGCATTTCCTCCGATTCGGCCAACGCTTCAACCGCGAAACTGATTCTCACCGACGGAACTTTGCTGGAATTTTCGTACCCAGTTAAGGTCTCTTACGTGTTACAGAAAGATCCGGCGAGTTTCATCTGCAACTCCGACGAGATGGACTTCGACGACGTCGTATCCGCCGTGGACGCCCGCGACGAGCTCCAACTTGGCCAGCTGTACTTCGCGCTGCCGTTGGAGCGGCTGAACCAGCCGCTTCAGGCGAAGGAAATGGCGGCGTTGGCCGTGAAGGCAAGCTCGGCGCTCATGAAGGCCGGCGGCGGTGGGGTCGAGAAATGTGGTTCGCGGCGGACGGCGATCTCGCCGGTGGGATTTCCCGATGAGGGGCTTGGGAAGGCGCCGAGGAAAGTGGGGAGTGGCAGAAGTAGTAAATTTACGGCGAAGTTGAGTGCAATTCCGGAATGATTTCGGTTAGGGGTGAAATTGTAAATATGATATGTTTAGTTTGGTTTTTTGGGGAGAGTTGCTTTATGTGGATGTTTTGTTTCTTCTGCATCCCATGGCAATTGCATCAGATTCTCTCTTGCCACTTTTACATATTTACCCTTTCTTACTAAATAAAATCCTAAAATTAAATGTTATATTTTGAGTATCCATTTTTCTAAGTATTAAATTTTCTTTCACCTTTTTACTATTTCGTGGGTCACCTTCAACAAGGATAGATCAATAATTTCGTTACATAACTAACAAATAAAATCGATTGCATTAAAAAAAAATGTCGTGGATTGTGGTACATATTATAATTAAATATAAAAAAATAACTATAAGAAATTTCCCAACACAAATAATTATAAGAATTTTTTTTACCTTATAATTGTAGGAAATTTAACTTATTTAAAAAGAACATGAAGTTTTCATTTTAATTTAACAATAATAAATGACAGTGAAATTTAAACTCATGATCTTGAGAGTTATGAATCACATTAATTTCCTTAAACTATTATTTTGGTAAAAATAAAAAACTAAGAAGTTTATTTGGTTAAACAAAAATGAGTTATTGAGATAAGTTATTATTTCTTTTCTTCTAAAAATATTTATCATCATCAATATTTTCATAATATTGAGTGTCTACATTAAATAATTAAAATCATATGGAAAATGCATCATATGAATTTTTTTTTTCTTTTGTTTTTAGTCATACTTAAGCTTACTAACACAATAGTTGAGTTTTGCCCCAATAGGTTGAGTAACATTGTGTTAATTTTTTTTTTGAATAAAATAATCTAAAGAGATTAACAAAAAAATATGTTAGGCATTATCTCATTAGTTGCTCCATATTAATAATAATAAAAATAACCACATAAAATAGCCAAAATGACTTGATTCAAAGGATAATAACGTTAACATCGTAAAAATATCTCAACAGAGTAAAGTAGAAATTAGAGCTTAATTGTAAGAATCATTGAAGTTACTATTCATAAATAATTTTAATATTTTCAATTTTAAAATAAGATTAAAATTCAAAACTATAGTTAACATAACTCATAATTTTTGGAATACGATTCATATCGTTTTTTATTTTTGAACTAAAAAGTCTTTTCCTGACTCTCGACCAACCTTAAACCAATATTTATAAGGTTAGATCAGTCTTATTATTAATTGATTTTTTATATAAAACTTATATTTTACCAAAAATTTTTTACCTAAAAAGGTAAAAATAAAAATAAAAATACTTTATTTTATTTACTTTAACTAATTTATTTGTAAAGTATATGAAATAATGAAAATGAAATAGTCATCAGAAGAGATGGTGGCGGCTTGATGTTTTTATTGTTTAGTGAAAATCTAATTCATTATCATCATCACGAGTTTGATTTCAAGAATATTTGATATTTAATTATAAATTCTCTTATTTATTTAAGAGTATATTATTATTATTATTATTATTATTATTATTATTATTATTATTATTATTATTATTATTATTATTATTATTATTATTGTAGGATTTGTAATCTCCTCCCCAACTTGTATTTAAAATAAAAATTTAAAAAAGAAAAGAAAAGAAAATGGTCCAATACATTCAGATGACTATTTTCTAATTTTTAATCAATTTCTTTGCTTACACAAAAATAAATTTAGCATTTGTAATCTAAAGACAACATTTTTTTCGAGAACAATCTAAAGATAATTTTAAACACCCAACATCAAACCATATTTAAATTGGTCGATGTTTTTGAATTATTGCAGTTTTTTATTTGGAAAACTTGAAGAAATATTTAACATTTTTTGTAATAATTAACAATTAATTTGCAGTACTATTTAAATTAATTAAATTTGAAATGTTGGATTATGTCGGTTGATAATTTGTTTTCAACCAAAAAGAAGAAAATTTTGAAAATTAATTCCATAACTTAAATGAAAAATCAGTGGTTGTGGATACAAAGTATAGATCTTGAAATTCTCAAAAAAAAAGAAAAAAGAAGTATAGATCTTGAAGATATTCTATTATCAATGATCATATTTCTTCTTCTTCTTTTTTTCCTTCCTTTAAGTTTTTTCTTCAATTGTTAAGAAATAGTTTCTTTTTCAATGTTATTAAAAATAATAAATAAAACATAAAAACTCTTTTTTTAAAAAATAATTTGGCTAACACAACTTGAAAAGCATGCAACAAAGTTGGGGGAGTTTGGATGTATTTATTTTTGAAAAATTATATTTATTATTGATTGTGGTCTTAAAATGTTTGTATGCAGATGATAGAGTAGATATAAGAACATCTTATATAATTTAATAATTAAAACGATTATAAGTTTAAATCTAATTTTTCTCAAATATTGTTGTATTAAAGAATTCAAATGCTTTTTACAATTTAAATAATGTTTGAAAATGCACTTGTTTTTCGTGGTTTTTCTATTCTTCAAACCTAAAGAAAAATAGTTCACATTCCATTCCACCATACTAATTTTAGTGTTTTTCTTTTAACTTAATTCCGTAATGATTACAAATATAAAATATTTAATTTATTTTTTGAATTCAACCAGAAGAAGATTGAACGGGTAATTTTTTAGTTCTTTAGTCATACATTGAAGTTGTGCTTCTTTTAATTAACTTAAAACATTTAAATTTAATTTTAAAATATTTATTAATAATAAATGAATTATATTTAATAAATCTTAAAATAACACATAAATTAATATTTCATTGTTTTTTTGTGCAGTAACCTATTTTTGAAAACAATGATGTAAACAAGTTTTTATGTCAATATATAGTTTTATTGGCATAAAACACATGATTTCAATTATGATGTTGGAAATTTGTGTTGTTAATGCATGTAAACAAAGTCTCACATTCCTAAATGAGGAGAAGAGTCCTTTGGGTAATGATCAATAACAAAGTCAAGAAAATGTAGGTATAAAGTAGGCAATATCATATTAATATAGAAATTTTTGTGGATGTTCATTGTGTTAGTTAGAATCCCTATTCCTAAATTTTGTTGAACTAAAACAAAAGTTTTTTACATTGCATTTTAGAAAATTCGATTTTTTAAATTTGTTTTTTTTTTGCATAGTTTTGAAACAAATTCGTGATTGTAAGAACATAAATGAATTTTATCTAATGGAATAACATAGATTTGGATTTTTTTTTATTTTAAATATTGATATTTCTATTTTATAAATGAAAACATGGTACTTGTATCAAAAGGAGAAAATGTATATATTAAATATAAAAGAAAAGGAATTAGTTATAAGTATTTGGAACAACTTTTTGTTTTAAATAAATTCAAAATTTATGATACTTCAAAAGGAAAAGAAAAAGAAAGTCCCTAGACATTATGTTTCAGGTACACATGCAATCATTCAACATGCATTAATGGGATTGTAGATACATGCATATGTATATTCCTCATCCTTAGTATAGTTAAAGGTGTGCAAGGACAAACGTATAATATCAACCAAAAAAAAAAACCACTTAATTCGACTGAAACTGCCATTTGAAAAGGAGAACTAAGTAATACCAGAAATTTGCTAGTAAAAATATTATTACCACAATGGACATTGAATTAAAAAATAAAAAATAAATAAACATACATCTTTATTAACTTCTTATAATACCTAATAATCATCCGATTAGATTTTTAAATTCTCTTTCTTTAAATATTATCGAATAAAATTTTAATAATGAAATAATAGTAGCATAAATTGCATTCATGCATTGTAGCTAACTTTAATTTGGAGGGACCGAAAGGAACGATGACATGGTTTGTTCGTAATCTAGTTCAATACTATGATCACGAATTCGATTCCAACAATGAATATTTAGCTCTTATTTATTTAAAAGTAATAGTACGGTTTGTGATCTCCATGCACTAATTTATACCAAAAGAAAAACTTTGGAGGGGAGAGGTCTTAAGTTTGAAGCGTAAACTTTTCAAATATTTTGAGAATTTATTCGCGGAACCAAGGTTTACCGGTTCGGCCCACCCGCCCAGAGCTCAAGCCACAGAACTAAGTAATCACGTCCCTTCAAAAAAATTCATTAAAGAAAATCATAATAATCTGCTCCAATTCTTTTCACTCAAAATTAAAGCTGAATCAAACCGTTTGCTCACCTACACAGTAATTATAATAATTGTGATAGTAAAACAGCATTCACAAAAAAATATTACTAATTATGAAAATGGACAAAAAATCAATTGGCAAACATTTTCTTTTTACTGAACATTAATAAAGAAATTTTTTTAAAAAAAAGCCGAGACAGACGCTCTTGGATTGGATTGGTTTGAGTTCTTTATTGTTTATTTATTTTTGTAATAAACAAAAATTATAACATATTTGGATTATTTATTTATTTCAAACAGTTTTTTCACAAACATTTATTTTGAAGTATTAAGAGAAAAATAAATCCAATTGGGATATTTATGAGTTAATTGAATCAAATGAATAGACTAGATCTTTTTTTTTTCTTTTTTTTTTCTTCAGTAATGGGGACAAACAAAAGATTCTTGGATTTGAATTGGTAACATTGATATTTAACTAGTTCACAATTAAATAATAAAATATTAGTGAATTTAAAAAGATATTTATTTAGGTTAACTCAAATTTTTGGGTGGTAAGTTTTCCAATCCAAATAACTTTTCTTAAATAATAATTTTTTTTAATATAATCAAGCCAATCATGAAATATTTGGATTCGGTTAAGTGGAAATTTTTTGTATTATATATACTTATTGTTTTTAAAGAAAAATTAAAATATTGAAATGCAAAGGGTTTAGGTCACCGTAAAAATAAAGCTTATCGTACTATTATCAATTCTTTTAGATATTCTTAACCATAATTTGCATATTATTAAGATCCATCTTAATCTTAAATGATTACGGTTAATTCATAAACTCTTTCTAACCCTAAACACATCAAACATTTAAAAATGTATAAATAGAATTCAAATTTATCAAAATATTATTTTAACCCCGAATCAGCATAACTTTGAAATGGGAAAGGAAACTATTTATTAAATAAAAAAAGAAAAGAAAAGAGATTGGGCCTACCTTGAAGGAAAAAAAGAGACTACTCTTTGAGAGGGAATCTAAGATGTGTAAGGTTAAATGAAAATGGCAAATTAAAGTTGATATTGACATTTGACATTTTATAATTATTATTATAGTATGAACTATTGGGGTCTACATCTAGTCCATTCTTATTGGACTGATGCAAACCTTATCATTTCCACATATACTCTAACAGAATTGTCAAAACTTTATGCCAATTTGTTTTATTTTAATTGGTTTTTATAACATTTTTTTTTAACTTTTGAGTTTCAATATTCATATATTACAATCGACTAGTATAGATTTTGAAAGGATGAAAACTAAAAGCTAATTAAAATATTTAAAAGTTATAAATAATCTTAAACGTGTTTTATATATATCTTTGACTCGGGTTATCAAAAATACTCACACTTATAATTTTTGGAACATTACTTATCGATTTTTTTTATAGAAAAAAAAAACATAATTAAAGTGATCGATTAAAAGCACTTGTTAATACTTTGATTAAATTACTTTATAAAACTAAATAATAAAGTGATTGTTTTCAATATATATATATATATATATATATATATATATATATATATATATATATATATATATATATATATATATGTATAGTAAAGTGATTAAAAAATAATGCTAGATTCTCAAGCTTCAAATAAAGTCTTTTTATGAAGGAAAAAAAAATCAAATAAAGTATTTTAAAAAAAAATTCAAGTACTCCCCTTCTAAAAGAAGTAATAGTAATTTAAAAAAAGAAAAAACAGAAAGGAAGACCACAAATCTTATAGAGATAGGCTCTCAACGAGATAAAAAATAAATATAGATTTTTAAGATCAAAATTGTGAACATGAAAATGAAATGAATTATTATCGATGAAGATAAATGCGTGCAACCAACTCATTTTTTCAAAATATTTAGAAGTCACTTAAAAAACGAGTTTATATTATAGAGAACTTTTTTCAAAATACTTAGATTTTTTTTTGGGATAAATTTTCAAAATACTTGTTTTACATTCTGATTTGTGCCATTTTGTAGAGAGAATAATTCGGACGAACCTAAATAACACCAATATATTATGTAAATATACCATTTTTGGCAAAAAGAAAAGGAAAATAATTTTTCATAATTCACAATTTTTTTAGACTCAAAATTTATAAATATACAAAAGAAGTAGAACATTAGCTAATGCTTGTAAAAAAAACACCGCTAATGTTTTCCTTAGTTGGTTAATTATCTTTTTTTGTAGTAATTTATTTCAATTTTACGATCACAAATTTAATTATGTAAATGGATATTTACTCTCAAACTAAATTTGAGTATTATTAAAATGTCTTCAACTAAAAACATTTAATTTTAAAATATAAAAATAAAATTAAATAATTTTTTTTTTAATATAAGTTAGGATCACAAACTTTAAAATAGAGTATTAATATTGATTCTCCATGATCATCAAGACATCGACCATTTCAAATGTCTAAAATAAATATTAAATATTTAACCAAATTTAAATAGAGTTTTTCTTTTCATATATAATAGAATTGGCCCATTTATCACGAAGAGTTGTATAAAATGTCCAATCTCCAGTCTTCTAGAATAGATATGATTTTCCAAAAATTCCCATATTATCAATATTAGCTTTTCATTGTTGAGTGAGCTTGAAACTCCAATCGTAATCAGAAGATGATAATATGACCCACGACATTGACAATTGATCTTGTCCTTAATTTCATGTTATTCTCTTTCATAATTGGTATTGTGGTAAAAAAATGAAAATAGATATAGGCAATAATTCTCATTATTTCATTATTATTATTTATTTGAGGATTTTGCATGTATAGCAAAAAATAACAAAATATTTGCACCTATAACACAAAATCAAAACTAATTTATTTGATAGATGTCTATTACTGATTGAATTCTATCACTAGTTATTGATTGATGTCCAATGTACTATACATTCAATTATTTTAGAAATTGTGCTATAAAACTAATGTCTAATGTTCTATCACTATTTATTTTCTTCCTAATTTCATTTATTTCCTTACCACTTTTAATTATACCATAACTATTTTTCATTCTTTTTTTAATCTCATTTCTCTCCTTATTGTTTTTCATTTTTTTTTCGTAATCTCTTTTCATTTTTCTCATGCAAATTCACTATTTTGTTTAATCATTATCTCCACCCTAATTAAGGATTTTTCATATAGTCATTTCATGAACTCTAAACATAGGTACGTTTTATTCATGATCGTTCATTTTATTAAAAAAAAACATTCTCATTTTCCTTACTTCAAACTCTTTTGATTGACTCAAATTTTAGATACATAAAATACATTTTATTTGTGAGAAGAGCTGGAAATTGAATGTAATATGGAGAATCTCACCTGAACTTTTGCATAACAACAATCCTACAATTTGTATTCAGAGGAATAATGTGAGCTGTAAATCTCAAGGAAACTGAGCAATGATGTGGCCCTTTCTACACTAGCTTCAATGTTAAGTTTTTAAATAAATAATAAATAAATAAACTTTTAGTTGAGTTTTGAAAGTGAGCAGAAAATGATAGATTTTCAAAATTATATAATAGACAAAGGATCACAATAAATTTTTAACCACATTTCGTTGAAATGGGATAAAAAAGAATTGAGTTTTATGGTTGATTTCAAGGGATGTCTTCCACCTGAAAAGAAAAAAGAATTTCACCTTAGGAAAGTTCCTTAGGTAGTAGGTTTTAATCAATTTCATTAGTGGGTAAGCAATGAATTGCTCCAAAAGGTAAAAAAAGTTAGGATAAAATCAATTCATTCATATTTATTACAATTTCACCTTTAATTTGGTAGCATTTTCTTGGCAACTTCTTCCTTCAATCTTCTTTGCACATGTTGTGGCTTTTTCTGCCCATTTGTGCTATTTTATTTCTCAAATGTTCCTGGCTGGTAAGGCTTCACATCACACTTTTTTACTACTTTTTCCCATTTAGAAAAAAAAAATGGCTTGTTTTGAGATGCAATAGTAACATTTTTGTTTCTAGACTATACATGACATTAGTATTATCCTTTTTTTTTTTACTACTTTTTTGATGAAATCTACCTTTCTCTAATATTATTGAAATATATATATATATATATATATATATATATATATATATATATATATATATATTGAAATGAGATTACACATAATATTAGTAGAACTGTCCATTATCATTTTGTTAGTACTTTTTCAATTAAAAAAAATTGTTTTAAGGTATTAGGATTTTAACCGTAACAAATTTTAATTATTAGTTTGATAACCATTTGATTTTTTATTTTTGGTTTTTGAAATTTAAGCCTATAATAAGTATCTATTATATGCTATTTTTGTACTTAGATATTTACATCTCACCTATAATTGTAGAAACAAAACCAAAATTTAGAAAGAAAAAAAAAATAGCTTCCAAAAACTTGTTTTTGTTTTTTAAAATTGGTTATTATTAACATACTTTTTTAAGGAAAGATTGATAGATTATAGGAAAGGTGGAACATATTGTACGAAATTTGGATAAGAATAGACTTAAATTTTAAAAACAAAAAACATAAAACCGAATGATTATCAAACATGGCCTAAATTGTATAAGATGCTACGCGAATTTATTTTTGTTAGTTTTAAAATCTTCTTTTTCCGTCCCCAAGGGGTGGCACAGTCGTTGTAGACTTGGGATTTGAGGGTATGCTCCCCTCAAGGTCCCATGTTCGAAACTCACTTGTGTCATTACTCCTTCAATGTCTCTGATGTCTGGCTTAGGGACGGACGTGGCTACCTTATTTAAAAAAAAAAAAAAAAACCTTCGTTTGATCCAACATATTTGATAGTCAAACATATTTTAATTTCTATATTGGTGATCACCATGAATGAAATATATCACCTCTTAGTTCGCTAAGACCTCTTTAACCACTAGATGACTCTATGATAATTAAGAACTAATAAATTTTGATTTTAAAATTTTTAAGATTGTATCTATTTTATTCGAAATTCTAATAAGTAGCTGAGAAATCTCTTTTAAAACGTTTACTAAGACCCAACATATCAATTTTTGTGTCAAACGGATCCTTTTAAGTAAAATTTTGATTTAAGGAGAAGAGCTGAGAATTCTTAACTTCACATTTTTTTTTTAATATATTGACCTCTTCTCAATTCCTCTTTTAATATATCATATCAAATGTTTATATAACATTATTAAATATCACATGAAACGTTTTTTAATTATAAATTATATCGGTATAATAAAATATATTTTATCTAATCTTAATGGAATGTCACATCACTTTTTTTTTAATTTTCAACCTATAATATAAATAAAATATATTATTCTTCAAATATATATATATATATATATATATTAAATTTATCAATCAATTCAAAATATACAATCATTTTATTATAAAAAGATTAATATAAAATAAATATTTATCCAACATTTTATCTCAAAACTACAAATCTGTAAATAAGTATTTTATAATTCCAAATCACACTACTTTTTTTTCCTCTACTACTTTCTCTCCTCTTTTCTTTTAACCCCAAAATCCAATCCCCCAACATTTACCGAGACCCAAAATATCCAAGTTTCAATTTTGACAAATTGAATATGAAATTGGGATTCTAAGTTTCAATCTTATGCCTACTGTGTGAATTTTAAGAAATACCAAATAGGTCAAAGACTTTATTAGACACAAAATTGAAAATCAACCAATAATAGTGGATACAAAATTAGAATTTTAAAGACCCAAACGATATTTCTCTTAACGTTTAATTGACCAAATAAACAAAATCTAAAAATTTAAAATCTAAACTTGTAATTTAACCGCTAAAACTGACTTTTTAAATTGTAAATTAAATGTGGAAAAAGTCGTACCAACTTTTATCGAATTTCACGATTGAAATAGGGACCGTAAAATTGAAATAGATCAATCAATCAAGATGATCAATACACTACCAACACATTCGATAGCTCAATTATATATGGTGTAATTTAAATTTTTTTATTTTATTTTGAAGCATGATGTAATTTATTTGAACCAATGTAATAATTAGTCTACTATTTTATTGACCCAACACATTCAATTCAATGGCACTAGTTGAGTTTTCTATCTAGTACGATGAATTAATGAAACAATTGATAGCCCCATTAGCTAGTTGGACAATTGTACTACAACCCACGACAACAAATAATTAATTATGACAAAGTTGAATGAAAAGTTTGATTTGTTAAATTATTCTTGAAAGTAAAATATAAATAACATTTTTTTAGAAAAGTAAATGGTAATTAAGTAACGTTTTAAGGTTATAAATTATCTTGAAGTTTATTCCATTTGAATCACTGTATTTTTTAATGTTTAATTTTGGATCATGTACTTTCAATAAGTATTAACATATATTAAATTTGAATTTAAATCAAATTAATTTGATAAAAATAAGAATTTTAATAAAATTTATATTGAAAATATTAAAGAGAATTATTATAGATAGGAAACATTTTTACCCCAAAAATTTTAATTTTAACATTTTCTCTAAGTATATCATTTATATCGTATTTTAATACTTTTTTTTTCTTCCATATTTGATGATTGAATTAATTACTTTGAATAAGGTGAACTTGCTTTCTTTAGGTCGGTTGAATGATTTTCTTTCAATCAATTAAGCATAGTTGCTTTCAATCAATTAACGTAATTGAAGATAATTAGTTTATTTAATTTTAAACATAGACATTTTGATCAATGTAGAGCACACACCTTTTTTTATTATAAAAAATATCAATATATAAATTAAAATTGAAGTGCGGATTCAATGATTAAAATGGTATTTTAACTCTTTTTTTTTAAAAAAAAATCCTTTATCATCTTTTTAAAATTAATTATCGATGGAGTTGATAGTGGTAATCATTTGTGTGAAATCATTTATTCTATATGGTACCGTTCAATACTATAATCATAGTAATCTCTCTTAATTGATATTGACCGACTATCCCATGATATTGATCAGTGTAATTGTGATAATCCCCAATTAATATAGATATTGACCGATTATGATGTCAATCTAATATAGTTTTGTGGGACATTCCAATAAATCTTGATCTTTTTTTTTTCGTTTAAATTTAATCCTATTTATGCTCAGTTTTGTAAAACCAATTAATTTTTCTTTTTCTGTGACCGTGTAATTAATTTTGATTATGTGAAATTGATAATTTAGATATTTTAGGTCTCGTTTAATAATTATTTATTTTTTTATTTTTTATTTTTGAAATTTACATCTACGATATTTTCTATTTATCTCGCACATACATTTGTACAAAATTAAACTAAAAATTTGAAAAAATAAAAATAAAAATTCAAAAGCTTACTTTCTTTTAAAAAAATTGTTAATATTCACATACTTCTTAAAGAAAGATAATACATGGAATACTTATAAGAAATTTAAGTAAAAATATATTTAATTTTTAAAAATCAAACAAACAGTGTCTAAATTTTTTTTTTTATCGAAAATGGGTAATTTATGTCAATTAAATCAAAATTGAAGAATTCAACTCGGTTGATAGAGAATTTAGACAAGACCTTAATGAAGTTCGTACTTTTTCTTAATTCAACCATAATTAAAACTTCAATCTATAACTAGTTAATTATTATATAATATATGATGTTATTAGAGTAGTACTGCTCTCGTGAATGAAACTTTACTTCTTTTCGTCTCATTCATTTTTAAATTTGAAACATTATTTTTGTAATGGAAATCTACTACTTTTTGTAATTGAAATATAAATTAACTATTAAGAGCAGAAAAACTAAACTTAAACTTGACAAAACTGTACTGAATTCCTAAAATACACAAAATGATATTTTAATCTAAATGTTATAATCAAATTGGTTTGATGGTTTACTCTATTTTGGTTCACATTTTCACATCAAATCATAGATTCTTATTTAATCATAATTTAACATGTTTGAAAAATGAGTAAAGCAAACCAATTCACTATCAGAAGGTAGGGTGCAGCACATAGATTTGATGGAAAAGGAGAATCTTAGGATATTTCAAATTTTTTTCTTCTTAAAATCCCATTATTATGTTAATTGTTTGGTATGAATCACATGGACCCCAATTTCATTAGCTTGAGTAAGAAGAAGTACAGCAATTTCCCACTTTTATGAACTATATTTCTCCTGTTAACTTTTCATTTTTACCTTTGGTAATCCTTACAATATTCCACAACTACATTAACTTTTACATTTTGCCTCTCTATAAAACTTTAACCTTTTTTGAGTTTTTTTTTTTTTTTTTTGAAAATATCTTTTTTTAAGTTAACATATGATGAATATTTGAATTAGAAGTGCTAATTGTAATTGATATGTTCTTGCCTAATATATCACAAATTTATATCCCTATTTTTCAAATATTGTTTTTGTACTTAAAAAGAAATTTAAATTTAAGATGAACTTTTATAATTTAGATTGTTTTTCAATTTTAATAAAAATAGTCCGGGATTTCACTCTAATTAAAAAATTATTGGTGTTCATCAGGATATTCTCTTTCGATATTTTATGAACAAAATTTTATAACCTATTTTCACTCTTTTGGTTTTTTAATATTAAATTTAAAACTGCTATACCACATCTGATTTTTTTGTTTTTTTTTGTTTTTTTTAAATTTATGTACAAATGTCTTAAATTCAATTCAATACTACGGTTACAGTTTCGATCTTAAAAATTAATATTTGTCTCTCATTTATGTAACAAAATTTAATGCTCATCCAAGAGAAACCAAAGCATTTTTAAAAAAAAATCGAGAAATTGGAGCTTCGCTCCTCTATACTCGGGGCACCACTGACCCATCGACTGTGGCATTGATATACTTCGAATATTATAATTTAAGCGTTTTCTAGCAGTCTCAAACTAGTAATCTTTCAAAGAAGTATGTCTTGAGTCCTTAGTCTCAACTTCTAAGCTGTCCCTCGAAACTGAGAGAAACCAGAGCCATATCTTTTGCTTTGTTTTCATTTATAAACTATTTCATGGGGGTGTTTATAAATTATTCTTTTTTTATACAACAATATTTTGGGTGAAGAATTCTCTATTTTCTTTTTGGACTCAACTACAACAATAAAGTAACAGTTCAATAATATTAATATATTTATGATTTAAGAAGTTATAAATTCAACTACCATCTATAATAATTGTTGAACACAGAAAAAAAAAAACAGGAGAAATTGATGATTTTGGTGAGTTGAATTTTAAATAGAACGTCATGAAACATCATCTCGTCAGCTATGCAACAAAAATTCCATATTGATTGGGGCATTACACAATTCATTGAAAATACCAACTTATGAATTATTTTCTTTCAAATTTATGACATTTAAATATCAGAAGATTACAAATTTTTTTAATAAAAATAGTTGAGATAGACATGACCAGGTCACCTACAAAAAAAAGGAAAAAAAAGTAAATTGTATTTTTTTTCAATGTTATATATGTATATATATAATTCACCCAATTAGGAATAGAGATTAAATTCAATGCATTTAATAAAAACCAAACTATATGCTTATTTGCTTTTTTTTTTTTTTTAAGTTTTACAATGATGAGAGAAAAAAAAAATTGATCAAACCAACCGAAATTTATTTGAAAATGTTTTTAAATTTTCTTTACAAAATTTAAAGTCGTCTTTGATAACCATTTTGTTTTTGACTTTTTGTTTATGAAATTTAAGAAGGGAAATTGTAATAAATAAACAACTTTTAAAACCTATTTGCAAAATAGGTGTCTAAGTTTTTTTTTGCAAAATTAATTTTATTTTTAAAATTCGAAATTAATTTTTTTTTAATAATACCATTTTACCCTTGTATGCATTTATTTACTTCATTTTAAATTTTTAATGCAATAGTCAAACTTTCCATAAGAGATTCATACCATCTAAAACTACAAATCAGTTTCTCATTAATTTTTGCAATTCTCTCACTTCATTATTCCATTTCCATTTTTGCAATTCTCTCCCAAATTATATTCATTCTCCATTCCAGGAAGCTTCATCCTTGTTACACTTCATTTTTTCTGGCTACCTTCATTCCGGCGACTGGAAAACAGTTCGACGACCACGATTGATTTCGTCCAGACAGTAGTTTCCATCCATCGCAATCATTCAATCCTTCGACATGGTCTGTGCAAATTATGTTCGCTTCCTCATCGTTTTTTTTCTTGAAATCTATGCGTTTCATCAATATTTTACTGTGCATTATTCTCCCGTTATCCGGATCCAATATGTCTCATATGGTACAATATGATATGTTTTTATTACCTTTCATCTTTGCAATTCCCTAAAACCTAACACCATTAGTGTGCATTCTATTCATATAAAATTCATCTTCTATATTCATATGTTATACGGTACTATTTACGGCCACATATTCCAAATGCCATTACCATAGTAGTCATCCATGGACTACTAGATTTGATTATTCACACATATAATATTGTATAATATATACAATACCTTATACCTTCACATAATACATGTTATATACTGTAAAATTTATAAAGTACCGTATCGCTTATACATTATGATAATACTGTATGTTTTTATCGCACAGGTTCTGCAAGATGAGATGTACTATAATTATCAGTAGACTGTATTTTACACACATATGTGTACCATATAGTAAAATATACCAGTTTGAAAATACTAAAATATACATATATATATATCATTTAATCATACATATATCTACTACTGTTTTTTGTAAACAATACTGTTTTTGACACATTCCATAATACCAGTAACACTATTGTAGACCATCTAGATGTTCCAATATATATATCAGTAGTACATACAGTATGGTCAAGTAACGCTATCACATTCATTTCGTTTTCCCTTTAATATCAATAGACTGTATTTTACACATATATGTATACAATGTAGTCCAATATACAATTTAAAAAAATAACAAAATATAATAACGACCATTTCCTCTTTAGAATTTTTCTTTTCATTACTTTAAACAATATTTGAGTTATCATTTCATAACCTACAACTTTTATTATAGACTACTGTCTTGCACTATAATAAACTAATGCATTTTCAATATTTTTCCAACTGTAGTATTTTTGAAGCAACAATAAGATCATTTAATATACTGTATTTTTCACGCTCAGGTATCAAATGCATGTATTATTTTTCACCTACAACTCATTATAATAAGGGGCATGGTCACAATCAAATACATCATTATTTGTATATCTGAACCTTTATCAACTTGCATATGTTTTAAACTACAACTAAAATTGTATACACTTGCAATATATCATTGAATAAAAGCAATCACTATAAAACATTTAAACGATGACAATACAATACTCTAATAATCTCATTGCTACATTGTTGTAATACCATAATGACAAAACAATGTTGGTCAACAACATTATAGTACTCAATAAAAGTTAATATGAAAATGCATATTACCAAATTGTGAATATAAAACGCATGAACTGTCAATGTATTACAAAACCGTATAAACGACAACACAACTAAGTAAGGTATAAAGGACAACACAAAATAGTACAGTATAAACAATACTGGAGTTTACTGCATCAATGTACATAAAAACTAATCTTTCGTCATCTAAATCAGAAGTAGTAGAGGAGCTCATTGTCTGAAATATGGTAAAAACAAGAATGTGTTAATAAATACAGTATTACATAAGCAATAAGTTCTTACAATTACCATACATACAGTCTAGGAATGACCGTATAATCCATTTTACTTTTGGGGAAGTAGCTTTCAATTTCAAATACCCCATAAAATTTAATTTCTGAGATGACGGTTTATGCCAATTAATGCCCCATAAAATTGTGGTTAATGGTTTTAGAATGTCAGACGATTTTTCCTTTTTTAAAACTTTCCTTCCCAAATAAAAATCAACCACTCTAGGGTGATATTGTAATTCACTATTTAAAGACTTTATAATATAATAAGAGAAATTCTATTTTTGCTAATATTTTTCAAGATACCTATATTTGCAAATACATTTCAAATATGGTCTATTTATGAAAAAAGCTCATTTAAGAATGAACATAAAAATTGAATAGGGATGAATATATAAAAGATGAATCAAAATATATTGTGGCATTGCAATTTTATAAAATAACAAATTTAGCATTATAAATATTAGTTATTTTGAAAGATGTTGTTTTTCTTTTAATAAAATAAAATGGTAAAAAGTAAATTGAAAATTAAATCAAAGATGAGACAAATATTGAAAAAAAAATGAATTTGTTATTAAAATATAAACAAAAAACTCAACTGAAATTCATTCAATAAATTTGCCTTTTATTCGACATCCTAATTATTAAAAAAATTAAGGATATCAATAAAGTTGTTGTAAGAAGCAGAGGGATTCGAAGAGTATAAAGTGGGGGAGAGAGACCAACAAACCTTATTAAAGAGCACAACTAATTTAAAATAATATGAGAATCAATTTCTGGAGGATAGAGAAGATAACCTAAGTGTACCACTAATTTTGGGTATTATTATTATTATATTTTAAAAAAGAGAGAGTAATATTTATTAAATGGATATATATGGAAGGGTGTAGTATTAAAAAGGGTTTTAGGGCAATAACAATAAAAAAAAACGAAAACCGGGGGTCTATAAGAGAGAAAGAAAGGAGGAGAGGTGAATTGAGAAAAATGGGAGCGTGTGGTTCAAAATGCGAAAGGGAAGGAAATGTGGATTCGATCAAGGTGATCCACATGGAGGAGGGCTCCGTCGAGGAATTCACCCACCCAATCCCAGCCTCCAAAATCACCTCCCGGAACCCTAACTTCCTCCTCTGCAATTCCGACCAAATGCTGATCGGCAGCCGCCTCCCCTCCCTCGCCGCCGCCGATGACCTCCAGATCGGCCAAATCTACCTCCTCCTCCCCCGATCCCTCGCCCGCTCCCCCCTCTCCCTCCCCGATCTCTGCCACTTCGCCATTGCCGCCTCCTCTGCTCTTCCACCACCTTCTAAATCTTGATTTCATTTTCTGTTTTCTCTTCTTCTTCGATCTCTCTTTTGGTTTGGTTTGGTTTTAGGGCGGATTTGACCGCCTTTTTTAGATTTGTTTGTGTTTCTGTATATGTGAAAATGAAAACGGGTTTGGGCTTCTGTTTTCCATGCTAAACGACAAACCACCGCCCTACTACTGTATATTATATATTCTCCAATTTTCTGCTTCTTTTGCTTATATCAATCTCTTCTTTTCTTTTTCTTTTTTTCAAAATATTCTCATTTACAACAAATAACCTATGGTGGTGTTTGTTTCACATACTTAGCTACTTTCAGGTTAAGGAGAGTTGTATTAAATAGTTAAAAATTGAGAGTTGTACCAAAAATTCGTTTGGATGTAGTTTATGAGGCAGTAGCCAAAACCTTGTTTAGATGTAGATTTAAAATAAATAGTTATTTTTAGTAGTTAAAAAAATGATTAAAAATAAATTATTTTTTATTGATTTAAAATGAATAGTTAGAAATGATTGGGTAATTATAAATAAATGATTAAAAATGAATACTTTGAAATGTGAATTATTTTCAAAAGTAAAACTGAGTAAAGTTGGTAAAAATTCGTTTGGATGTAAGTTTTCGATGACAAATTAATAAATCCTAATTCTAACTCCTAGCTAAAACCGTGAAACAAACAACCCCTATAAAATTATAAACAAAATTAAACCAAGAATTTTTGTAATAATAACAAGTATTTAATCGATACAAAGTTAGTATTGTCAATCCATACACAATAGCATGATATACAATCAAATAACAAGTCATCTTTGATAATCATTTCGATTTTTTGTTTTTTATTTCTAATTTTTTATTTCTAGTTTTTTGTTTTAAAAAATAAAAATCATATCTTTCATAATTGATTTTAGTTTTATGTTTTTAAAAATTAAAAAACTAAAAAAACACGTTGGATAACTATTTTTATTTTAAAATATTATATTATATTTTGATTATTTTAGTTTTTTTACTATTTATTTTTAATGTTTTAGAAACAAAAAATTTATATGAATGTGATTTGGTGCGCTGGAGGCACGAGAGTTCAAAACATGAGTGTCGCGAAGTTGCCGGTCAATGCTGCACTGTTTTGGACTTCAAGGATACCTTATAGGGTTGCGCGATCTAAAATGATTAATTTTCTCATTTTTAGTGTATTTTGTAAGTTAAAGTTCTTCTATTGAAGTAATTTTATTTATATTTCATACATATTTTCATCAACTTTTATCTTTAATAGTTTAAGTTCCGTTTGATAACTGTTTTATTTTTCGTTTTTTGTTTATGAAATTAAGTCTACATCAACTATTTTAACTTATATTTATAATTATTAAAAGAAATATTTAATACCAACATGAGCCGTTGCTCAGTGAAATTAGTCTCCCACCCCCAATTGTTGTATTCTTAAAAAAAAGAAAAATTAATAGAATTTTTTTTTCTAATGAAAAGAAAGTGTGCTCATAAATACTATAAAAAAGAAAGAAAATAAAGAAAGAAAGTATGCCCATAAATGCATGTCACGTGCTATTCTAAGAAAAATGCATGTCACGTGCTTCTATTCTTCTTAACATATCCAAGTTTGTCCACCTGGTTGGATTAATGGGTTATTTTATTATTATTTAAATAAAAAATCAGATTAATGGGTTATTTAATCAATTGAACTGTACTCTTTTCTAATCTCTCTATTATTCTGGTGCTTAATTATTTTTATAAAGTTTTAAAGTTCAATTTCATTTATACGTTTTTTTAAAAAAAAACTTCATAGTTGTCCAAAGAACCGACCTTGCAACTGTTATATTTGGAAAAAAAAAAAACTTTATGACTTAAATTTCCTTCATTTTTAAAAAATTTAAAATTTATGAGTTAAATTTCAAACTTGATTGAATCCGCATATATAATCGTCAAGTGACATCAGTGTATATCTAGTGATCTTAAGGTCATAAATTCGAATTCTCTACTCTAAATGTTGAATCCTAAAAAAAAAAAATTAACTAGTTATCTACGCTAAGAAAAAAGAATCTAAAGTTTTAATATATTTTGATCTCTTACCTTCCAATTCTAAAACAATAACATGAATTGTGAAATTGATAGAATGGATAGCCAATATTTCTCGTAGATTAATTACAACTTTAAATATTTATTAAAAACATTTTTAACGTTAAAAACTAGATAATTATGGATTTGAAAGTTTTTTTTTCATAAGCGATTTCAAAGCTTAAAATAAAAAATTTTATTTTATTTTAGAAGTATTTTCATTATTTCTATAGTAGATTAGAAGTTATGATTTTGAATTATTCTACTTTTAAATATTGTTGTATTAAAAGTTATTTATTATTCAAATACGTCTAAATTCGTAACATCTTAATTATTAAATCGTACCTAATATAAGAAGAAATCTATTTTTGTTGATATATATAGCTATGTGTTAAAATTTGTTTGCCTTATTTTATTTTATTTTGTAAATGTTATTTTATTTTATTTTCATACAAATGTCTGTTTTGTCTTTTTATTTGGGTGCTATTATGACTTCCAAATTCCAAGTGCTGTATTCGATTTTAAGGAGAATATGATTTTAGTATAGTTTAATTGATATTTTGTACTAATGAAATTAAGACTAGAGGTTCGATTTCTCCTACTCAATATATTATATATAAAAAAATATTAACTTTAAACTACAATAAATCTAAATAAGTTCAAACTTTAATCTTTGGACCTTCCTCAAAACAAATGAAAATTACGATAAAAACAATATTTTTTATAGTTTATTTTTCTTGTAGCATAGTTTCATTCTCTTACTAATGTTAAACCTTTACATTAATATAATTTATTGGCATTTCAAAGAACATTGATATAACTGTTTTGAAAGCTATATGATATTTACATACATGAATAATTATTGGTACCTACCTATTGGTAAAATCAAATTCTCTACTAGAACATTAACATGAAAATATATTAATTTAGCATAAAGAGAATTGACATTTCTTTGAGGAATAAATAGTAAATTTAATTCTCGAGAAACAACTCTCCCTCAATTATCGCAAATTTCATATAAAATCCCAAAATGCATTTCACTCTGTGATGAAACGAGTGAAAACAAAAAATGGCGATGAACAATAATCTAACATGGGTACTGTTGGTCCTCGCGTTGGCACTATTCGAGGTAGGCACCAGCCAAAACCCGGGGGAGACGAGGGCCGCTTGCGAGTACGTAGAAGCTCACAATCGGGCAAGGGCAGAGGTGGGCGTGGAGCCGCTCAAATGGAACCAAACTCTAGCGAATATCGCAGATCTGTTAGCTCAGCATCAACGCAACCGAAAGGGGTGCGACTTGGCATCAATACGAGGAAGCCGGTATGGCGCGAACCAAATGTGGGCGAGGGGACAGGTAGTGGCACCACGTGCAGCGGTGGAAGAGTGGGTGAAACAAAAGGCATTTTACAAGCACGCGAGCAACTCTTGCGTCAAGGGCCACAACTGTGACGTTTACACCCAGCTCGTGTGGCGCGATTCACACGAGGTGGGCTGTGCTCAAGTTACGTGCCCGAACGAAGGGGTTACTTTGACCGTTTGTCACTATAAACCTGCCGGAAACGTAGTTGGCGAGTCTCCCTATTAAACTCACATCAACTTTATCAAAGGCCATGCAAAAATCCAACTGTAATGTATTATTTTATTTTATTTTATGGTTAACAAGAATTGATGTTTGAGATTTAAACTCAATAAATGTTTTATATTTAATAAAATATATTTTTAAATAATAGTTAATATATAATAATTAAGTGATGACAATGTTAGGATATATACACATTATTACCCAATACTTCGATGATATGTTGTTTATAATGAAAAGTTATCTTCTAAAAGTAAATTTTTTATAGAGCAATAGTCACTATGAATATATCTTTAATCACATTAGATATAATTTAAAAAGTTGCATATTTCTTCAAAAATATTGTTGAATTAAAAAAAATCATAATGTAATAATTTTTTTTTTTATTTTTGCTCATTTTTCGTGTGTAATTGACAACGAATATTTTCATCTCTGACTTTTTTTTTCTCAGTTTTTTTTCTTTATTTATTTATTTATTTATTACGATACCTTTGTTTTATTTGATTACTTGAAGTAAGTCTTAGCTATGATAATTATTTTAGATACTATTTCCAAATTTGGTAATTCTTAGTACATATATAAAAAATTCTAATAAAAAAAACTTGATATGTTCAATAAAATATGATACTTAATATGCATACGTTTTTTATTTATTGGATTTTAATTAGTAACCAAAGTGAGACAAAAGTATTTAAAAAGAAACTAAAAGAAATTAAAAAAAAAAAGAAAAAAAAAGAATAGGAAGCCACATGTCGAGTTCACAGAACACCATGTGGCGTTTCGTTGACCTTTTCAAATGGGAATCAGGGATTAATTTCTATTGGAGATCCTATAATAAAGCGACTCAAATTTTGTGATTCCTTTTCATGGTTGAGTTTACTCCCCTTTTCAATGTATCCTCTTCATTTTATGAAAATTGATTTGATCTTGTAATTTTATGTACGATTGTAAATATACTTCATCTTTTTTTTTTTAATATGTGTATATTATCCGACTCACTAACCCTAAAAATTGATTAAAGTATAATGAAATAAAAAATGGGTATATAGTGACCCAATCAATCTTAACTAAAAGAGAAAATATAACCGAATCCAACCTTCTTGTGTCTGTCACAAACTAGCTAGGGCAGAAAATTAAGGTATAATTCGAACTCATAACCTCTTACACTGATATATATCCAATTATGTTAAAACCACTCATCGATCCAAAAGTTTCAGTTGTATGCAGAATAAATTTAATTATATCAATCAATACCTTTTAATTTCTGCCGTGAATGGTAAATAGGCAATTGAAATTGCAATTGAGATGAATGGAATAGAAATTGCAAATAAAATCACAATTGAAATGAACACAATCAAAATTACAAATAAAAACGGCAATTGAAAACGTTGTAGTGAGACGAGAAAAGACTCGTAATAAAAAAAAACTGCACCAAAGGTTGATAAAACTAAAATTAAAATTATTTTAAAAAAAAACAAAAAACAAAAATAAGAAAAAAGAGTGATTGTACGAAAATAAATAAATAATATTGCTATTCAATATTTTGTTGATAATAACTGAACAATTATCTCTCATGGTAGATATTTTTTTATACATGAAAAACTCAATCCTAATTAAAATTGGAAAAGATTCATATCTAATAAAGAATTTTATTGAAAAGTTTGAATGTGCATTTCATATATGGTTGAACTAAGAAAACAAAATGACCTTGTTTGATATCTTTGTTAAAAAAAAGTTGTAGAAAAACCTCAAAAATGAAAGATACATGGATTTTTTCTTTGAGTTTTGAGATGTAGCCTATTTCATGTAAAATAATAATAAAAACAATCTATGAATAGTAACTTTTAAAAAGAAAGTCATGTATGGTAAAAGATTAGATTTTAGTAAAAGAATAAAAATGTGTGTCTAATGACTTGAATCAAAGCAATCGTAGTTTTTTTTTTTTTTTTTTTTAAAGCAACAGAAATTCATTCCACCATCAAACCCAAGTTCATACAATCAGCAACTAAAGCAGAGGCAATATGAGGGGGAGAGAGCCCCTCCAAAAAAACCTGCCCGAACCCTCACAAACCGAGGGGATATTAACAAAAGAATAAAACCTAGCCTCCGAACAAGACCTGTAGCAATGGGAAAATAGTAAATTCCCAAATAAAAGGATCAAATCCCTAATGACAGCAATGATATTACTGAATTCAGTGAGATCTCTAGAACTTGTCAAAATAGCATTAATAATAATTGAAGAGTCAAATTCAATTATGATCATTGGAAGGGGAAATTGGCTCCTTGATCGTAGCTCTATAAGGCTACGGAAAATTGCCCACGCCTCCATATTTTTGGCATCATAACTTCGAAAATCCACCAACGAGCCCAACATGATAGGATTGCCTTCTGAGTCACGAACCACCCACCCAATCTTGCCTCTCCCCGAAGGTGCGTCCCAAGCCGCATCCACATTAAGCTTCCACATTCCAATTGGAGGAGGAGCCCAGCCAATGTGATTCACTCGCGAGCCATTCGAGTCTAAACCGCTGCAACCTGTCAAAGATATAGTAACGTCATTAGAAAGAATTGATTTGGAAATTACCTTAAGGATCCCTTCCGTCGAGGCTCAACACTTGTTGTGGAACACAAGATTTCTAAAATGCCAAATACCCCAAAGCACACAAATAAGTTTATGCCTCTCCACTTCAAGTATTGTAGTGTAGAGCCCCGACCAAAAGTCCTCACCAGACTTAACCAACTTGAAGAAGTTTTCGAAATCCGACAGTTGAGGGAAGAAATGCTTCCACGCATAGATCGTCCACTTGCGATGTGTGTCTAATGACTTGAATCAAAACTAGTTTTTAATTAATATCACAAAATATATTCAATCAATACTATAAATGTTGCAAAAATTATGCTATAAATAAAATATTGTAGGGTACTCAAAAAAAAAAAAAAAAAAAATATATATATATATATATATATATATATATATTTATTGTCTATCATAACTAAAATACCAAATAGTTGTTGAAAGGGTATGCCAAATTCCGTTGAAGTCTTGAAAATCTTTTATGGAAGTGACGTGTTTTGTATTATAACAGGAGGCGGAAAATGCCAAACAAACATAAATATGGATTATCTCTTAGCTGGCGTTTGGACAAGACTTGAAGTTATTTTTGAATAATTAGAAAATTGAGATTTTTGTAATAATTCTCCAAAATATATGTTATCTTGAAAAATTTATGATAAATTATTTTGAATAGTTAAAAATAAATAAAAATAATTTTGAATAGTTAAAAAATAATAATAAAAATTAAAGGTGTGTTTGGAGCACTGGTTTGATTATTATATACGAAAGGTTATTATAGACAGTGAGTTATGATAAACGGTGAGTTATTATAAATGGTGTTTGAGGGGCAAGTTATTATAACTGAGATTATGATAAACCGTGTTTGAAGGACTGGTTATATAACAAAAAGTAATATATGTAAGGAGTAGATAAATGGACATGTTGGTTTAGATAAACGGGTATGCAAGCTTAGGTAACCACCGTTTATAATAAATGGAGGGGCAAACATCGATCGGTTGAGTTATTATAACCAATTTGACCGTTTACATAAACGGGAGCCCAAAGTAAATAATTAAAAATAAAAATTTATTTGGACTAATTACTCGAACAGTTTGAAATATGATTTTTCTTCTTCTTAGGAATAGTGAGTGAATACTCTAATTAAATCCTTCATAAAGTCATCAAACAAAGACAGATGGGGTCCCCCAATTTCAATTATTCAATGAAAAAAAACCCTCCCCAAATTTCCCTGAATTTCCTATAAAATGCTACTATATGTACAATAACCGACACCACAATCTTACACTCTCCTAAAAAAATGGCGATTAAAAACCCAACATGGGTACTCCTAGTCCTAGCTTTAGCACTAATCCAAGTAGCCAGCAGCCAGAATCCAGCCGCCGCAGCGGCAGCGAGCGATTACGTAGAAGCCCACAACCGAGCGAGGGCAGAGGTCGGGGTGGAGCCCCTGCAGTGGAGCCAAACGCTAGCCAATCTCACAGATCGGCTGGTCCGGTACCAGCGCAACCAAAAGGGGTGCGCCTTTGCGGAGCTTAGCGGCAGCCGGTACGGCGGGAACCAGATGTGGGCGAGCGGGCAGGCACTGCCCCCACGCGCCGCCGTGGAGGAGTGGGTGAAAGAAAAGGCGTTTTACAATCACACGAGCAACACGTGCGAGGCCGACCACCACTGTGGGGTTTACACGCAGGTTGTGTGGCGGAAGTCGGCGGAGGTTGGTTGCGCTCAGGCCACGTGTCGGAAGGAAGGGATCAGTTTGACCATTTGTTTTTACAATCCCGCCGGAAATGTCGTCGGCGAAAGTCCTTATTAGATGAGTTTATTCGGTCGGAAAATCCAACTGGGATATGTAGTATGTTTGTTTGGACTGTTTTAATAAATGCTTTGTTTGTTTCTTTTTTAAAAATAATAAATGTTTAGTTCAATTACATTCAATTCTAACGCAAACACTTTAATGATATGTCGATTTCGTGGTTTGGATTAAAGTTATCTTAACCTTAATGTAGTAAACTTTAGTTTAAAATACTTTACAAACTTTCAACAGATGTTCAGCAGCTGCCCTAGTACATGCCTAATTACCAGAGGTCTTAGGTTCGAATTTTCTCTTACCTCTAATTATTATTTTCTAAAAAAAAAATAGTATTTATAATTAATTTTAAATTATTATTAATAAAAATGATTTAATAATTGTAATACAAGTAGAGAAAATAATGTAAACATATTTGTAAAATTTATAAGAAGGATAGTAGGTTTTTTTAAAGAAAACTCATAAAAAATTTCAATAAAGACCAGTTTTAATGTTTTTGGTAAAATAAAAAATTAATATTGAACGTTTAAAAATTTAGAGATGAAAATATAACCAAAACTGGTTAAAATGATATTTAAATATAAATTAGTGCAGTTGATTTCTTTGATATTAATTATTTTGTGATCAAACCCTACATTGTAAAGACAATTCCTTTTGTAGATTCACGTTTGTTTTAATATACTGTATTTCTTTTTTCAAAAAATTGTGTATAAAAACAAACTCGCAAACCTTATTTATCAATTGAAACATGTAAATGATTTTTAAAGGCTTTAATTTTCATCTCATATAGTTTAACTGGGAATTTGGATCAAATTCAAATTAGGTATAACACAATCTTAAGAAGATATGTTGGGTCGAGATGAAATATCATATTACTTAATAACATCTCATTGAATTTTCGTGCACACTTATTTATTTGATTAACTCTCATTGAAAAAGATTTAAAATAATTTTCAAATTCTTTATGTAATTAAAATAAAACAAATATGATCAACAAAAACGATAACTCAACAATATTAGTGTCCATCTAAAATTCTAAAAAAAAAATGTCAAATATTCCAAGGCTTAACAACTCTAAAATATCTGAGGTTAATTTTGTAATTAGACCACATCTACTTGTGTGTTGTTTGATAGTGGAATATAGAGATAAGTGAGAGTGTTGAAAGGGTAGGAGGGAGAGTTTGATGTCTTTGTTTGATATGTAGAAAAAAAAAAGTAACATGACATTCTTAACTATACTTTTCTTGCTTTTTCTATTTTAATTAAGGGTCGAATGCAAAAGTACAATACAATTAAATCAAATAGTAGCAAAAATGGCAGCTTGGAAAATTTTAAAAAATGACAAAACATCATTGCTTGATCTAAATCAAAAAGCATTTCCTTCTACTCATCAACTTGGATATATAGCTGGTTGGATCCGCGATAATTTTTAAGATCTCGGTGGGATTTGAGGTTTAAAAAGTTATCAAAGTTATTGAAGATGATTGTGAAGATCTCTTTGAATTTAACAATATCCTAGTTGATATATAAGAATTTTATTCCTTGAATATAATTTCTCATTGTAATAGATATTGCAATGTTATTGCCTAAATTTGATTGGTAAAAGAAATTTTTTGTTGGGTGGATCTTGTAATCAAGCTCCCCTCTTCGAAAAGATTGTATTAGGTTGTATTTAGATGTTTCATGAACAAGGTTTGGCTAAAAAAAAGTTTGTTCATAACAATGTCATGTCATGTTTAAAAAAAAGTTTGTTCATAACAATGTCATGTCTAAAATATCTGAGGTTAATTTTGTAATTCTAACACAGTGATAATTATTTTTGGGATATTCATAATTAAAAGGTTGAATTGATTGGCTAAATGTGAGTCATTGGGCAAATCGTAGTTAATGTGGGCATCAAAAAGTTGTATAATTTAAAATAATAATGAAAAAAATGACAACAAATAAAAAAAGACCACTCCAGCTGATGAAGGTTAAGATATTTTTTATTTTATTTTCTAAAAAATATTTGTATTTATTTCTTATAATACAAATAGTTTACATAGGATCCTGAACTTCTGTAGTTTAAATAAATAATTGATCACGAGTTGTACTGCCACATAGTCAGTGTTTGCTTGTTTCCTAAAAGTCAGACCTTACTAATTTAATAATATCCCAGCAGATATGTTTTAATCATTTTGGATGAGTTTGGAAAGAAGAAAATGTGGAGTCATAGTTACGAAGACCTTTTAGTGATTATAAAGAATAGAAATTTAGCGAAGATAAAATCTCGTTTGGATAGAGAATTTTCATATAATTGTAGCGAAAAGTTTTTGTTTGAATGGGGGGTAACATATGTGATTTTGACGGGATTTCAAAAGAACAAAAGTGTTGTCGACAAAAAAATTTAGTTTGAATCTAGGGGTTATGAGTCGATGAAGTCTAGTCATAGTATATTTGGAGTATTTGTAGAATTATTAAGAGTTTTATGAGAATTTGAATTTTAATAATTCTACAAATACTCTTTATGAGAATATGGAGTTGTTCTATTCAAACTTAGAGCTTGATCAACTATGTTTAAACTCTTCAAAATTCTCTATTCAAACACATCTTTTCTGATTAAGTATCATCAATTTAAGTTAAATATAACTTCTAAAATTAGTCTAACTTGGCAATAATTGACATTTTATATTTGAAGTGTGCAAGTTCTAGTTCTATTCCTCCAACTTTAAATATTATTGTCAATCTAAAAAAAATAATATCAACTGTTACTTATTTTATTTGCATGTACTGTGTCAGAACCACATAAATTAGCAGAGAGACGAGCCAATGAGTGAATATTAAGTAATAGAATATTAGTAACGACCAAAGTAATTATTTTTACATGTTGATTAAAATAATCATTTTGAAATTGACAAACGAAGGCCATAATTTTTGTTTTTAGTTTTTAAAATTTAAACTTTTTTTTACTCAAATTTCTTATAATGTATTTTATCTTTCCTATAATGTGTCAATCTTTTTTCACGAAAATAGATAAATGTTAACCAAATTTTAAAAACAAAAACAAGTGTATGATAGCTACATTAAGAAAAACACATAGGCTGATTGTTGGAGACTTCAATTTCGAAAACCAAAAAAAAAGGATGATTATCAAACCCGGGCTAAAATAGTCCTTTTTAATGTTTGAGAAAAAAAATCAGATTAGTAAAAACTAGAAGTTGAGTGAATTGTGAATGTATATTTTTACCATTTTTTCTCAAGATTTCAAATAGGAAAATAGAACTGCATCTCAAAACCCAAGTCTACTCTACACATTGATGAGTGGTTTTGATAAAACAATCTCAAGCTCAAAAGATGGAAGGGAAAAAAACTATAGACATTTCAAGTACAAAGTGCATATCCATCAGGTCCAGTTTTTGTATTCTCATATGCCTTTGCTATGTACAGATAGAGAATAAATCAAATCCAATGCACAAAAAATTTTAGCATCCAAGTTGATCCCAGACAACAAGAAAATGAAACTAAATTAGGTAATCAGCTCCTTGGAGATCAGATATCTGAATGTGTAACTCAGAGGAATCCATTCAACGCTCTTCCGAGGATTCTCGAGCTGCATTCGTTTCACACTCTTTCTCAGAGATTCAGGCAAGCTCTTGAGGATCATCTCCATTAGGCCGGATGAACATAGTCCAGATTCTTTTGCAAATGACTCGATGATCTTTGGAAGAAGAATCTTTTGATGCTTTCGTACACCGAAGGTGGCTCGAATGTACTCATCCTTTGCAGATTCCAATTCTTGAATCACTCTTTTAGGTGTATAAACACGAACCTAAAATTACATTGAAGTATTTATGACAACTTTTAAGTGTGTTTATGTAAACAGCAAACAACGCGCACAACTATAACCGTTAAGAATTCGACTATTGTCCCACATTAGCTAGATAAGGGAAAATTCATGAGTTAGAAAATGTAGACAACAATTACGAGGGCTTAAAATAGATAATATCATATTCATGTGAAGATCCGTAAGGACGGTTTTCCCTAACAATAACAATGAATCATGTGAACTAAGAAGCCTTAAACTTTATGACAATAACAAACTTCAAGGTAGCAAAAGAAGAAAGTACAATTCATTGATAAACAACATTTAAACTATTTAGAAATCGTCTAAGATGTTATAAGTACAAAAAATGGAACAATGAATTCTAAGATTACCGCAGGATCGGAGTGGCTCCCGAAGCAAAGTGCAAAATGTAAAAGGGGTTCAGGACGGTCAATTATATATGTTTGTCGTTCATCTCCGGTCTTGAATTTCGTTCTCGAAGGAAGCAACAGCCGAAGCCACTGCAATGAAACTCATTATATCAAAGCCTCTAGAGAAGTGTTCCATTGGTTAGTGAAAAACCAAGAAAGATAATATCACATCCTGATGAGAATAAGCTCTGAAAAACGGAAAGTTGAGTATTACCTGCCGAGGACGAGGCATTCGACAGCCAAGAATAAGACTCTGAATTGTGTCTACACTAATTGTATGGCCTCCTATATTATATGCAGACTGGAAAACAAAACATAGGCAAAGTGAGAAATAGTAATAAAGATCATAGTGAGTTTAGGCTCCTTACAAAAAGCAGAGAAATTACCTTCAAGAGTAAGATGGCTCTCTTGGCGTTGTTTTGAGGTACACCATAAGCCAAATACGTCTGTTCGAAAACAAAGAAACGACTGTAATCCGATTCGGTGGGGGAAAGAAGTGAAAGGATAAACTAACAGAAGCAAAAGGTTGAAATGTTTACATGCATCACAAGGGAATTGTGAATATTTATCCAGAATGCTAACTTTTCTTCATACTTGAGTTTCCTCAAATCAACTTCCTCCAATCGAGATATAAGCAACCTGTCAAACCATAATCCAAGAGGACATTAAGATTTCGAAAACCCAGGAAAAGATTTGTGATGCTGATGTTTAAATATTACATACACTGACCTGAAGTTTTCGAGCAAACTCTTGACATCAAGGAGTTTCTGAGGGTCTCCACAAATCCATGATATCTCAATCATTGAACTGTATGGGCCACTAAAATCCTTAAAACCTTCCACGAGAAAAGGGTTGTCCAATCCGACGTCGAAGGATGAGTTGTTTCTGAACCGTGGACTGCACATAGCCCACGGTTCTCTTGGAGAAAATTCGCTAACTGATGACAAAGAAGACACCGGAGATGAAAGTCCATGATTTGAGAAAGATGGTTCTGCTAGTTTGCAATATATAGCTGATATGCACTTGATCATGTCTTCCGAAAGCCCGTTTGGAGTCTCGGGTACGTGGTCAGAAATGCGAGTTCCAAGATGCTCAGCAAGACTGATTATGTTAGATGAAACATTATGCGCATACTGTGAAGAAGAAATAATCAATTCGTTACTAAGAAAATGATTCAAAAGCATTTAAAAAATGCTTCAACAAGTGCTAAAAGTTACCTCCATCATGGACACCGGTTGCGAATGACAGGCACGCAGAGTTCTACACAATGACTCTGCAGAAGCGGACACTTTATCTAAGGAAGCTGCATTCGATGTCGTCAATGACGATTGAGAACGATTAAAGTTGGAAACCGAAAGTTTTCCATCCCTTCCTATATCACTGCAATCCTTCCTTGGATTTTCAAGTGACTGACAACCAGAAGGGGCTGCTGAGTTTTCATCATTCGAGGCAATATCAGGTAGGGGAACTTCCATGAACCTGCCTCGAGGGGTTGTAAGAAATTTCGACTTCTCGTCCTTAGTAGAAGGGGATACAGAAGATGATTGTCCCTCAAACGCTTTTCTGTACAACGAAAGAAGATATTGTTCTAAATGCACAACTTCTAGTTCTAACGTTGCAATATCCTTGATCAACTCCATGGCTGACTGCAATCCAAGAAGTGGATTAAAGTTAGTTACAAAAAGAATGATACAAGTTGAGAGAACAAGAACTTATCTCATATGAAAAATGATTTGTAGAATGTAGCTAATATATGAAAATGACCAAAGAAGCTATTTTACCTTTGGCATTGAGATATTATCTGATTTATTATAAGGAAAGACTCCATGACCCAGTGCTTCTTCTAATGTGGAGCGAAGCTTGAACTGGTTTTGCAACCGTTTCTCAAGTTGAATAATCTAAATTAAAACATTGAAATGATGAAGTAATCAACACAAAGTTGGCTTTGGTAATACATATTGGTTCATTGTTGTAGTTCTTCCAAGTTTAAATCCATACCTCCAGCTTCAAAGAATTATGCACTTCCATCTTCGGCGACGAGTTTTTCTTATTCCCGATGTCTTTCACCCGATCCATTTCCTGGTGTTGAATGAAACAATGCTAGCAAGTTTTCATTCTCTAGACAATATTATTCAACAATTGGACTCATTAATGATCTTAAGAAAAGGTAGACTAGTTTTTCAGGCATTTCTATCTTAAAACTTTCTCATAGTCTAGCAACTTATTAAGTTCTTGCCTAATTAAGCATCATTACCGTGCTGGGCGATTCGAGCAAACTATCTAATCGAACATCTTGAACTGCTTTCGTGTTGAGCGAGCTGCCATATGTGTAGAGCAAAGACAAAAGAATTCTACAACATGAGTAGGAGAAGAAGATGTCATCATTCACATAATAAACTTTACATCCTAAAACTCCCAATACTTGTCTCAGCTACAAAGCTTCACATTCTATTAAACATCAATAGATTAATACTTGTCTCAGCTACAAAGTTTATTAAGAATCAGTCAATTTAACAGTACAAATCACACTCCTAATTCTCAAAGGGCTCTTAAATGAGGATTTGAATTCAACAAACTCAAATAAAGAATTTCAATATTTCAAGCATGTAACCAAATCCTTGAAAGCTACATTGGTAATTGCTGAACAGAAACAAAAACACATTGAAAGCTACCTTTTAGAGTGGCTGTGCCCTGTTTTCACCTCCAGTCCCAGCATTTGTTGCTAAACCCACTTCAAATAAGATTCAAAGAGCCTTTAAAACCAGCTCAAATTTGTAAAAAAAAAAAAATAAATAAATAAAATATAAAAATAAAAACTCCCCAACTCCCAAAATCAAGAAATAGAAGTAAGAAAGATGAGGGAAGGGAAAATGGATGAAAACAGAAACTGATGAAACAGGGTACAAAGGGATGGTGATATATGAAAAAAATAATCATAAAAAAAAGATTTTGTAGTAGAAACCTCCATTGAAAAGGGGACCCATCAGTAGGTATTGCTGAAATGGGTGTTCTAAGAAATTTAAGTGTTGCTTTTCGACAGGTCGTATGGGGTTTCTAACCAATGAAGAAAGATATAAGTCCAAATTACAGAGTTTCCAAAAGGAAGAAAGAGATTTGGAATTCTGGGTTTTGTTTAATACTTACTTGTGAGTGACTAGAGTAGCAACTCAAAAATAGTAGCACATTGATTTCATTAATCGGTGATAATATAGTTTAATATCATAGTCACTAATTCGATTTCGAGAATCTCATTTATTAAATAGGAGTAGTATCCCATGTACAGGATTTGAGGCCTCGTTCTCCAAATTTGTATTTAAAAAAAAAAGTTGTGATATCAATTATAATTTGTTGGTTTGCTGGGCGGAACTTGCTGATCACCAAGCTTCCAAAATAGCAAATTTTGGTTAAAAACACTTGTTTTTAAAATTCATCATATTATAATCATCCATTTGTCTAAGCAACACATCCTAAGTTTATTTGTAGTACTTAACGAACTATTATAAATGAATTTTACAACTCCTCTTCAAATAAATATATCCAAAGAGTTATTATAATAATTTAAAATCACTCTAAATTACTATTTATATTTTGACAATTTCTTTATAAAAATTCACATAAAGAAAGATATTGGAGGTGACTCTTCACAAAAAATTAACGTCTAAACGAATTATTGACTGCAATTCCTCTATAAAAATCTACATCAAATGAGTTATTACTTGCATCTTTTCTATAAAAATTTACAAACCAAAGAAGTTATTATTACAATCTCAATTGAGAATTTGCATTGTATAGCAACTTTTTTACCACAGTTTACAATTATAGCACATTTTTAAAAATAATTCTCTTATAGCAAATTCTGCCATTTTTAAAAAATATAATTATTTACCTTTTTTATAGAAGATTTTGATAGAATCTATCATTCTCTAGTGATGGAAGTCTATCAATTTTATCAGTGATTGATTCTATCGGTTCTTATTGATAGACTCTAGATAGAATCTGATGAAAGTTTATCAATTTACTTTATTTATTAGTAATTGATTCTATCGCCCTTTATCGATAGAATCTATCAATATGAAGTCTATCAATTTACAATTTTTGCTATACGTGCAAATATTTTCATTATTGTGCTATTCATGTAATATTTTATTCATTTTGTAATATACATGCAAAAGCCGCATCTCAATTTCTAATTACTCAAAATAACTCTTGATTTTATTCATTCAAAATAATCAATTATGCAATTACTCATCTAAAACTCCCCCTCAGACTCTTACATGAGTAGGTAGAAACACTGGCGAACCTATCCCTACCCTCTGTCAAGTAAACCCAACTTCATATCTCAATTTCTAAATTCAATCTTTGTGGCTTTGTTTGTTGAATATTTGAAATTTAAGCTACGGAATGGGTGAGTGGCGTAATAATTCCATTGTTAAGTTGTAAATCAGTTCAACACCAACATCACAGATTCAATCCTGATAATCAATATTTGTCTCAATATTTGAAATTTAAGCTGGTTTAAATTCAAATTTTCTACAAAATGGTTTATCTCCACCAAACACAAATATATAAACAAGTTTTCAGATTTTCAAATTTTAATTTATAGGTAAAAAATGGCATAGATTGAAGTAATATTTATACTAATCATTATGAAATGAGAGCTAAGACACGTTTAGATAAGATCGGTCCCAGTTTTGTGTGGGGAGTAGAAAAAAGTTTTTTTTTATTGTCTCTGCACAGAAAAATACAAGCAAAGGGTTACGAGAGAGATTGGAGAGTGGTGAATAATCCAACAACTTCACTCTCTTCCATAATTAATTATAAGTTTTTTTTTTAAGTTTATTATAATTAGAGGTGGGAGATTCAAACTCATGATCTCTTAGTTAATGAGTGTATACACTAACGTTGTTTAACAACTGCTCTTATTGGCAATTACAAGTTTGTTTTTTTTAACTTCTAACTTAATGTGAGATTTTGTTACATGCATTAGCATAAACGATTATATACAAGTATAATTATAATTAAATCAAAAGTAATTTTTTAAATGTCGTTAATCAAATAAACAAAATGGAAAAGAAGAAGAAATCTATACATTTAAATGATAATAGGAAGAAAGACCTAATATTGACTTTGAAAAAAGATTCTTATTTTCTTTGGACTTCCCCACACAGTTAAAAACTTGAATCTCCCTCCTAACTCATACAAAAATACAAAATGAAACTTCTATTTTATCCTATTAAAACCAACTCTTCATAGGAAATTTCCATGCAAATACAAGTTATAAGTCTTGGATGCACATGCATGGCCAAGAAAAATGCAACAAATATTCAAAACCATAAAATATATTTATTATTATATTTTTTGGGTTAATGAACCATCCATTCATATTATAATTAAAATAATCTAATTCTGACAGACATGCTTCATGGGTTCATGTGTTGTGGTTTGAGTTGTACTCTCTTGTCAGTTTATCAAAATATTTTTGGAATCTTAATAATCCAAAACACAAATCAAATTTAATACAACTCGGATTCTTCTCGAAAAAAACCATTATTTTTAAAACATAAAATTTATTTGGTATTTTAATTTCATTTAATTCAAATAATTTTGAAAGTGTAATTAAATTGAGCTAAGGACTATGAAGTATTTGTTGGGTTTGATCTATATGTACTCTCAACTATTTTTCTAACTCATCTCCTAAGTAACAATTTTAATTATCAGTGGATAAAAAAATGCTATTGTGAAAAAATATTTAAAGAGAATAATCGGCAAAAAAGACAAAAGAAAAATGCATGTATTTGTAAGGCCAATTTTCATGTATAACAAATAAAATCAAAGAAATTGTAGTTGAATTTTGAAGAAAAAAAATAGTTTACCAAAAAGATAAGTGACGTACCGGTTTCATTGTTGGGTGATAAATGAGCTTAATGTCATGGTCTCGATTGACATTTAACTATCATTTATTTGCGAGCAAGTTAGGCTAATTAAAAGATAGACAATTCTAAAATATGAAGGAAAAAAAAATACAAAAAATTATTATAGAATAAATGTTTTTTTTTAAAAAATACTATAATTAAAATTATTAAGGTAAAAGTAGCTTATCTTTAGAAATTTCACTATTTATAAAGTATTTCTGGGTAATTTTTACTTGTTAGGTAAAGAGGCATTTTCTCGTCTTAAAAAGAGTTTCAAACATATATTAAATTGTTAGCATATAAAGAGAGGGCATAAATGTTATATAAAGGTTTACTTAAAAGAAAAATCATAAATGTTATATAAGTAAAATGACCTAAAAATGTTTTTCAAACTTTTATTTTGTTTAAATTTCTGTCTGATAAAAGTATCTTGACTTTTCATTATTTTTAGTGGTGGTCGGGTTAACTCAAGTATCGATATGCATTTGGGAAAATAAAAATGAAGAAAGAAACCGAAAACAAAGGTTAATAATAGTAGGTTGGCTTTTCAAAGAATTTGATGAATAATAAAGTATTATTTTTATCCAATTTGCTATAACCCAAAACTCAAAAAGTTTTATACAACATAGATTCCTTTTTTAAAAAAAAAAAAAAAGTAGCCATTTTTTCAAAAGAAAAAACCAATTTAACATAGGGGCTAGACTTTCCCTCCATGTTTTGATTTTCTAGGCAAAAAAAATTGGCCCACTCTGTATTTCCTTTCAATGGATGGAATTATTTAGTTCAAACAGTTTTCGAAAAGGAAATGAATCTAAATGTTTGATAGGTCACAAATTACAAGATATATTTAAACGAGCAGATAAGATTTCAACTATTTTACTTATCAATGTCAAATTAAACTCTTCACCAACAAGCTTCTAGATCATATTTGAATATTAATTTTACTTCTTTGCAATCTCTATATTTTTAGAAAATTTGACATTGCTTCCCTTGTTCTTAATTATAAATCTTTTTCATAGTTTTTGTAGATGCTTCTTGTATATTTTTATAATGAAATCGTATCTTTTTTCAAAATATATTGATTTATTTTTATTTTTTGTAGTCGGATCGAGTTAGCTCAAGCTAGTAAAAAAGGATAGAAAAGAAAGGGTGAAAACAAAAGAGCAAGGAAATGAAGTTTTGATGAATGGGGATTTGGTGAGAGTTTAGTTGAAAGGGAATAAATGAAAGTGGGGTTTTAGTTGAGAGAAAAACAAATGCAATATCCCAAAATTCAAAGGAATCTTTATTCTTTGATGTGAGAGATGATGCCTTTTGCTGGATATGATTGGCATTGACTTGCTTGTCCAAATGCCATTTGAAAGTTTCTCTTTTATTCATCAAGGTTTGTGAGATTCTCTATACCATTTCCTTCTTTTTTTCTTACAACTAATTTACCTAATTTAGGTCTCTGTTTTTTTTTTCTTAACCATGGTCCTTTTAATTATTACCAAAACTTATCTTTCTTTCTCACATTTTGGTTTATATAGATGCTACTAGTTAATAATAATTTTAGTATATACCAAATTTTAGATTTATTATTGATATTCATACATCTTAATTCATGGCAAAAAAAAAGTTGATAAGTTTTGGTTATGACAATTATTAGAGAATATGAGGTTCCATCTCAAAACCAATTGGCAATAAGGAAAGTAACTCATATCATTTATAAATGTGTTGACATGCCTCCTCAAGATGGTGGTCATATCGGAAAATGTCATCTTGAAATAGATCCTTATTTGTGGACCGAAATACCCGAGCATTCCGTTCTTTTCAAATCCACCAAAAAATAACACCTCTAATATTAGTGATTAATTTCATATGGTGAGAGCCAACTTCCACATATATGCAGATGATATAGTGACAACCAAATAAGATTGGAAAATTGTATGAATTATAAAATAAATTGGTGATGAAAAAAGTAATCCACCTATCTTATATGTCAAGAACTCTTCACTTAGGATTCGACTATTATCTCACGTTGAAAAAGTGAAGAGTTCTTGACATATAGGATAGGTGGATTACTTCTTTCATCACCAATTTATTTTATAATTCATACAATTTTCAAATCTTATTTGGTTGTCACTATATCATCTGCATATATGTGGAAGTTGGCTCTCACCATATGAAATTAATCACTAATATTAAAGGTGCTATTTTTTGGTGGATTTGGAATGAACGGAATGCTCGATTATTCTTGTCGGATCATAAATGGAGATCCCCATCTACTCTTTGGGAAGACATTATTCTCACAGTAGCAGAATGGAGTATTAAATCATCTCTTTTTAAAAATTATTATGTTGCTATGATTTCTCTAAATTATAATGCTCTTTTGTAATCTCTTTGACCTTCTTTTGCTTCTCCTCATGTTTATATATATACACGAGCATCTTTTATCAAAAAATATACGTGGAAATTGAATGATTCATTTTTTGGTGGGAGTTTTCATTTTAAAATTGTTTTAGAAATTAATAATGGACCAAAATTAAATTTCTTTAGCTTTTTAAGAAAATTTTAACACGAAGGAATTTATATATATAAAAAAATAATAAATAAGTCACCAAACCTTTATGAATACTATATTATAAATACTCACTAATACCAATATTTAAAATAACGGTATTTATAATTATTTTTAGATCACTGATCTCGTAATTTTTTTTTTTTTTTTCTTAAAAAAATGCTTTTGTTAATTTTAAAATAATGTTTCATTCTATATCTACGCTAAATAAACGATATCTTCCATGATGGCGAAAATCGTCGGCCTAGAAAACACAAATTCCGTCGAAATTGAGAATGCCGACAGGAACTCGTTATAGAATTGTCTATGTGGACAAGGGTCCACGAATATTAATAAGATAAATAAAGACAAAAAAAAACAATAACTCAAGTATATTCTTATGGCAAAAAAAATTATGAGTTCAAATTAACCAAGCGTTGAGGTAGTCGTTAATTTTCTCAAAGGATTGGGTTGTTTGTCAATCATGGGCCTCAAGAGCCCTAATTATCGGCCCAAATTTCTTTGTAACAAAGACAGCCCATTGGTAGGGTCCCCCTATTCCAAAGACCCACATATAATTTCACATATCTTCACATTCAATTGAGACCAACCCCTAAATTGGAGGCATTAAATAAACACACGCCTAGCTAGTAATTCATATTATTGAAGTCAAAATTAAAGGATAAAATGATGATGATTTTTCATTACCTCAGTCGAATTTATACACAATATATTACAGCTGGAGGAAAACTAATTGTACAGTTTTAACAAACCAAAACTAATTACAGGTTAATTATAACAACTAAGTAACAATATGAATACAAATTATCTAATACATATATATATATATATATTGGATTAAGAGAATGTAAATTCAAAAATTCAACATCAAGTATTGTTATTATACTAATAAATATCATACAAAAAAGCATGTAAAATAATAAAACCATCTACTATTCTTTGCTCTCTTATTTAAATTTTCATGGTTTGTTTGCTTTTTATTTATTTGTTTTATTATTAGTATACAACTAGGATTACTTTTATAATCCATACGAAGACTTTTGTTAAAGAAGACAAGTAGGGTTCGATAAGGATTAAGAATCCAAAATAACAACTTGGTGCTTTAAGTCTTTTCATGGATTAAAATTACATATAGGTGAAGGGTTCTTGTTGCTTGGAATTTCCATATTTTCATTTCTCAGCTACCTTAAACATGTACTATTTCCCAACAATATTCCATTGCAAAAATTGCTTTTGAAAGAAATAATCTCCCAAACAAGTTAAGAGAAGCATTATCACCATCAAAATTATAACATAGCTTACTTAAAAGTTAAATATTATGAAAATAGCAACCAAAAAATATGAAAATAAAACAATTCGTATTTTCAGGTTGACCAAGTATATTAATTTAATCATATAGCATATTCAAAAGAATATGCAAGAAGGCCTTCCAAGCACGTATATTATTAAAAAAAAAGAGTATTAAAATTTATATTAATTTTTTTTTTAAACTCTATGAATAGTATTATTGGGCTACATTAGTTCAACTAACTTTTGAAAACCTTGAAAAATGATAATATTTAACTACTCTCCTATAAAGTATTATGAAAAAAAAAACATCACAATCAAAGATATAGTGAGCATAAGTTTGAATCTTTCAATTTTTAATATTATAAGGGTAGAGAGATATATATGAACATTTATTTAATGTGTGCTCCATGTAAAATTCCTTAATAAAATGACTGAATTTGGGGGGAAAAAATAATAATAAAGCCAAGTAAATTCTGAAAAACATTTTCACTTGATTTTTTTTTTCTCTCTTAAATATATATATGCGAGAAAAGGAGGAAAACTGGCGTTTTAAAGTATGTTTATATTAAATTATATATATAAATATATAATGATGGAGCTTAAAGAATTTTAATAGCCTCCAAATTCGGACATGACGGAAAAAGAAGGGCGGTCGTCGGGAGCTCCGGCGTGGCGTAAACCTAGGGTGAGCGACACGTCACCTGCAGTGGTCCCAAACCGCATGAGTGTAGTGGGCCCGGAGATGTCAGACGAGGCAGAGCCGCTTGTGGTCCCGAATTGTTGATCAGTTGCAGCGAGAACGCCGACACGCCGACACGTGTCCTGCAGGTTTGAGTCACAGTAGTTGGCCGGAAAGCAGTGCGACACCGTCGGAGGAGGAGGCGCCGCCTCGGTTACGGCGGAGGAGGAGGAATATCGCCGTTGATTTGGATTTGGGTTTGGTTGGTTTTTCGAGACGGCTGAAGGGTCGTTTTCGGTGGGGGGATCAGTGGTTTCAGGCGGTGGCGGTGCGGCGGAGGACGGCGGCGGTGTGTGTTCATCTGTATGATCAACTTGTTTGGCTTCTTGTTCGTACATCTCTTCTATCATGGGTTTCCACAACCGAACCCTGGCATTAATGAACCAGTTGGATACCTGCAAATTTATTTCCTTTGATTTCAATTATCACTACTAAATTCTAATTTTAAAAAAAAAAAAACCAAATTAAAGTTCCTACCTCATTCACATCATCCCAAATTTTATTTTTATTTTTTAAATTCACGAGATTTGAATCTATTATATTGTTGGATCAGGTATAGACATGATCTTAAATTTCATTATATAAACCTTCTTTTCGAATTCATTCTTTTTTTTGGAAAAAAGATAAAGAGAGTAAAGATTACAAGAACTAGTAATTAGAGAAGAACACAAACATTTTCAACAAATAAATTATTATTAATTTAATCTATGCTACTATCCATTTCTTTATAGTTTTATGTATATGCATAACACATCTAAAGAAGACAGATCAGGCCAATAAATCTTTTTATATTATTTAAGCCAACAGTCACACATAATAGGATTTAACAAAACTATTAAACTATGGATGCATATAGCTTAATGGTAAAAACGATGTTAAAAATAAAAATCAAATTTCAAATAATTTGCAAGTACAATCTACTTACTCAAAAATAAGTTTTTCATTGTTGAGAATGTACTTTGGAGTAGTAAAATTAAGCTTAGGGTAGCTATGGATGCATATAGGTAAGCACTAGAACAGTAGTCTACATAGAATAGGGAGAAAATAAAAAGATGAAAAGTGATTGAAAGGAAGAGTAAGATAAAAGCACTGTGAATTTGGGTTTTAATCAGCCAACTTTTAGAACCTAAAAAATGGCACAAAGCAACAGACTGCTCAATGTCGATGACAATAAACAACAACAGTCTGACAATGAAACAAAAACTTTTAAAACCCTATTTTCAATTCACTCACGTACAAATTCATTTATTTTTCAAAATTCCTTTTTTCCCCCTTTTTTATATGCCCTCTTCAGCATTTTTATTCTTTAAACATTTTCCTTCTTTAAACATTTTCCTTCTTTGCATATATAATTACTGTTGCTTTTACTATTCAATAGATCCATTCATTTTACAAAGGGTGTATTTGGAGAGTGTAAAAGGGTGTATTTGGAGAGAGAGTTTTTAGAAAGAGAAGAATTTGGGTGCACCCGGGTAGCACCCCTACCATGACATCACTTATGTGGCATCTTTGGTGCCACACATTTTATCTCACTTTTTTTACTTTATATTTATTATAAAAAAAAATTAAAAGAAAAAAGAAGATGTGTAACTTCAAATGAATGATATCATGGTGGAGGTGCTACCCGGGGCGCACCTAAATTCTCCTCTTTTAGAAATCAGAGATGGAGGTTTTGAAAGGTTTTGAGGGGTAATTATGAAGAGTCTGATAAAGATAAAGCGTATTTGGATTGATGAATTATGAATGATTGTTTAAGGGTTGATCCAACCTTATATGCCTTATTAAAATTATCCCAAATTTACTTTGAAGTACAACTTTTTATAAAAAAGAAAAAGAAATAAAAGAAAAGCATGCATGCATATGCTTGTAGTTAGTTATATAAAACTCAAAAAACCTAAACTACAATAGGAGCCAACATGGGAAAATCCTAGTAGAGAAGGTTTTTTTTTTTATAACCTTAACAGTGAAATTGAACAGTAAAATGTAAATGTTCCTTTGTTTGTTACTCGCATGTCTATTTTGTCTTACTTACCTCGAATTTATTATCGTCATCATTTTTCCCTATCGTGTGGTTGAATTGTCTGAATTTGGAGAGAGAAAATAACCCAAAGAAAAGGAAAAAAAATGCATGTAGGTCTATCACTAGTGTGTACTTGGTGCTACACATTTATTATCCTTCAACATTTCTGAATTTTTTTCTTTGTGGTACGTGAACAAAGAATCCAAAGTCCACAACAAACTTTTTTTGGAAATAATATAAAAGTTAAATAATAAATTGAAATTAAAATAAAAGGTAAACAATAAATTTGGTCCAAATAATAATAAAAAAAAAAGTAGGAATTTAGTTTTTTGTTTCAAAAACTAAAATTTAGTTTATATATTTTTTAAAAAAATAAAAATAAAAGCTTAATTCTTATGATATAAAAAACTTGAATTTAATCTTTATAATTTAATAAAACCTAAAATATAATGTTTGTAGTTTGCCATCGAATTAAAATGTGGAAATTCACTATCGTGCGTAAACAATATGATTTCTATATTTAATTAATCACTTCATTCTCAATGAATAAACTTTTAATTACTAAATTCACTAACAAATTGGAAACTAGTATCAAAATATACCGACTAAGTTTTGGTTTTTAGAATTTTAAAACCTATGTTTTTAACTTTCATCAAATTTTTGAAACCATGAAAATTAAATTATAACATATTTAAATTATAGCTTGTAACACTTATCTTGAGTATTTAGGAAGAAATCTAATTTTGATTTGATGTCATTAAAAATGATGGTACTGACCTGATTTCTTGATAAACCAGTCTGCTTAGCCAACAGATGCTTATCAGCATCACTAGGGTACCTGAGAAAAAGAAAAGAGACAGACAATTAAAGAAAAACACACACAAACAAAAACATGTAATCCTTGTAAATCTAAAATTTGTTACCTTTGAAGATTCTTTCTTTTGGTGTGTCAAAATCTAAGTCAGATAGGCATGAATGATTTGGAATAGAGCCCAATTATTGATTTTTTTTTTTTTATCTATATAAATTTGGGTTCTCAAGTAGAATTTGTTGAAGTTTGCAAAAACTCTCAGCTTACACTCTTCCTTAGGGCTTGGCTATATAGAGAGAGTTTCTTAATGGAGCTGCCTTTTCCGACAGCTTTTGGCTGACCATTTTGACATCCTAGGACAGTGTAACACTGTTTTCTCTGCTCATTACTTATTATTACTCACTAATTAATGCTCTCTTTATCTCATGGATTTTTTTTTTTTTTTTGACATTCATGAGTCTTCCCGCCACCTTGTGAATATTGTAGCTAATGTCATTACTTATTATTACTCACTAATCAATACTTGCATATATTAAAAAAAACAACTAAAATTTAATTTCTAGACAACTAGTCACTATGAATTGAATTCATTATCTCTTAACTCTCCAACGTTCTCTTGACTACTAGGTAACTGTATTATGGTTTAGGATTTTACGTTAGAAAGGTGAGACACTTCACAACATATAAAAGATGGATGAGCTATTTCCGTTCTTTAATAATTAGCTTTTAGATAGAACTTTTAATAGAACGTCGTGTAATTTAATATGATATGAAAGTCTATGAAACTCTTGACAGATATTCAATTAAAAAATAAATAACCTAAAAAGACCTCATATCTTGAATGGATATATTGAGAATTTCACTCAAAAAGGGTGAAGAAGCTTCAAGATATTGTAAGAGAAGCATAAACTTTTTTTTTTATTGTTATTGGTTTTGAGATGGAACATCATGTAATCTAAAATATCCTTGGATGAAATCATGTAAAATTTTATGCAAATTCATATTTTTAACTCTTCTTTACCGTAAAGCATGAACTGAGGATCACCTAAAGTATGCCCTAATATAAGACATATTAAGACCGTACTAAGTTGAAAAGGATATATTAGAGGAGGATTAGTATTGGATTGAAAAAGCTTAAGCAGATAGATTAAAAGAGGTAAAAAGAAAGATACGCACGGGTTAAGAAAATGTTCGAAGAGCCAAGCTCGCAAGGTGTTGACCGAGCGTTCGGGCAAGCCGCGTTGGGGACGCCAAGCTTCTTGTTCCATGATGCCCATTTGGTGGAAGGTCCGTTGCTGCCTCAAGCTTTTCTCCAAAAACTTAAGCCTCGGAGTCTCTCCCTTAGTTATTCCTAAGCCTCTTCCATCATCTTTCTCCCCCAACATCTCGCAGCTGAGCTTCAGCTGCGCTAATATGGTGTCCTTCAAACACCTGAAATGCCTCGACATCGCCTTCTGTGCCAATGCCGTGTATTGCATCGCTGCTCCGTACCCCATCACGACATCGAAAGAATTCATCACCATTTGCATCTGTTCACAGTAATGGTTGTATCTTTGATCCACCTACACTTTAAAAAGCCCCAACCAAGTCAATAACACCATCATATATATTACTTTTACAACCTAAACATGAAGAAAAAAAATAGTCATTAATATAGTCATCATATCCTCATGTTTTTCAATTTTCTTTCTACTTAAAGCTCTCAAACGCACCTAAAGTTAACAAACAGAACTCTGGCGGCATCTTCTATAACTTAGTAATCAAGAGATTACCATGTCATCGTGATTTATGGAGGAGTAGAAGAAAGAAATTTTAGCACGAAAAATACTCTTATTTTCTATCGATTCCATATTAAAAGAGAGAGTTTGGATAAATGTGACAAATGATGCAAGATAGAATAAGAAAACAAATTAAAGGAGGTAAATAATCAAATAACTTATAGATTATTACAAAGCAACAACTAAAATAACTATCAAATAACTAAACCTCAAATATTGTTGAATTTTTTTAAAAAAAGATAATATAATTAACAAGCAATATGATTTAAATAAAAACTACTAATAATATTCGTATCCCTTTTTCCAAAATAAAAAAAAGCACTTAAATAGATAAATGGAAACAGCCCTCGAACATGATTTGGGGATCAATGGAAGATTTTGTTGCATCAAAGAAATCTTTTTTTAATAATAATAGAAGTTTGGTAATGTGTCGTTTATTCAAATCTTAAAATCACCAACTTGGTCGTGCAATAAAACAGTGTTAACATCATCGGCCGGCTTTTCTTGGATTTTAAAAAACCGGTCGGTTATTTTACATAGAATTTCTCAAAATAATAATGATAAAAAAAAGTTAAAGAAGAGAAAAATGACTTGCCTCATCAAGCATGGATAGCAGTTTGACCTTCCTCCTTTGATGTTCAATCCTATCAGCTGTTGACAAAGCCGGTGGTGGCGGTGGCGAGACTCCGCCGCCATCGTTGCCGTTGTCGGAGTTTGATGTATGAGATTTGGTTTTATTATTATTGTTAATCTTCAAGCTACAAAACTCATCCAACAGTTCTTGTGCAGCTTTGACATATTTTGAGGTTTTCAGCATGTTGACATAGATAGGTTGAGGATGGTGAGGAGGGGGGTTTTGATAAAGTAACCCGCTGTCACCCATTGATCTCAATTCCTCCGCTTTTGCAGCTTCTAACGACGACGATAACGACAACGAAAGCCGCCCTAACTCGTTAGGGTTTGAATTACAAGAATTATGATCTCCTGTAATTTCTTGCTCTGGAACCGCTCCCCATGTAAATTCTCCAAAACACCCAGCTGAGGATGCGTTTGGAAGAAGCATGTGGAGAGTGCTTGAGGATGTCGGCGCAGGCAGCGGGGACGGCGAGCGTCGGTTAGGGTTCATTAAAAAAAGCTGCATGGCCACTGCTGAGTCCGTCGCGTCGATTGCTTCCCGCGTCCCGTACCAGTCGGTTTGAGGAGGGGGTGGAGGAAAATTAAACATTTCGGATAAGACTCCGGTAGAGTCATAGCCAACCGATTGGTTGTATTTCTCGTCGTCGTCGTTGTCGTTGTCGTCAAGTCCGACCAAGGACGGCCGGAGGTGGAGCTTCTCCTTGCTGATCTCGTGGGAGGATCTGTCGAAGTGATTGGAAAAAGGTGTGAAAAAGTCTCCGGCCGCCGCCGCCGCCGCCCTATGATAGTCTTGTTGTGACATGGAATTAAAATCACTCTTTGAGTTGCACAAAAATGGTGAGATACAAAACGTCGAGGCCGTGTTGCTATAATTTCCGTACCATTAAATTCTCATAATAATTCCTTTTCATCTTTCTCCAATTTCTCCTTTTTGATATACAAATACCCCTCTGCTCAATCCACTGCAAAATCATCCCAAAAAATTTAAAAAATTTGTTCAAAAAATTTCAAAATACAAAAAGCAAACAACACCCACAATTTATTTTCGAGACATCATCCAAGACATCGCTGAAAAATCCCAACTTTTTTAGCAAGCAAGCATAAAAAAAGGGGTATTATTTTTCCTTGGGATAGTTTAATTATTATGATATAATTATTCTTTTGTAAAAAAAAAAAAAAATCTAAAAATGTATATTTACCTGTTAGAGTGGAGTGAGATGAAAGGAAGAGGCAAAGAACATGAGACATCATTTTCGTTTGTGTGGAATTGAAAGGCCGTTCCTCAATTGCTCCTAATATATATTTTCTTTCTTTTCTTTTCTTTTCTTGTCTTTCTATTTTATGTGTCTTTTTCTTTGCACTCCCACTCTTTTTTAGGGCTGCAAATCGCCTTCTGGAAAAGGAGAGCTCTGCAACTTCAATCTCTCTATACAATAAAAATAAAATATGGACACATTGCTTTAACACAAAAAAGCTCTCATTTTATTCTTTATCTTCAATTTCTAATGAAAATAGTTTTGATATATTGACGAATATACCCACCCAACTTTTCCTTCTTTGCAATTTATTTTATTTTTGAATATATATTGGGAGAGGAGAGACAAATATCAATTCTCAAATGTGAGATTGGTGCTGGTTTATAATCAAATAATGAAACTACTGCACAACCTATTCTGTTTCTTTGCGATTTATTAACCAATGAGATAAGTAAGTTATTGCGGCTATATGATAAAATAAGTTTATTCGAAATATAATTTTTAAAATTTTATTTTATTTGAAGAAACACGAAGTGACATTTTTTCTTAGGAAAGAAACACGAGTTACTTACAAAAGATAAGGATAGTGCAAAGTCACCTCATTGCGGAATGTCGGAAACGCCCTCGCCAATGATTAAGTCGTCAGTTCTGAGAGGAGGGTATATCGGTACTTGTCATGTCAATAATTAGTTACTTTTAGCAATGAAAATTAGTTTAAGAAACATTGTATTTGATAATAATTATTAATACATTTTAATATAGTATTATGAATTGCTGTTAATATCGATGATTATGATTACTCATTTTCAAAAAATTATTATATTAACAATTATTTTATGAATTTGATTAATATCGTAAGTTAAGTTTCCCTTAATTTAAAGTGGGGGAACTAACAATTTGGGTAATGTGCCAAAACCTTTAGCATTGAGTCATTATAATGAGAAAAGCTTCTTTGCTAATGATTGAATAGGCAAATCCTAATTTCAGGCATTTGGTAGTAACTGTGCACATAATTTTTTTTAAACAAAATAATCTTTTTTAAAAAAATTATGTGGCATCAAACATCCTAAGGCTAATTACCCTTGCTTAATCATATATAAGAGCAGACAAATCTCTCAATTATATTTCAACCTACTTCTACATTTTAGAGTTGTTCTATCTAAATGTGTGATTTGGCCAACTCCCAATAAATTTTCAATTCAAACACACCCTAAATAATAAAAAAGAATAACTTTAAAATCATAACCAATCCAAACATTTGTTGATTGTCATGGAATTTGAGATTCAAAACACATCTCTGTCCTCTCAAGTAGGTCACTTTCTTCTCCATCTTATGCCAAACAAAGTTAACTAAGGGACCAACAATCTTATGGTCTATGAATTCCTCATTCTTGTTCCACTAAAAACTTACATCTTTTTCCTTATTCTATATTTAATTTATCCATCAATGAATTAATAGCTTTCAAAATAAGGGTATGTGGTTGAAATCAAAGGCATTAGAGGGAAATGGGGGGACTTTGGGATGGCTTTAAATTTGTGGCCTTAAAGAAGAAAATGACGGCGCGTTGAAATAATTCAAAGGCAAAGGCATAAAGGAAAGAAGACAGATGAGAAGAAAAAAAAGAGAGGATATTTTATATATTATTCGGGGTGTTTGTTTGTCCAATTATTAAGAATTTAAAATAACTATTTATTGATTATTGTTCAAAATAATTCTTCATTTTTTTATAAAAAAATAACTCCACATTCTTTTTTTAACTATTTGTTTTTATTAATTCATTTCAAGTCTTCAAAATAATTTATTTATAATCATTCATTCCTAATTATTTTTTTTAACTATTCAAAATAACTACGACTCCTATATATATATATATATGTTGCTAGGAGCTAGGTTATGAAGGTGGTCCTTTGAAGGGGGAATCTTGGGGTCCACGTGGCACAGTAGGCAAAGGGTGGTCATAGCCACATGGGAATTGTGGTCCCTAACTTTATTAGAGGTAACAAAACAGACACAAGAGAAATGTTTTTTTTTTTTTTTTGAAAAGAGTACTTTGCAGCCTTTGTTGTGGTGGTGGGTCCAGAATAAGTAGCCATTTTGGGTTTTTTGTATAGATCTATTTGGGTTTGGCCCACTTACTAGTGTGGTATAATTTTCTTTTTTTTTTCAAGTATAAATTAGAGGAGGATGACAAATATCTATTCTCGAAATCATTAGTATTGAACTGATTTATAATTAAACAACGAAATCATGAAATCATTGCACCTCAGACCTATTTGGTGTGTGCTATAATTTCTTAATATCTTCTTTTTTTAATAGTACAATTTCTTAGTATTCTTTCTTTTGAAGATATTGCAAAAAGTATTCATTTAATTATTAATTAATTAAAATAATTTTCCTTTATGACAAATTTACTCTTCATCAGCTTTGTAAATTATGATTTTTCATAATCGGTAATTTTATTTTTCTCCCACCCACCTCATTCATAATTCTTTTATCCAAATGATCATGGTATTACCACAATCATCTATAATTTCTCCATTCAAATAAAATTTTATCATTGATCATCAAATTCTTGACAATCAGTGATAATCACAACGGTCGAATTCAAAATTTCATATCCAAACACAATCTTAAAGTAGTGTTATGTTGCACCTAAAGGAGGCCGTTTTAACCGAGGCGAAACGATGAATCAACGCTAAAATCAAACCATTTTTTTATTTTAAATTTTTGCATTCTTGTTGCATGTTTCTATCCATTATTCTACATATGGCTGTGTTAGTTTCAAAAAATAAAAAGGAAAAATATATTTATTGTAAAATAGAGAACAAGTTAGAATGAAAAACAAAATCATGTCAATCAATGCTACATCACAACATGAAGTTCAAAAGACCATTACATGAATGACTTTCAAGACTATTGCAACTTCTTGATGTTTCTCTTGATCATTTCCAGTTCAACCACTTCTTTATCTTCTCGAATCGAGTTGCTTTACGCTTCGTCTCTACGCTAAATTTGTAGCTTCTCAAAAACCTTTGCCTTGGATGGTTAATAATCTCATTGCTTCGATACGTTTCGAATCCGAAAAACGAAGAAGAAGGAGGAGGTTTCTCTGTAATCATGTTATTGTTAAAGCTTAGCCTTCGAAGAAATGCAGCATCTGCTTCTGCCCATTTCTTTTGCTTAGAAACCTTTGCATTTTCTACCACTTTTGAATTCATTGTCTGCTTTGAATTCTAATATATCTACATTAAAAGAAAAAAAACAACTTGGTTAAAAATAAATTAGATTTTTTAGTTCAATCACTTATAATATCTTAATCATAGACAAACACTTATGTAGCTGTTATTCAAATAAATTTAAATCCTACCCACATCACACTATGCAGATTTTCTTCTTTATTTGTTACTTTTTTTTTTCAATTCAACAACATTTTAAGAAATGGATTTAAATTTATAATTATTTTTTTGTTCATGCACTTGTTGACATATTTTTAATTATTTAAACACACACGATACTTTTAGATTTTAAGTTTTTTGAAATTGAGGTAGATGAGTTACTCTTCCCATATCAATTGATTTTGACGTAGATAAGTTACTCCTCTTATACCAATTGATTATTAGATGGATGCAACATATATAGTAATAAAAACAACAAAATATATGTGTAACTAAATACTTTGTGAATCTCATACCCAGTTGTAAAAAAGGAATCTCATGTTCATTTTTAAACTTAAGATTTGAATTAAATTTTTCCAAACAAAAACTAGCAAAGAGAATAGTATTTGCATCGATAAGAAAAAAAATAATAATAAAAATAAGTGGGCTGCAAACATTTTGATCAAATTTCAAGATTTTGTTATTTGATAATAGTTGGATATTTAAGAATTAAAAAACGAGAAAAGAACAACAATATTGAAAAGCTACCAGAAAAAATCTAACTCGAAAATAGAAAATGAAATGTCAAATTAAATTGTGCTATAATCGGGATATTTTGTTGACTATTAATTTATAGTCTGATAAACCATGTTAGCAATATAATTACAATTAAATCTCATGAGATTTAAAGTCATGATTTAGTACTAGTCATTCGTGTGCCATATGATTTATTGCTCATGTTAAAACTTTTTTTTTTTATTAGTGGGTGTTTTAGATTAGTCATCAACACTATTTTTATGATATAAACCGTCCAATCCTACAATAATTAGATATCAAAGAAAATTCAAATGAAATTAATTCTTAATTAAGTGATTACTATAAATTTAACTCCCAATATTTTGGTTACTTAAAATACTTTTAATTACTAGATTGCATATTGAAAACATCACCTTCTTAAATAAGAAATTTTGTATAAATCTCATTCGCTATACCTGAAATCAACCTTACTTCTATATATATACCCACGTACATATAAAGAAAAACAATTGTTGAGACAATTTTCACAATTTGTATGGAATTTTAAAATACTAATTACAAAAATACTACCTAGTAAAAGAACATGATATCAAAGAATAAAGACCTCAAATACAAAGTCATTGGAAGGTTGCATTTGAATGAAAGTAATTAACAACTCTAAAATAATTATAATTAACATAATATAAATGGAGTTTTTTATTTTTACCTTTTCGAAATATAGCTGTAACTTTTCTGGACTTTGTTTCTGCTGGAAACTTAATTATATTTTGGATATATATAAAAAGAGTTTCTCTACCTGTGTGTACTGCAAAATCCAACTCTAAATTAAAATCCAACTCTAAATTAAAAAGGGCCAAATCATATTCCTACTTGAACATGGATTTATATCCTTTTTTGAAAAATAAAGTTTATTTTTCTCCTTGTCCAACGATAATTTCTTGCGATAATTTTCTTTTTCCTTTTTGAGATCTTCTTAGTTTTACCAAAAAGATAACGTGGATATTATGGAAGATAATAATAAAAAATAAAAAACTATTTATTATGCTTAATATATTGAATAATATTTATTTATTTATTGAAATAATATAGTTCACTGTGTCAATTGCATTAAAAAAAATTAATTCTCAAGATTTTTCTTTATGATTTAAAAAATTATATCATATGTACTCAAAAAAAAAAAAAATTATATCATCTTTCAAGCATTTCAAATGCTAGATTTTCGATTTAAAAATAATATAAAAATTTTGCATCTATAATCTTGTAATTATCTGTTATTATAAAATCTCAATGGAAACTTATTATGAAAAAGTTAACTGAACTTTTGTGTTTCTTGATCAAATATACGCGGATGTACTATTATTGGCAATGAATAAATAAATTTCAAATATTTTTTAAAAAATTTTAAATTTCTAAATTTAAATTACATAATATCTTTAGTTCAAAAAAAATTTACACAACCAAATTAAATAATAAATATCTAACTTTTATTATCCGTTGACTTATCAAAACACATGATAAAAAGTTCACAAACCGCCGCAATCCCGAATTTGAGGAACTAAACAAAAGAAGGATACGATCATGTAAAAAAAAAAAAAAACCCAATAATTTTGAAATTGTTTAATCTACGTCTATCATTGTTGCATTAATGAGGATTGTTTTAAAGTTGGAAGGACAAAGATGTACAGTGGATGTAGTACGAAATACTGCATAAGGGATATATAATAGAAACATATCAAAAGGGCATTAAATCTTGTGGTTGCATCTTGGAGGTGCATTAAATCTAAACTTGTAAATTATAATATTGACCCTATTCCTTGAAATTGGCATGTTTTTTATAATATCTTTTTTACTTGATTAGTTTGTCATATCAATATATTATTTCTTTTTCAGAAAAGAAACGCATTAAAAAGGTTAAGTGAGTTAGTCATTTAGGTAAATCACTTTTAAAATAACACACGCATCTTCGGTATAAGAAAAAAATACATCCAATGGGTGGGTGGCGATATGGTTTCATTGTTTGGTGCTAAAACAGTTCAAAACTACCGTCACAAATTCGATTTGGAAGGTATTTGTCCCCCTCCCCTATATATGCACTCAAAGAAAAAAAATATATAAATTTGAAAATTTTATTATAATAATAATAAAAAAAAAATTCCTTATCATTTGAAATTCAAAATAAGATCTTGGGTAGTTTGTTAGGATTTTTTTTTTTTTTTTTTTTTTTTTGAGATAAAAGGGAAATTGGGATAAGATTATCAAAATTATTTACAAAAAGAAATAATTACCTCTAAACTTAGCAACTTTGAATCAACGCAACAAGCTCCAATCCATCTCCTACTTTGAAATATTGAATGAAGGTTAGTTTAATAGAACTTCTGTGTTGGTTTGGTTATGATTCCAAGTTTACTCATTCTAGTTTTGGTTCTGTTTAGAGTTCCCATATACTTTGAAATGCAAATCTATATTTTTTTTTTAATATCCATGAAATATTATTTTAAATAGAAAATTAAATTTTAGTTATTTGAATTCTCTTGATCACTAAACTATCATACAGTTGTACGAAATTAAAATCAATAATGTCCAACTACAAATGAGTTGAGTTTAATTTTTGTACTGTCTAGAGATTAAAGTTACAAATCCTAGACACAAACTATAACCATTTTGATTTTTTTTAATTCAAAAGATTCAAATAACGAGCTTTTAATCATGAACATACACTTGTGTCAATTTTTATTGGCTAAATTAAAAAATTGGACCTTGTTATGAGTAGATTTCTTTGTTTTTAACCTATGGTTTAAGGTTCATTTACTTTGATAATTTCATATCATTATTTAAAAAAAAAAAAAAAAATTGAAACGATCATAAGATTAATAAGGCGAATGAATAGGAATTCCAAATCTGAAATATTGTGATTTGGGGTCTAAATAGTTTGTTTGGCTGAAGAAAGAATAATTAAGGTTTGGATCTTAGTAGTGTCGAGACAATGGACGACAAGTCGGTTCCTTATAATCTCCGACTTAGGAAAGATCACAAAGGCGCTTCTGCTTCAACGGAACCTTCCAAACATCAAAAGCAAGAAAGGGATTTTCAGGTTTTTAATTTTTAATTTGCTTCTTTATTTTATTGTAATTTTTTAAAAAAAAAAAAAAAAAAAATAGGGTTACAAAATTTGAATTTTCATGAGAAGGCAGGTGAAGAAGGGTATGGTGGCCATTTAGCTGTTAATTACAGATGTGAAAAATGTGGATGCTCTTTTGATTTTGAAACCTCTCTTCATTCACACCATTGCAGAGTAATAATTAAGTTTTTTTTTTTTTTATAATCAATTGATTGAGTTTTGTTTACCTTAAAATGAATTAAAATAGAATGAATTTTTGGTGCAGAATAAAAATGATAAAGAAGAAATGGAAATTAATGAAGTGCATGAACGTGTGGGAGAGAAAAAGACCTTAAGGAAAAGAAGCAGGAAGGGAATTCCAATACGGGCTCCATTCTTTTAGATTTTTTCTTTTTTAAAATTTCTTTTTTGTTTATAAATGTTAGATTAAAATGACGTCATTTTGATGCTTTATTATTCTGTTATTTAATTGTGCATACTGTAAGGTTATGAACTGGAGCAAATTTGGGAAATGATCAGATATTAATCCAAAAATAAAGTTTGAAAGTTAAAATTTTCATCAAAAATAAATTTATTCATGTAAGTGGATACCTAGTTGTACAAGCATATGACATTACAACATGGAAATAAAGACAACAATATATATCCCAAAACTTATTCAATAATGCAACAAATTAAGTTCTTAATTATTATTATTATTATTTTTTAATATACTGTTAGGCTAGATGGGATGATAGACCAGTTATGATTCTTAACTTCAATTATAGGTTATTCAATGGGAAACAAAGCATTAAGTTGTAGTTCAGGCAAGGAGATGGGAACTATATAATGTTCCCTTTTCAGCTTTTATATTCTTGAAATCAATATATTAAATAGGAAGTAAAACAAGGGATTAATCCAAATCCTCCCTTTGCAGGTCCTCCATAATTAGACTTAACCAAATCTAATTTTGGTTAAGCCTGACACCATATAGGACCTTCCAAGGGCTAAATGGTTAGGTGATTCTTTGATTATCATAAGATCTGCAAATGATTTTAGATACTCCTCGGTTACCCTTGCTTTAACATTCCTAATCAGCTCTATAGCATAGCCCAATGAATTCGACCAAAGCTTGCTCGCAGTACTAATTGCTGCGGGATATGCAAAGCTAAAGAAGAGAATGAAGAAATTACAACAACAAAAAAAAGTCGTAAAGTTTTAATGATTAAAAACAAAAGGCGACATTGATTGAACTGGACAATCAATGACATTGATTGAAGACAACAATGATAGGTAATTAAAAATAATAGATAACACTAATTGAAGTTAATCGTTGATATTGATTGAAGAATATCATGACACTAATTGAAGTCAATAAGTGCATCATCAAATGAAATCTCATATCTATTGTATTTTTAATTGGTGACACAAATTGAAGGTAATCCACGACACCGATTAAAGGCAATCAGTTTTCACTTTCGATTGTTTTCCAATCATTTTAACTTAGAACTCAACCACCTAAATTTGTGGTTAGGAATTACACAACATGTCATCAACAAAACAAAACGAAGTTGTCGCAATAAAATCTTGAAGTAATCTCAATACCCAATTAGAGCTTGCTATACCTAGATTTAAAAAGCTACTTTAAGTAGTTGAATGGAGAGTTTTAAGTATTTTTATGTTGGATTACAATGAAGCCGAGCTAACAAACTTAAGAGAAATGGGTTATTTTGGAGCAAGAAAAAGGTTAATTTGGAGGCTAAGGCCGAAATTCGAATGCTCGAAACGTCAAGACAATATTATTAGCACTAGACTCGAGAGATAGCGTCTCGACACCACAAACTTGAAGAAAAACTAGTTCCTTTTTTCAATTACGCATTTGCAAGCAATAAGTTGAAATGTTTTAACTATAATCATCTAAAACTAAAACTTAAATCTTGTTTGATAATCATTTTGTTTTTAATTTTTGAAATTTAAATCTACAACAATTAGTTCACCATATTTTTTTTTTCTTACCTGGATATCTATATCTTACCTCTATTTTTAAAAAATCAAATCAAAATTTGGGAAAAGAAAAAAAATAATAAATAAATAGCTTCCAAAAGCTTATTTTAATTTTTAAAATTTAGTTGGTATTCACATATTTTCATAAAGAAAGATGAAATAAATTATAAGAAATTTCAGTACAAATAACTTAAATTTCAACAACTAAATATAAAAAATCAAATGGGTTGTGAAATAGAATTTGGAAAATCGTTATTTAACTCTCATCTAATTTAAAAGCAATTGTACCCTTTAAGTAAGATTTGTGGTCTCCCTTTTCAATTTTTTTTTTTTTTTTTTTTTTTTAAAAAATTACTGTTGGGCAAGAAATCTTCACTAGCAATTTAATCAAAAAATGACCCAATTGATATTGTCAGGTTGTTCCAGCAGAAAGAACAGAGAAGTCATAAGGTAAAAAAGAATGATGCTAGATTACTCTGATTTACACATTTTTCCTGAATAAAGTACATAAGAGCAGCCAGTGATCAAACCCAACAACCATACAAAAATTCAGAATGATAAAACAAAATATTTTGTATCAAAGAAACAAAAACCTGTCAAGTGAAGAAATATTTATAAGACCTGAAAGCCTTGAAGGGAAAGAAATCAAATAAATACATTATGGCTCATAAGGTGTTTTATTGAGATTATAACTCCATGAGCCACTTGAGTATTTATTGCAAGACTGGAAAGCCTTGAAGGTGATAGGAATCAAATAAATACATCATGGCTAGAGCATATGGTGATTTATTTAGATTACTCCACGAGCCACCTAAGTCACCAAATATTTTTTTTAAACCATAATAAGGAAAGAAAGCAGCTCATTTAGAAAAAGGGTAAAAAAAAATCAAACCTTGAAATCAAAAAATAATATCCTGGTCCTTCTCAGCAGCTGCAGACAGTAAATTGTGAGCTGAATTTATGGAGAAGCCCTTTTGCAATGATATCTTCTCAGCAAGTTGTTCCTCAGCAAATAGCTTGGCATTGGCTCGTTGTTTCTCAATTTCCCTTCTTTTATAACCCTGTATCTTTTTCAATCTAAAGAAATCTTCCCTTTCCAGTTCATCCAATTCTCCCTTAATGTAACTAATAGTATTCTCCAGCCTTGGCTTCACAACATTCTCTAGAGCATTAACCCTGCGGTTTGTGGTTTTAATTGCCTCATCAAGAGTCAAAAATGATGTCTGAAGTGATGCAAGCTCGACAAGAACCTCAATTGCCTTTACGTAGGCACCCCGACAACGCTGGATCTGCTGTCCACCCCTGGCTAGCCCTGTAAGGTCATTTTTTGTCTCACCATCGGAATAGTGTTCAAATTTTGGGAGTTTTACGCCAGCAATATTCTCTTGTCGGGATCGAATCTTGATAGCTGCAGTTTGGACATTCTCAAGGACGATATGCTTGATGTTGTCACCAGCAACGTATTTCGCTTCGGTGAGAGAAAATGAAGATGTCTTCATGACTTCCCCCATTGATTCCTTAGATGAGACGATCTTCTTTAGTATCTGACGAAACTGGACTGTCAGAGCATCACTCTTCTTCTTTAGGAGAGCATGACCTCTGGTTGCACCAACAAGGCGGGCTTTCATTGCTCCGAGCATTGTAACTGTTGGAACCACATTCAAACGCTGGCTTTGGCCTGACATCTTTGATCTTTTTCAATATCTAAGCATATGAAGACAGAGCAAGGTTGCTATCAGGGAAATATAACAAAATCATTCACAATGTGAATGTATAGTTGCATGAAAAATAAAAGCCAGCACACTCAAAAGTCTTAGAAAACTAGTCTAATTTGATTCATACATCAGAAGATCCCATTTGTAAAAATGAATCAACTAGGCAAGGAATGAAATATAACCAATTACAAAAAAATCGACCAAGTCCCATCTTTATACACAACCTACACAAAGTAAAACAACTGAATGATAAAAAAGCTTCGGAGCTACTAAACTGCTAAAATAACTTGACCAAAGTCTATAAATCTTCTCTCTCACGTGCTCTCCTTGGCATCACCAAAGTGACAAAGTCATAAGTTTCATTTTCACCTTTCAGTCCAATAAGGCCACGACCCTCTTTAATAACCATTTGGTTTTTTGTTTTTATTTTTTGAAATTTAAGCATATTTTTGCTCAAGCTTCCTACCATGTGTTTCATCTTTCTTTCAATATATCCATCTTTTCTTGAGAAAGTTAGTGAAAGCTAACCAAATTTCAAAAATAAAAACAAGTTTTTGGAAGCTAATTTTTTTGTTTCCAAATTTTGGTTTGGTTTCTTAAAATATAGGTAAGATGTAGATATCCAAATAAAAAAAAACCTATGATAAGATAGTTGTTGTAACTAAATTTTTTAAAAAAAAAAACTAAAAACAAAGGCCCCGTTTGATAACCATTTTGTTTTTCGTTTTTTGTTTATGAAATTTAAGCCTACAACAACTACTTTACTATACATTTTTCCTTATTTGGATATCTACATATTGCCTATATTTTAAGAGACCAAATCAAAATTTGGAAACAAAAAAAAGTACCTTCCAAAAACTTGTTTTTGTTTTTGAAATTTGGTTAGTATTCACCTACCTTCTTAAGGAAATATGGATACATTGTAGGAAAGATGGAGCACATAGTAGGAAATTTGAGTAGAAATAAGCTTAAATTTCATAAACCAAAAACAAAAAACCAAATGATTATCAAACAGACCAAGATGATTATCAAATAGGGCCTAAATTTTCATCTTGCACTTCCAATACACATCAGCATTCAAGGCAAACGATACGTACATATCAATTCCAAATTGAAATCAAGAAAAGTTAATAAATAAACAAATACCCATTGAAAAAGGTTACAAAAAGTTCGCAAACATAAAAGTAAAGCTTACATACTGTCCTAAGCGTATTAGAGAATATGAGATTCCACCTTAAAACCATATTCCACCTTAAAACCAATTGGCAATGAGGAAAGTAATTCATATCTCTTATAAATGTGTGGTAGAACCCTCTCACCTTTTCAATGTGAGATAATTGCACCACAAGGTGAGTATCTCCAACAAAGTGCTCCTAAAATCGGATCGAACAAATCCTACACAGGGGAGAAATTCCAGGGATTAAACCTAAGTCGAAACAGAACCAAACAAATTCAAAAGACCTTAAGGAACTAGAACAAATGAATTACTACCAACGAAATTGCTGATCGAAATCTAAACAAAATCCCCACTTCAGATCTGATTCGCCTGAGTAAGAGGGAAGAACATTGAGGTGTTGTTCAAAGAGGCGAAAATTGGGCTTATCAATGGGAGGAAAAATTAGGGTTTGAAACTCCATTGGATCTCCTAAGAGGTTTGAGAGAATAAATTTCACAATTGGGAGAGGGTAAAGGATTCAAATCCAGGAATTGATATTTGATAATTATAAATAAATAAATAATCTAACCTGCGGGCGTGAGGGATATTTGGCGAAGAAAGAAAATGGTGCAGATGCTCTGCGTGGGAAGGGTTTTTTCTTTTTCTTTTTCTTTTTATTTTAGTTTTTCTAAAGTTAAATAAAAAGAAGAATAAATAAAATCCAAAATTCAACTCTTCTACGTCGAGGATCGTCGTTCTTAGCATCAATTCCACGTGAAAGAGAAATTATTGATGCGCACGTCTTCAAGCTAATGTCTTTTTTTAGTGAAGAAGTATGTAGTAAAATGGAGATCCGCCAATTATAACAGTTGCTTCGTAGTATTACCGTACATTTGAAGATCAAAAGATTATGCGTTTGAATACTTCACTATCAATTATTGTAATCTCAAAAAGAAAAAAGTAAAATGGAAATCGAAGTCAATGGAGTCTACATCAACAGAGATATTAGAGGAAAAAAAATCACCTTAAAATTAGGAGTGAATTTGGAAGAAACATAAAATAGACTTTGTATCACTATTTTATCAATTTTTTATTTTCTTTTTAAAAATTGAATTTTTTCTCTTTTTACCAATTTAATATTTAGATATAATTCTTTATTGTATAAGTATTTATTTATTTTACTCATTAGGGAATTCCCACCCCAATCTTTAAGAAACAAAAGGGTGAATTTTGCAAGGGATGGAAAAAATTATTACTGATCTTATTCCACTTCGTGAATATCTCTAATAATGGTAGTGAATTAGGCTTGAAGGAGGCATTAATAAAAGAGAAATTAAGCATAGTTTTTAATATTGGAATAAGTTTGATAAATTTTGATACCTATGCAATTCTCTAGAAATTATAAAAAAAGTATTTCTAAAAGAATAGAAATAAGAAAATATATATATATATATATATATATATATATATATATATATATATATATATATATGTGTGTGTGTGTATGTATATGTATGTATATATGTGTGTATATGTATATAAGGAGATTTTTATCAGCTAGAATACAATATGACTGGCCCCTAAATCCTACCCTTGCCCGGGCCGTATTTCATTAGCTTAATCATGTATGTTATTTATACGATTTATCTAACCCGTTTTCGGAATTAGTTTGAAAACAACCTTTTTATTTTTTATTTTTTTTATTTTTATTTTTATTTTTTTTTATATCCTTTCGGAAAACTACCTTTTTAAATTATTATTTTTAACAAAACCACTATACATCATCAGCTACTACATCTGGGAACATATTTTTTAGTTAAAAAATATTTAATTTCTATCATAATATTTTAAATAAACACACTTCTATTGAGAAAATAAATAGGCCACGTGTTAGTAATCCCAAATCCAACCAAAACAGCAGATTAGAGGGAGAAAAAAATCATTTCAATTGTAAAAAACTGTGCCAACCCTACAAATCACTAACCATTAAAAAAAATGTAACGAATTTATATAAAACAAACGAACCCAATGAATGAAGAAAAAGAACTCACAGACAAGCATACAAACTATGAAATATAATACATGAACAAGTCAATATTTTAGCCAAACGGTGAAGGTACAGGCTCTGCAAGAGCGTCTGATCTTTTTATGCTTCCCATGCCACAGATTATGCATCCAGGAGACATTAGAGCCGAAAATTTAGCACCACAAAGATCGCATACATCATAACCAATTGTCGACAATCGGCTGAGGGTGGCGGCGCAGAACATCGAGGGATCTTCCAGTGGATCGATGGACTTGTTAATCAAACCCCTTTGAACACAAATGTCAATGAGGCTCCTCAATTCATCTTGCTTGCTTGCAGGAGCTTTGGAGAAGAGAAGTTCAAGCATCTGTTTAGAATAAGAGTAATTCTGAACCTCCATGTTCCGTTTTATGGCAGTTCGAATGCAATTTATTCGATGCTTTGCCAGAAGTGGCAAAGAACCTAGATGGCGCGATAGCCTGCCCATCTCGTCTTTGGCGCTGAGTGCACTTGGTCCTTGTACTTTTTGTAATCGTCCAATTTCCTGTCAAAGATGAGATTGTTATACAACCATGGTTTTTGGGATGCTAAAACATAGTGAATGTCAAACTTTCAATTCATAAGACCCATAATTATTTTGTTAATTGGTTTTTTGTTTTTGAAATTTAAGCCTACTCTATGTTTTTTTACTTTTGATATCTAAATCTTACCTATGTTTTAAAAACCAAACCAAAATTTGTAAACTAAAAAGAGTAACTTCCAAAAACTTGTTTTGGTTTTTTAAATTTAATTATGATTCACATATTTCCTCAAGGGAAGATAAAACTATTTATAGATAATTTGAGTGAAAATAATCTTAAGATTCAAAAATAAAAAATAAAAAACCAAATGGTTATATTTGCTTTTATTTCCAACATGCTAAAACTTCAGTTGCTAGGAAAAAAATTAAGTAACCATGATAAAAGTGACGGTACCTGAAGAAGAGTAACAGCTATCTTGTACTGAGCACAAATGGTTGCTTGAGCTTTAATATCAGCTCCACGAGAATTGTCTTTGGCAAGTGCCAGAAAAGCTTCATCAAAGCAAGACAAAGCATCTGAAAGATGATTCTGCTCTAGATGCGCTAGCCCAGTCTTGAAGCATATGGAAGAAGCAGCACCACGGGGAACCTGCATGACGAAATTAAGATTGAAAATGATAGTTTAGAATTAGGGTTTAAGGTTTAGAGAGGAATGATGGCATTGCAGATAGTTGAAAATTTAAACAATTGTTGATACAGAGGGATTTGTTAACCTGTCCAGGTCGCACAGAAGCTGCTTGAGGTGGAGGCTTGGTTTCTACAGAATTTGGAACTCCTAAGGCACTGAGATCAATAGGCTGCGAGGGAAGTGAAGGCTGAGCTGGCTGAACAGCAGGTGGCATGGCGGCGGCCTGACCCAAGGACTGTGGTGGTACACCCCCATCAGGTAGTCCAATTGATTCGAATGGTACAACCGGTTGCTGGGTAGCTTGAGGGGGAACACCGCCATCCGGGAGGCCAACGTTAACTCCAGATGCATTAACCTGGTTGGGAGAGACCTTGTTGGTCTCAACACCACGGGAAGCTGGATCCAACTGTGAAAGATAAGTTCCAGGAGGAGGAAGAGAAGCTGCAATCTGAAGAGAAGGAATTGTATTTTGGAAAAAGTCCTCTGGAATGGGTCTGGCAGCATTGCCCGCACCCTGGGAAGGAGGCTGCAACACTGGTGTAAGTTGCATCAATGAATTTGTACCAAAAGGATCGACCGGGGCTGCAGAAACAATTGGAGCTGTTAAAGCAGTTGTAGGAGGTTGGGATAAATTTTGCGCAAGGTCCTGGCTGCTACCAGTCAAAGACTTGGTTCTGCTAATGGGTGGACCAAATCCTTCCCCAAGTTTAAACTGCATGGTAGCTTCTTTAATCTTTTTCACATCAACTGTTGGAGATGTAACTGGTTTATCTCGTATTCTAATATGTAGTTTTCGGGTTCTTGAAACATTCTCTTCATCACTACTGCTACCATCATTAGTTGCACCATACATTGTTTTCTTAAATTCTTCTTCTGCTTTAGCTTGTTCGTCTGCAGTGGATGAACTGGAAGATTGCTTCATAAGAGCTTCCAAGCCCATCAAATTATCCTTTGAACCACCATCAGAAGAAGCCTTGGATTTGCTAGAAATGGATTTTGCTAAAGGTGTTTGGAGCCCAGAGGACTTATCACCACTTCCAACAGCAGGTGCAAAAGATTTGACCAGGCTGTTCTCACTTACTACTTCAACAATACTGCCTCTGCCTTTAACGGAGCCAAGGTAAACACCAATATGATCAGCAACAATTGAAGGTATAGAACCATCATCAGTTTTCATGTATGGCATCACTTCTGCAGCCAGTGCCCATTGAGGTATAGCCTTCAAATTGGTGGGAGTTTTGATTTCCCAGTTACCACCACCCCATTCTGGACCTTTGGGGACCATGCTCTCAGCAGCAAAATTAGCAAAAATGCCTTGGGTCCATCCTGTAGAGCGGACCCTTAAAATTCGCTCACAGTATCGCCTCAGTTCAGAATCTATGCCATCCTCTTCCAATTTTTGAGCTAAACGACGCAACGCACTGGGGTTAAGGTGACAGATAAACAAATCAAGTATGCTTTCATTGTCTGCTATAACTTCAAAAGTTTCTTTGGCACTGTCGAACTGACCAAACCTGCAAGCAAGTTTAACTCAGTCACATAGTAGTAAAAAAGGTATTTTAACAAGTTACAATAAGAAAGCAGGGAACAACAATGCATTAGATTTTTGTAAGAAGCATTTAAAGCAGCACATGAAAAAAAGTGACCAAACCCTCCCAGTAAGATAATGAACTCAAACAATACGATAAATAAAAGCAAAGAAACGAAAAATCCAAAGGGAGGAATGCTAAAGCACTCAGTACTAAGAAACAATGAGGTTTTGAATCAACATCTGCCGACTGCAACAAAAAAAAAACCAAAAAAGCAATAAGATTTATCTTGCATACTTGATACATGCGTAACCCAACTGTCGAAACCGATGAAACAAATGAGAGGTTGGAGGGCATCTTGGGTAGTCTCTAGAACGTAAGAATTCATCCTTTAAAACGGATAAAGCAGTTGAAAAACGAAGAGCTTTAATAGCGTAAATACCCCGCAACACCTGAGTTAGTTGAGAAACAGATCAAGAAAGTTATCAACTAATAATAGAAAGAAAGAAAAAAGAAGAGAAAGAGAGATAAGTTTGAAAGTACAATATGAAGATAGAAAATTCAACATTATCTAACACTCACCTGAGTAAACTGCGGACCAGCTTGGGACAAGGACACTGCCAGATCTCCACAGACGGGAGGACCACCAGCTAAAATATCAAGAGACCTTGGAGTGATACGCAAGCTGTCAAACCTTCATGGCGAAGCATTACAAGTCAGATTTCATTACTTCAGATAACCTCAACAAGGATAAGGTAATAAAAGATCAATTAGAACACACATATAGAATAAGATCTTTTTTAGGTTTCAGCAGAAAGAAGGCTGCATACTAAAAATATCTGCATATTCAAAAAAGAAAACCTTGATGTTATTTGATATAATATTTCTGAAAGATCAAGCTTCTGCTCAAATCGTTGTTGCATTGTAGCAAAACCAATTAGAAGAGGTTCAAGGAGGCCAACAAGACAACTCCTTATCTCCACTCCCTTCTTCTGTCTGGGATTTATCTCTGTTGGGTTTGCAAGCAATAACCGATCATTCAAAGCACCTGCGAGAACTGCACAGAAGTAAACACCTCTGCTGGTTAGACCGTCACACTTATACATGGAAAGTACAATCTGTCTGGTTATGACATACGTCAAAAGTAACACAGAATAATATGCAGTCAAAAGAAGTAAAATCAAAACCTCGATTGTAAAACACACCTGCATAAGGCATACTGATTGAAAGAATAGTCCTCACTTTTCCATCCCAGCCAAGCACACTAATCGCTGTTGCTGTCGAAAAGACAAGCGCTGGTCCAATCCAAAGCAGGGATCGATAGTGCGCATTAGTTAAGTGTTCCAACAAGTTCTTTGAACAGAGAAAGTTACAATTTGTGGACTAAGTTCTAATCGTCATAAAAGGCTTAACTCATGTTGGACGATTCGTTAATAAAATTTATAATGGTTAGGTACACATGTCCCAAAAAGTTATAACATTGAGGTAAATATGAACTGCCCTTCGATTATTTTTCCCTCAATTATCAGACTTAACTTGGCTCAAATTCTACCACTTGCAAACAAAAAGGGTTAATTGTTGGTTTATATAATTGAATTCACACCAATCTATATTGGCTTAAGCTTTTGGGTTAATTGGTGATTTAACATGGTATTAAAGTAGGAGGTCCTATATTCAAACTCCTGTGAGGTCATTTCCTCCCAAATTAATGTTGATTACTTACTTGTTGGGTATTTTTTAATTTTCAAGCCCAAAAGTGAAGAGTGTTGGTTGATACAATTACATTTACTCCTACCTATCATATTAAGATTTTGAGTTGATTGATGTTTTAACATGATAGTATATTTGCAAAACAAAAAAAGATTAGAACTCAGCCAGATGTATAACTTTGTCTTGCATCATAATAGATAAACAAAAAACAGCTATCAACTGATGCCAAGGATATCGAAGGAATTCCTTTATCAAATTTTGCATAACTGCTTGCCAATATATCAAGATCAGCTGAAATCATTATCACTCTATGGGTGGTTAGTACTCCAGCGACAAGCCCTCTAAGAGTTTCTTGCCAGTGAACCTGCAAAAAGAAAAAATTATTGGTTTTTCCATGAACACGATGAAATGACCGGTCTTAAGAAAAAGAAAGTCTTCAAAAGTTGATTGCTCAGTAGAAGATTATATGTATCACAAGACACCGTGACAATATATCTCAAACAAATTCACTTGACTAGTGTTTTGTAAGCTATTAAAGAGAAATACTTGCCTCTTAATAAGGAGGCAAGCCCTCCTTAAGGGTGATGTGGAACTATTTAATGCCACAAAATTTTTACTTTTTACTTTCTCCTCAATATTGATTTAAGAAAAATTGTGTGGCATCAAGTGGTGCCACATCACCCTTAAGTAGGGCTTGCCTCCTTATGAATAAGGAGGGAAGTATTTCTCATATATTATTCATTCTCCCATCTAACAAATCTAGTGTTTCAGGTCTGGACAATGTTTTTATGATTGATCTCCTTCCAGATGAGCCAAAGAAAAGTCCTATCCGCTCAATTACCCCAAACCTTAGCCTTTCCTTTTAAACACCAGCCCACACATGCTTCCAGAAGCCAATCTCCACTTGCCTAGGCAAACAAACCACATGTATACCACATTTGTGTGCTTAGCTTGGTCACATCCCTTCATGTCCAAGATCATTTCCCCGGTTTCCTTGAAGTTCAACTTTGAACTGTATTATTCTCAATACATGTGGTTGCATGACTAAAAGAAAACTTTTTTTTTTTGAGAGGAGAAACAGAATCATTGATGAATGAAATGAGGGTGTGTGTGTACTCTCCTTCACTGTCCCCCTCGTACTAGTATAATAAGAACCAAGAAAAATGTTTTGATGATTCCTCACATAACAGCAAGTCCTTACTTCTGCAGTTCATATTACCTGAAGTACAATCTCATTTACTTTCAGCTTAATTGACTTTCTCCCTTCACCCTTCGTTGGTATATAGTTACCATCAGTTGTCGAATTCCGATGTCCCTGAACCAGTTTTGCCAAGCCAATCTGGTCCCCATGAGATGCAAACATCAATGTTGATTCTACAAATGCAGTGAATCAGTATCAGCATAATGCAGCATTGTGGAACTAAGGTAATAGATGAAAATAAAAAAAGCATGAATACATAATCTCTAGTGCCTACTCAGTTACCTAAAGGAGAAGAGAAGATGCGATCCACTTCTGTTTCGAACATGAACGGTATAGGTCCACGGATAGAAGTGTTATTAGTATCTGTAGTATGGTTGTCTTCGAGAACTTTTTCAGCTTCATTCTCTTGTGTAGTCTTTCCTGGTAGAATATATAAAGCAAGTCCAGTCTTATCGTCCTCAAGAATAGCAAACTGATTCTCATTGAGACCAATGAAAGCAGCATCTCGACCTAATGACACCAAACATGAAGTGATTTAACTGTGTTTTCAATCATGCTAGTATTTCTCATAAATTTACCACGATGCATTGAAACAAATTGGAATATATGAGGGCAAACCTTTCACAGTGGTACATTTACTGTTTCCTGCTGGAGAATCAGTATTTTCCCGATAAAGTACAACTTCATTTGTGGCCCCACTAAACTCATAAGTTACAAGAAATAGACCCTGCTTTTTACTGTGAATAATGAACTTTGGATGGAATTCAACATTCCCTGGAATCTGAAGGATAAAAAAGTTTCTACATTAGAAGGCCTGAGTGAACCACCTTTTGAATTGGATAAAATGAGCACTACATAAAAATGATTGAGAATACATTTGTCAGCATATTACCGATGTATAAAGTTTCTTATAGATGGTATCTGATCCAGAGCATAGATTATATGCCATGAGATTTTGACCATCTACATAAAAAGCCCTAACAGGATAATGAAGAACTCGATTTTCTTTACTGAAGAAATTCAACTCCAGATGAAAAGGCTGTCAGTTTATACAATAATGTTAGATATCCAAGGAAACACAATATAAGTGTTCTTAAAATATAAGCATTGCACTGAAAAAGATACCTGACAAACTGGAACATCCTTCAAATGATGTTTAGAATCTAAAATTGTGATGATAGGTAACCGGGATATAGGAGCGTTTTTTGCATGACCTTCCATAAAATGCTAGGAGTAAAAAAAGACGTAAGAGTTCTCTTAATAAAGGGAACAATAAACAGAGGAGTCAATTGAAATATACGCATATATAACTCAGAGCTTAATGACCTGAAGTTATTAAAAATAAAGACCTGAAGACATCAGAGACCATAACACTTTTTAGAAAGAAAAAAACTTCCACATATAACTCAGAGCTTAATGTTGCAAATAGAAAACACGATCTCTAAAAAATGTAAAGTCCCAAATAAGAATGTAACCTACACTATGAAGGAAAGCCTTTCGAGCAATGTCCGATATAGTAAGCGAACTATGGCTGCCAAAAATGGTGAATAAAATAATTAGAATTCATTCAAGAATACTCAGTTTAAAATAACTTTTGAATAGAAAATCGTTGGATATAGCCAAAAACATCGGAAGAATAGCATTGCCAAAACGGGCTTACTTGAACAGGATGTATTATATGGGTTGTATCTCTGTATCCTTGAATTCAAAAGTATAGCATCATCAAAGTGTTAATTTAAGTCGTGCCATCATTAGTAATGTTCATTTCTCTCTATCTGACAGTATTTTCTTTTTGATATTGCAAAATGCATTATTATTTATTACTTAAACAGTAAGAACAACCTAAGGACGTGAGGAACAGGGACCCCCCCTCCCAACAAGAGCTACCAACAAAAGAAACCCACCAATCTCCAAGGATCATAAAGTGGGGTAGTTACAAAAGAATTTACTGTCACTGTGACACCATCAAGATGGTAGTATAAGTAAAATAACATGAAAACCCCACATCCAATAGATTTTTTTTTAATAACCCAGTATTTGGGGCACACCCCCACAAATCCAAGGGTACTCATGTCGTGCCCTTGCCGCACCCTATCAAAAGGAATTGAGGAAGAAATTTGAATTATGCCTTTAAAGTGGGAATGTGTTTGAAGAAAATTGAAAATTTGAAAGGTTGCTCATCTACTCAGTTTTAAAAGTCTAAGGCCGTATGAGGAAGGAAAATGCTCTTGCCTCTCTCCTTACCTCATCCCACCCATGCTTGGCACGCCACGACACCACTCTTCTTCTTCTCTTTTCCAATGAAAACTTCACTTAGCACAATGGATTCCTCTCCACACCCCAATCAGATAGATAGAAAGTCATATACCATTGAAAAAGACCAAAGGATCCCAAGCTACTTCAAAATCTCATAATCTTCATATGACAAAAGGTGAGTATTTATAATATTAAAGTTGACTACTGAGGAGATACTGCACAATACTTAAGCATTTAATTAAAAGAAAATGAAAAGCTACCAAGAGCCCCTCGCCCACTCTTCACTACTTTCCCTTTCCATTAGTAAGAATATGTTTCTTAAATCTAAACCTAACAAGTTTCTCAAAATCAAACTCAAAAGTTTACTTTCAGCTTCATCAAAGATAAAGAACGAAGACACTGAGAAATAATTTTTTTCAAAACAATTGTATCTTATTCAAAAAAACAACTAAAAACTGCAGAAGCTCACCCTTTCAGATGATGTTCTTGCATCTGTGCTTGAAGTTGATGGTCAGCCAATATTCCAGATGCACCCAAGGATGAAAGTTTTTCTTTCAAAACAGATGCTGTCAAGGAAATCACACTGTTAGTCTATTTAGCCAAACAGCAACAGGTTGGAGTTGGACATAACATGCAAGAAGATGCCATACTTGCAAAAAGAAGAAACCTTTTATGATTTGTGGCCCCATCAAATTGTGTGGCGTGACTAAAAGCGATGTTACATCAATTAGAAAATGCATGTTTATAATTTCACTAAGCTTTTTTTGGATCTCTGAGTATGCAGTCCACCACAGTAAACGAGTACTTAGTTACTCAGGGTAATTATTTGATGAAGTGGGTTAGTTAATAATTATGGTTCGATTCTTTTTAGTCTTTTTCAAACACTTAGTCTGCTTCCAATTCTCTATAAATAGAGTTTCTCTCTTGTATGCACGACTTTTAATTTCAGTAAGACTTTTTTGTTAAGAAACAATTTCAAATAAGACTTTGAGCTTAGACTTCTTGGGGTGAATTCTCCTTCGTCTCTCAGGTTGCACATCTATTGTCCTTAATGGCCTCATTGCCAATGAGAACTTGGTTGAAAATTTTTCTACCATCCATAAAAAGCCTCTTGAAACTCGTAAATTGTCATAGGAGAACTTAATCTAACAGCACCAAACTTATAGTTATAAACCGATAGGTCTTAAGTCATTCGCCCTACTAACTCTTTCCTTCTTGGATATATGACCAAAAAAATAGTCTCATTCAGGGATTTTTCAAGGATCCCTCTCTTGTCAAACTCGCAAAACACCTACCAAAGATTTCCTTAATTTTTACAATTGTACTCGAAAAATGACCATGTTAATTTCATCTAGACCAGACCACCATTCTTATCTCATTTAGGAAAAAGGACTCCATCTCCCCATCACTTTCTGGAATGGAGCACCAGTCAAGACCTTCAAGAAAAAGTTAAGATAAAACACTGGAGCATAAAGAAATAAAAAGAAGACAACCTTCTCCACAATCTCTGTTCCCACATAAGGTCTCTCCATTAGCTATAGCATTTTCTAATGAGTTGATGGAACTTTTACCGCTTGGGTTTCATTGAAATCCCTTCCTAGCCCAATTCACCTTAGCTTTCCAGCTCAAACTAGCTCCTCAAACTCACTCTCAATGAAACATGCTCCTCCCTCAACACCTGACCCAAAGACACCTCCTCCTCTAGCCCATCCAGATATGTTGTATTACGTATTATGTATTACATAAATTATGGCTTATTTCCATCACTATCAGTGTTCAACTGCAATTTATGCATTTTTCTCTCGAAAATAGAGTATAAATTTGCTCAGTGAGGAGACCAATTACCAGAAGAACCTCTTGCACTTTGCAGAACTGCAAATAGTTGTTTTCGCCCTTCCCTTGTGTATGCAGCCCTGTTTTTCACAGTATCAGCACCTGACATGCTCTGTCAACCAAAAATGTGAATCTTTCTGGAAAATGAACAAACAAATTAGATGCTATAACATAAGCTCGCTTAACTGCAAACAGCAATGCTGCAAAATTGAGTTTAGGGTGAACTTCTAAAGATTTGATCCTAGGCAGGGGATAAACTGCTTCTCCACCCTGCTGAGAAAGGATGCGAGGTATATCGATTGATTCAATCACTGTCAAAAAATAGATATAAGAAGATTAAAACAATAAGTACAACAAAAACATAAATGAAGTGGTATTTGTCTTGACTGTTTTGCCTTCATATTCCCTAGTTAGTCTCATTTTCCTGCTTTCTTCTCCCCTAATAAAATATTGTATCCTTGACAAATTTTTCTTTCTTTTCATCAATCAATGAAAATACCGTTCTTGTTAAAGAAAAATGATAGATCACAGACACCTTTCGACGATAAGCAAAACAAAAGAAGAAGAAAGTAGATAATGAGCAAATAAATGATAGTCACAATCAAAACTAACCCCTATTGTCCCCAAGGGATGGCACAGTGATTGGAGGCTTGGGCTTTGAAGGTGTACTCACCTCAAGATCCCAGGTTCGAGACTCACCTATGACATTAATTTGTTGACACCTCCCATGTCTACATTCCTTCAATGTCTCACAGTGTCTGACCCAGGGACGGGCGTGGTTACCTCGGGTATAGTGGAGGGAAGCTTTGATTTCCCAATTTCAATAAAATAAAATAAAACAAAACAAAAACAACCACTATTGCTGCCTACAGGAAAAATGAACAAACCATACACAAGCGGATGGCATTTGTCTTGACTGTGATGGCTCAAGGGAAGAAGCTACGCAAGGAAACAACAAGATGGGCTGATAATATTCAAACCTAACAACTTCAAATGTTTTAAAAATAAACAAAGGACCAACAAAAATTTAGCCAACTCTTCTATGAAATAGTAAAAGGAAAAGTAATAAGAAAAGAGTAAACTTTTTTCAACATGTTTTTTATAAAAAAAACATTTAAAAAAAACTTTTTTCAATATGGAAAACCAGGCTTACGAGATAAAAACAACTCATGGCAGCAAATGACTTTCAAGAGGAAAGACAACTCCAATGAAGAACCAATGTCCAACACAAACAATTTATGTCCTCGTTATAGATTTGTGAAGTTATTCAAATCATATCTTACCTGCAGGCTCGAAAAAGTTTGCTTGCATGGGAGGTCTATTTGGATTCAAAATCACTCGTGTTTTCCAAACTTGGAGGTTTCCATCCTTGGAGAGACTAACAAGTAACCGCAACATTGGTAGCCAAGCAACTGAAGTGATTGGCTGGGAACCTACTTGCGTACTGAAATTCCAATGACAAAGAAGACTATTATAAAATTTCCGAACTTTTAAAAATGTAAACTACTTAAAGTGATTAATGTAATAAAAGACACCAACTCTTCATGAGCCTAAGAAAAATATTTCACTTGATCCAGCATTTCAAGTACAGATAAGAACGTTCAAAAATGTAGTACGGGGCTAGTTGAGAAGGCTAGGTAACGAAAGTAAGTAACAACTTCATTTATGCAACCTGGAAAATTAAAAGCAGTTTCTCCTCAAAACATCCAGTAGAATTATGCCAAAATTATTAGATAAATGTAAGGTTCTATCTCACTCTAAATTGACATTGAGAAGATTAACCTATTTATCCTATAAAGATGGTAAGATCTCTCCATATTTCTGATGTAGGATCCTCGAGATGCCCCTCCAAGATGGAGTCACCATCCTTGGGCTGAATCCCTTTTTTTTATTATTTGGACCGAAGACTTGTTGCGGCTTATGGGCTTTGCTACCACATGTTAATAAGGTTCCATCTCAAAATTAATTGGCAAGGAGAGGAGTAACTCATCAATGATCATTAACAAGAACAAACTTCTCTAGGATCAAGTAATGCTTTGACTTATTTTATAGGAAACCAAAACTTTCATTGATATATGAAAAGCTACACCGTAATCTTACAAAATGAGAGTTAAGAGTGGTAAAACTACAATCTTTAGAAGGAGAAACGGTGTGAGCCTAAGTCATAGCAAGGAATATAATAGAGTCAAGTAATGCCTTGACTTCTAAGAGTTTGAACTTCTAGAGAGCCAATTTAAATAAGTAGCTAGTAATAATGAAAAGGGAGAAATAAGCTACTTCATATTGAAGCAACCAAAAGATAAAAAAAAGTTAAATAATCAATTTTCTGGCATGTAACGGAACACATTGGAGAACATGTAACCATAATGACTCACATTCCAATCATACTAGGTCTGTCAGTTGAAACGTCCCATGCCAAAAGTGTACCCCTTCGGTCACCAACAAAAATCCACTCCAGAGTTGGATGAAATGCAAATGCTCCAGCACCAATGAGTTTTATAGTGTTGTCAACTGTATGAAAAAAAAAGGACATTAAAACGTTTCTAACTTTCATGAGTACAACATGCAGCATCCTAACAAAGAAAAAAGAGAGAATTTTTTCTCATCTCACGTTGCAGAGTATAATGAACAGCATAAGTATGAATGTTATAAGCCCGAATCAAACCATCAGCATAAGCCACATACTGCATAAGGAATGAGGTCAGATCCTTAGAGCATCAATAACAAAAAAGAAGATAATCAAAAGTTAGTGAAGGATACAAATATTACCAATAGAGGTAGGCGAGGATGGCATGAAAGATTGACAATAGGTTTCTTCAGGTCTGTTTTAATTTTTGTTGGTGTCCTACCACCTTCAACCGTTCCAACAACTATCATGTAGCAACAAATATTCAACAGTAACACAGGCAATAAGCATATTGGGCAGAAAAAATACACAATCACAAAGAATATGAGAAGTCATTAATTGATGGTAGCAGACCTGTTACGCTCATCCTTTTGTGGAATCCAAAAAACACGACAGGCTGTAGGGGTGTCAGTGCAAGATGCACTTCTGTATCTGATGAAATTTGTTCCATCTTCTTTTCAGGGGAATGCAAGACACAAGTTTGCTCTGAGTCAAAGTCACAGGATCTAATTGTGCAATCCTTCAAAAGGGAAGGTAAGATATACATGAAATAGGGTTAAACAATTTCCCACATAATGTGCATTTTTACGTCTTTGCAGTATTTCTACAAAAGATATTGCTCAACAAGCTACTATACCTACTGAATAAAGAATAGATGCTAACATACCTTCCCAACCACACACCACACAAAACCTAAAACACAGCACACAAAAATATCCATAACCCTGCACATTTAGAGAAGGAAGATAGAGCAATGTATAGAACTTTGGAAACTAGTTACCTGGAATGAATTCCAAAGGAGCAGAGAACTCTAACTCTCTAATCATCCAGGATTCTATCTACCCTTACAACTTTCCCAATTACGTTCCATCAAAATTTCCCCAAAGAATAGCTAAGCCTCTAATCAACCACAAACCCAATAAAAAGGGAATTTTAAGCTAGCTACAGAAAAAGGCTTCAATCCAAGAGATAAAACCCAGCCCATAATTGCAAACAAGACGGTGAACAACGCCCAAACTGAGTCATTAATCCTAACAACCTTCTAAATCTCCTCAAATAACCCCTCCACCTCTCAAAAAATACCACTGCTTTTATTCTTCCATTTATCTAAAATAAATGGTTCCTTGCAAAAAAATAATAATAGAGGAAAAATATAAAAACAAAAATACTCAAGAATATTGAAAAATCACATATAAGTGGACCAACCTGAAGCATTGCAATCACAGCATGCCCACTTGTGGGGCTATAAGACATGCGGACAACTCGAGCACCAATGTCAATGGAAGAGATCTTGCAACCAGTTAAGGCATCACACTCTGTGGCCAAGAAAGTAAGGTGAACAATCTTCATTAAAAAAGATGACAGGGTGCATAACCATAATGAAATATGTATTAATAAGCAATGCTTTTCAAATACTGATTAATGAGGCTGTCAGATGCCAAATTTATAATATTACATTACTGCCACACATAATGATGCTTTCCTATCATTCAGGAACCATGTCAAAAACTAATTTTTCTTTGAGGCTGGCACAAAAAGAGGTCGGGAAGAGGTCTGGTACATGGATAATATAGCATTTTTTTTACCAAATCCAGCTCGGAAAAGCTAAGTGACAAATACAAGTCTAAAACCATATCAACCCCTAAGATCACACATCCCATTATGTTCCCAATTCGAGAAAATTAGTCCACGAGAAAGAGTACACAGCTCAAGTTCCTCTTGTTCCACTCTTAACTTTTGCCATCAAACATTTCCAGATTTAGAAAAAATAATCACCATGTTTCATAAGTTAGCTGTCTATAACGTTTTCTGAGTTACCTTATCATTAGAATGTTAACTCAATTGTCACAAAATTCACAATTAACCAATAAGTTGGCTTGAGAGAAAAATATAACTGAAACAGACATACACAATTGAATTATTTGACAAAGGAAATAGCAGAAATCAATACTGACCGACGATGTAAGTCCCAATAGCGACGGCCACAAGTGCCTGATGGGGATGAAATGCGGCAGCATGAGGTTGCAATGGTTTGAGTCCTCTCCCTACATGCCGTAGATCCAGATGATGAACCGTGTTCCACTCCATTTTCAACAAATATTTCAGCTCTACAGCATCTGCGTCGTATAACCATAGACAGAGTAGAACTTAAATTGAAGAATTGATACACCAGTTGAGAAAAGCTGTAAATCAAATTGGATCGAGAAGAACAACGGAACGAGGAAGTTAGATCAGGCATGATTCAAATGGTACCTGCTGAATTAACAAACGATCTGTTTCGGTTTGTTCAACTCCGTCGCTATCTCTTTCTACGAAGCTCGAAGAAAATGAAGAAACATAAATCGATCTCAATAGCAAAGAATTAAATCGTCAACGAGAAAGAAGAAATGACTGAGAAAGCTCTGCTGAAGAAGACGACGCCATGGGAGCTTTCATGGAAGAAGAAGAAGTTCAGTTGTCGAAGAAGGAGACGGTAATGGGAAGAGAAAATCTCGAGTCTGAAAACCCAAAATCACGACCCCGACCCGACCCGTTTGTTTCACAACGAACCATTCCGACTCAGATTTCGTGCGACCCGACCCAGATGCGTCCGACCCACGCAATTACTTGGTTAGTCGGTTTATCCGACAAAGACAAGGAGGCTAGAACATTGATTATTTTGTGGTAGTCAAAACAAATTACACTAATTGAAATAGTTTTTCTTCACGAATAGAATCAAACATAGCTTTTGCAAATCCTCATTGAAAGCCTTGGTGGGTTTGTGACATTGATTGGGTTGTGACGTTGATTATTCTGTTCTAGATTTTGGTGGGGTGAAGAATTAAACAAAAAAAAGATGCATTGGGCTAGTTGAAATAAGTTGGGAAAAAGCAAGGAAGTTGGTGGATTGGGGTTCAGGAATCTTAACATCTTTAATCAAACCCTGCTGGGCAAGCATAGCTGGAGAATGATAAAGTATCCAGATTGTCTTCTTAGTAAAGTGTTGAGGGGGAAGTATTTCTTAAATGGTGATTTCTTGTCAGCCCCCTTAGGTAGTAGTCCGTCTCTGGCTTGGAGAAGTACTGTTGGGGTAGAGAGCTATTTCAAAAAGGCTATAGATAGAAAGTGGGCAACGGAAGAAGAATTACGATTGGCAGAGATCCTTGGTTGAATAGAGAAGGAAATCCTTTTGTCGATGGAGTGCATAGAAATTTGAAGGACAAATGCGTTGCTGATTTGATGATTGAAATTGGGACTTTGAATAAAGTGTTGATTTTCAATATTTTTTTGTGGTGAAGATGCTAGTATTATTATCAATACCCCTTTAAGTAAGATGGGCACTAATGATGAGGTTATTTGGAATGGTTGTCCCAAAGGAATTTTTTCTGTAAAAAAGGCTTACCACCTCGGGTTCAAGTTGGCTAATGCGGAAGAGGAATCTCCTTCTGACGTTAAAGCCACTTCTAGTAGTTGGAAAGGCTTTTGGCAGGTTGAGTTACCTCCTAAAATTAAATTAGGGGCTTGGAGTGTGATTTCGAATGTTATTCCAACTAGAAGTAATATTTGTTTGAGGGGGGTGGATATCAATGCTTATTGCCCTCTTTGTAAAAGAAATAGGGAGTCTAATTTGCACATTCTCAAGGACTGTAAGGTTTCGATTCGCGCTTGGAAGCTTATTTTTCCGTGGTTCACGGACTTTAAACCTTTTTTTTAGGAAAGTGGAGAAGGGGATTGATTTTTGGAATGGTCTTTGTGCTAGAATTTCAAAGGGGGAGTGGTTTAAAGGTGTTATTATAATTTGAGGGCATATGGAACTTCAGAAACCAATGCTTAAACGATAAAATTTCTTTAGAGTTTCATAATCTTCAAGTTTTAATTGAGAAAGTTATTAATTCCTATCATTTATGTGGTGCAGGTAAGATTAAGCAGCCTAATTTTAAGGCTGTGGTTGATTTCAAATGGGAGGCTCCTCCTCGTGGTATGTGGAAGTTAAAAGTTGATGCGTCTGTCAAGCATAACTCCAGTGAATGAGGTATTGGCTGGGTGGTACGTGATTGGATGGGGCAAGTGAAGCTAGCTGGTTGGAGTGCAAATTTCAAGTATCAAACGGTCAAGGTTTTGGAGGGTATTGCTTTGCGAGATGGGCTCTCACATTTGTTAGAGTTGAATAACCCTTTTCTTCCCCCTATTTTGGTGGAGTCTGATGCTTCAGTGATAATCAATGCCATTAAAGATGATCCTCTTGATTTTTCTAAGTTCAACAATATTATTGTTGATATTAAGCATTTCGTTGCTTCTTTAGGCATTGCTAGTATAAATCATTGTAATAGGCAATGTAACATTGTGGCTGACTTGTTAGCAAAACAATGTTTTCCTATTTCCTTTAGGTGGGTGGCCCCAATTCTCTCTAATGAGGTTTGGAGAAAGATTATATCGGTTTAGTTTCGTGATTAATGATATTTTTCCTTAAAAAAAAAAAAAAGAATCAAACATTTTCTCGATAATTTTTGCAAAGGCTAAACTTAACATTTTTAAAAACAAAACCATACACTTCTAAAAAAAAAAATCATATAATATTACGCACCTGAAATGTAATTTATTTATAATAAACTCATCGATTATAATAATTTGTCTACGTGTAGTTTTTGGAGGCCGATGAATTTAGCTTTAAATTAATGATTAAAATACATGAAAAATCATCTATAAATTATTAAAAATGAATCGTCAAAAATTAAAATTATTTTTAAAAGTAAAAATGAGTATGAGTTATTAAAAACTTTTTTGGATATAGGTTTCCATCGAAAAATGGGTAAATCCTCCTACTAAATTACAGTTAAATATGTCAAACAAACAGTCCCTTAAGGATATATGGAATAACTACTAGTTTTTGTTTTTACCATTAAATAATTACTAGTTTGTTTAGGCCCCGTTTGATAATCATTTTGTTTTTTATTTTTAGTTTTTGAAATTTAAACCTACATCAACTATCTAACCATAATTTTTTTCTTATTTGGATATTTATGTCTTATCTATATTATAATAAACAAAACCAAAATTTGGAAATAAAAAAAAGTAGCTTCCAAAATCTTGTTTTTGTTTTTGAAATTTGGTTAGTATTCACCTACTTTCTTAAGGAAAAATGATATATCGTAGGAAAGATGGAGCACATGGTAGTAAATTTGAATAGAAATAAACTTAAATTTCATAAACCAAAAACAAAAAATCAAATAATTATAAAACGAACCTTAATTACTTGTTTTAGTGTTTTTTTTAGATTAAAACAAATTTGGGTGGGAGGTTCGAACCGAGCCCACTTCAATCTTTTCCATATTTAAAGCCCATGAACCGTCCATTTCAATTTCCCCGATCCCCCGAGATCGGAACTGCAGAGACACCAAAACCCTAACAATGAAGTACAACCCCAGAGTCTCAAGCTCCCGCCGCAAGAGTCGGAAGGCTCACTTCACAGCGCCGTCGAGCGTCCGGCGTGTTCTGATGAGCGCGCCCCTCTCCGGCGACCTCCGCTCCAAGTACAATGTCCGATCCATGCCGATCCGCAAGGACGACGAGGTTCAGATCTCGAGAGGAACCTTCAAAGGCCGCGAAGGCAAGGTCGTTCAGGTCTACCGTCGCAAGTGGGTGATTCACATCGAGCGCATCACCAGAGAGAAGGTTAACGGCTCCACCGTCAACGTCGGAATCAATCCGTCCAAGGTTATGATCACTAAGCTGAAGCTGGATAAGGACAGGAAGTCGCTGCTCGATCGTAGGGCCAAGGGCCGTGCTTCTGCAGATAAGGATAAGGCCACTAAATTCACTGCTGAGGATATTATGCAAAGCGTCGACTAAGTTCTGTTAGTTTTTATCCCCTTGCTTGTTTTGATATCTGATTTGGCCTGGAAAGATGATACAATGATTTCATGTTTGATGCATTGAGTTCTTTTTTATTCTATGAAATTTCATTAGACTTATGTTAATATACTATTTGTTGATCTTAGGATTGGTATTTGAATAAATATAGGCAATTGTTTAAAGGCTTGCATATTTTAGGAGGATTTGCATATTCATTGAGCTGATTGAAGCCTTTCAGCATATTCCTCTGAAAGGATTATTTTCAAATTCTTCTACAATTGTTTGAAGTTGAGAAGGAGAGAAACAACAGAACTTTTCAAGATGAATCTCTTTCTTTTGATAAATTTAGGGAACCTACTTTGTATACTGCCCTTTTTTTGGTTCCATCTCTTAAAACCTTTAGTGATTATTAGCCTATCTTTGTACTGTTTCCAAGGGATTCCTCTTTTCGGATGAATGAAAGTATTGTTTCCTATAAATAAATGTTGAAAAGTTGAATCTTTGTTTGATGTTTATCCCAGAATTTTGGCATAGTTATATCATATATGGCATATGGTATAGAAAATAAGTTTCAGACATGAGCTATATGGCATATTGATAATTTTCATTTTTTTTATATTCATGACTGGCCTGGTAGTTTGCGCGCACTTTAACTAATGTTAAGTGACATCGCTTGATTTTATCACATTTGTATGTGAAGAAAATTTGTAAGAAATTAATTCCTACTTCTTAGGTAGGTGGTCATCATGGATTGAAGGCATCACCTTAAACACTTCAAAACTTTCTTTGATTACTCGGTCACTCCATCTTTATTTCGAACGATCAATTAGAAAATAATTGAGTAGCTAATCTTAGCCTTACGAAACATTTCAGATTTAATATATGCCATAGAAAATGACTTTAAAATAGATTAGGTTTGCCTTGCAGTCTTAAGCGCTAGGCTTATGCCTAAAAAGTTTTAACATATGTTAAAGTTTTGATTAACTTGGAGTTACGCTATTATATTGTTGAAATTTTTTAAGTATTATGATTATAAGTTGATAGCATTTCTTAGAATATACTATCTTTTTGGTTAGTTACAATTGAACTTATGAATTTTATAGTGTATTTTGTTGTATGCAAGATTTTTAACTTACCATACTTGAGAGAATACATTAATAGTCTAACTATGTGCATTATGCCAAAGTGGATGATTATACTCTTGAATACTAAGAACTTGAATTTATAATGGAATTATTTTGATGAATGATGATTAATTTATTCAAAATTTCAACCAGATAAATAGTTCAACTAGCAGAAATCTGTGTCTAAAACAAAAGTTTCATAAATTTAAATTTCTAGTGTCAACGGTTGTTGAACTAAAAAAATATTATACCAATTCCAATCCAAAAATATAACCAATACGTTTAGAAATATTTTCAAAAAGACAAATAGCTGAAATCAATACATGTTTTTACAAGAGCAATTAGTGCACAAGCCATATAAAAATAAGAACAATTGAAATTACGATTTACTCCCTCTTTATTCCAATAACTCAAAACCTTGACAAAAAAAGAAGCTTCTTTTAAGCGTTGAAAACGCCACAGTCCGTACGGATGTTCCCATTGGATCCTGTCTTAACTCCGACCCGACCCAACTTGGTCATGGCGTTGATGAAGGCCGTGTAGAAGGTCTGGCCACTATGGGCCCAAGCATTGACAGTGGGCCTGGATCTCGGGTCGGTAAAGAGGGCCTGATCCGAAGTGAAAAGGCCCATTCCAGCCTGCAGATTCTTGAAGTACACGTTGTCGAATCTTTGGGCGGTGTTTGGGTCCATGTCTATGGCTATCCTTGGATCCACAACTCTTGGGCACATTCCTTGAAGCTTGGCTGCGTATGTCGGATCCAACGTAGGATCTACTGGATTTGTACGGCTGAAATTGTAGATTCTGTTTGCGAACTTGTTGCAGTGGGAGAATCCAACCGTGTGGGCAGCTGCAATGTAAACTCATCTCATTCACTATAATTCGATATCGATAAGAGATTGGTAAATAAGATACCTATTACTTTTTTCGTATAACAACTTATGACCTTAAACTAGTCTCGTAAGACATAAAAAATCAGTATAAAATTATTATCTTGGATTGAATTTATAATTTTTTATATTTTTAAACTCCTCGCCTTGATCATAATGGTTGGTTAGTTAGTAAAGAGTTTAAGTTCATAATGATAATTGTCAATCTAAACAAATAAAATTAGGGGCCTATTACATTTTTTTGTGGTTGAACGTTTGATCTTTCATTTTTGCATTTGTGGAATTAAAAAAATGTTCATTGACCATGGTGTGTATTGATTTGTGTTCACTTGAATAAAATCGCCTACTAATTTTGTATAGTACAATCTACTATATAATTTTTCTTTTTAAACCGATCTATAATATAACTTATTTGACCCAAAATAGTGACTAGTTAAAGATAATGTCATTTACTCATATTCAGAAAAGGAAGTTTTAACAAACTAAATTTAGCTGAGTAGTAATTGACATGTATATTTTATTTTAAGATGATATGGGTGAATAATTGTTCCAAATCCTCAAAACTCTTTATTAGGAAATGTAAATTGACATTTTCCTTATAATTTGAATCCTAATTGATTGTTGTTTTCAAAAGCTCATTTTCTTCACAGCAATGATTTCATGTGTTTTTGAAGAAAACAATAGATCGAGTTCATAATCAATTCTTAAAAATAATAAAAATCAAACGCGTTTTTGAAAACGCTATTTTTTGTTGTTGTTTTCAAAATTTTTGGTTTGAATTTAGTGAGGTTTATAAGTTGATACCAGAAAGAGCAATCATGTCAGTCTGTGAAAGTCCATTGGCAGCAAACATAGCATTAAGCTGATTGAGATTAAATGTTGGTTTGGGCAATTTTCCTTCAACATCTGAAGCTCTTGAAACAAGCCCATCTTTTCTTCCCAGCTCCACTGCATAGGAAGGTCCTCTTGCCTATATAAATATTAATATTCAAATGAAACTAAATATAAGCAATTTGAGTAAATATAAGTTTAAATTTTAAAAACTAAATGATTATCAAATGCCAATTAGATTAATAGTTGAGATGCGTACGAACCAATGAAATGACATCTCGTGTAGCCATCACAAGAATATCTGCACAAGATACTTTATTTCTACATCCTGGCACTGCATCAACTGCGGCTTTGGCTTTGATCACGGTATCAAATCCATCACCAGCCAATGAAAGATTATCAGCATGATCTTTCTCCGCAGTGTTACCTCCCGTCGAAGCGATCATTACCGACGCATCACATCCCTAAATTTAATGTTCGTACATATTAGACACAAAATTGAAAGTTCATTTTTAGAGTCGGAAGTTGATGGGAATGTACCTGAACAAAACAGTCGTGAAAGAAGAGACGGAGCGTGGCAGGAACGGTGACGAAAGTTTGCCGAAACTTCTTCGTCACGGCTGTTCGGACAATGCTCTCGACGTTAGGGCAGACGTTGGCATAGAAATCTCGCCGAAGCTGTGCCTCCGACGTCGGAACAACCACCAGGAATGATGTCAAAGCAATAACAAAAACTGCCATAAAGCTTCTTCCTCCCATTTTCTCTATGTTTTTGTTCCAACGGTGAGATGGTTTGAGAAGAATGGAAGCATTTATACACAAGCCTAATCTCAAAGTTCTGATGAAGTTTTGTTTGTTTAAATGTTTTTTAAAATTAAAAAAATCAAATCTATTCTATGAAAATATTTTATAAAAGGGATGGTCAGATGAGTTTTATTCACAAATTATTCTATTCTGCCAATTCTATTATTTGATTTTATTTAATTGATTGAAAACTTTACCATTTCAAGTTTGTTAATATATTTTGTATTTTGTCAACCATTAGCATCATATGTAGTTGGTTTTTTTAAAAAAAGAAAAATCAACAACAATTAAAGTAAGAGATTCGAACTCGTAACCGCTTAGTTATTGGGCCATACATTTGAACTTAGGTTCTTTTTTACGTAGCCCGCCTCTTTTAGGACGTGGCATTGGAGTACCTCAAAGGAACAAAGACTTAGTTAAAGAAAATATCTACAAATTAACGAGTCTCGAACCATAGACGTAAAAGAAGCATGTCCTTGAAACTCGAGTCTTTTAACCAAGTGCGTCTCCCCTTTATCTATACAATATACTTCCATTATCCTTTTTTATTTTTCTGAGATTAGTTCTACCTATATCTCAAATCCTATTTAGATCCATGAATAATTATGTAACACATTTATTATTGAGGGAAACAAAACTAAAAACAAGTTTAACTATTGTTATTTGTACTCAATTATTTGAATAATTATATCAAAAAAAAAATTGAATAATAAATTCTTAAAGAAAAATATTATATTAATTTACTATTACATTTTCAAATTTCTATATTTTGTAATTAATTATTTTAAGAAAAATGCCACCCATGTTCTTTTTTTTCTTTCTAAAAAATAGATATAGATTACGTAGACCAAATATTCTTTATATTTTTTTTTTTCTATTGAGGGAGGGGAGAATTCAAAATTAGATGATGTGTGCACTTATCTAAGTTGAATTTTTGTTTTTGTTATCACTTGCAATCAGGTTTGGGAAATATATAATGAAAATTGAAAAATATGAGTAAAAAATAACAATCAAGTCATCTACCACAAATAAAAGTGATGCATCTATATCCATTTTTCTAACTTTAACGTCACGGGTTCTCCAATTATTTTGGTCCAAACTTTTAACTTTTTTTACTTCTAATACTGACCATTAAATTATATTTGGGGAGGAAAGCAAAAAGAATATCATACGATACATATATGATTTATTATTCACATATTATCTTTGTTGGGGTTCCATTTTGTTGATTTAAAAAAAAAAAAAAAACTATCAAACCAGACTATAAAATATTTTATATTTTCAAATTTAAAATGGTCAAGTCTAAAGGTCTTTTTACATGACAAACATAGGCACGTTATAAAATATATATTTATATTCATAATCAATGATACATTTTAATATTGTATTACAAATACTTATTAATACCAATATTATTGTATTACAAATACTTATTAATACCAATATTAGGTCTTATAAATATTTATTAGAATCAATCACAAAAATGGTATCTGATAATATTTATTAATACTAATAATTACATTTAGTGATTTTTTTAACTGACTATATTTATAATTATTTTTGATAGATTTGACTGGTCTTGGAAGTTTCTTTTTTAAGTTTTTTTTATTTAACCAATCCATGAGATAGATTCAGTTCGATTCAATGTCCAAATTAAGAGAGCAAACAAAAAGAAAATTTCATACATTAAATAATTCAAAAGGCTTTGACTTAGGCACCGCTAACCAATTGCTCCGATACATCGTGCAGTATTCATCAAATTTCTAATTTTCATAATTTAATCCCTTTAATATGCAACTAGTCATATTTTAATCTAGTTTCAAATTTTAATTCAATTTCGTATTTAAAATTAAATTTATAAACAATGTTTCTAATTGTGGGTTTTTTTTATAAGGAATTTTTTATGAATAAAAAATAAATATTTATTTATTTATTGACAATTAAAATTTTAGAAAAAAATCAAATATGGTAAAAACTTATTCAAGTAGGTTTAACTCATGATTAATCAAATAAAATTGATGGCTTAGTTAAATTCATTAAAAAAAATGAAATTGATCGAAAATAATAAAAATTAAAATATTTTTTATGAATTATTTTTGAAAAATTATTATAATTAAAATAGAAATGCTAAAATTTGTTGTCTAATATAAATTTTCTTTATGTAATTTATTATTTACAAATACTTTTTAAAAAATTTAAAATTTTTGAAAACTGAGAAAATACTTTTTATTTTGGTTAAAATACTATTTTGGTCCCTCAACTATTAAAGTTGTTCCATTTTGGTCCCTAGACTTTCAAAAGTTCAATTTTAGTCCTTCAACTATTAAGTTTGTTCCATTTTGGTCCCTAAACTTTAAAAAGTTCAATTTTAGTCCTTCAACTTTGCAAAAAGATGTGGAAGAAGAGAAAATGAAGAAGATGAACAGTATTATAATTTATTATTATTATTTTCTTGCCCAACTCATCATATTTTAACCATGGTTAATTTTTTCTTGATTACAAGGACTATTTTTAAACTTTTTGCAAAGTTGAGAGATTAAAATTGGACTTTTGAAAGTTTAGGGACCAAAATGGAACAAACTTAATAGTTGATGGACTAAAATTAAACTTTTGAAAGTCTAGGGACCAAAATGGAACAACCTTAATAATTGAGGAACCAAAATGGTATTTTAACCTTTTGTTTTTTGAAATTTAAATAAAATATTTAAATTTTTGTTTAAGAAGAGATGAAAACTTTTTTTTGAGGAAAGAAGAGATGAAAACTACAGTGAGAAAATAAGTTAATTTTTGGAAACCAAAGGTATTTAAGCAGGTTCTTATATTCTCCACCTATTTTTTCTCTCTCTAAATTTATATTTTTTAAAAATAACAAATGTCATAATTTGTTTATAATAATAATAATAGTGATTAATGAATAATTAAGTAATTTGGAATAATAATTGTTTTCATTAATGAACTACTTCCTTGTCAAGACCTTTGTGTTTTCTAAATTTTTTAATCTAACATGGCGAGCAATTAACATGATAATCTGCTCATAAGATGAATTTGACATAATCATTTATTGACTTCAAATGAGATCTATTGCCCATTCATTCTATTGTCCATTGCAAGATTTTGGTTTATTTTCAAACAGTTGTAAGTTGAAATGAGATGAGCATTTGTGTTATCAACCTATATTTTTCTTTGAAATTAGAATAAGCACTTTTTATTTTAAAAAATAATAATAAATAAATATAAATAAGCACTTTCTTCACTTAATTATTTTTAGAGTATATGTGTGATTTATTATTAAAATAAATAAATAAATCATTTAGAAACAAATTGTTTCAAATACAATCAATTAACAGATTAACAAATAGAATTAAGCCTACATATTTTATGGTAAAATATATAGGTCGTTGGTTCCCTTTCTCCCACTTTATACTAAAAAATATATATATATTTTTTTTATATTTTTTTTTATTCATTAATAATTGTAGGAGTAAGAGATTTGTACACATACTCACCTTTACATTACATGGACGACTATTAGTTTATATTTTATATCGGTTTAGGCTCTTATTTATTTTAAGAGAGAATGATTATATTCGAATCTATAAATTTTTTAGTTATTAAGTTGTAGAAGATATTGATTTTATTATTATATGAGTGAATTCCTATGAAGCACAATCATTTTATATTATTCGTGATTTTAAACATAATTCATCAAATACAACAGTAACTATTTAAGTTAGAACTCTAATAATCCTTAAAAAAACTCTAACCAATTATCTCATTTTTGTTTTAAGAAAATAATTTTTTTTTTAATAAAAAGGTAACCACGCTCGTCTCTAGGTCAGACACGAGAAACAACGAAAGAGTAATGTCTCTTGAACCCGAGACCTTGAAGAGAAAAATGAAGCTAATTTTTAAAAAATATTAAGCTTAATAATTTTATATTTGGACATACTTTTAAACTTTTATCATTTTAAAAATATAATTAAACTTTTCTAATATTAAAATCCCACGATTGTTTTAAATTGAAAAATTGGACCGTTCAAATAAGTATTTACACAATAAGTAAACTACTTCCCTCATTATTAATTTTGTTTTGAGATGAATACCTATTACTATCTAATATCTATCATTTAAGATTAAAAAATTAATTTTAAAAATAATAAAAACAAAAGCATCATATGATATAAATTCAAAGAAACAATTTGATCTATTTTATTATTTAAACAATTTTTTTTGTATGTATATATAATTAGTTAGGTATACTGATTAATTCATGTTGGGTTAATTAATTAAATAGTTTGAAGTTATTTTATTTTTTTGGATAGAATAAATTGCTTGAACATGCATACAGCTTGGGGTGTCCAGATCTAAAGCTGTCGCTTCACATTCTGTATCGTTGATTGCGGTTTGTGAACTCAAAACTCAAAATTAAATCTTTTTCTCACAACATATTATATTTGCTTCAATAATTAGTGGAGTGGATATCCTTATTTGACTTTATTAAATTTGGAGTCGACAATTATATATTTTACGAATAAATTATAAAAGTATAGATTATACTGTCTATATTATATATATTAAGACTTATTTTAGGAATAAAATTAGTTGATAAAGAAGTTGAAAGAACCACGACTCTTTATGGGATAGAGTATATTTGGTTAGCTACACTAATATATCAATGAAACAAAGTCTCTCCCATAGTTTTTTCATATCAACTATTTTAGTGACTTTTATATTTGACACCATGACTTTCCTTAAACACTCTAAAATCTTTTTTGATATTTATTTTATCGTGAATTGAATTTATTATCTTAATCACTCTAAAACCTTTTTTGACTGCTTAACCACTCTTCGATGGTTATGTGAAGATATCATTTAAATTGTTTTTTTAATGATAAATCAAATAAATCTACTAATAAATAAGTTATATATTTATTATTAAACTAAAAAAAAAAAAGTTAAGCTACTAAAAATTTCTTTAAGAATTTGTTATCTTGATTTTTGTCTAAACGAGGAATGGGACTATAATCCCATACTGACCCTGTCCATGTATATTTTAAATACGTGTTTACGGCATTTATGTTATAGTAGAGTAAATATATGATGCCATGTGTCAATATAAATTTTGTCTCCAAAATCTAGCTTTTTCGTCATTTCCCCTAACCATATATTTATATAGTATATTGAATCATTGTTGTGTTGATTTGTAAAGATATATTTGAATTTGAACGAAGAGAAAGTGTAGTGTTTTGGGAAAAACTTATTTGGAGATTAGTGTTTTAACAGTGAGGATATTTGACATAATTTTTTTTAATCTTATAAATAAAATATTTAAATTATTAGTTATGTCTTTTAAATTTTAAAGTACGTTTTCTTTAATTTTTTTATATATAGAAATAATGATAATTTGTGTTAATTCTTCATTTCAATTATAAAAATTATTATTAATCATTAAATAATTTGATTTAAACTAAATTCAATTTTACCACATCAATAAGCTTTAAAATTTATTGAATGCATAAAATCTAATATTTAACATTTGAATAAATTAAAAGGAAAAATTCAAAATAAATTGACCTATTAGCTCAGCTGGTTAGAGCGTCGTGCTAATAACGCGAAGGTTGCAGGTTCGAGACCTGCATAGGCCAAATAATTTTTTAAAAATATTTCAATTCCATTATTAACCCTACAAAAAACCTTATTTAAAAAGAATAATAAAATAACTGTTTCCTAAAAAATCCATTATATTTTTAATTAAGAATACCTAAAATAATGCCCACAGTTATCTCATATTCCATCTTCTCGTGAAATAGTCTCATGTTCATCCATTGTATCCATGAATCGTGAGCTCTTAACCCTAAAATCTAAACTCTAATTAAACCCAAACAAAAAATTTACACCCTAAACCATGGCCCTATAACTCTAATTCGCAATTCCTAACCCTACAAATAAAGTAAGATCCATGTTGGAAAGAGTGGAACAATATATAAAAATGTGGATTACTCTTGAGATAGATATTTATACTATGCAATAAGTATTTAAAGCGTCATAAGTGGCTTCCTTAGTTTTAGTTGGTCGAGTAAAACATAGAAGTTGTTAGATTTTTAATTAGGTGTGATGATTAATTAGCCTCTACGATTATTACCTTCTTCAATAATTTTCTCTCAATTTTTATTCTTTCATCAATGGTTGTCTCTCAACTCTTCTTGCTGCTTAAACATGGTTACTAACTACTCAATCTTCACATTATATTTTTAATTAAGAATACCTAAAATAATGCCCACAGTTATCTCATATTCCATCTTCTCGTGAAATAGTCTCATGTTCATCCATTGTATCCATGAATCGTGAGCTCTTAACCCTAAAATCTAAACTCTAATTAAACCCAAACAAAAAATTTACACCCTAAACCATGGCCCTATAACTCTAATTCGCAATTCCTAACCCTACAAATAAAGTAAGATCCATGTTGGAAAGAGTGGAACAATATATAAAAATGTGGATTACTCTTGAGATAGATATTTATACTATGCAATAAGTATTTAAAGCGTCATAAGTGGCTTCCTTAGTTTTAGTTGGTCGAGTAAAACATAGAAGTTGTTAGATTTTTAATTAGGTGTGATGATTAATTAGCCTCTACGATTATTACCTTCTTCAATAATTTTCTCTCAATTTTTATTCTTTCATCAATGGTTGTCTCTCAACTCTTCTTGCTGCTTAAACATGGTTACTAACTACTCAATCTTCACATTATATTTTTAATTAAGAATACCTAAAATAATGCCCACAGTTATCTCATATTCCATCTTCTCGTGAAATAGTCTCATGTTCATCCATTGTATCCATGAATCGTGAGCTCTTAACCCTAAAATCTAAACTCTAATTAAACCCAAACAAAAAATTTACACCCTAAACCATGGCCCTATAACTCTAATTCGCAATTCCTAACCCTACAAATAAAGTAAGATCCATGTTGGAAAGAGTGGAACAATATATAAAAATGTGGATTACTCTTGAGATAGATATTTATACTATGCAATAAGTATTTAAAGCGCATAAGTGGCTCCCTTAGTTTTAGTTGGTCGAGTAAAACATAGAAGTTGTTAGATTTTTAATTAGGTGTGATGATTAATTAGCCTCTACGATTATTACCTTCTTCAATAATTTTCTCTCAATTTTTATTCTTTCATCAATGGTTGTCTCTCAACTCTTCTTGCTGCTTAAACATGGTTACTAACTACTCAATCTTCACATTATATTTTTAATTAAGAATAACTAAAATAATGCCCACAGCTTATCTCATATTCCATCTTCTCGTGAAATAGTCTCATGTTCATCCATTGTATCCATGAATCGTGAGCTCTTAACCCTAAAATCTAAACTCTAATTAAACCCAAACAAAAAATTTACACCCTAAACCATGGCCCTATAACTCTAATTCGCAATTCCTAACCCTACAAATAAAGTAAGATCCATGTTGGAAAGAGTGGAACAATATATAAAAATGTGGATTACTCTTGAGATAGATATTTATACTATGCAATAAGTATTTAAAGCGTCATAAGTGGCTCCCTTAGTTTTAGTTGGTCGAGTAAAACATAGAAGTTGTTAGATTTTTAATTAGGTGTGATGATTAATTAGCCTCTACGATTATTACCTTCTTCAATAATTTTCTCTCAATTTTTATTCTTTCATCAATGGTTGTCTCTCAACTCTTCTTGCTGCTTAAACATGGTTACTAACTACTCAATCTTCACATATACCACTTAATATTGAAGCAGCGGAAATAGACAAGACGGCAAGAATATTCCACTAGAGATCCAAACGGGATTACAAAAGAGCACACTCAAGCATTCACCAAAATCCCAATACACCCAAAGATTTGAACTCATCAAAATTAATTTCTAAATACAATTAGAAATTAATATAAAAGGAATTTATAAAAGAATTTATATAAATTCTTAATTCTTGCTATTGTCATTGCACATTTAAATAAGGAAATATATGTGCATATATATATAGTGGAGTGGCAGCAATCAACTTGGAAAAATTCCGATGTGGGAATTTGGTTTAACGGCACAACAAATCTCTACCTTAACGCTAATTGATCCGAACGCGAAAAAGAAAAACATCAATCGTCTTCGCCAACTAAGTAGTTTAGACATTGCAAACACCAACCAAACTCAAGCAATGCTTGAATTTGTTTAGTGAAATAGATTTAGTCATCATATCATATGGGTGCAAACTGCTACATCACGCAGAACTGTAGAGCCTTGTAATGCATACAGATTGGCAGAAGTTTTCTGTCCTTTCAAAACTGTCAAACTGCCTTCACTGACTTTCAAAGCTCCACCTTCACCAGTGAATTTGTACCCTTTTGTTGTAAGAGTACTCAAAGAGATTAAATTTCTCTTCAAATTAGGAATGTGTCTCACATCAGAAAGTGTTATGACAACACCATCAAACATCTTGATTCTGATTGTTCCAATACTAACTATCTTACATGATGCATTATTTCCCATCAATATTGAGCTGTTAGAAGTTGAATCATAGGTTGAAAACCAGTCCCTATTGGGACACATATGAAATGAACATCCTGAATCAAGAATCCAATCATCAAATTTTAACTTGTCATCAGAAGCAACTAGAAGATCACCATCACTATCGACGTCTTCAACAACACCAGCCTAACCGGAACTTTCAAATTGCATACTCTTTTGAAATATAGAGGTTCTCTGATTCTTATTATAAGTAACAAGTAGAGTCACTCTACTTGTTGGTGGGTAAAAAAATATGGAATAAGCATGGAATGAAAATGCGGTCATTTATACGTAATCCTGCATCTGGAGATTGGATGAAAACGAATAGAATTTGGTATTTTGGGTCAAAACAGGCATCTGGCCGGTACCAAACAAAGCACGTGCGATGCACAGTGCAATTGCATTTTATTTTGTTTTGTTTTGGGAGTAGATGATTGGTCAAACTCGTCCTTCAAACAAAACACACCGCCGACGCCTATTTTAAAGCATAACCAAACAAATATAAACTTCTACATTAAAAAAAACACCACACGAGACTTCATCTTGTAAGCATTTTGGTATATACATATATCCCTCTCTCTATATATATTAATCCAAAACTTACACCAAAACACACACTTCTCTATTTGAACCAACAAACTTCTATCCTACTTATTCACATGGAACCTCACTTTTCTTCTTCTTCTCTTTACTACTCCGAATCGTCCGAGACTCGCCAGCCGCGGTTGAGAAAGGCTGCGGCGCCTCCGTCTTCAACACCGCCGCCGCGGGTTTACAAGGTCCACCCTATCAACTTCCAGGATGTTGTTCAGAAGCTAACTTCACCGCCCGAGTTTTTAGATCCCCGTCTTCAAGCCATGCCGCCTCCCCAGCCGAGTCAGTCCAACCTGCCTCCGCCTCCGCGTTCTGCCAGCCGCCGGGATTTTCCCGGCGAGGGACGCTCTGTTTCTTGCAATGGATACTTAGGAGAGAATTACTAGCAAATTTACTCTTATATTTTTTTCACATTTTGTATTTTATGTTGTCATTCAAGTTTTATTGGCATTCTTGGATTTTTTTTATTAAAATATTGAACACTTTTAATCGTTGGTTGGTTTAAAATTTATTAATCTCTGTCGTCTTCGCCATGTGTAATTTATAACTAATAAGACAACTTATTTTTATATTTTTCAGACCAATATTTAGTTGTAGTTTTTCTTTTTTTTATATAAAAAAAAAAAAATTGTATTTGCAACGGTCTTGGTGGTTGATTGGAACATATATATAATCTTGTGCACTTAAATAAAATGCTACTATAATGCTCTTTTATTTAGTATATTGTATTACAATGAAAGTTGCACATATTTCTCTAAAAAAAGTTGTCGAGTATACAATAACTATCAAATATTTTTTTCACCAACAATAATTGTACTAAAAAAGAAAAATATATAGTATTTTAATTAACAATGATACAATTGTGTGATGCAATTATGAAATAACTTCAAAAAAGTTTATTGTTTTAAGTGAAAATGGTAGTTTAGTTTAATTTAGTATAAACTGGGTGGAGGAAGTCCATGAATTGTACATAAAAAATATTATTGTTCTTAATGAAATCGAGAATTAAATATCGATTTTCAAGATTGAACTCGTGTAGTGTTGAATTAGATTAACAACAAACAATAAAACCAATTCGTTACTAACTCTTTTAGAGAAAATGGTAGTTTAGTGGCAGAGTGTGCATGCTTTTTTTCTAAAAAGAAAAAGTAAGAAAGCAATTTAAGTGATCTTTGACGTCACCTAAATTTTGAAGTCCATTTATGTTGATCTATGAGAGTCACACTTTAATTTTATTTAGTTTTATCTTTTTAATTTTTTTTTAAGTTAAAGAATAATAAGATGTGGCGCTCATCCAATCACCTAGGTGGGGTTCAAAATTTAAGTGATGTAAAAACATAACCTAAATTACTTTGGAAAAATTATATAATCACCGAGATTTGTAATAATTTTGGACGAGAAAAATAAGAAACAATTTTGTTATTGTCTCATCTCCATCTTCTTTTTATTCTCTTCTTATCTTGTTCCTCAACCTCAACTTCTTTTTCATTCTCATCAAAATTGTTATCAACGGTACTTAAAAATGCTCACAAAAACGGGAGAAAGGTTGCACCAAACATAGAACACAAAAAATAAAACATACTTAACTGAGGTGACAGAAGCTAATGTAAATACAGAAGCCACTTTAATCTCAACACAACTTTCAATTCTATATAAGACATCTTCAAGAACCAATCCTAGAGTGAAAGTCTTCACTGTCAAATATTATTAAAATTAGCTCATTTGAACCCCAAAATTATTACCACATAATCAATCGACAATAACAAAAGTAACTCATATCCATTATAAATATTTATTAAAATTTTCACTTTTTTTAGTACATAGTGGGGGAAGGGAACCAAGAACTCGTGATCGTGGAGTTGAAATGAATTAACATCAAACAAGATAACCAACTGCGCCACTGACCCTCAGCACAATCGAAATTGAGTTTAAGTTAGAAATTTTTTTAGATCAATCCAAATATATAGATAATACTACAAATTTAGGTTTATCTTATTATTATATGCTTTTTAATTATAGTATTTATTTATCATCTTTTTTAATATAAAACCTTTTTTTATCATTAATAATATAAAGCCTTACCTTTTTTTTTTGAAATCATATAAAACCTTACTTAACCACTCAACAATCAAATAATAAAATTAATAAATCACAAACTGTTTAATTTATTTATTATTTCATTTTATACATATATAACAATAATAATATTATTATATTTAATCTTTTTAGTATATATGGAAGAAGGGAAACAAATTTTAATTATCGTAGCACCGATGATTAGGACCAACCCATTGGGTTAGCTTTCTGTACACAGCTATTTGGGAAATTAGAGCATGAAAAATCCCAAAGCTCAGAGTCTCCAACCTTAGAGCCGCCGTCGTCATCTTCCTCCCGCCGACGAACGCAATGATACTGAAAACCCTCAGCCGCTTCCAAAACCTCCATTTCTCCTCTATCGTCTCTTCCACTCCCAATACCTTTCTTCAATTTCTCTCTTTCAGAGCCCCTCTTTCAAATTCCACCGCCCCAAATCGTGGCTCCACCCGCCTTCTCTCAGCTTCTAACACCGCCGCCGCCAAGCCCTCCATCTCCGATTCCGCTCGTTTTGCCCGCACCGTTCTCTTTGTCCCGCCCGGAGTCGACGCCGATGAAATCTCCGAGCAAATGATCCTTCCCGGCTCCAACATCGTGCTCGGCCCTTACGCCGGCGACTCTCGCGTTAAAGAGGTCGAGTTCGTCAAAAGCAGCGCACGGGCTAGAGATTGCCCTAAAGACGCCAAACCTGAGTTCGCGATTCTGGGTCGCTCTAATGTTGGTAAATCTTCCCTTATTAATGCCCTTGTTCGTAAAAAGGAAGTTGCGCTTACATCCAAGAAGCCAGGTCTTGTTCGTTTTATGTTTGAGTTCGATTTGATTGTTGTAGTGGTTATTACTGGGTTTTTGATCGATTGGGAATTCGTGTTTGGTTTCAGGGAAGACGCAGTTGATTAATCATTTCTTGGTGAATAAAAGCTGGTACATAGTCGACTTGCCGGGATATGGGTAATTTCTGTTTCTTTGCTTGAATTCTGTGTTTATTCTGATAAGCCGGATTACATTGTGAAGTTTATGTGCTAATTTATGCTATTACTTTTTGTTTTTGCATTGTGGGGCTGTCCTTTTTTTGTGAAATTTTGTTCTGGAGTGTCACTTGCAAAACTATGATTTGATTAGTTTTGTTTGGCTTGCTAGCAACTGTTGGTGTATTAGTTTTGAGTTCTTTAGTCAAAATGATTGATTTCTGTTGTTTATTTCTTAATAATATACTATTATTTCTTCCAAATTTGCGTACTTGGTATTTTAAGTTGATAGCTTCTTCCTAGAATTTGCATGCTATTTCTAGCTTCTATTCATGTTTGAACATGTGAAAATAGTATGCAAACCGGTTTAAGTGATTAATTACTATCAACTTGATGCATTGAGAGACTTATCATGAGAAAAAAGAACGTGATATACAATGGTAGATATGCGTATTTCATAATGGGATTATTGGATGGTTTAGTTTTCTTATGGTTGTGGTGCTATACCTATTCTGCTATATTTTTGTCCTGCTACTTTTTTTGCTAGAAATTAATCTTTCAGCGATCACAGAGGGTGTTCTAAATGTTCTTTTGATTATTAAAGTATTTCTTATCAGTAGTCAAACTGTCATGATGAAAATTTATTTATGTTTTAACTTAGAAAAATTAAACAAGAGTATGCTCAATTGTCGTTAAATGTGTGCTTATGACAAAAATGTAACAGCTTTCAATCTCCCACCTATTGGACAAAGTCTTCTCATATTTATAGTTCTTTCCAGCTGTTTCACCCCACTTTGCTTAATTAGAAGTTTTGCATAAAAAAACAAAACCGAAAAAGCACCTTGTATCTATAAAGAAAACAAGTCGGTGAAATCCATAGCAATTCCTTAACATTACCTAAGATTTTAAAACTTGAGTTCTCAAATTTTGACATCCTATTCAATATGTTAGTAAATTCATGCTGCTGCATTTAAATGGAGACTTCTGAATGTTTTTCTTGCACTCTTAGAAAATGATCTTCCATGTGGTCTTTTTTTGGTTGCAAATGAATCATATTAAGGTGCTACGTGTTTCATTTTTGGATGCAATATTTTTTTTTTTATTAAGATGCCAAGTGATTATCAGTCATCCTTCTTATCTAAACAGAATATGATATGAAATGTAACCCAAATGTTAAGATTTTTGTATATCTTTGCCATTTATTTAGAAAAGGTGCCTTTTCGTTTTTTTCTCTGATTTGGTTCCTCAAGAATTTCCTCTTGCCATCAAGATTTTTATTATTAACAAAAGGTTTCAACTTTTGACAGAAAATAAATCCATATAGCACTGCTATCTTCAGACATATATTTTTAAACAGCATACGTCTTGGATTAATTATTTGATAGAATCATTTATTTGACTCCAACTGCGTTACAATCTCCAGTTCCACATCTTGTCCAATAATTGTTAATACCTCATTTGATTTAGTTTTGCCAAGGCCTCGGAAGCTGCACGAATGGATTGGTCCTCGTTTACGAAAGGCTATTTTATAAACCGAGATACTTTAGTAGCTGTGCTGCTTCTTATTGATGCGAGTGTTCCACCTCAAAAGATAGACTTAGATTGCGCCAATTGGCTTGGCCGCAACAAAGTATGCCCACCCGCATTTAAGTTCATTGCTTTATAGTCCTTTTCTGATGTAGTTTTTGAATATCTTATGTTGTGTCGTGCGTTTTCAGATACCGATGACCTTTGTTTTCACAAAGTGCGACAAAATGAAGGTGAACAAAGGAAAAAGACCCGACGAGAACATCAAGGACTTTCAACAACTTATCAGAGAGAATTACAAGGTACATCCTTCTTGGATCATGACGAGTAGCGTCACAGGTTTAGGTCGGGATGAATTACTTCTACACATGTCTCAACTGAGGAATTACTGGGATCAATAAGTAATGATTTTGAGCCAATTTTTTTTTGTTGGAAAAAAGTTGGTTATCCATATGCTATTGTAATCAAGAGTTGGATACTCATCTGGGTTGCCTAGTTCATGTTTACTAATTTAAAGTACAAGTTCATTAGAAGGATGGAGAAAACAAATATGATGTACAAGTTTTTATCAGTTCAAAAGCAAGTGGCGTGGTGGTATTTTTAGTAGTTTTTAGGTTAAAGAGTTATATTGATGAGTTATATTGAGTAGTTAAAAATTGAGAGTTATGTCAAAAATTCGTTTAGATGAAGTTTTTGTTAGAGGAGGTTATAGTCAAAACCTTGTTTGGATGTAGATTTAAAATGAGTAATTATTTTTAGTAGTTAAAAAAGAAATGATTGAAAATGAGTGGTTAAAAATAAGTTATTTTGATTGATTTGAAAGGAATGATTAAAAATGAGTTGTTAGAAATGATTGAGTAGTTATAAATGAATGATTAAAAATAAATGGTTAGAAATAAGAGTTATTTTCAAAAGTAAAATTGAGGAGGAGTTGATAAAAACTGGTTTTGATATAGGTTTTGAGGAGGAGTTTGTAAATCCTAAAACTAACTCCTACCTAAATATGTCAAACAAACCCGCCCCTAAGAGGCTTGTGATTCAAGACCTCCAATCCCATTTACTAAAAAAACATATATCGATGAGAGCACAAGTAGTTTAATTATTTTAAGTTGGCTAAAATGTACAAGTTTTCTTTAGAAAAGATAAAAGGATGCTTTTGGTGATATATAGATTTTAATTCAACAAACATTTGAGGGTGGGGGATACAAACTTGTAATTTGAGTTATTTTCTTATTAGCATTCTTGGTGATCAAGATTAAATTCACAACGCCAAGCTTGGGTATGATATATATATATATTTTTTTTGAGATTACAATCATTAGGGTGGAGGAACTCGAACTTAAGATTTGATGGTCATTAGATGTACACTGATGTCGCTTGAGCTATTGCTCTCATTGACATGATACTTCATTGTATATAGTTTGATCTTTGGTTAGATTCGATCATAGAAGACTATCAAAAGCTGTTAAATTTGTCCTATTTTATGTGTTGGGCATTATTTTAAATGTGTATTAAACTTCTAATTAATTTCTTAATGCATAGTTTTAAAGTTAAAGAAAAATAAAAGAACAAAGAAACTGAGACGAAAAATAAGAGAGATATAATGTTATCAAGTAGTTGAGGGTGGCCTAAAAAACTTATTCCCAGTTGCCTAAAAAAACTTATTCTCACAGCTGTCTAAAAGTTAATGGAGCACACTCCAAAACCATTCTGCCATCTCCAAAGAACATTAAATGGTCTCTTATTAAGCTAAAGTAATTTAAAAAAATAAGTATTCTTGAGTAATTACTGAAGAAGTTAACACAAATTGCTTTAGATAGTTGCTCAGATTGAAAAACTTTTTATTTTGAAAAATTAGCTAAAATAACATTTCAACATTAGGATTTAGATGTAAAATTCACAACTTTTTTAGCTTTGTTTTGTATAGGCTTGACTACTCCTTGAGAAATTCATGGCATGCTATCTTAAGAGATGAACTTCCAAGAATGAAGACTACAAACCCAATCTATTCCATGAATTTATTTTTACTTCCAAAAAAAGATCTTCTACAAGAACATTGTACAGAACTTTTTCATTGTGGTTTTAGTATCCAAACCAAAAAAAAAAAAACGTAGTAGTACTAAAATATAATGAGTTTAATTTATATTAGTCACCATCCTAGAGTGACCTACTATTTACTTTATTTTATCATTTTCGGTTATATAGTGTTAAATTAAGAAACATGTCATATCATTGTTTAGTTAATTCCATCAAATATAAGAATAAAACCTATCCCAATTTAAAATTTTATCTATATCATTTGAACTTTTAAAATTTGAAGATTAAATATATACTAGTTTTTTTTATAAAAAAAATCAATAATATTTGAAGGATAAAATATGTACTAGTAGTTGAGAACTAAATTTATGATAAAATTTTGTTTTCTAATAAAAGTCTATTTACCTATAAATAAAAAATCTAAATTTTCTAAACCTTAAGCAAAAAGCCCAAAAGGCCCAATTTTCCGAAAGGCATAGAATTGAGGCAGCAAAAGACCGTGTTTATCATTTGGGAACTTGGTAGTTTGGTTCGATCGTCCATGAGGAGAGAAAGGAATTAGGGTTTCTACATTTGCTTCGATTCAGATCGAAATCCCTCAGAATCTTTGATCGCAGTTTTGCAGAGATGTGGCACGAGGCAAGGAGATCCGAGAGGAAGGTCCACGACATGATGGACGCTGCTCGGAAGCGAGCTCAAAGACGCGCTGTTTTTCTCGCCAAGCGCCGTGGCGATCCTCAGCAATCCATCCAGGTCGTCGGAACTCGCTGCCGCGTCTACCGTGACGATGGTCTCTATCAAGCTACGCAGGACCAGCAAGGCCTGTGAGTATTTTGTATTTCTTCTCTGCATTATGATTTCGGAGTTGCTTTTCGGTGTTCTAGATATTGGAATTGGCTAATGTTTTCGGCTTCTTTCTGTTTTTTGCGTACCACTGCTAAATTTATCCGATTTTTATGCAATTTGTTTGTCTTTTGAGTGTGTTTTGCGAAGTATTGAAGGGATCATTTGGGAATTGGTCGGCAGGTTTGACTGTATCACTATCCTGAAACATTTTCTTCTCTTTTTTCATTAATTTAAGTCATTTAAAACGAAAGTGGGCGTATTTATTTGGCCCCAAGGGGTGGTGCGGCGGTCGAAGGCTTGTGCTCAAAGGGTATGCTCCTCAAGGTCTCAGCTTCGAGACTTACCCGTAACGTTAATGCATCCAATGTCTTCGTCCTGGTGCTTGGCCTAGCCCCTAGGGACGGGTGTGGTATAGTGGAGCGCGATTTGCCAGTTAAAAAAAAGGTGGTGTATTTATTTGCGGGTCAATCGAAACTGATGATTTGATTGCTGGACGTTCTACTTTTAATTAACCCTTCCTGTATCACATCTTTCCAAATTGGTACACGTGAAGGCTTTTTCGATAAAATAAGTTTGGTTACGCTTGAGCATTTGTTCACTAGAATTTTTTCTCTTTATAACCTTTTGTCATTTGTAAGAGGTATTTATTTTGGTTGGTTGCATTATTGTTCTTGCCAAACTCTTGACTTTATCTTAATTCTTTACCTTAACTTATGTCTCAGGATTCCTTGGAATGGAAAGCAGGATGTTATGATTGACAGGTTTGCTTCTTCTAGATTTAATCATCTGTTATATTTTGAATTTCTTGTTAGGCTGATGGGTATGTTTTCTTTTCTTGAGCAGATTTGATGGACGTGCCATGCTTGATTTCATTCGAGAACCTGGATCCCGACATATTCGAACACAAGAAAAATCTGAGGAGGAAGAGGAGTTGGAAGAGTTTGTTAATTTTCAGCGTTATCGAGATTTAATTAAGCATCGGCGTCGAGGATGTGGGTACTTCTTTTTACTTTTATCGAACTTTGAAACCCTCTTAGAGTTTAATGCACAAACCCATTAGCTTTCCTTATTTGATGAGCAATAAGGACAAAGGTTATTTTTATTTGGATGTATTTTCATGATGATGTAAATATTTAACTATGAGTTCTACATTTCTATGTCAGCAGTTAATGATGAGGATGGCTTACTACACGTGAATCAAGAAATGGAGGCCAAAGTGGCTGCTCCATTTGTTTTGGACAGGTTTCTTCCCCTTCTTGACGTTTTCTGCCCCTGTTATATATATGGATGGGCATGGTAACATATTTTTTTTCTAATTTTCTTAATTCACATCTCTCGAAGTATCTTGAAGTGTGTCTCTCCCACTTTAAGCTGCGAGGTTGTTTGGGTCTAGGCAATTCAAATGAAAGGAATAAGCTGGTCTTACAATATTTTCCACTCTAGTGTCTCAAGAAGTTCATGACATTCTTGCCAAGCTGAAGGAATTATTTATCCAAGTGGTAGATGGTTTAAAAATTAAGTTTAAGGGGGTTCTACTTCTATTTCACTTGGAATGAACCCATGATAATATGTTAACCCTTCAAAATTGCTCCCTTATATTTTTCTGATTTATGCACTACTTTTGATATCAGGCTTCTACATTGATCTCCAATAAACCTTTAGATGTCTCCTTGAACATGTAAACCCTTTAACTCAATTTTTTCACCATTACCTGGAACATACCCGGGTTCTCCAATTGTTTCTTCAAGCTTTATCTATAAAATGTCGACAAGAAGTCTTCCACCCCAACGTAGTTACAAAGTGTGGACAACTTGATAGGGTCACATCAGCATGCAAATGATTCATTTTCAACCATACACCCTTCCCCTACATGCTCTTCAAAGCCTCCAAAATATTTTACCAACTATCATGAACTCGGTGACTACTATTCTTTTTCAGTTGATTTTGTTTTTAGTGAACCAAAATTTCCCTTCCTCTCCTTGACAAGATTTCCAGCTTCCAAATCCATCTTAGGAACTTAGTTATTCTCTCCCTTCAACAACTCCCCGTTACCCATTTGTACTTGAGATCACCAAGATAAGATCTTCCAAAGCACAAACCATCCAACCTTGTTTAAAGGATTCTACTAATATTGGTGTTCGAAAGTTGGTTCTGTCTTCATGTTGGGGCATTTTATCACTTATAGTAGAGTGAATTAGATTGTTGCAATTTTTGGGGGTGTACGATTCTACTTTGCTCTGAATTTTGGTTCTCATACTTTCCCTTCTATTTTGTTTTCTATACTTAATTTCTTGTTAGTTTTATCGATGAAATTGTTACTATTGAATTGTATACAAATTTTTATGGTCGTTCTTGTGCATATGTGAAGATCTCAGCAACCACTGCCTTCTGCTGCTGCAAGCAAGGGGTCATACTCCCAAGTGGGATTTTCATATGAGGCAGATGGGAAAGAGGAATTGAATTCAGATGCAGATGATAATGCTAGTGATGATGAAGATGATGAGGACGACGATGAGGAGGATTTTAATAGCGATGACAGTAATGATGAAGGAATGGAGGTAATAGCGAAAGAGTTTGGAGTGAAAAGATATGGTTGGCTGGTGTACATGGATAAAAAAGCTAAGGAGGAAGAGAAGAGGCAAAAGGAAATAATCAAAGGCGATCCTGCAATAGTAAGTTACTTCCATTATGGTTAAAACAATACCACATTTGTTTCAGCTCTCCAATAGTCAGTTGTCTCATAAACCTAAAATTTGAAACTTATAGAGGAAACTAAGTCGCAAGGAAAGAAGGAAAGCATCTCAAATGGAACGGGAAAGGGAAAGAGAGGCTGCACGAATTACTGGTACCAGAGTCTTCCATAATGATCCTTACCGGTATAAATAGGCATCATTTTTTCATGACATGGAGAGGATAAATTTCACTTTAGATATTGTATGTTATGCATTCTATTTTCATGTGTAGAGAATCTAGACGAAGTCCAACTTATGATGCTTATCCACGTTCTAGAAGGTACATCTTTTGATCTAAACTTTATTGGACGGATTGTGGATTCCAAGGAAAAAATGGTTACTTTTTTAATTACTACTATATTCTATTATTCTGCAGATCAAGGTCCAGATCGCATTCCCCATCACACTCAAGGCGTCATTCTCGTGGGCATTCTGATGATGTTCATCGGAACAAACCAAGGACTCCCAAAATTGAATTTATCACTGAATTTGGAGGCCCTGGAGAATGCAAGGAACCCAGGCTAGAAGGACTATCTCCACCACGATCTCCTCCATCTCAGCCTGATATGATAAACCGGTCGGAGCACTCGACCTTTCATTCTTGCGAAGATAGATTGGAAAATCTTTTCTGTGCTGCAGCTTTCCCCCATTTTGTTACCTGAGGCAAACTTGTGTGGTTTAGTATAGATCAGGCCTAGGATTTTCAGCCTAACTGCCAACAGCAAGATGGAAGGAGGCTTCCTTTTTGAAGCTCGGATATCCCTTAAAATGGATTTTAACATAATCACTAGCAAATGTGCCTGGATTTCTTAAAATGGGCATGTCTGATGCTTGTGCTTTTCATGCAGGCCATCTGGTCGTATACTTGAGGCATTGCATATTGATCCAGCATCTGGTGTGACACTTGATAAAGAAAAGAGCAGCAGAGCACTAAAACCGTCAGCAAGGTATTAATGAAGTTCAAATTTTCTTTATTTTCAAGTCATGTGCACTGAAGTTGATACACTTCCAATAATCTTATGTTTGATGTTGTAAAAATTACCAAAAGTACTCTAATGTTTGGTTCCTTTTGCATGTAATGTAGTTATTATGTTTTAAAGGTTAAATAATAATTATGGGCATTCAAAGTCCTTATACAATAGTTATGGGCGTTTTGATTCCTTGTACAGTAATCATGGACAAATTTAAGTCCTTGTACAATAATTATTGGAACATTTATTCCCTTGAACAGCACGTCGTCAGCTCTTGCAAAGTTAACTAAGGCAAGTTCTTCCGGAGGGCCTTTAAAGCAGGGAGAAAAGAAAGAAACTCCACAAGAACGCCTTAAGAGGATCATGAGTCAACAGCTTAATAAACAAAGTACATTCTATGGTTTTTTATTTTTCATTTTTCATTTTCAAGGAGTTTTAAGACAACTGCTCTTGAACATTATCAAACCAATCACAGAAGATGAACTCATGTCTTTGGAACCTTCTACCCTTCTTAATTGGGCATTTACGTTTGAACAATTGGATGACCCATGCAGTTAAGAAAGATACAGCTGCAGAAGTGGCTAAAAAAAAGGAGCTGGAGCGTCAGAGACTGGAAAAACTGGCAGAAACTAGTCGATTAAATAGCCATAGGCGTCGGAGCCGCAGCAGAAGCTACAGCCGTTCACCACGAAGGCAAGTTATATTTGAAGATTTAAACCAAATAATTTATGATTTCAAACGTGGGAGCAAATAACCATACTTTTGTGACCTTAAATCTGTTTAACGTTTGAGACTCTGGCAATGATTTGATTGTATACTGCAGAAGATACCGACGGAGTAGAAGTAGGAGTAGAAGTAAAAGTAGAGGTTCTCGGAGATATTATTCTCATTCCCGGTCTCGATCTCGATCTCGCTCTCGCTCTAGAAGTTGTTCTCGTTCACCTTCTTATTCCCGCTCACCAAGGTATGCTTCCTTCACCTCATTATTTATTTTTCGTTAATTAGTTTCAAAATGCTATCAATGCGTCTGGAGAATATGATAAGATGAGGCAAATATTGCAGGGTAAGGAGCCGTACAAGACATTAGAAAAAAGAACGCTGAATCTTTTCTGGAATATTGAAGGATAAGGAGCCGTACAAGGTATTAGAAAAAGAATACTGAATCCTTTTCTCCAATATTTTATTTTCATCATACAATTTCTTAGAGCTGAAAAAAATATTTATATATATCTATAATGTTTCTTACTCAGACGGATGTATTTTAGTGCGGGCTACGAACATGTTCTTTTTTTTTTTTTTTTTGAAAAGAAGGTAACGAGGAAATGTTTCTATTTCTGTGAAATGGTTTTTGCTTAATATCCTCTTGAACTTTGAAGTATTATTGTAATTATTGAAGTTTGTTTCAAAACTTCCATGATATGTTTGATTTTATGGATAAATTTGTACGAATTGGAAAATAGGAACAAAAGTTCATGCATCAAAGGATGCATAATTGGTTGTGGACCCAAAAAATAACTATAAATAGGTTTGATTGAAAATGGGTTTTAACCTCTACAATATTTTAGTATTATCAACTTTATTTTTATATTAAACTATAGACTTCAGAACAGCAACTGTATTAAAAAATGGACTTTAACCTCTCCAACGTTTGCGCCGCATTACTTTTTTTATTTCTTTAATTTGTGAAATTCCAAAATAGGTTATGTGCATCTTAATTAATTTAATTAATCTTAGAGGGGATCCGTATCCTATGACACTTCGCATTGCAATTTAAAATTAAATAACAGGATTTTAAGGTCTCCATTTAGCATTGCAATTTTCAATTGATTTGAATGCTTTAAGTTTTGGCTGACCGATGTATCGTTACAGACCCTAACAATGTAAATACCTGTATCCTCCAAGCTGGAGAATGGTTAAATACATTAAATTATACCCTAATCATAGGTATATGATGCATAATCCTACTATTAGCTCGCAAATGGACACAGTTTTTCATTAAGTGCTTGTTTTTATTTTTCTGAATATGTAGGAAGTCAAAAAATCATGCATATTTTACATATGTAAGCCCATAGCTTTTTTTAAATTTATTTTTAAGAAACACGTAGAGGCAAATTCTAATGTCTAACTCTAACGACTTTTAATATTATTTTGTACATTTTAACATCTCTATTTTAGTCATAACACCAAAAAAATTTATCTCTATTTTAATTGCAACACCAATATAAATATTTTACTTGAAGTCTTATCAATTTTGTGGTTATTTATAAATTGAAAAATCTCTTTTTTTTTTTTTTTTTGTTAATAAGACTAGGTGCTTTTTTGAAATTATGCATATTTACCTAGTTAAGGCTTCTTCAATGCCTTGTTAGTGTTTCATAATATATAATAACAATTAAATTAAAATAAAATACAAGGCATAACACTTGTTAGCGCATCCTGAATTAGACCGTCTTTAATTTTTCAGAATCATCACACTAAAGATAATTGAGGCATTGTAGTTTTCTTTTCTAAGTTTGAGAACCAAAGGTGAAAGAACCTACATCTACATTTATAACCTAAACATTGTGGTGTATTATACTTGTGTTTTTCAAAGAATCATTACATGAGGTTGGAGTTGCATGCATATTTACAAACAATTTTGAGTGGATACAAATTAATGTGTTGCATTCCAAATCAGAAGATTTAATGTGCTTCACTACCTTTAATAATTTATGTATATGTCTGTACATTTATGAAGATTTCCTACCTTGCCTCATGAGTTTGTCTCTACTTTTTCTCTATCATTTTCAACTGAAGATCTTATCACCTTCACACGAAATGCTGCCTGCATGTTTACAACGAAAAGAATTGATGACAAGATTAGAGACTAATTTGTCGAGAATCTCGATCGAGTGATTGCAATGTTCTAAATTTTATAAATCATTAGTACTTCCAATACTCATCCGAATAGATTGAGGAATAAAGAGAAACACAATTTTCGGTCATCAATTACCTTCTTATCAGAACCAAATTCAATAGCATTGGATTGATGGAAACGTACTGGAAAATTCGGAGGTAGACGACTCCGTCGTCCTTCGTGACTGCAATCATATTTGCAAATATATATCATGAGCTTGATAAGGCCCTTTTATGGAAGATATGGGAGCACAAACATATAATTTTAGAGTGAAAAGAGCAACCTCATAAAATATACTTGCTCAGAGAGCCAGGTACCATGTTTACTCATCAGATCGGTCAAGAAGAAGGCTCCATCTTTGTAATGAATACGAGCGTGCTTTTTCGAAACCTGTTAGATTCGGGGCATAACGGAAATAAATTAGTGAGATTGTTTCAACATTCAAGCACCAGCAGTGTGATGGAATTCATTTTCAAGCATACTGAACATTAATCAATTCACCTGATGCAACGGTAAAGCAATCGACAACCCTGAATCTAGTTCCTGCTCCACACTTCTGCAATCGTTTTATTAAAATAAATGGCCTTTTTTGTTCTACCAGAAAGAAAAGCACAGAAGCATACCCAATCACACAAGCCTGGTTCTCGTCTCTGCTTAGGCGAATGGACTGTGAAACACTAGCTTCGTCCACTTGGGGCAATAGAAACCATCTAAAACGTATCCATTTTTTTTTTAATGAAATGATCAAATGTGTAGTTAATTAGAACATGAAGTACTCTTAACACGAAACGAGAAATCGTGACGATAAGCTTACTCTCCGTTAATAGCACGTTGTAGGGCATCGTCACTTTCAAACCATTTGCGTAATTGATCATTTGCCTATACACAAGGTTGAAGTAAATAAATTTCACTTTTCAATGGCTAAAATAAAGAAAATGTAATTATATCCACTGAACAGACTGCACACACAATTAACTCCAGGTAACATACTTTGTCTGAGAGTCTGCAAGATGGTGTCCTCCCTTCCAATTTGGAACTGCAGACCAAAAATGATTCTTATGTTATTTTTTCTCTATTGTATATCAATGAATTTTCGTGCAGATTATTAGATTGATATTTGTAAAATTACTCCAACCTATTGGGTTGAATGGTGATTTAACACAATTCAATATAATATTAGAGCTGGAGATCCTATGTAAATATCTATGTAAAGTTGTTTCCTCCCTAGCTAATATTGGATTCTACTTGTTAAGCCTTTGTCGGACATTTTTTAAAGTTTCAAAGCCTTGCAAGTCTACAAGTGAGTTGATATAATTAAATTAACCCGACCTATCTCGTGAAGCTTTTGGGTTGATAGGTGGTTCAACAGGATTCAAGGAGAAGGGATCTTTGTATGTTAATTCAAAGCCTTGAACCGTCTAACTTTTCACTAAATAAATATGTTTTCCTTTGAAAAGATAAAAGTTAAAAGATGAAAGAGAGAACTTTAAGAATATACCTATTACCACCTAAGATCCAATTAAGCAACAAGCGCATTGCCAGATCAATAAAAAACTTCCCATCAACACGTCCTGGATGCGGTATTCGGAATTGTCTAAAAAACTAGAAGATTGATTGAAACTCACTAGTCATGCTTTACAAAAGTTAAATCTATTATTGAGATTTAGTATATATGTATATACATTGATATCTTACCGAAAGAGGTCCAAGTCCTACTCCCAAATAAGCTTTATAAGTGGAAGCCATTGATGCAGCCATTCTTGCCATTCCAAGAATTGCAGCAACCCGAATTCTTCTTGCACTCTCATAACTAGAATGATCATTTAGGAAACCAATTAATAAATTATAGGTTATAATACTATTTTAGTCCCTAGACTTTCAAATGTCTAATTTTAGTCCCTAGACTTTCATGTTTGTTTAATTTAAGTCCCTACAGTTTTAAATGTCTAACTTTAGTCTCTTGACTTTGTAAAAAGATTTAAAATCAGTCTTTGGATTTGAAATCAACTAACCATAGTTAAAAATGGGATGATGTGCCAAAAATAATAATCATAAAAAACTACCATTCACCTTCTTCCTTCCTGATTTAAACCTTTGAGAGTTGAATATGTTTTTCTCATCGCTGAATTGACAATTTAGGGTTTAATTGTTAGGAAATAACCCACCGTTTATGAAAATAACCAAATCCCTCCTCTAGTTATAAGATCACATCAAGCTAGGAAAGAACCCAACACTAATGGAAGCTAGAAAAACACTAGAGACCTCATTGAGAAAACTAAACTTCCTAAAATTATCAATCAAAATATAAAAAACAATAAAGTTAGACCCACCACATTCTCTATAGCACTTAACCAAGGAATCCAAAATCTCCTATGGTGGCTTACGGGTCTCAAGCATCTTCTCAAACATGTTATTGACATGGTGTAAAAGTCCAAAATTACAAAGAAGAACATCAAGAATGGAATAATTATTTGGAACTTTGTGGAAGGAAATCCTTTAATGTAGAGAGTCTTTTTGTTGGAGACACTCACCTTGTAGCAATTGCACATTAGAAAGGTGAGGATTCTTTAACACTTTTTATAAGAGATATGAGTTACTTATCTCATTACCAATTAGTTTTGAGGTGGAACTCCATGTTATCTAATAATTTTTTATATATCCTTTCAAGGGATCGCGATATGTGCATGATGCGTGCTATATTTGGACGGATTTTCAGTTCTATCTATGAAATATGATGTATCGTTTATCATAACCAACATGGAAATAGAACATAATACCTCTTCAATGAAGAAACAATGTCAATAGGAGATCCCGAGACAACGCTTTCGTTCCATGCCTTTTCCAGCTCAAGTGCAAGTTGATAACCATCCTGTAATCACCAGAAGGAATGTGACTGTTAAGAGTATAAGATTAGATTAATTGTTATTATGTTGGTGTATATTGTAATATTTGTGTAAGCCCAATGAACCTCTAGGTTAGACTAGGGTTTTCAATATAATGTCTCTTAAGTATTGTTATAATGTGTGTGGCACTATGTACCTCCACCATATTACCCTATAAATCCAAACTTCTACCAACTCTCCAATGGAGTTTCTTTCTCACCTTGCCTCTCCAACTCTCAATAATCTATCAGTAGGCATTAAGTACACGTGGCCAAGAAAATAAAGGTAACGAATCATTTAAGGCTACTAAAACTTATCATGGACAATCTTGATATGGATCAAAAGATATATATCAACAAACCCAGAGACGAAAAAAATGAGTACCTCAATAGCCATGCATCCTCCTTGGCCCATATTTGGCTGCATAGCGTGTACTGAATCCCCGAGCAAAGTTACACGGCCCTTTCCCCATGTGAAAATGGGTGAGCGATCATATATATCACGTCGAAGAACAGAATCCTCATCCGTGGCGAGTATCAGATCAATCACATTGTCACACCAACCCTCAAAAATTTTGAGCAGTCTTTCCTTTTTACCTGCAATCTTTAATACTTTGGTGAAGTGTTCTAGTTGATTGGAGTGTTTTACAACGAGCACTTTACCACATTCTTAAAATAAAAACAAATATTAAATAAATAAAAAGAGGCATAAACAGTTACATTGAGAATCATATTCATGCTAACTATTGGAGGAATACATTTAATACGAGATTTTACTAAGAAGATTTTAGTACATAGACATGTATAGAAATATTTTAAAGAAAATATATTTTTTTATATTGATGAGTGTCTGGACCAGCTTACACGCACCTCAACTATTCACGCGGGACATGCTGCATGACCTTACTACATTTGGATATCAAGAAAATGCACATGATTTTATTTGCTAAGGTATGATGAAGTATAAAAGGATGACCATTGACATACTGTTAGGGGCATCAGTGCCACCAGGTGGTTCCTTATGAAATGCATACCATTGCATCTTTCCTGCACCAACGTCTACGGAAACGAAGTATTGTTTGTGTCCCAAAAACACTCGGTACCTTCAAAATACAAATCAAGAGACAGGTCTTAAGACTGAATACCACAAAGTTTGTATATATGTATTGCAATAATGGGTTTAATCTTACCCAACAGCTTCTATGTCAGCTGGTATGAAGTCTGCAATACCGTGTAGCCAGAATATACTGCTTCCGAGTGTCCAAAGAGGCCCTTTCTGACCTGACATCATAGACCATATATAACATGAATATTCATGAACAAACCAATAAATCAAGAACAGCTTAAATTCAACCAGACAATGAAGTAATAGTAATACATAAGATTTCTCTCATTAAAAAAAAAACATACTGAGTACCTTTGACCATATACTATCTGCTCCGACCAGGAGATCGCCCTCATGTTGCTGTCCGTTTTCAAGGATCACTTTGACCTAAAGGTGCATAATCCAGAAAGACAAGATGATTTCATATCGACGACGAAGAATCAGATGTATCATGTGAATATAATCTTTATCACGAAGCTATAAGCTGGGGTTTTTGCAAGAACAAGAAACAGATTGCAATGGGGCATTACCTTATCTCCATTAACCTCAAAGTCAACAACTTTACTATTGTTTAGAATCACGTCATCGCCCACAGCACGAGCTAGAATTTGTTGCAGCGCCATCCGACTGATAACCCTGGTGACGGGAAGTCCTCGTTCCACTGCAGGAGTGAATGTGTCAAACTTGACGTACCTGGTAACGAGTTACATATCCTTCATGTAACATAGCTCTGACAATTGGCATTTCAAATAATACATAGCAATAAACCCAGCAGACAAGGGAAATTTATTTGTAAGAAAGTTCTATGATAGAACCCAATTGTATTGAAATATAAAAGAGAAAGAAATACATTGGTTTAGTAATTTGAGGTTACATACTTGGACCCTCCTTCTCACTCAATGATTGCCTACCTAACTAACTTCCTTAACTATTCTATTTACTAATATGCCCTTCATAGCAATTCTATCATGTTCATTCCCAATTGTCAGTTGGTTCACGTTCCAAATTTCCCAGAATGAACAGACTAATTCTTAATTCTGCTTGAGATATTAATGCTACCTCAGCCAATAGTTAAGGAAATCCCTACCCAAAACATGGATTACAAAAAAACCTTCCGTCGAAGTCTTTTAAGGAAAACAGTAAGATTACATAAATCATAGAAGAAAAAGTTGTGTAAAACATTACAAGAGAAGACCATAATTTGTACAAGATCACAAAAAGTATCAAAAGAACATCCTTGTTACATTTGAAAATTCCTTTGGTTTCTTTATACACAAACACACCAAAAATAAAAGATTTAAGAGCAGAACTTTGTAGAGTGATTATAATAATAGCTCGTTTGGATGTGGTTGTTTATTGAGTGATTGTAGACAATAACTCGTTTGGATGTGTTTTTTGTAGAGAGGTTGTATGAGAGGTTTATTATTATTTTTTAATGATGTGACATTTATGAATCGTTTTTTTTTTTCAATTTAAAATAATGTCATTTTATTTATTTATTTATTATTTCAATCTCAAATTATTATTTAATATGTTTGAAAATTTTCTTGGTAATTTCACCTTCTATATTTGTCTTTTTTTACCAATAGTTTTTATAATTAATTTTTTTTTCATATTTCAAAAAAGAATTACATGTAAATTATAAAAAAAAAATATGTTTGAAAAACTACATATGGTTATATTTATTTTTAGTAGATAAAAAGATATTTAAATTAAAATTTATGAAAAATGAATTATGAAATAAAAAATAATTTTTATCATGTAAAAGTGCATAAATTCAAACTAAGAAATATATTACATAAAATATAATATAAAAGGCAAAAATAGAAATGATAATATTATATCATATAAAATATAAGAACAAAATTTAGAAAACAAAAAAAAAAATTAAAAACTTAAATTTTAAAAATACAAGAAACTGAAATTTTCAAAAAAATTGAAAATTTTAATTTTAGAAAAATATAAAAAAAAACTAGAAAAAAAATTAAAAATTAGAATATTGGACAAAAATGAAAATTTAAATATAAAACATTATAAATAAAAAAGTTAAAATTTGGGGAAAAAACTGAAATCTAAAAAGGAAATTTGAAAAACATTCGAAACGGAAGGTAAAAAAAACATAAAATTTTGAAAATATAAAAAACCGAAAGAAAAAGTTAATCGACACGTGGCACATTGATGTTGTGCCACGTGATGGGTTGGAAATGCTCACAATTACTACTCAAGAAAAAAAAAGAAAAAAGAAAAAGAAGAGAAAGAAAAGGAGTTGCAGAACTGCTGCTGCCTCCGATTAGGGGTGAACATGAGTTGGGTTGAATTTGGTTAGAGAGGTTTTCAACCCAACCAAAATTTTGGATTGGTCATTTTTTCAATCCAACCCAACCCAACCTTTATATTTTCGGGTTGGGTTGGGTCATCGGGTTCAATAATAAATTATAATTATAAATATTTTTTATCAAATTAGTCATACATTATATATAAACAAAATATAATCTTCAATCAAGATAATGAAATGAATATAAATATACAATCATGGTTCATATAGAAGATTCCAATTATAAAACATAAAACAAATAGATAATTAAAACAATAAAAATAGATGACATAAGTCGACTTATATAAAACAAATATATAATTAAACCAACAAAAATATTTTACATGATTTGACTATATATTTGTCATGATATATAAATTATAAACATTTGAAAAAATATTAAAGATTATGAGAAATAAAAAGTCTAACAATAATAATTAAATAAAGAAATATATACACATATATAATCATGTTATATAAAAATATATATTTTTAAATTAAATAATAATTAGGGGTTGATCGGGTCGGGTCGGGTTAATTCTAGGTCAATCCTTAACCCAACCCAACCCGTCAATTTGGGTTGGGTTGGTTCGAGTTGTTTGAACACCCCTAGCTCGGATTATTGTTGAGTGTTAGCACATTCAACATAAAGTTATGAGTTAGAATAATTTGAAAAAAAAAACTTATCCGGTAAAAACTCATAATTTCAAAGTATGAAAAATAACACCTAAAATATAATAATAGTTGTAAGTGAGGTTTTTTTTTTTTTTTTTTTTGTAATCTAAAGTAATGTGATATTATTTATTTGTTATTCAAAGGAGCAAAGAATTTACTTGGACTTTGTTAGGTAATATCACATCATTTATTTGTCATTTTAATTTATTTGAAACAAAAAAAATGTTGATAATGAAACGTATGTCCCGTAAAAGTAGGTGTTAAACCGACCCGACATTAAAAAATATGAAGAAGAAAAAAAAGAGGCCATGAAAGTTGAGCCTAGAGAGCAACGGATTGTAAATGGAAACAATGGATTCAATAACAATGAATGACCGAAGACACATAGAAACTGTCAACAAAAAGCAACATACCAAGTGCCAGAAAGGCCATCAACGAGCCCATTGATGCGATTACCAGTATGTAATACAACCCGCAACCTCTGAATCAATGGCTTCCAACGCATTGCTCTGCATCAGAATCGGCCCCCTGTACTGCCCCTCTCCTCGCCAAAACCACCACTTCAAACCACAATCCGAACCCTCTTCTCCGATCCGACTTCCACTTCGCTCCTCCGCCCACAACCCCTTTTGCTCCTCTCAACTGGGATATGGGTTCGAGGGAAGAACCCGAAGGAGGAAAGATTGATCGCCATGGTGGGTCGGGAACAGAATTGGCAGAAATTGAGATGGTGGGTTGGAGTGCCTTTTGTCACTCTTTTTGGACCCATCCATCTTTGTACAGAACCACGAACAGATCTTGGTTACTGTGCCCACCCAAACCGAATCCGCCACTTCAATCAAATTTCTACGCCCCATTTTAAATGGCATATATTACCGTTAAAATACTGTTTTTTAATTACAATCAAATAATGAAATCATTCTAAGACATTCATGAGGATGCGTAATCCTAAAACCTACATTATGATGTCTAATCCTACTAATAGTTTTTCATTAAATGCTAATTGTTTTTATTTTTCTAAATTTGTTGGAAGATATAATCATGCATATTTTACAAATGTTACAGCTTCTCCAAGATTTTGATTAAAAAAAAACAAAAGGTTTTCTAAGATTCCGGTCTCATTAGTTTTTATTTTTAAATTGAAATTACATGTCAAATCTACTTTTTGTTTTTTTTTTTTTGGATTTTGCATATAAAATATTTTCATCTATAACATAAAATCAAAACTAATTCATTTGTAGCAAAAAATTCAAATTGAATTCTATCACTAGCAAAATTCTATTAGTGATAGAATTCAATCAATGAAAGACTTTTCTATCACTACTTGAATTTTCTACTAGCGATAGAATTTTAAATTGAGTTCTATCACTAGTTGAGTTTTATCATTGATAGAAATTAATATGACATAGATGAAATTATTTTAAAAATTGTGCTGCAAATGCAAATGTACTGCTCATGATAAATTCTTTTTTTTTTTTAGGAACATGTCAAATCTACTTGATGCAAATCAGACCGGGTGTTTTTATGAAATTATGCATATTTACCTAGTTAAGGCTTCTTCATTGCCTTATTAGCGTAACATATTTAATGTATATAGTAAATTTTTTTACTGTTGGACAATGGAAAAAAAAAAAAAAAAAAAAAGTCCACTTGTCAGCTCATACTTAGACCATCTTTGATTTTTCAGAATCATCACTCAAAATCACAACCTAATTTGTGGCATATAGTTTTATTTTCGAAGTATGAGAACCAAAGGACATATATCTATATTTATATTCTAAACATTGTGGTGTATAATTGTGTCTTTCAAAAATCATTACATGGGGTTGGAGTTACATGCATATTTACACAAAATTTTGTGTGAGGATACAAATTAATCTGTTGCATTCCAAATCAGCAGATTTAGAGTGCTTCACTACCTTCAATAATCTATGTACATATCTGTAGAATTATGGAGATTTCCCCTTTGCCTCATGAATTCATCTCTACTTTTTCTCTATCATTTTCAACTGAAGATCTTATCACCTTCACACGAAATACTGCCTGCATATATTCAGCAATGAAAAGAATTGATGACGAGATTAAGAGGCAAATTCGTCGAGATCCTCGACTGAGTGATTGCAATGTTCTAAATTTTATAAATCATCAGTACTTTCAATACTCATCCGAGTAGATTGAGCAATGAACAGAAAACACATAATTTTCGGTCATCAATTACCTTCTTATCAGAACCAAACTCAATAGCATCAGATTGATGGAAACGTACTGGAAAATTTGGAGGTAGACGACACCGTCGTCCTTCATGACTGCAATCATATTAGCAAATATGTATCATGAGCTTGATAAGGCCCTTTTATGGCAAATATGAAAGCATATACTTATATTTTCAGAGTAAAAAAGCAACCTCATAGTATATACTTACTCAGAGAGCCAGGTACCATGTTTACTCATCAGATCAGTCAAGAAGAAGGCTCCATCTTTGTAATGAATACGAGCGTGCTTTTTCGAAACCTGTTAGATTCGGGGGATAACGGAAATAAATTAGTGAGATTGTTTCAACAGTCAAGCACCAGCAGAGTGATGGAATTCATTTTCAAGCATACTGAACATTAATCAATTCACCTGATGCAACGGTAAAGCAATCGACAACCCTGAATCTAGTTCCTGCTCCACACTTCTGCAATCGTAATTATTAAAACGAATGGCCCTTTAGAAATGTAAACCAAGTTTTTTGTTCTAACAGAAAGATGGGCACAGAAGCATACCCAATCACACAAGCCTGGTTCTCGTCTCTGCTTAGGCGAATGGGGTGTGAAACACTAGCTTCATCCCCTTGTGGCAACAGATACCATCTAAAACATAACCAAATTCGATTTTTAATGAAATGAAAGAACTGAAGTACTCTTAACATGAAACGAACAATTATGACAATAAGCTTACTCTCCGTTAATAGCACGCTGCAAGGCATCGTCATTTTCAAACCATTTGCGTAATTGATCATTTGCCTACACACATGGTTGGAGCAAAAAATTTCAATGACTAAAAATTGGAGTTATATACACTGAACAGACTCTGCACATAAAATTAATTGTAGATAACATACTTTGTCTGAGAGTCTGCAAGATGGTGGCCTCCCTTCCAATTTTGAACTGCAGAACAAAAATGAATTCTGATGTTAGTTTTTCCAGGATTCATACAGGTATAAGAGAGTTTCTTGATTGTATATCAATGAATTTTTGTGCAAGTGTATTGATATAATAAAATTTACTCTAGTATATTAGGTTTGATTGGTGATTTAACATGTTTCAACATTTTTTTTATAAAATAGTTCAAAGTGTAAGCCTTTTATGGACATTTTTTCAAATTCCCAAGGCCTTCCAAGTCCAAAGTGAGGGGTGTATAGGTTGATATAATTAAATTTACCCAACCTATCCCCTTTAAGCTTTTGGGTTGATGGGTGGTTCAACAAGATTCTAGGAGAAAAGGGTCTTTGTATGTTAATTCAAGTATAAATTCAAAGCTTTGAACTGTCTAACTTTTCACTAAATAAATATGATTTCCTTTCAAAAGATACAAGATGAAAAAGAGAACTTTAAGAATATACCTATTACCACCTAAGACCCAATTAAGCATCAAGGGCATTGCCAGATCAATAAAAAACTTCCCACCAATACGTCCCGGATGCGGTATTCGGAATTGTGTCAAAAACTAGAAGATTGTTTGAAACTCATCAGTCATAATTCGTAGCTTTCCACATACAAAAGTTAAATCTATTACTGAGATTTAGTATATAGTATATACATTGATCCTTTCAACAAAAAAAAAGTATATACATTGATCCTTTCAACAAAAAAAAGAAGTATATACATTGATATCATACCGAAAGAGGTCCAAGTCCTACTCCCAAATAAGCTTTATAAGTGGAAGCCAGCGATGCAGCCATTCTGGCCATTCCATGAATTGCAGCAACCCGAATTCTTCTTGCACTCTCATAACTAGAATGATAATTTAGAAAACCAATTAATAAAATTATATTAATAGAAATTTTAAAAAAAAACGTAATATGAAATATTAACATGGATTTCTACAGTCCAAACTGCAGGCCAGTAACAGATAAGTTAGTCTTCCTCCTCCAAGGTTAATTGTCTGGAAACTTGTGGGAAGAAATCCTTAACGTAGGGAGTCTTTTCTATATTTCCTTTCAAAGGATTGCCATATATGCATGATGTGTGCAATATTTGGACGGATTTTCAGTTCTATCTATAAAATATAATGTATCGTTTATCATAACCAGCATGGAAATAGAACATAATACCTCTTCAATGAAGAAACAATGTCAAGAGGAGATCCCGAGACAACGCTTTCGTTCCATGCCTTTTTCAGCTCAAGTGCAAGTTGATAACCATCCTGTAATCACCAGAAGGAATGGTAATTTTTTTTTAAATGGAAATAGAAGGAATGGTAACCGTTAAGAGTAATTATATTAGTATAAGATTAGATTAATTGTTATTGTGTTGGTGTATATTGTAATATTTGTGTAAGCCTCTAGGTTAGACTTGGATTTTTTATATAATGTCTCTAAGTATTGTTATAATGTGTGTGGCACTATGTGCCACCACCATTTTACCCTATAATCCAAGCTTCTACCAACTCTCCAATTCTCCAATGGAGTTTCTTTCTCACCTTGCCTCTCCAACTCCCAATAATCTATCAGTAAGCATTGAGTACTCGTGCCCAAGAAAATAAAGGTATCGAATCATCTACTAAAACTTATCAGTAACAATCTTTTCTTAATATGGATCAAAAGATATATATTGACAAACCCAGAGACGAAATAAATGAATACCTCAATAGCCATGCATCCTCCTTGGCCCATATTTGGTTGCATAGCGTGTACTGAATCCCCGAGCAAAGTTACACGGCCCTTTCCCCATGTGAAAATGGGTGAGCGATCATATATATCACGTCGAAGAACGGAATCCTCATCCGTGGCAAGTATCAGATCGATCACATTGTCACACCAACCCTCAAAAATTTTGAGCAGTCTTTCTCTTTTTCCTACAATCATTAATACTTTGGTTAAGTGTTCTAGTTGATTGGAGGGTTTTAGAACGAGCACTATGTCATATTCTAAAAACAAATATTAGATAAATAAAAAGAGGCATAAACAGATACAATGAGAATCATACTCCTGCAGTGCTAACTATTGGAGGAATACATTTAATACAAGATTTTACTCAGAAGATTAGTAATTTAGTATATAGAGGTAAAAAGAAATATTTTAAAGAACAGATTAGAAAAAACTTATTATTTATTTTATTTGTTTCTCTATGATAGAGGTATGATTTTAATCAATTATAAAAGGATGACAATTGACGTACTGTTAGGGGCATCAATGCCACCAGGTGGTTCCTTATGAAATGCATACCATTGCATCTTTCCTGCACCAACGTCTGAGGAAACGAAGTATTGTTTGTGTCCCAGAAACACTCGGTACCTTCAAAATACAAATTAAAAGACACGTCTTTTGATAGAATACCAGAAAGTTAGTCTATATGTATTTTTCTTTTTTTGCAATCGGGAAATTGTTGCTTCACTTCCCTATACCCGAGGGGCACCCACGCCCTTTCAAAGCCTGGACTCGGGAGACAGTAAGAGATTTTACAATTAAATTCACTTGTGGGACTCGAACCTGAGACCTCCAAAGAAAAATGCCTGAAAGCCCCAAGCCTCAACCTCGGGGACTAGTTTGTCTATATGTATTGCAATAATGGGTTTAATCTTACCCAACAGTTTCTATGTCAGCTGGTATGAAGTCTGCAATACCAGTGTAGCAAGTGTAGCCAGAATATACTGCTTCCGAGTGTCCAAAGAGGCCCTTTCTGACCTGACATCATAGACCATATATAACATGAATATTCCTGAACAAACCAATAAATCAAGAACAGCTTAAATTCAACCAGACAATGAAGTAATAGTAATACATAAGAGTATCTCTAATAAAAAAAACATACTGAATACCTTTGACCATATACCATCGGCTCCGACCAGGAGATCGCCCTCATGTTGCTGTCCATTTTCAAGGATCACTTTGACCTAAAGGTGTGTAATCCAGAAAGACAAGATGATTTCATATCAACAACAAAGAAGCTATAAGATGGGGTTTTTGCAAGAACAAGAAACAGATTGCAATGGGGCATTACCTTATCTCCATTATCCTCGAAGTCAACAACATTGCTATCGTTTATAATCACATCACCCCCCACGGCAAAAGCTAGAATTTGTTGCAACGCCATCCGACTGATAACCCTGGTGACGGGAAGTCCTCGTTCCACTGCAGGAGTGAATGTGTCAAACTTGATGTACCTGGTAACGAGTTACATATCCTTCATGTAACATAGGTCTGACAATTGGCATTTCAAATAATACATAGCAACAAGCCCAGCAGACAAGGGAAATTTATTTGTAAGAAAATTCTATGATAGAACCCAATTGTATTAAAAGATAAAGAAATACATTGGTTTAGTAATTTGGGGTTACTTGGACCCTCCTTAATCTTGAGAACACTCAAGCCCTAGAATACTCACTCAATGATAGCACCTTCTCCCTTCCTACCCTGGTCTTATTAATGACTAAATTACCTAACTAACTTCCTTAACTATTTACAAATATGCCCTTCATATCAATCCTATCATATCCATTCCCATTTGTTGGTTGGTTCATGTTCAAAATTTCTCTGAATGAACAGACTAATTCTTACTTCTGCTTGAGATATTAATGTTACCTCAGGCATAGTGCACTGCCTAACTAAAGTTAAAAGAGGGCAGCCAAGAGACCAGAGTAGAGGAAATCCCTACCGAAAACATGGATAACAAAAACACCTTCCAATCGAAGTCTTGTAAGGAAAACAGTAAGATTATATAAATCATAAAAGAAAAAGTTGTGTAAAGCATTACAAGGGAATGCCAAAATTTGTACAAGATCACAAAAAATATCAAAAGAGCTTCCTTGTTACACTTGAAAACTCCTTTGGTTTCTTTATACACAGACACCAAAAATAAAAGATTTAAGGGCAGTCTTCCGGTGGGCTCGATAAAGAAAACAGAGTCTATCCCTTAATCAGGTGTGAACTCATAACAAAAAAAAGCTTCAAAGCATATTTCCAAGGAACCCTATTCCTTTCCTTTTATCCACCTAATCTAAAGACAAATTAACCAACAACTTCATTTATCTTACACAATGCAACACATCATTAATATTTTTCAGCCAATTGTCTCAGTTGTTGACATGATCGTGTCAGTTGAATTGGACTTTTGAAAGGTACGTCCAATTTGAATCCATGAAACCCACCATCACTAGCCTAGCGGTCAAAAGCTTCTTAAGAAACCAAAAGGTCGTGCGTTCGTTCGGTTCATAGTGGTCACCTATCTACGAATTATGGTCACGTACCTAAGAATTAATTTTCTATTAATTGGTTCTATGTCATATGTGATTTGGGTCAGCAGTACGTAATAGTCAAGGTGCATAACTTGACCTGGTTACCAAAAAAAAAGTCCACGAAAGTTCAGCCTAGATAGCAACATATTCTAAATGGAATCAGTAGATTCAAGAATAATCTAATCACTCAAAACACACAGAAACTCTAAACAAAAATCCTGAACGAGGGTCATAAAAAGGCCACATACCAACTTCCAGAAACCCCATCAACGAGTCCATTAATCCGATCACCAGTAATACAACCAACTCTCATAACTTCATCAGCAACCTCTAAATCAATGGCTTCCAAAGCCGCCAAAGCATTGCTCTGTATCTGAATCGGCCCCCTGTACTGCCCCTCTCCTCTAACGGCACTCAAATCCTTCTCGAAAACCACCACTTCAAACCCTTTCCTCTTCGCCGCCAAAGCAAAAACCAGACCCCCAATTCCACCACCCGCCACCAGAATCCGAACCCTCTTCTCCGATCCGATTTCTCCAGCCGCCGGCGACACCTGGGGCACTTCGCTCCTCCGCCCACAACCCGTTTTGCTCCTCCGGCACGGCGAAATCTCAACTGGGGATTGACGGAAACCGGGAACTGGGAAATGGGTTCGAAAGAACCCAAAGGAGGAAAGATTGATCGCCATGGTGGGTCAGGAACAGAAGGCACAAAGCATGAAGAATTGGCAGAAATTGAGATGGTGGGTTTATGAGACTTGTAAAACTGAAATTGTTGGGGGGAGTGGTGAAGATTATTTCATGCCCATGTGTCCATACTGGGAGGATTGGAGTGCCTTTTGTCACTCTCTTGGACCCCATGAATGCACCGAAGAAGAAAATTCTTTGTTAATTGTAACCGCTGTTATGTCCACTTTCTGCCCACCGAAAGCGATCACTACCCGTAGCCCAACATTTGACCTTAGAGTATTTTTGGATGAAGGATTAGTTTAAAGAGTTATTCTTAGCAATTATATTTACACTAAAACAAAAATAGTTTAGATGTGATTTTTTTATAGATAAATTAAAGATAATAATTTGTTTAGATATAGATTTGTAATAAATAGTCATTTTAAGCAATTAAAAATAAATGTTAAAAATATATTATTTTAAATAGTTATAAAATAAATAAATAAATATGATGAATTATTTTAAATAGTTACCATACATGTGATATGAATTTTTTTTTTAAAAAAAAAAACAACAAAAGTTGAAAAATAATAATAACAAACAAAGTAACATAAACCATAAGTGGGTACTTCATTCTCGCAGTCAAAACTTCCGTTACCTATACAATAATTGATTTTTTTTTTAAATTTAATCTTATAGTTTATTAAATGTTTTAGTCGCTTACTATAATCCCATAAAAACTTTAAAGAGAATTTGATCAACAATCACAAAAGCCATTCTTTCACTTGATATAACAACTTTAAAGAAAATGCAACATAGCAAAAAAAAAAAGTTAAGCAAATTTTGTGACATTTGTTAAAGTCGTTAAAAATCAATCAATAATAGTGATTGAATTTAATTGAAGTTACTAAATGGAAGTATATTGATTGATCAATTTTTTTTAGCGATACTAATAGACTTCTACCATTTTTAATGTTTTCGATCAATAAACTTTATTCAATATCACGGATTTAAACCACAACTCCTAATTATTTTGTATTCATCTATTTGCATTGTTAAGTTAGTTTGATATTTTATCAATAATTTTGTAGTAGTCATCTTAAAAATTAATTTTGAAGAACCTTAAAGATCAAAGTTCAAGGCATTGTCAAATTCCAAATTTAAAAAATATACCTACAATTTGGACTAAAATCCAAATAATTAATTCTAAAAAATCGAATGAATTGATAACACAATTAATTATATTTTTTTAAAGTAATTGTATCTTCTATGGAGATTCTATGGAGACTTTATTGATCCCGTTTTCTAAAAAATAAAAAAAGGTCCAAAAAACTTAAAAGAATGTAAGTTAATTGGTTGAGGGTATTTTCCTTTGAATAATTCCATTCATATAACAACGCGTAGTAAAATCATGGACAGATATAGAAACCGGCGCCTTAAACACACCATATTTTGATTTTCGTTCTCCATTTTCATTGCTGCATTTTTGGCGCCACTTCGATCGCTTGTTCCTGTGTTCATGGGTTATGAATCTTCTCTATACTTATGATTCGTATAGCTTCTCAGGTATCATCAATCATCTCTTACGCATTGGATGTTCAGAATTCTATATTTGGATCGACCTGGAACGATCAACTGCGTTTGTTTTTGTTCTGGATTTTGGATTTTGGTTTCAAATTCATTTTCGAATCAGTATTTCTAGGATCTTTAGCTGCCACTTTGATTTCCCCTCGTTGACCTCCGCCATATCCATTCTTGCCAATGGCGCAAACGATAAATCTTCTCGCTGTGATTCTCCTCCATTTCTTGCACCTTGCGCATTTATCTCTCTCCTCTAATCGCATTCTCACCCCTTCGCATCGCGCCATGGTGTTGCCCCTGTATCTATCCACGCCTGATTCGTCCCGATTGATCTCGATGCCCCGCCGCCATCTCCGCGATTCCCCCAGCCCTAACAATCTCTCCAATGCTCGAATGCGGCTCTACGATGACCTCCTTCTCAATGGGTATGCTCCTCCATCGGTTTGATGTTGTCATTTGGATGAATGTTTTTGGTTTTGTTTGATTGAATGTGGTTTTTGGTTAAGGTATTATACAACGCGGCTTTGGATCGGAACCCCGCCGCAGGAATTCGCGCTTATCGTTGATACGGGAAGTACTGTTACGTATGTTCCTTGCTCCAATTGCGAACAGTGTGGGAGACACCAGGTTGATATGTTTGAATTTTGATGATTGTTAGAACCATTGCCTTGAATTCATGTTCAATCATCTGCCTTGTTTTCTGCTTTACCACTTTAACTGGTTCTTATGAACATTGGAATGTAACATGGTGGGGAAATGAATCATATGATATGCATTCTAGAATGATATATATTTTAAACGATAGTCCCCTTTGATGGACAAATTGTTTTTCTGGGAACAAGTGATCTTGGAATGGTATCTGACTCTAGAGACTATAATATTGCTACATTTCCCTCCTGTTTAGGGAAATTTGGATAACTAAAATGCTTTATCCATTTAATGAAAGAGATAAAATTGTATCATTGGTATTATAGATGGGTCTTAATCCCCTTGCTTTGCTCTCTCTCACTCATCTGAGGATAACCATTCATCATATTTGCTTGGAACACATAGAGCACGGAGAAGAAACACAGACCTTCATGCTCCTACAAGCTTCTCTTGCACACTATTTTAGGTTTTCTTTTTCAGTTTTTTTGGAATAAGAAACATTTCATTTATAAATGAAAAAGGAAAACACTTTGAGCACCTAAAGGTGAATACAAGAAAGAGCTCCTGAATGGTTGTTTATTAGGGGTTAACTGCCTTTACAGATCTTGTTGGATGATCTTCATTGTTTGTACTTGTTCTATCATTCTTTGAGAGCCTTCTTTGTTGGCATTTTCTACATTAAATTTTATGTGCTGTTTTCTTTTGTTCTTAGTTTTGATAGGTACTTTGTACCATTTTCATTCATCAATGAAATGATTTTGTTTCCTATAGGAAAAGAAAATGGGTCTTGAAAATTTTCTATATGTTAGTTGTATGGTTAAAATCTATCCAATGGTTTATTATATTTATACTCAAACATTTCTAGTTCTTTCTTCATAGGTTCCTTGCAATGTACTGTAGTTGGTGCTTAAACTTTTGTTTCTATCAGGACCCAAAGTTTGACCCAGACGCGTCAAGCACTTACCAACTTGTCCGATGCAATATTGATTGCACTTGTGACATGAATGGAGTGCAGTGTATCTATGAGAGGCGGTATGCTGAAATGAGTACTAGCAGTGGTGTCCTTGGTGAGGATATTATATCCTTTGGCAATCAGAGTGAACTCATACCGCAGCGTGCTGTGTTTGGTTGTGAGAACATGGAAACTGGTGATCTTTTCAGTCAACATGCTGACGGAATTATGGGTTTGGGCAGTGGCGATCTTAGTATTGTTGACCAACTTGTCGAAAAAGGTGTAATTAATGATTCTTTCTCACTATGCTATGGTGGTATGGATATTGGTGGTGGGGCTATGGTTCTTGGTGGGATCTCTCCTCCATCAGACATGGTTTTTAGCCACTCAGACCCTGTGAGAAGGTGTGCAATTAAGTCGTTTAACCTTAAAAGTTTTACTTCATGCTCATTCATAAAAATTGTCAATTACAATTGATACATCTCGCACATTTACTTTAGTTTTGGGATGACAACAGTCCCTATTACAACATTGAATTGAAGGAGATGCATGTTGCGGGTAAAAAGTTACTTCTGAGTCCTAGCGTTTTTGATGAAAGATATGGAACTGTCTTGGATAGTGGTACAACTTATGCTTACCTACCAGAGGAAGCTTTTGGAGCTTTCAAGGATGCTGTAAGCTTCTATTTCTTTGAATTTACCATTCACCTAGGAGCAGTGTTTTTAGAGGCGCAAGACACACAAAGGCGCAAAGGCTCTTTGGAGCCTGAGGCGCAAGGCGCAAAAAAGGCGCGTGCTTTATATTCTAGGCACACCATATATAAAAAAATATTTTAAAAAAATTATATTTACCACAAAACATATATGTTAATCTATTAAATTATAAAAACATCAATTAAGTCTCTAAAGTTTAAAATATCCAATAGAATATAAAAGTAATAAATAAATAAGTTTAATAACTATTAAATTTAGTTCAAACAAAAAGACATATAAAAAAAGGGGACACATAATAAATAATATATTTATTAATACATATATAATATATTGTACATTGAAAATTTGAATATATAATAAATAAAGATTTAGTTGAAAATTGTGAAAGACATCTTAATAATAATCTTTTGGTTAAAAATGGTATCTAATGAAAATAGGTCATAATGATAATATTTAATTAAGTAAATTAAATAACTATGGAAAGAATGGAGAGAGATATCAAATTTTTAAATGTAAATAAATTCTGTTTGAATCAAATATGTATTAATTGTGAGTAGTCAAATCAATAATTTCCATCAACATCACATTTCTATTTTCTTTTATTTTATACAAAACTTACTTTTCACTTCATCTTCTTATGACATTTCATCTTCTTCTTCTTCTTTTTTCTTTGGTTTCGTTACATTTTGAGGATGTAAGAAAAAGCCCTTGAGGCGCACGCCTTTTGAGCTCGGGAGCCTCGAGGAAAGGCGTGGTAAGGCGCGCGCCTTATCTTGTGCGCTGTGCCTGAGCAAGGCGAGGCGCAAGCATGGCGCCTTGTGCCTTTCTGCACCTTTTTGGAGCTTTATGGGGCTTTTTAAAACACTGCCTAGGAGTATCTTTACTTGGGTCTTAATTTGATGGTCGTTGCATGTTTTCCCAAGGACGTGATATGATGATTTAGTACTTACTTTTCCAGGATTATCTTTCGTTCATTTCTGTTGCAATCTGATGGTTGTTTCAATTGCATTCTTTAACTTGTTCTAGTTGCTTTATATTGTAATTGACTTGATATGGCTCAACTTAACATTATTTCCTTGACGTCCTTGATCAATGGGATCATTTGTTATATTTTCCGGATGATTTCAATTTATTGTAATACAGACTTACAATGGAATTCCAAATTCTCTTATGATTTGAAAATCTCTATGTATACGATTAGATAGAGAAAGGATGGAGAATAATGAAATGAATAAACTTTTGGTTTCTTGTTTCATAAGGGAAGGATTTCTCACTATAGTAGTCATGCCATGACCAGCCATGTAATCTCTGTATTTTTTTCTCCTGCTCTCTCTAATGTTATTGCCTTGTATGTCATATTTTCCATTTTCTGTGCTATTAATCTCTAGATCAAGTGCAATGGATTTTCTTCTTTTGCAAGACCATAATTTGGAAGTTACTCATTTAATCTTGAATCATTTACTGTTTGGAGTCCTTTTTTGACATTTTCGTTTTTAGAATGCATAATGAATTTAAAAGGAGCAATTTCTTCAGATTATGAACGAGCTTCATTCTTTAAAGAAGATTGATGGTCCTGACCCAAATTTCAAAGATGTATGTTTCTCTGGTGCTGGAAGGTATGGTTAGCTAACAAGTTGTCAGTTTTAAAAGTGATTTACATCAACGAGTAATTAATTTGTTACCTTATGTTAGTGATGCTGCTGAATTATCAAACGCATTTCCGACAGTTGACATGGTATTTGATAATGGGAAAAAGTTGTCTCTAGCACCAGAAAATTACTTGTTTCGGGTAAGGAATTGTCTTCATTATTGATTATTTTTTATCATATTTTTCTGTTTTTTTGTGTGTCTGTATGCATTTACATGGGTTTATGTGTGTGTAAGGGTAATATGAGCCTCCTTAACAAAAATGAGAGCCTCTGGCTGATTGTTTTTTTATTCAACTGATGTGGTGGTTAGAATAGTTTGAATAGTTGCTAAGCATAGAACTGAGTTAACGGATTCTTCTTACTGTGAATTCTCTGGATCATTACTTCAGCACTCAAAGGTACATGGTGCATATTGTCTGGGAGTTTTTAAGAATGGAAATGATCAAACTACTCTTCTAGGAGGTACGGTTTTTTCATGGTTCAGATGATTTTCCCGTCTGAATGTTTATTCTTAGGGAATTTTTGGTTTTGTGTCTGTTCACTTTATGAACTTACCTAATTCTATTTTTAATTAAATCATATTATTACATTTTAGCATTAATATTTTTTTGTGATAGGTATTGTTGTCCGCAACACTTTAGTGATGTATGATAGAGAGCACTCAAAAGTTGGATTTTGGAAAACAAACTGCTCCGAGTTATGGGAAAGGCTTCACATTTCAGATGATAATGCCCATGCTCCATTTTCAAAGACATCACACGATACTGGTGTGGCACCTGGATCTGCTCCAAGCAACTCAGCTCCTGCATCGGCTCCGAGCAAATCAGCTCCCGCATCGGCTCCAAGCGACTCAGCTCCTGCATCCGCTCCGAGCAAATCAGCTCCTGCATCAGCTCCAAGCGAATCAACTCCTGCATCGGCTCCGAGCGAGTCCCCACATTATTTGATCCCAGGTATAGTTAAGTGCAAGATTTAGTTTTGCCTTTATGCTAGTATGGTAGCTTAACAGAATATCAGTTTGTCTTTTAGTAATTTTCCATCGTCCTTTCTTGAATGAAAGCTTAGTTTATTATTAAAAAAAAGTTTTTTTTAGTAATTTTCCTTTACTTTATCTTGTTTATTTTTAATTAGAAACTGTTCTTATAATCACCTATAGGTGTGGGAGATTTTCTCCATTTCATATTTTTAATGAAATCATTTCTTATTACATAAAAAAATCCTTTCATGTTACATAGATTATTAGGTTGAACTTAATTTACTTGGAAAATTAAAAAAAGAGTTATAGTTTTATGCCATCCTTAATGTCAATATGGCAATTGAGGCTCTATCAGAATTTGTGGCACGAGTAATGGCTTTTTAATATTGTAGTTTACTTTGATCTTTGGCATACATGCTAATATTTAAGAGAACTGTCAAGGTTTGAAACCTACAAATAAGTTTAAGTGTAAAATCCCTTGTTTTTCGGGTTCAGATCTTGGGATGGCGTGGGTGCCCCGGATATGTAGAGGAACAAAGCTTTGATTCCCTGTTATAAAAAAAGTTAACTGTTCGACGAAGAAAATGATGTAACTAGGATTATGGAAATGTTATTTAATATTTATCGAAATTTGATTATAAACAATGTAGTCCATTTTGAGATGCAATTTTCATAAATTCCTGTTTGTGAAGTGTTTTATCTTGTATGATGTGCAGAAGAGCTCCGGATTGGGCGTATCACATTCGAAATCTTGTTGAACAAAAGCTACCCAGATCTGAAGCCTCGTATTATAGAACTTTCTGATCATATTGCGCACGAGCTAAATGTTAGCCATTCACAGGTTAGTGCACATGGCACATCGAGGATAGTACTCAAAAAGGGGGAAAAACAGACAAGGATAAAAAGGGACATTAGGGCGTTTTGATATGATCAGTAAAACTTGTACTTAAAAGTTTAAATGAGCAATGAAGGTGATAACAAATAGGTTATATTAAAAATTAATCTTAAAGGCTAGTTTGATAACCATTTGGTTTTTTATTTTTTATTTTTGAAATTTAAGTTTATTTTTGCTCAAATTTCCTACGACGTATTCCATCTTTTCTTAAGAGAGCATTTGAATTCTAACCAACTTTCAAAAATTAAAACAAACTTTTAGAAGCTATTTTTTTGTTTCCAAATTTTGGTTTGACTTATAAAAATATAGGTAAGACTTAGAGATATCCAAGTAAGAAAAAATATATGGTATAGTAATTGTTATAGGCTTAAATTTTAAACACTAAAAACAACAAGCATACATTGATTTGACTACCATGTCAGGTCAAATGAGCCACGGATAATATCATAAATATTTGGTTAACAATATTAGTTGTAGGTGACTGTATAAAATTACAATTCAAAGTTGAGGATATAAATTAAATTTGAGAAATAACTAGATACAGTCATATAACCAACAAAATTCATGGGCTAAATATATATAATTTACCCTAACAAATATCTCTTTCATTCATTTTTTAATCTTTGAGTTTGTGAGCGTATCTAACTTTTTACTCCATGTCATTCTTAACCATTATTTCAGGTACGTTTATTGAATGTTACCATGAGAGGAAATGATTCACTTATTCGATTGGCCATAATTCCTAATGGATCTTCAGAATTTTTCTCACATGGGACTGCCACTGTAAGTTAATATACCTGCAACTGTAAACTTCGTAACAACCGAAAATTCACAACTGTAAAATCTTGTTTGTCTTGGGCAGACGATAATTAACCAGATCGCGGGGCATCACATTCATCTACCTCCTACATTTGGAAATTACCAAGTCGTTCAATGGAATTACGAAGCTATAACGAAAAGGTAAGCATGTTTATAAATATGTACACATGCATATTGGTCCCTATACTTTAGGGTTTGTCCTATTTTGGTTCTTGAACTTTCAATTGTTCAATTTTAGTCCATATACTTCAAAAAAAAGTTCAAATTTGTCCTTTTGGTAAGTTTTTGTACAATAATGTTGAATAGCTAAGACCCCGTTAACAGCTATTTTGTTTTTAATATTTAAAATTTAAGCTTACAGAACTATTTCACCATATATTTTTTCTTGGATATTTACATCTTACCTATATTTTTAAAAAACCAAACCACTATTTTGTTTCTAGTTTTTTGTTCTTAAAATTTAGGCCTACAAGAGCTATTTCACCACATATTTTTTCTTACTTGGATATCTACATTTTACTTATATTTTAAAAAATCAAATCAAAATTTGGAAAAGAAAAAAAAAAGCTTCCAAAAGTTTGTTTTGGTTTTTATTTGGTTTTTTGAACTATTTCGCCACTATTTTGTTTTGCATTCACATAGAAAGATGGAAATAACTTGAGTTTCAAACCAAAAAAGTAAATGGTTATCAAACGGGGCCTAATATTTGGGTTTAGGTTTGTGGAGTGTGTTTTGGTTCTTGTTCTTAATTTTGGTTCTACGTTTGCACTAGTCTCTTTTTATTATTTCAAAAAAGTTACAGTTTCATGTTAAAACAAGGTCTTGTATTCATTGATAGCTAAATAATGTTGAACAGCATTATTAATGGTAGTCCAATCTGTTGAATATGGTGTTATAGGTCATCGTGGAAGCGACTCTACGTTCCAGTGGCGTTGGCCATTATTGTCACTCTTATTGTTGGTTTGTCAGTATTGGGAGTATGGCTTGTTTGGAGAAGGAGACAACAAGCCTTCAATTTATATAAGCCTGTCGATGCTCCAGCTCCAGAGCAAGAACTCCAGCCCCTCTAAAAATCTGGCACCCATTGTAAGAGTTATTATTTTCATGCTTCGTATTAATTTTATAGAACATTGAACAAACGGGAATTCCCTTTTTCAAATGAGTTTTTTTTTTTTTTGAATTTGATGGTCTGTCTTGTCTCATACTTATTTTGATCTTAACATAGGTCTGGTGATAAGAAATAAGAGGTGTTTGACCTAAAGAAATCAAGATTTTTTTTTTTAGTATAATAGGGATGGACTCGAACTATAGATCTCTTCGTCATTAACTTATTCAGTATCTCACTTGAACTATACTTTAGTGGTGAGCTTGTTATTCGTAGAGATAATTGAATTCTACCTTTTTAGTCTATTGGAAAATTTGAGGTTCTATCTCCAAACTAATTAGCTATGAAAGGAGTAACTCATATCTTTTATAAAGGTGTTGTAGAATTCTCACATTTCCAATGTGGGACAATTGTCACAAGATGAGTATCTTGAACATGCCCCCTCAAGATGGCGGCCATATCGGAAATTGCCATCTTGAATTGCATCTTAATGTGTGGACCGAAATACCAGCTTTGACTTATTTTTTGGTAAGGTCAGATCCAAATTTTGGGATCAAATACTCACTTAAGCTCATGCCCGCTTGGGTGTGAACCAATACGGGATCAAATATCCACTTAAGCTTATGCCCGCTTGGGTGGGGTTCACCCCCGCTTTAGAATTCAAAGCTTTTTGGGTTGGATCGGAATTTGGGGGACTAATAATCCACATGGAGCTTTGATATCATATTAGAGAATATGAGGCTTCACCTCAAAACCAATTAACCATGGGGGGAATAACTCGTATCCCTTATAAAAGTGTTGCAGAATCCTCACTTTTTCAATGTGAGACAATTGTCACAAGGTGAGTATCTTCTGCCTTTTTAGTCCTATTCAATCTATTTTCTTTTTTCAAATGAGAAGAAATATTTACTTATTTACTTGTGTATTCATATATAAATTCACTATAAGATATGTAAATACATTGGTAGCATTTGATAAAGGTTAAAATGCTTGCAAAAGTCAAAAGAAAACCTTTATTGGTTGTAGATTGAATTTGCAGACATTATTGAAAATATTTCTGTATAGCCAAATCTTCAGCTACTTTTCTTCTCCTCTACATTCGTTTCTTTTTTTTTTCAAAGTAATTAATACTTTTCTCTATAGCCAAAAAATAATGATTTTTTTCTTCAAAGTAATTAATACTTTTCTTCTCACGTTTAGTTCTCCCCCATTCCCTTTTCATTCTTCGCCAAATAAGATTTCCCATCCTGTCAGAGATAGGTTCATATGAGTTTAGGCTGAAACACTGTTGCTAAGTTTTATTTATCACAACTTTTTTTTTTCAATTTTAACAAAAAGAAAAATAAATACTATTGGTTATTTAAAAGTAATTAAATCATTTTTATGAATGTTAACTTGTGTTTAGCTTATTTTATTAATATATTATAGTCTGAACAAAATTTAAATTTTCATCTATCTATGTTTTAATGATTGTACATGGAATTCAAAATGTTATCTTAAAGAACCTACATTGTAGTTAGTTCCCAAAATGAGCCAAGTCCAACAGTAATATATTGTCTGTCAAAAAAAAAAACAGCAATATATTGACATTTATTTTTAATATTAATCCGTGATTAATAATTAGTAAATTCGAATATTCTAATTTTAAAAATTGGTGTACTGAAAAAGATATTGTCATTAGCCGCCCTAAGACAAACCAAATAAATATTTATTTATTTTTAATTTAAATATATATTTTTAACTTAAATTTAATTTATTTACAAAGAGAGTCTATGATTGTCTTAAGAACATTTTAAAATTTCTTGACACCTAATTTTTATTGTGGATGGAATTGTTCAAACTTTCATTTCAAAAAAGAATCCTTCAACCTTTCAAACTAATCGAATGTCTTCAACATTCAACAAACGAAGTCAATATTTTAAAACATCCACCATTAAAAAAAAGCTTATATTTTGTAGACAATTATTTAATTCATTATGGTTGCATAACAGACCTAGATATAATGTAGAAGTCATAGCTTATTGTGGCTTGCTTTCTAATGCATATTTCTTGGCCTTTTAAAGTCAATCCATGATTTGTACATCCAATTGCCAATGCAGGAGTTGATTTTCAATTACATTCTCTCTTAGGTCAAAGAAACTTTAGCTCCTTCCTATGTACTAGCTACCCAATGATGTATGATAAGTTATTGCAATCTGTTTGCCTATTATTCTTGTTTTCTACCCATGGTCCAAACACATAGGATGTGATGTCACTTCATTTCCAACATAAAATTTCTTAAAAGAAAAGGTTGATGTTAACTATGCTCCATAACATAATGTATTTGAATGAGTCATTTTTTTGCTTCAAACTAAATTAATTTTTGAATCAAACTTGACATTTTTATCATCGCTCATATGTTTTTAGAAACCCTTCAACGTAACCTTTTAAATAACATCGTTTAATCTAATGATCAACATGTATTAGTTAAATTTGTCTTATATAATTTAAAAAGGTGTAAATTCGAATGTATCATCATTTGTGAGTGAAGTATCATATATAAAGAGTTTATATAAAACTAAACAAAAAAATATTTGATTTCTATAAATAATTTTTTTTATAGACCGAGAACAATATTTCATTAAGATGATTATATGTTGCTTGATCTGAATCTTGAATGAGTTATAAACTCTTGTATGTGACAACACCCTTAAATATGCATGAGTAAGAATTGTCAATGACGCTAATTCACTTAGCCTATTATGATAAAGATTTGTCTAAGCAAGAAGTTGGAAATATAACTTTCGCAAGAAAAACGTTCATTACTTACCGGTTAAGAATAATTTACTTAAGTGCCGATTTCAAGTTTTTGACAAAAGATATCTAAGTCTCACTAACCTGAGAAGAGTTCAATTTATGGTTGGTGATGATAACGAAGCTCAGACCCAACAAAAGCAAATTGAGATCCAACACTTTATTTGTTTAAAACTAATCTAAAAAAGTGTTTAGTTACTTACTCAAGCTATCGACGGTAAACATAGTTAAAATGTCTTTATCGATATAATCCAATTAATGAACCTTAAGTCTCTTTAAGATTCCAGAAAGTCTTCCTTGCTATGACGCAAACCATGATCAACACCCAATGAAAAGAGATGAATTTCTAGAGAACTTTTCTTTAGGGTTTTGAAAAGTATAGTAAATAATTGATTTGGAAGAATTGACAAACCAACACTCCATAAAACTTTTTTCAGTTCAACAATAATTGGAGTAGAGAATTCGAAATCATGGTAAGAAATTTATGGCAATTGAACTAGTACTTCCACTTGCATTCAACTAAAGTTAAGACATTTACCACTTTTCATGCATTGTTGAACTCAAAATACGTTAAACTAGAGCTAAACCCCGAAAGAAAAGACCTAGTCTCATTCTTCTAAGAACGTTTGAGTAAAATTGAACGAAGAAAAGAAGAAGAAAAAGTTTGAAGTATATAGTAAAACAAGGAGAATAAAATCGACCCCACATTCCCAGTAGGCCATTCAAAAGGCCCTAAAGGAATAATAAAAAAAAAAAAAAAAAAAATCTAAAATAGTTGAAGAAGAAAAAGTCTGCTGTGAAGATGGTGAATGAAACGGAAACGGAAACGGAAACGGAAGGGGAAATAGGCGAAATCTGGTGATGGGTTTTACGCAAGTTCATCGATAGATTCAGAAACAGGCGCCTTTGATTTCAGTTCTTCATTTGTTTGCTGCATTTCTGGCGCCACTTCTGTTCCTTGTTTCTGGGTTTGATCTGTAAGTTTCTAAAGTCTTAATTCTTGTTTAGCTTTGTTTGGATTCTGTTCGTTGTTGTGATTTTTGACTCTTTTATTCCTTCTCTCGAATTCTGTATCTGAACTGAGTTGCGAGGATCAGCTGCTTTCGTTTTTGTTCCGCTTCTCGTTGGATTTTGGTTTCGAATTTCAATTTCGAATCAGCATTTCTGGGATCTTATGTTGGAACTAGATTTAGTGTAGCAGAAAGGTGTATATGGTGTTTTGTTGGATGAAGAAGATCATAAGTTAGGTCTTGCTTGTTTTTTTCTTTGGAGCGGTGGGTTGAAGTTCATCTCTTAATTGTGTTTAACCATTTTTAGAGAATAATTACTAAATCCCCCTTCATATTTGCGGATTTATTTTATGTTGGCTTCTTCATTTTTGGACTTACAGAGTTATTGGTTTTGGTCCAAGTAGGTTTCCGAATTAAGAGCTTTATTTTTGGTTCTTGTGCAGTTTCTTTTCTCTAAAATATGGTTATGTAGTTGGGAAACCGGTCTAGTATGAGTAAGACGAGAGAAGATAAGTTGTTAACTAGGAAATGCCATTTTTGCAATCTTCTACTTGGTTGATTTCTCTACCCTAGATTATGTATGTTAAATGGGTAGGAGCCTAGGGTTTTACCAATTTGTAAAAGATCCAAAAATTAAGCAACAGTTTGAATGACTAGTTAAGCAAGAAAGTTTAATCTATTGATTGAAATTGCTACTCTATTGTGAGAACAATGTATTCTCCTCGCTTACTTATCCTTATGCAAGATTGGAGAGTAATTAGTTTTTACACATTGGGTGTGCAGAATTATTAATCTAGTTAATAACTTTTCTTTTTCCCCTTATAAGTAGCCATGGGGTTGATGTAGATGATAATATCTGTTTGCTCTGATAACTTTTTTGATGCTGTGGAACTTAGTGGTTGTCATTGACGTAATGCTATATACCTAGTTGTTGAATTCTTGAACATTAATTTTTAGGGGTACTCTCCATCTGTTATTTGGTTTCAATTGTTGAATTATAAGGTTTTGTAAAGAATTTCTTTTTCTTTATTCTTCATTTTTGTTTACTGTTTATTGTTTAAATGCTCTACTAATGTTGGAACTTTTTTAACTTGCTTTTTATTTATGATGAACATTTTATGTTAAAGTGGATCTTTTGTCATATTTTTGGTTTGGTCAGCTAATTTAGCCCAAATTTTCCCATTTTTTGTCATCATTTTGATTAAATTTTCACATGAAGAGCACCACATTCCAACTAAAGGCGGAGAGTATGGATGGCCAAAAATTTCTTAGGGGAGATAGACAACCAAGGAAGTTGTTTTGTAAATTTCAGGAACTAAGGTCCTAAAGACTTTCTTCCGAAGTGACTTTTGTTTAAGAGGTCATGGTTGCGTGAAAAAGTGAGTTGATAACCTAGTATCCTCCATCAACTATATATTAGATTATACGAGGTTCCATCTCAAAATCAATTGATAATGAGAGGAGTAACTCGCTTATCTTGTAAAGGCTGTAAGGCTTCCTCACTTTTATAATGTGGGATCCGTAAGATGTTCCTTCAAGATGGCGTGTGTTGTTTTTTAGATTCACCATTTTGGATCGAATCCCATTTTCATTTTGTTGGATCAAGTACCCGTTTGGATTTATTGAGTCATAATAAGTCTTATATTCTAGTATTCAATTAAACTCATGATACAAACACGTATTTATATACAAAGAATGAACGGAAAAAAATCTAAACAAACTTCCAACATTCAATATAATTGAACATGGTATCAAAGCGAGAGGTTTTGGGTTCAAATCTCTGTCAAATCGTTTCATCCCCAATTACTATTTATATCTACTTGTTGGCATTTTAAATTTCCAAATCTATAAGTGACGGCAGTGTTTTAAAAAGCTCAAGGCCCACTAAGGCGTAGTAGCCTACTGGGGCTTAGCTGCGAAAAATCGCATGCCTTTGTTTATGAGACACAATATGTATTAGAACATTCTTAAAGAAGAAATAATATAGTTGGAGTGAGATTATTTTTTTAAAAAAATACTTTAAGAGTTAGTAAATGTTTAACAAAAGAAACCTGAATGCCTTTTTAGTCAATACTCTAGGAATTTTTTTCTTGATCATGTCAATACTCTAGGAGTTAGTAAATGCTAGTAAAACTTATTTATTCTTATTTTTTTAATGATAATTAATCATTGGAAGATGCACTCCTTGTTACTTTAGCCTTGCCTATACAAGGCGAGGTGCTCAAGGCACATGGCATGATGCTAGACCTGTGCATTGGGCCTAGGTGCATGCCTGAGCGTGCCTTTTAA